>CAXIVR010000003.1:16560623-17160623 GCA_964035755.1 Teleogryllus oceanicus
CAGACCTGCACAACGCCTACATCCGCAAGTCTTCTGCACCCAAGAGTCAGACGTCTGCCCGCGAGAGAGGCGAAAGTAAAAGTAATGAGGAGAAGGGGAGCAGCCTGTCATTTCACAGCGATGGCGACGCAGCGCCTAGGTTGAATGCCTGGGCATCTAATGCCTCTCTTTATTTACCCTTTCGGATTCCTGTAAAATCTGCTTCGTGACAAAAATGTGCATATTTACATAATGAGGCAATCTCTCACACCAAAATTGACATAAAAATGAAATATAATCAATTCCAAGAAGAGTAATGTTTGGCAGTACGTATATTTGTGACCATTTTCCCCCGTTAGAAATCTGAACAGTCGATACCAACGAACACATCTTTCTGAGGATATGTAACGGACAATCACAAGATAATTATAAGTGCTATTAAATAGAATGCAAAGGGTTTAATCTTTGTATACGATGTCGTAAACCATTATGAATAGTGTTCATTGATTTGATATTAGAAATATAATTAATTTTTAGTTTGATATAATTTTTTTTTGAATTAAAATCTTTATGCAAAATAGCTTATAACTGTCATCATCCAAAAACCGATTCAATATTACAATTTTGAGTTTAGCACCACATTAAATTTGTGATTACTTCGTACAAAGGCGAATTACATGATCAGTCCTAGAAAGAATTGTAATGCTTCGTGTCCAAATCAAGATGTCTAATTCGTATTAGGTTCATAATTCATTGTTTCATCTATCGGAAACATTTTCAATATAATTCAAAAAGGCAATTTGAACTGGGTGAACAGTCCGTCATGTTCTCGCCGATTTTTTTAGCGATTTACTTGCTACAGTTCGAATTGCCTTTGGTGGTCCCGACTTTTAGAATGAGTCTCATCCCCACACTTCCTCGCTGCCAGCATTTGCATTGGAGTGGCTCACGCACGGCTCCCGAGGTCCGTGGAAATGCACAATGCTGTGCAGGCCTGGAATATAATGATCATGCACGCTTTGTATATTACATTATCATTCTGCTTACATATAGCGATTTGCATTCTTTTTTAGTCACTGCACAAAGTGTACACACATACTGCACAACAAATAATGATTTCAATAAAGCAACAAGATTTCAAAAGTAATGACAAATACCTTAGAACTGCTGATAGGGCGAAAATACTTTTGATGTATTGCTCGCAACTGTTTTCTGTTTAAAGATTCATCTTTTATAAATCTGAAAACTGAAACAATTGGGCCATTCAAGAAATTTCCGCGACCAGACGGCACACTACACTCGAAAGGTATGTTCGTCTAAGTAAAAGCGGACAAAAATCTTTAAAAGATTAACCAATTGAGCATAACTCAGAACACAATTGTTCTTCATAATGCACACACTGATTGAACTATGAAAACAAGATGGCCGGAGACAGCCTAGGTTTCATGACGTCGCGTGCCTCTTTCGTGTTACGAAGTCCCGAGGCCCTTTGTAGAGGCGGTGTTGAATATCAGAGTAGACAAACTATTATTCGTCCAAATTCATTTTTATTGTATTTATTTTGTCTTTTCCGATATATGAAAAGCATTTTTGGTCCATTTCCTGTTTCACTCAAAATGTAACATCAATTTTTCCCCTATCTTCAAGCATTCTTGAATTTGATTGATTGATAGATTCATTCATTTATTAGTGATTCCGGTTACGTCAACTGGTCGGATTCAGCCGTCCCGTAAGTGTATGTCATTAGTTCCGTAAGTGTAGTGTTTTTTCCTCACGAGGTAGGGCTGTCCTCCCCGCTGGATGGTGAGATCCAGCGCCAACTTCCATGTCGGCTAGCGGGAATTTCCCCAACCAGAGGGGCATTGCCTCAGCCGGGACAAGCTTGAAGCTTCCGACCCGTTTCCCGGCATGTGTGGTAGAGTAGTATATGAAAGTCTACTTGTGTTTATGGAAAGGGTGAGGATAGGACAAGGAAGGAGAAGGAAAGATCGCGCGCGGTCCTTGTCCCGTTTGTTAGGGTACTGCTCCGGCATTCGCCTGGCATTGATAGAAAAAAACACGGAAAACTACAGATCAGAGCAGCCGGACGTTAGAATTCTCCTCCAAGACAGTGGCTGAATCCGACCACGCAATCTAGCTAGTGTCGAAAATCTTGCAACAGAGCCTATCGCTCAGAAGCATTGCCGTGACATCAGGGGATGCCCTAAACCACCTCTCCTGGTCAAGCTTTCTTGAAAATATTCTTTAATTTTCTCTAGTTTTCTTTTTCTTTTTATAACTGCTAAGTACCCTCAACGTCCACTAAACAAACAAAGCTTATTTTTCTTTCAGCACAAATCAACCTCTAAATGGAAATTTATTTCTGTAACTCGAAAACACATGTTAACAAGTCCCGGCTCCGACGTCCATTTACGCCTCCCCTGGCGGGTCAATGACACCTCTCGGGCGCTCCATTTCGTGCATTGTTCGCGCCTTGATCGGCCGTCGCTTCGCTTCCAACAGCTCCCATTCATTGGGCCCCGCCCTTCCGCGCCGCCAAGGGCCTTTGTGCCTCGCGCGCCCTTACTTGCGTAGCAGGGATTTCGCTTTATTCTCCGATATGGCGCGTGTCCGATCAATCAGCCTGTTCCATGGCTTTCAATCTGATGAAGTCCTTTCCAACGTACCTGCGCGAGACGGTGTGCATACACGGTTCCTACTTTGGAAAAAACCCTCACGTCCACAATGTTTCCTGCTAATGGAAAAGCAATGGTAGAGACGAAGAAGAAGTGAGTTGACTGTAAATTACTTAGGTTATGTTTTTTATTCTTGCTGAGCTCCAAAAATTGTAATCTCAGTTACGATACAAAATCATTTTACCGCTTTTATGAGACAAAAACAAACAAGTTTAGTGGTACAAGTGAATAAAACGTATGATATTCGTAGTGATCGTACAATTCTATTATAGTACACCATTAAGTATAAGAAACGGTCTAACGACCTCGTTTCTTAGTTTTCCAACCTTGTATAGTAATAAGATACCTCAGATACTTATTTCGTAACGCACTGGCGCGGTAATACTACAGGAGCTACTAATAACCAACAACTATTTTTCAGACAGTTATAAGATATTAGCACAGGAAATGAATTGTTTGTCCCACTCCTGCTCCTAAGCTACACACACACACATGCCCATATATTTCCGAAGTTGTGCTTTCAACCTTTATTTTTTCTTAATTTGATTTATAACGGACACTTCCGTACTTCCTACTAGTATGTCCTTAGTACTTTAAGCAACTCCCAATTTAATAGCAGACTCTTTAACAAATAATTACTACAATATCACAAATTGCCCCGAAATGAACTTTCTTCCTTAAACTTCTTTCGTCAAAGTCGAACCAATATCACTAGCGTTCGCACGACTGCAAACTCCGAGAGCTCGTCCTGGCCCAATCCTATCGTAATTCAAGACGGAATGAGGCTGCTGATTACTCGCCCGGGCCGTACCTGCGGCAGACGGGAGAGTTGGCGAGAAGGGATACGGCTTGCGGCCTCCCCCCCCGGGACGCGGGAAAGCTTCGGGTCCGCCCCGGCCCGGCAGCTGGCACGGGGAGGGGAGGCGAGGGGGAGGGGAGGGGCGGGACGCAACCCGACGGCTCGGCGCAAAGCGGAGCGAGGCGGAGAAGGACGGAGCGGAACGACGCGCATCGTGGCGACGGCTATGGGACGACGCTGGTGAGGTCAGTGGGGCATCTTGGTTGTTGGGGCTGCGGGTTCGAAAGGGAGGGATCCGAGGAAAAACAGGTCGTGTGAATATTTATTGACTCCGAGAGTGACAACTACTTAGGGCACGAATCTTGAAAGAGTTGTCCTTGGTGTATTCTGGGATGTGGCGGTGTTCCTCTCCCAATGGAATGCGAGATTCGGCACCGATCTACACTTCGGCTTAAAGAGTTTTCCCCTCTCTAGGTATTCCCCTAACGTACTACTGTGCCAGGCAAGACGAGGTGTAAGTTCCAGACTGGTCTCCCCAATTTGTAGGGTAGTGTAATTATGTAAATATACGTGGTGAGGCAAGATGAGAGAACAGAACAAGGATGATGAAGGAGAGATCGCTCGCGGGTCATGGTTCGATATTGTTCCGGCATTCACCTCATATTGACCAGAGAAATCACGGAAATGCTTGATCAGAGCAACTGGCTGCTAAAGTTCCGCACCAGCCAGCGGCGGAATTTGATCCAGCTATGCAGCTAGTGTCGAAAATCTGCTACCGTCGGGATCCGTACCGTTGAACCTCCAGTCAGCAATGCTTTAGAAACAACAGTGTGGCCGCTAAGGATTCGCAGAGGGTAGAGCGGGTTGAGACGGTTTGGATTGTGGCGGGGAAAGGCAAGCAAGGCGGAATTCAGGGTAACGGAACAGCGCGATTCCGGGAGGTAGGAAGGTGAGCGGCCGGGTAGTTTGGGACGCGAAAAGGACTTGCGGGACGAGGTGGGATGGAACGGGGGCGATGAACAGGACAAGGCGAGGGAAGGCGCGGAAAGTTGACGTGACGAGGGGGAGAGACGGTGCGTCGCGTGCGGGGACTGCGACAAGCGGGGCGGAGGGTGGATCCGGGAGGGCGGCGCGGCGGCGGGGCCGAGCGGAGAGGCGCGTCGGTATGCACGGCCGCTGTTGTGTTTGGTCACGGAAGTTTGCGCGGGACGTGTCTCGGTGGGGAATTTGTTCTGGCGGCTCCGCAGCGGCAGCGCTTCGAAACGCGCCCGGAGGTGCCTGCCGCCCCCCGCCTTGCAGGCGATGCGCGAATACGGCCGCGCGCGCTGGAGCGGCTCTCTCTTGGCTGAGTGACAGCGCGGATTAGGAATCGTATCTTCTCTCGCGGGATATTCCAACACGTTGGGGCTCAGTAAGCTCATGTCGCGGCGCTATGTTCATTTTCTGTATTGATCTCTTTTCTTTCTCTTCCTTAAGCCGCCTTCTTAACATTCATGATCTTTCCTTTCAGGCGGAAAAGTTTTACACCGCTGGCCCAGGAGGGAGAAGCGGACTATGCGAAACTCGATGATATGATTTTATGGAAAAACAAACAAATCTTGATAATTTGAAAACCATAATGCAAATAAATGATACAAGTTTTATAAGATAATAGTTAAAGGTTTATACCACTGAACTAGTGGGAGCAACATCGTACGTCATCACAAATTACCACCAATTTGAATGGAATTCTACCAGTTCGTCGCGCGGAACACATACTAGAATGCTAGAGTGTACTTGTAGAATTATCAGGTGAAGGCGTTCAACAGTTTGTGTTGTGCTCAAAGAGCGATCATCATTCACCTTCTGCTCACCCGAGTCTCCGGTAAACCGAAGCTATTATACAAGAATCGTAATCGCTTATATTGAAATCGCAAATTCAATCACTTTAAGTCATAAACATTAAAGCGTCAAACAATCGTTTGAAACATTCTTTTCAACACTTTTTTTTACTTTGGGCTGGTATCCAAGTGACTTAACAACTTTAAAGAATACTTCTATCACCTTAGCATTCTTTATGGAGAAAAGTGTGGGCTTACATATTCAACTACTTGGATCATTGTCCGGTTTTCTTTAAACTTTTCCGCAATGAGTCTCAGAGGTAGCGACTCCGACATTCCCTGACCCATTTGTGTACCTAATGTTTTCTGCCCTCCTCCCTCTAAGGAAGCTGTCTACCTGAAAATAAACTACAATTTTGGGTTATTTTGTTTTTCTTTGTACATTTGATTTTTTATGCTTGTAAACATCCTTTTTTCAATTTCTTTTATAAATAATTGGTAAAAATGCACTTTTTACTTCAAACATAGTAAGTCTTCAACACATTGATATATTTTGATAATTTTTTATTTAATCACTATAATGTAAAGATAATGTAAAAACCGAAAAGTGAGGATTTGATTATTTGAAAAAAATTGTTTAAAAATTTCTTCTGGATATTTCTGTTCATAAAACTGAAAATTTTAGCGACAGATTAACTATTCTAGTTCATTCAATCATGCTGCAAAAAAATTATATTATTACCTGAATACTTTTTAATAATGATGTTGGAAGCGCATGAATGTCTTATTAGTACTGTTATCTTCTAGCTCTTGAGAAATTATAGCCTAACCAATTTCTTGATTTCTCTCCTAGCAACACGTCTCCTGATTAAATTTCTTCTCCGTTCGGAAAGACAATTTGAAAATCCTATTTTGACACAGAAATGTGGAGGGAACATAAGGAAAAGTCTGAAATCAGAGCAGGATAAATCTCACACACCTGTTCTTCTCATTTCTAACCCATTAACCTGGATACTCGATCACAAGAAGAAATCCTCAGAAATCTAAAAAATTATGGAACATTTCGTTTTGTGGAAAGCTACTATTCTAAAACTGCCTTATTCAGAAACAACTATCTGAAGAACATATCGGTAAACTGAATGAAGTTATTCATAATTGACTACTTCACCCATTTATGATATATTCAATAAAATAGAATGTAGCATCCAAATTATTGTTTCAAAACAAATGTTATGGTGTACAGTATTCCGTATTTCATGCCAGTATACCATTTCAAGAGTTGACGATAATTGATAAAAGCTAAAAAAATGTGGATATTATCACACGACTATTCGTAGACACGAGTTATAAAACATTCACTCTCTGAAAGAATTCTCTTGATGTATACAGTTCGTATTCTCCTTTCACATTCATTATTTACTCTGTCCGATG
Source organism: Teleogryllus oceanicus (assembly GCA_964035755.1). NCBI lineage: Eukaryota > Metazoa > Arthropoda > Insecta > Orthoptera > Gryllidae > Teleogryllus > Teleogryllus oceanicus. The sequence continues at coordinate 16,567,328 of CAXIVR010000003.1, forward strand.
AAATTGATCGTAGAGAAACAGCAAAGCAATCAGCGAATATTGACAGGCCGAGAAGAATTACGAGTGTAACATTCATTTTAAATTTTCGTTCAAAAAGTCAGATTTAATTCTCAAAATCAGATGCTTTATCAAATTTGCTGATCCATAAAATCACTAACTGTGCTTTATTGTCTTTGACTTTCAATATTTTCCTCTTTAACAGACAGACTTTCACGGCGGGTTGCAAGAAAAATGTCCTGTAAAATTTTATTCAGTCGTTAGCAAACGGTTCTTAAAACTACTTGGTCCTTTAAAGAGTAGATCATTGCAAGAGTTATATTTAACAACCCGTTTACTAATCCTTCTTTAAAAAGAAATACATGAAATGGACTATAGTTTTTAAGGTTTATAGAAGTTCTTTGACGAAGTCCAAAGCCTTCCACACGACTGTCTCTGACTACAAAATACCTTCAAATGCTCTCGTTCGTCGTGGGGATGAGTGTCTTGTCTTGTGTACTGCGTAGGTTGGTGACGACTTTGTAATTGAGGGGGGGATGGAGGGAGATTTTTTTCTAAAAAAAAACAATTATTTCTTTTGGATATTAGGAAGTATTCAAATACAATTAAAAATAGAGACACTAACTAGAAGAAAAAAAAGGTGGGGAAACGTTTCCTACAGTTTTAATACTCAAGAAAAAAGCGTAAGGTAGAGCAATTGAGAAGCATTATCCTTAGGTCTACTATTCACTCACATTAATAGGAATATAACTTTTTCGTAGTAGCGTTGGCAGTATTATAGCAAAACGTAGGTTCCGAAGGTTAACAGTTTACAGGTCCGATTTTCAGTCAATTTAAAGAATTCTTTAATGAACCGGTAAACTTAAAGAACGTTTTTGCAAAGCTTTCTTCGTTAAGACAACACTAACAGGCCATTAGGTTAACGAATAGTTAAATAGGTTCAGCAACTTTCTTTTTCCTCAAAATAAGTAGTTTATGACTTATATGACCTATATGACTTAGTGTAGGGATCACAGGATTTTGAAAATGTGCACACAATCGCTTTTCCCCATAGCACGCCATACGCAGTTTTAACTTTTTTTGACGTAAAATAAATAAATGAATAAATAAATAAATAAATAGACCGCTCCCAATTTTCTGCACTTTATGAACGTAAAATGAATAAGCAGTTGGGAGCTACGTAAGTTAGAATTTGCATATTATTTTATATTTCTTTGTTCGTTTCTTCTTAGAGCTTTTGTTATTAGTTTTAAAATAAATCTTTTAGAATTTATTTAAAACGTATTTTAAATTGCATCATTTAAGTGAGTTAAATGTGAAAAAAAATAGATGATTTCGCTTTGCTGAACAAGATACGAGTATAAAAAGTAATGCATGTAAAAACCGAGTAATGTTGATGAATATAAATATATTATATTTAATTATATTTTTTCTCTTTATTTTCATTATCTTGTTAACGGTATCAACAATGCTAAAAGGTAAAATGTGTATCCCATACGAATTAGCGTTCATTGTGCTTGTAACCAATTGTTGTCACGCCGCACTGATAACAGAAGGCGATAATCACTGCTCCCTTTTATTTCGCATTAATATAAACTAATAGTTTTATTTACGCCTTTAATACGCATCGTGTGTATCGTTGGTATTTGCGTGATTTGCATAAATTCGCGTATTTCTCGCGCAATTTTGCTTGAAAATACGGGCGAGAAAGTACGTTTTAGCACCCCTAGTTGTTAATTATTGTATCTTGCTGAAACTACAAATATGTATATTTCATGGCAAAATATTGAAAATAAAGTAAGAAATGTTTCGCATACAATGCTTATTTTGCATATTTAGAGCTTTTTGGCATGTAAATGAATGGTTTTGCACATTTTTCGACTTTTTGTCTAAAGTAATAATTTCCAAGAAAAAATTATTAATGCTAATCATGTACTTTTTTGATGCTTCAAATATGTTAGTACAATGAGTTTCAGACCACTGACGGCCAACGCCGCTGAAGTAATATTTGCTGTCATCGACTTATAGTCAAAATTTGACATCTCACACTTTCTTTTGGCAGATTGACTTTGATTTGGCAGATTGATTTTTCAGATTGACCATGCATGGCAAGACAATCTCTTTTCACAAACTTCCCCCACAAAAAGCAGTCCCTTTGTCCCTCCCTTGCTTATTTTCTGTTTCTATCGGTGACAAAAAGATGTAATATCATTTTAATATACATTTCCATTACCAAAATACAGCATATCTTAACAATTTCTGTGCATATTTCAACATTTGTGTGCCATGTGTGTGTGCATGCACATTTCAGGGCCAAAAGGTTGCATAAACTTCCTAGCTCTAATCAAAGGTATTAAACCGTAATCCTAGATGTTTTGAACATAGAACCATGAAATTTATAACGAAGTAAAATTCAAATAAAAATCAATATTGAACTTCAAACACAATTTCAATAGCAGTCGTTTGATTATTTTGTGTTTCTGGACGCGAAGTCCTGTTAGTGTAGTCTATGCTTTATCTAGAGGTGACGGTAAATTATGCCGTGCTGGAATGTAAGACATCAGCGCTGACCCACACGTCGCCTTGAGAAGTTTTCCTAACAGGTATCCCCCACCCCCAAGCTAGACTCCGCCCCAGCCGGGTCAAGATCCCGACCGGTTTCCGCATTTGTCGTACTGTATTCCGCGACAAGGTCTGCCACTGAGCCACATCAGCCGATCACAGACGTCAAAATGTGATTAAATCTAATATTCAATTAAAACTAAAGTATCACCCTCTTTATGGGATTTCAATGAAACCATTTTCTAATCACTCCTACCGCTAGTAGGAACAAACTCTGAATTTTTTTATTTATTGATTGATTGATTCATGTTTCCGGGTGCGTCAACTGCTCTGGTCATTATTCCTGTTAGTGTAGTGCATGTTTTTTCTCGGGAGATGGCGGTGATCTTCCCCCACTGGATGTCGAGATCCAGCACCGACCTACCGTCGGCTAGTTGAGTTTCCCCCTAACCAGGACTCTCCCACCAGCGGGGCACCGCCCCAGCAGGGACAAGCTCTAAGCTCCCGACCGGTCTCCCGGGATATGTGGTAGTGTAGTGCATGTTAGTGTAAGTATGTGTGTAATGGGAGAGGATAGGACAAGGAATGGGAAGGACAGATCGCGCGCGGTCCGTATGGTAGGGCATTGCTCCGGCATTCGCCTGATGTTGATCGGAGAAACCACGGAAAACTGCCGATCAGAGCAGCCGGCGTCTAGAATTCTCCTCTCAGCGACTGAATTCGACCTAGCTGAAAAGCTAGTGTCGAAAATCCTGCCGCCGTCAGGACTCGAACTTAGGACCTCCCGGTCAGAGGCGCTGCAGTGACAGTTGATGCACTGAGCCACCGCTCCCGGTGAAATTTTTTATTGAATAGAGCACACTTGTATTATTGTATTTATATGGATAAAAATATTAAATATTTGTGTATTAAATATTCCATTTTAATAATACAATATAGTTGGAATTTATTTGTTTACATTAATTATATCAGAGATGTAGTACTAAGAGCAAGTTCAAGGTACAAAAATTTGATTAGGTACAAGATACAAGAGAAAAGAGGAATATCTCAATTCTAGTGGAGAATAAATAGAATATTGCAATATGATCTTTGTCTTCTGAAATGCGTTGTTTTTAAATTGTGTTTTCTTTTGTTGACAACCTAGGGAAACTTACTTGACGAATACTCTTCGTATGTAATGGGTGCAAAGTAGTATTGTTATAATTCTTAGGAACCCGCAACTCTTAACTAGAAGGTAATGTTTGTCTCTTCCGTCAATCCATCAAACTATTATGAGTGATTTTTAACTACTTGAATGGTTGAAGTCTAAATCGTAGTAAGTCTGAGGTGAATAGCGTATATTTAAGATATTACACCCTAATGCAAAACGCGTCATCTCTTCTTTATGCCATAGCACATTAGGCTGATGTCTGTCACTTGGAGCAACTATTGATGTATGTTCGACTACTCATACTCTGTCGCTTAATTAACCGTCAGCTGTAGTTAGATCTGAGAAGAATATAAAATAGGTTTTTGCAAAAACTTGATCAACGGTACTTGATAAATTTCATGGAGATAAAATGGTGGTAAATTCATAGAAATATTAATATTACATATTTGTTAAATAGAAACAGTGTTACGTGTGCCAGCAACCGGTTTTCTTGCACACATTATTTGTCGTGACCGGCCGCACAGTTTCGAAGGTGCCGCCACAGTAGGGCGTTACCGCCCCTGGCGGCAGCGGCCAGCGGCAAGCGCAGGCCTTAAAAGATGTGCGGCCGCCACGCCTGAGCGAGCGGGGCGAGTCACAACCTCCGCCCCCGGCTACGCCTGCCAGCCTGCGGACCTTGCGGCCCGGAGCGAATATAAGCCGGCCGTGGCCCGGGGAAAGGCAGAGAGTGAGCGGCCGAGTAACTGCGAGGTGTGTGGCGACAAGTGATAGAACCTGGAATATTGTGATTACGACGGACAGCGCTGCGACCACGGACTTTCCCACTACGGAGAATTGGTGACTCGGCGATATTTTGGTGTTTCTACTGATTACGACAACTCGGCTAAGTTTCTTTGTATTTTCTCCTGGATATACGGCACTATAGCTCTGTACCTGTTTTCTCTATCAATAAATTGTTGATTGAAGTTTGAGCGTGTTGAATTTGGACACATCATTATTACATTCAACGTTCTGTCAAAATTTGACAGAAACATTATTCTTAAAGGAGGTGCAACATATTTTACATCTTTACACGTGTTGATTAATATTATATTTATTAAATAACTGTAATATTGAACAACTGGGTGAAAGGAAGTAGAAATAGGTATCACTTACTCTCAGAATGGCATTCTATCCAGCTTTTCTTCAAAGTTTCCTTAAGTGACAAGAGCTTCTAAAATTGAGTAGTTATTTTTCATAATTACTATCAATTCTCTTTGTAGTAAACATAAACAAGCCAGTTTTTATAGAATATTTACAATCATAGGTACGTAGTAAAATTGATAGAAAACATTGAAATTCAGACACGTAAAATATGGCATAATTTAAAGCTTGTAAAGTACAATAGTGTGTCTTTCCACAAATGCTTTTTGAATATGCACTACTTCAACTGATAATGCCGATGAATACGTACAGGAAATCTAAATGTAACTCACTTACTGACGAATGAATTGGGAAAAACAACTTATTAAAGGCGAAGATAATCACGATAACACAATATTCATATGATAATAAACAAATGAGATCGTGAAATTTCAAACAATATTCTCGGTTCAAAACAAACTCAATTACTATGAGGAGTTCCCATTCACAACTTAATTTTGAATGTCAGTCAAGCTTAATGTTCCAAACCAGCTACAAACAGCGAGCACACATCGTACGCTGTATCTCCGACGCAGCGACATCAGCTCTTCTTCCACTTCCGACCTACAATTTTCCTATAATTCTTGCGAATAGCACCGCCTATCAATTTCTATTAAAACAGTTAAGTGTTATAGGGGCGAGCACGAGGGTTATAGCCGGCATGCGGCGTTGAACGTGACGAGGTCTCCCCTCTTCCATTTAGGGGGTAATAGGCCACCCGATAAATGGGAGCGATGGCAGGCGCCCAAGGGCTGATGAAGGCGCGGGTAGAGGGGTGGGGGAGGGCGGGGGAGGAGAAAGGGAGGGGAGGGAACGGCGAGATGGCTGGGTCGCGCCCCGGTCGACTGGCGCGCCCTCTCGACATTGGGTGCGACCGCATCAATACCGATAGTTTTAAAGAAAATTCGACTCTCTCCACTCCATATTGCATTGATAGAATCACATGCCATCATTTCAGGAGGATTTTTAACTATGATGGTGGGTACGTACAGTAAGATATGTTGTGTACGAGGGTGATCAATCAAGGTGATAGTTAAATAGAAAAACAAAGAAGGAGGGTTTATGACATATTTCTGTATCCTATCGGTGAATGTAACACGACAATCGTATATATCAGTTTACACACCTGCAGCAGAATATGTGCATTCCTATCGAATGTGGTAACAGAATACATGTGGTAACAGACAATACCTATAACAATATTTTGCGAAAATCTCATTTGCACACAGATAACAAATGAAGACAGTTATAAATAAAACAGATTCAGAAACGAATCTCCAAAAATACGTCTTTCCTTCAATGCCTATGTTACACTGTTTCCGAAGATTACGATAAAAAACTATTATTTTTTTATAAAATGAGAAAACTAGCAATTTTAGTACAAAAGTTCAATACTAGGAATGCCGCATTTTTTTTTCATATTTTCTCGAATCTGAAAAATAGTAAACAAGCAAACGTTCATACACTTCAGTGATTTTCGTTATTTGAAAGTTTAAATTCCCTTCTTTTTGTATTTTCGCTTCTCAATGTGATTCTATTATTTTAGAGGTTTTCATTAATATTGTTTTAATAAATTTTTTAATTATTTTTACATTTAAATTTTGTGTTTTCAAAATATTTTATTCGATTGATTTCATGAAAATGTTAGAAATAACATTTTTCTCGTATTTATAGATAATCATCTCTAAGCTTAAAGTCATTACAAAAAATGTTTTCTTACACAAAATATTACTTTTGGTACTGTGTCCATGGATCTACTCGTAAAGATATTTTTTTATTAAACAATTTTCTTACACAGGGTATTAGCCTTCATAAATATAGAAGTTCAATAAACTCCCTTACATATGAGGTTTTCATAGCTCCTGTTTACTCTTGGTTCACATACATTACAACTGAGAGATTGGGTTACAGGGACGCTTCTTTTATGTAATCACGTTAGTTGTTACGAACTTTTTCAGTTACAAGATTTCTTGCAAAGATATTTTGAATGAAAAATGAGTAATGGAAGCGCTTAACTTTCTTTATACGATTTTTTTTCAACCAGATTTCAAAGCAAGTTCTGTAAGGGTGATGCGTCTTTCAAAGGAAAAATAATCTATTGAGTCGCAAAGGAAGCTTCATATCGCATGTCAGAGTAAATAACTGAACTTGCTTTATCTCATAAATGTATTTTTGAAAACCCTTGCAGTAAATAAACCTTTATTATAGAAACCATATTTTTATTATTTCAAGAATCCGCACATCTTGAAAAAGTTTTTCTCATAATTTTTTAATGTCGAAAGTTAGAATGCATTTTAATGGCATTTAAAAGGATTGAAGCTCTTTCAAAACTTGATAGTTTGTATGTTAAAGACTATACCAAATATGTCTATCAGTCTAAATATAATCTCGTAATATTGAGATTATATTGGGGGTCCTTTATATCATTCTGTGTAGTACCCATCTCTGTTCTTTCGAATTTATCCGATGAAGGATCAAAACAAATGTTTGAAATATATCTTCCTTCTTTCCGAATTTCCGAGTTCCGATTTCATTAACCCCAAAATACAACTTATTTTTTCCCAATAAGTTTACGTCACAAAGACGGAAAAACAAAAATAGAACAAGAAATTTTAAAAAAGTGAAATACTCATCAAAACGCAAAGACTATTAATCTTATAGTCTTAATCAATCTGGTCACAGAAATTTGATATTTTCGAATGATGAGGACTATGATACAATCCTGGAGGAAAAGATATAGTGGGTGAAAGTAGCTTAAGCAAGCATGTAGTCTAAAAGAATTCACAAAAGAAAAATAAATTGGAACCTGAATATGTGGTTATTACTTGAATAGTCAAGAGTTTCTAAGGTAGGTGGAATGCAAGAAGAGAAGAAGAAGAAGAAGAAGAAGAAGAAGAAGAAGAAGAAGAAGAAGAAGAAGAAGAAGAAGAAGGAGAAGAAGGAGGAGTTACTGTTGAATGTACGGAACATTCAGTAGTATTGAAAGTGGCCGAATGAAAAGGACATTATGTTTTATAAATGGAACGATATTAAGAAAATCATTGGGACATCAAAGCTTGTTAAAACGTGGGGGGATCTTTTGCTTGTCAACCATATGTAAGATATTCTATTATTATTTAAACCCTCATAAAATTAAATACTTGTTTTAAAATATGCCACGATAGTTTTAAATGTAAGTTTCCTTTTCAAACTTGAGTGTTCTCTATGAAGCGATGTATTTCTTTCTCGATGTTCTTCTGTCGAAGTTATATTGGATGTTTTTCTTCTGAGAAATCAGGATTGCGCGCGAAGATCAGTGTGAGACCATGAACTTTCATTGGTGATCGTAAGGGATTACCAATTATTGTATAAGAAAAATCAGATCAGATCGTTATGAGCTCATTATAAGTGTAATAATGTTTTAATAAATGTTAAGTTATATTTTGAAAAAGAAAAGGTGACAATGTGTAGTTAGTTGCCATCAATTCAAATAACTAGTTTCAATCAACAGAACATCCAGAAATCGTAATTCTGTATAGAATTACGCGTCTACATACGACAAGCAAGAAGGTAACATGATGTATGGCGAGACCCATGAGCAAAAATTGAAGAACAATCAAGCTAATAACGTTTTAATCCCGAGAACTTTTATGAGCGTAGTGGGGTAAAAAAATAAATAATAACATTAATAAAAATAGAGAAATACATTCTTTCATGATAGTTTACAGAATAAGTGAGAAATATTTATCAAGATTTATTAGTATTATTCAGCAACAAAAGTAATTAAGTATCAACAGTAGAAAGAACGTCACAATATTGTCACGTTCAGGTCGTGGTCGTGACTCAATACATTGCGTATCATCTGTAACGTTTGCAAAATACTCTTCTCTTAGAATTATGTATGTTTTCTAGCTTTTCCCTCTTAGAGAATGTTTTTCTGTTTCATTGCTTCTTGTGAGTTCTCCGTTGTTATTCCTAAATCTGCAGGCTAAACAGCCATTTTCAAAACTTATCTTCCTACCAAGTTCCCTTTTCTTATCCATCTTCTTTTGTTATATTTCCACTCTCGTACTAGATTTTCCAATAAAACTATGAATAACCACGTGCAAAGTCCTTGCTTCACGTCTGTTTTCATTTCGAAAGCTATAGAAATCTTTCCTAAAATGATATATAATATTACATTTTACATTTTGCATTATGTATCTAGCATATACTACGTTAGCAGAAGTTTTGTTTGGTATTTACTTCATCCAATTTCACATAAACCCCTCTCTAAAAATCGTAAAAATCAAAATGTCAATTCCATAGCCCCCCCTTTTCCCTATATAATCACTCCTCGTTCACCCTCCTCGTTCACCTCACTCCTCGTTCACCCTCACTCCTCGTTCACCCTCACTCCTCGTTCACCCTCACTCCTCGTTCACCCTCACTCCTCGTTCACCTCACTCCTCGTTCACCCTCACTCCTCGTTCACCCTCACTCCTCGTTCACCCTCACTCCTCGTTCACCCTCACTCCTCGTTACCCTCACTCCTCGTTCACCCTCACTCCTCGTTCACCCTCACTCCTCGTTCACCCTCACTCCTCGTTCACCCTCACTCCTCGTTCACCCTCACTCCTCGTTCACCCTCACTCCTCGTTCACCCTCACTCCTCGTTCACCCTCACTCCTCGTTCAGCCTCACTCCTCGTTCACCCTCACTCCTCGTTCACCCTCACTCTCATTCAATTAATTCATTCATTCTCCTCCAATTTTTCCTTCCTCCAGGCTGCCGCTCCTATCGCCTTTCCGCTGTGTTTGGCATTCACGTCGAAAGCTTCCATATCTGCCTCCTCCCTCGTACCACGAGGATCCCCCATCCCGCAGGGCAACATCTGCGACGGCGAGACAGCTCGGGCGAGAAGGCGCTGTGCTCGCTGCTGCGGCGCATACGTGCGGGCGCTCCATCTGACGCGTTTAATTAAGACGACACTCCTCGGGACACGAAGCCGCGGCCTCTGGGGCCGAGGCACGCGCACCACCGTCCCCTTGCACCCGCCGATAAGCAGATCCCTCGACAGATACAGCCCTACTCTGCAGATTCTTGTTTCTCTTTACTCCCGTAATAGAGCACACCATAAAAATGAACGGAGTTTGCTGAAGGGTAATAAAAGACATTCGGTTTTCTCATTTTTATACTACTGTTAAAACTTAGTTCTAACCTATAATACTAATTTACGATGCGCGCAGAAAAGCGAGAGGTGATTATGGTTTCGTGAAATACACTGAAACTCGGCCAAAATTCAAAAGCAATGAAACAGTTTCTATTTTGGCTGAGGAATCCAATAGTTGACTGTACTATTCTTCTTCCACATGCTGACAATTTGTATACTCAGTTCGTCACAACTTACAAAGCTGACGTCATAAAATAGCAGTCTGCAAAGGAAGAGACCATCTGCAATTAAATATTTTCTCTTTATGTGTTGCCTTATCTAACAGCAACTACATATTATAATACATTTTAATTACATGTTAATATATACATATTAATACTGTACAATGTTTTGCAGTACCTGTAAAGATTGTTTTTGTTAATATATTTAAATTGTTGCAATGCTATAAGAGTATTTTATTTGTTGATCTAGAGCAGTGTGTGAGGTACTTTTCGGGAAACTATTTTTTTTTCAGTAGAATGTTTGCTTCTGCCGATAATACCAATAGTGAGAATTTTTAAGGTTGAAATTATTCTTGTGCGTAAAAACCTATTTGTAGGGAAAAATAAATACGAATAAATAAAACTAGTGATTTAACTACTGTAAATAGATAAAAATGTGAATATAAGAAACAAATAACATCTAATCATAGAGAGGTGAAAAAAGTTGTTTAGTCAATGATGTGATAACTTTGTGATCAGCAATTGTGTTACATATTGGTAGCGCAAAACATTTACATGTAAAGGCTCATTGCAAACTTCGTGAATGGCAATTCATCACACTCGCGTTGAAAGAAACGAATTTTTGCATTTGCATTAGAATGTACTTTTATAGTTTCTGCCGACAATTCTGTCGATCTAATGGTGCAAGCAGCTGCGATGGCAACAGCTTGTGGTTTCAAATCCTCATAAGATGTGGAAGATTGCCTTTGTGACTGACAGTTGAATCTTAAGACAATTTCTCACGTACAATTATATAATTTAATACGTCCATCATTTTTTTATTTATGTGTTTGTTAATTCCCTGCTGTTACGTTACCAATGAGGAGTGACAAATGAAAAGAAGGGAATATCCTATTCTGCATATTAATTAATTTTTGTGGGAAGTCTCGCGGTTTATAAAATCAATTAAATTTTGCTGGAGACATTTTTTAATACAACACAATTTTTCTAAGTTTGTTCCAAATACTACATTATTTTACCTTTGCAATCTAAACAACGAACAGAAATGTGTATATTACTATAATTTTATTTAATATTCATTCTATTTAGAAAAATAACATTAAAGCGACTTGTATAAAATCAAGTACTAATTTCAGTTGTCTTCACCACAGGGAAGTGACAAGAACCCAAGCTGTTTTCTTCAGAAATTCCCGCAAAGTAGCAACATCTGTCTTCATTCGAAAACAAAAACAAGTCCACTTCACCGCAATGCAACAATCTCATCCCACAGAATATCCTTAGGCACCGATATTCTCACATTTTATGCAAGAAGGCTTTGCTTGGTCCTCGAAGGGAACAAAAAAAGTCTCGTAAACGGAGAGGACCTAGTGCCTTTTAAACCTTAACGACCTACACGTCGGAACGTAATCCTTTCAGACTCGGTACTTAAAGGCTTTGTTTTCCGGAACTTAGCAAACTGTTGCAGGTCTACCGAAGACAATGCAATATGACCTATGAAATATTTTGTAAACTACAGTACCCAAAACAGAAGGAAGTATAGAAGATTACAGTGATATTTTTACTTTAGAAAGTAGAAATAAAAATATTATTTCTCATATAAAACATATTGTTTGCTTAGATAAATGAAGTCTCTTCCTTAGAACGAAAACATTTCTTTGAATGCATAAAACGTAAGTCACCTAATGGAGATCAGTGAACAAGCTCATAAAAGTATTAAAATTGCATTGGCAAAACTATCGAAATATTCTGCTCGTCATAAATTAGGTAGAAATGGATATCAGTCCCGTAAAACGAATAGGTGTGTCTCTCTCTCTCTCTCTCTCTCTCTCTCTCTCTCTCTCTCTCTCTCTCTCTCTCGCTCTCTCTCTCTCGCTCTCTCTCTCGCTCTCTCTCTCTCGCTCTCTCTCTCTCTCTCTCTCTCTCTCCTCTCTCTCTCCGCTCTCTCTCTCCCTCTCTCTCTCGCTCTCTCTCTCCCGCTCTCTCTCTCTCGCTCTCTCTCTCCCGCTCTCTCTCTCCCGCTCTCTCTCTCTCCCGCTCTCTCTCGATATTATATATATATATATATATCCTCTGGGAAGACTCATGGGCAGCGTACTAGCTTTCCGTGCTGTGGTCCCCGGGTTCGATGCTCGGTCGAGGCAAAAATATAGTTGTAGCTTTCCTTTAAAATCGTCCCAGTTTCTGCAGCTGTATGACGAAGAAAAGCTCAAGCAGGCGGTCTTGCTAGTTACGGTGAAGAGAATACATCATGTTCGCCTCATGTCGCTCTTACCCCCCAGGAAGGGAATTTAATTAGGGACAGGCATGGAGGACGCCGGTAGGTGGCCGGCGAAGTCGGACTACCAACCCATAACGCCAAATACATATACAAGTAAATATTATACGTGTGTGGTTTTTATGAAAATAACTTCACTACATGGATTGCGAACGCATGACAGAAAATAATAATCCCTTGAAGTGTGGTTACTGACATCACAGAATATCGTGCCTGCGATTCTCTCCACATTACTTCTCATCGAAAATTGCATTTAAGACACAATTAAAAAATTCTTAATCCAATTGTTTTGATGATATGGTTCATTTGTTTATATAGTAGAAACTTGTACATATCTTACATAGTGGACAGCACTGTCTCATCTGACGTATCAAGAGGTACGTCTCTTCTGCCCGCTTTCCTATGTTTGGCTTTCATTTATTATACACTAGTTGAAGTACCGTGCGTTCACGGGCATTATAATCGTAATCATCCTGCTCCACCTGGCTCTCCCTGCCCGTCCCCGCCTCGCGTGCTTGCTACGGTCACCATTGGCTAACACCATCGCTGCCACGACAGTTATAAATAGAAGCATTGTTCCACACTCCGAGCAAACACCCAGTAACTATTTTCACCTTCGATTTCTGGAAGCGTAATTGCGGTATTGAAATGAATTAAAATGCACTTAGTATAGGGAGTGCATGGGAAATTTCAGAAACGTTTGATTACCTTTGGTAGATTTACTCACTGTTTTCGATATATTCTGGACAAATTAAAATAATAAATTAAGTTTTGCCTTGAGGGGTACTAAAGGAAGAAGGGGCGATTTCAGGATATCTGATGTGACTATAAGTTGTATCAACGTCTTTGAAATTGTCGTTTGGAAAATGAGTGATAACGCAACAGTAGTTTCAGAGACACGCAATAGTACACTTTTTACATAAGTAACTTACCCTAATTGTTACCAACTTACAATGAATATATGAAAGGAATGGATTGACGTTCCAGCTGAACACATCTTGAACGCATATACGACACTCAATATCAAACTTCCACGTCACAAAAGTATCTACACGATGTAGGTATAAGAATTATTTATCCTTGAAAATAGATTTTATTACATTGGGAGTTTTTTGTTTTTTTTTCTCCCTTTCAAAATTCAAAATTTATTGCTTATTTATCCTTGAAAATAGATTTTACTAAATGGGAGTTTTTGTTTTTTTTTCTCCCTTTCAAAATTTAAGTAGTATATGACTTAGTGTAGGGATCACAGAATTTTGAAAATGTGTACACAATTCACTTTTCCCTATAGCACGTCATACGCAGTTTTTAACTGTTTTTTTGACGTAAATAAATAAATAAAAAATAAATAAATAAATAAATAAATAAATAAATAAATAAATAAATAAATAAATAAATAAATAAATAAATAAATAAATAAATAAATAAATAAATAAATAAATAAATAAATAAATAAATAAATAAATAAATAAATAAATAAATAAATAAATAAATAAATAAATAAATAAATAAATAAATAAATAAATAAATAAATAAATAAATAAATAAATAAATAAATAAATAGGGAATATCAAATGTATAAAATAAAAAGTAGGCATTCGCTTTAGATTGCCAGCAGAAGACTACGCGCACGTGGCAAAGGCGGTAAAGCGCGGTAACCGTCAAGCACAAAGAATGGTGCTACTTATAGAAACTTTTCAAACGCTCTCTAGCTCCATTTAGGTCGGAATAAAACCACAAACTGTGGTACAGCAACAAATAAACTGTATTCGTTATATAAGATAAAATAATAATTGGAAAAAATAGTATCCTAATTTGTGCCCGACAAAATACTCTACCATTGAGTGAAAACCGCATAGATATCGGTTTGTTCGATTAGTCAGAAATTTCTCACAAAACAGAATAAAAATCGTAAAAACAATTGAATTGGTTTTCATGTCATCTAAAGCAGCTTAAGAGATTATGTAAAGGCAGTTAATGCGAATTCACAGACAGACACTCCAATTTTATTTACAGAGAGATAGATAATTAACAGATAGAAAATTAGTTATGCAGTACATATTTGAATTATTTTGTTCCCTTTGTAATTACTTTTTTCTTCTGAAGAGTAGATACGTTTCTTGCAACTATCGTTTGGGAGAACGTTCTTTGAGTTGATATGTTTTTTTGATACAATTTATTTCGAACTCAGATTGAGAGTAATTCGACAACCTATTTGCGTGTTATCGCTATCAGTAATCTGAATTAATGACGAAAGAAACTTTCTTCAAAAATAATTGAGAAGTTTGTATAAATAGATGACGGCCCACTTTTCGATGCATTATTTTTTTCCGGGGTTTTATACAAAATAATATAGAAACAAGTAGCTTTAAAATTGCTTAGCAATTGTGTATTTGCATGCAGATTAGTAAGTAATGTCTTTCACGCCTTGTAAAATGGAACATTTTCTTTCATGTTTTGTACATAGTTCGTCATTGTTAAGCAGGTCTATACGTTTTTACCCTAGAAGAAAAGTTTTGAGTAAATTTAAAAAAAAATGAATTCTATTTGTTACACTATTTATTCTTAAAACCTGCTTCAACACTGGCATGCATAAACTACATATTATTATACGTTTGGCATTTATTCACACCTCCTGTTGTTGAGACCAGTGCGCTAGTTACGCAAAACACACAAACACAGACGAGAAAGCGCGATTACAATTCACCGAAAGACAGGAAAACGTCAGCATGTTCAACACGCCATTATGCAGATAAGCCCTACTTGGAGAGGGATACATTCAACCGTACACGAGACCGCGTGAGGCTAATACTGAAAACCGCGATCACGTGAACAATACAAGACCGACAGCGGACCCGGCCGTTGCGGCCGCTGCGCTCTGGTGGAGGCAGTTGGAACGATAGAGACGGTGCCAACTGGCTCGGAATGGGCTACATTGCGCAAGAACAGATACAGAATACACAAATGAATAAATAACACCACATGCATAGTAAACAATCAATTTCTCGATTGTTGGGCCAGCTACGAAGGCTCAGTGGCAGTACAGCTGTTGGGCCCTTCCGCATCGCTGACCAGCAGGTTCTAAGTTTCGGACCCCGACCCCACCGATTTTTGACACCAGCTACATTGTTGGGTCCAATTCAACCATCTGGACAGCTGCTGCGATAGATAGTTTTCCGTGGTTTGTCTGGTCAAATCTAGACGAATGCTAGTGCAGAACTTTTACGAAAGGACGCGCGGTCTTTCCTTCCACATCCTAAACTCATCTCCTTACACACACACACACATACACTTACATTCTATTACGGTATTCTACATTACGGTATTTCTCTCAAAGAGTAGAAATACCGTACTGGCACGAAAGGACATTATTTACTTATCTCTCCAATTTGTTGCCAATTGAACATGGGGTCCCGCAAGATTCGATCTTAGGTCCTATTCTCTTTCTGTTGTACGTAAACGATATGCCCTCATCTATTAAAAATGGAAGAACAGTTGCCGATGACACATGTTCTTTGCAAAAAAGAAACAAAAATAGTCCAATTTCAGAAGTTTCAAATTGGTTTGGTAATGACAAATTAATAGTTAAGAAGGAAAAACTGTCTCAATGCAATGTTGCGTTTCAAATCGGCAATCGTATGTTCTATTGACAATGAACAATATGCAATTAACTGATTTAAGGTAACAAAATTTTAGGTCTCTCAATTCAATCACACCTCAAATGGAATGTACATATAACAGAATTAAACACTAAATTAAGCTCATTATGTTATCATTCAGAATTCTTTCTAATTCTGTCAGCCTTCATGCAGCTCGTTGCCCTTTCCCACATTTAATTGCAAAAGAAAATTATCCGAATACTGAAAAAATCCCATCCACGTGATCCGTGCAAGCCTCTTTTCATTGAGCTTGGAATCTTACCATTGCCTATTTATTTATGAGTCTTTAGTATTTGTCAAAACTGACTTACTAAATGGTGGTAACTTATTTTCATGTAATACTGATATTTATAGTTACAACACTCGACGTAGAAATCATCTTCATCAAATGTCAGTATCAACAGCTCACTACAAGAAATCCACATACAATACATGTACGTTACTTTACAACGCATTGCCAGATGAAATTAAACAATTAAAATTGGTACACAAATTTAAGTTAAAAGTAAAATCTTTTCTGCTGTAAAACTGTTTCTATACAGTTAGAGACTATACTGATCGTCAAAAAGAAAAATAATGTTTACTTTAACAAAACCAAGATATAGTATAATGAATTAGTTTACATTTGCATTGTATAATTTAAAAAAAGACTCAATATGCCTGTAACAAATAATGTACTTCCGGGTCAATAACCCCATCTCGATCGTGTTTTTGTCCAGTTTCCCTGATCCATTGAGCAAATGCTGAGATGGCCCCTTGATTTGCTGGGGACGTAAATGTAGCTTCACTATGCGCACGTTTTGTTGAACTTTCCTTTTGCTTGTAATGGTAGTAGAGCTTAGGGTGAGTTTCTATTTTGTTAACAATATAGAAGAATGAAATCTGTTCGTTCGTTTAGCGTTAAAAATAAGTTTTCTATAATTTGGCAACGAAAATATCTAGTTTTTGAAATGTTAATCTCTCGCTTTCTTAAATTTATTATTATTATTATTATTATTATTATTATTATTATTACTATTATTTTTCATCTTGCAACTATTAATAGTTAAATTGTTGGGAAGGGATTCTGAAACTCAAGAAAGCGTGCGCAGATTTTCTCCCTCATACGTCACATACAGTTTTTGACTGTTTTTGACTAAATAAATAAATACATTCACAACACTGGCACATATGTCGAGAGACCAGATGGGAGCTTATAGTTTGTCCCGCCAGGGGCGGTGACTCCTTGGGGGATATACCTGAAGGTGCAAATCCTGCAAGCTGTGTGGGTCGGCCCTGAGAAATGCTGCCCACAGTGTAGAGCAGAGCGAGTGAAGTAACACTGGGTCGAGGGCACGGGAGGCGAAGCGCGGTTGCAGCGGGGAGGGAAGAGAGCGGGGAGGGCAGTTAGAGGCACAGTGCAGCGGGGCAACGCAGTGGCAAGGGGGCTGAGGGGACAGGGAGCGACATGTAGTTGGGCGTTTCCTAGAAACCGCAAAGCGCGAAACGATCGCCACCAGAGGGACGCGAGAGCAAGGGAATGCCACGAAACAACAACAAATACAAAGAAAAAAAACAAAGAAAACACAAAGAAAAAAGAAATGGCAAGCACTTTGCTTCAATTCCACTCAATAGAGAAAGGAAGTCATAACAAAAAATACACATTGGATGACAGGAGAAAGAAAATAAGGAGATAGAAAATATAAAACCATTATCCAGAAAATTTTGTGTATGAGTTTTTGATTCAAAATTGCTCAAAAACCACTGCGAGAACAAATTATTAATATTATTATTATTATCTTAATTAAATTATTATTTTAAACATAATTTAAGATAATTTAAAAAATAACATTATTATCTGAATAAATAAAATTCATCCAGTGACGCAATAATGACGGTACATTATGAGTCAATAAATTGTATTGAAGAAAGAATTAAGCACGCTATTCTCCCTACGAAAAAATTATGACAAGCTAAAATTATAGATTAAGTAGCAAACTGAAACTAGAGGTATTCAATAGACATACTTTCTCATATTATTGGAAACAGTTACGTAATATTAATGTAATTGCAATTTCTGCCTGACTTCAAAAAGTCCAAATAAATTCAAATGAAGGGCCTGCAGTGCTTAACGAAAATTATATCGATACGATAGTAGCCCTTTCTTTTTTGTACAAAAAGAGCAAACACAAAAAAGCTGAACTGTTACAATATTTGGAGCTTTATATATAGAAAGCAAGGATAGTTTCATAAATAAATTAAACATGCAGAACTAAAGGCCTTCCAAATTATCACCTCAGGAATGCACATGTATGGTATCATTACGTAATGTCTATCTTACGCATATACATGCTGTATTATTTATATATATTCTTGGCGTTTTTAATAATGTTGAATGTGCCATTTATATAAACGTTGCGGCTTAATAACATTAACGATAAGTAAATAAAACCCCATCCTAACCCCATCCCATCCAACAATGAGTAAATTATTCCGATTTCATATTGCCATGTGAAATCGTTCCCAAGGTTTTGCAATGCCGTGTGAAAAATTATATTAAGTTATTTCTGATAAAACTAACTCTATGGCTAATTACCTAATTAAATAAATAACTAATTAAATAAATAACTAATTAAATAAATAACTAATTAAATAAATAACTAATTAAATAAATAACTAATTAAATAAATAACTAATTAAACAACTCCTCTTAAATAACTAGTTTTGGATAAAAACCTTTAAACATTCGAGCAGAAGTAGTTTTGGAAATTCAAGTTTAAAAATTGCCTATGTTTCACGCAAAATTACGCAAAAACTACTCATATTTCTAATAAATTGAACATGACCTTATTTAAATAACTTTTTAACAGATTTCATTAAGGAAAAATTTTCTTTTCATTACTGTAGATGTAGGAAGATGAAGCATTTTGGCTTTTGTAATTTTCGAAGAAAATATACAGTGACGAAAATCCGATCTACGCTATTTCTTACATTTACTACCACTATACTTTAGCACCACATAATGTCATGTCCGGAGATCAGTGGGGAGCCCGTCCTGGCCGGATTAGTACCCTGCTGGGAAGAGACACCTGGAGAGGTAAATCCCCTTAAGCGGACGTACAGGTCAGCGCCATCCAACGAGGGACGAACACCGCCATCTCTAGCGATAAAACATTGTTTACACTCATGGTACTAATGACCTTCGCAATTATCGTGCCCGGAAACATCGATAAAGAATTTCGATTTTCCCGCACCGCCTTTTTGGATTCTCAAGATATTTTCACCGATGGACGAAATTCGATGGCAATACAAAAACTTAGAAGAAAAGCGACTCAATTATTTCTTCGCTCTCCAACACCAAATTATTAACTAATCTCTCAAAGAAACGCAAGAACGCGTGGTGAACATGAACCTTAACGACCATACAGTTTAAACAAGTTACCGACAACTGAGGGGACGTTACGCAGGAGATGCGTCTATTGCAACGGCACCAACGCGATCTCACCGCAACCAAATTGAAGACATCGACTCGAGTGGCGCTATTGTTGGAGTTGCAGGCGGCGCATCGGGGGCGGCGGCGGGGGCGGATGGCGAAACCAAACGGAACGCCACCGCAGCTCTGTCGTAGCGACCCCGCCGGCCACGCCCCCTCCCTCCCCCCCCCGCGTCGCTCAAGGGCGGCGGAGCGCGACGCGGAACTGCACCGGAGGGGAATCGGGTGGGCGCATAGCCGAGACAGAATGTGGCTGGGCTCCGGGACGAAGGGGAGAGGGAGCGGCGGTAATGAGGCCAAGGTAGTAAGGGGATGGCGGTGAGCACGGATGGTAGCGGAACACTGGAAAAAGGAAAGGGTGGAGAAAAGTAGAGCAGAAGCAAGAAATGGATGGGGAAAGAGAAGGAAACTTGTGGTGGGAGTGGTGGTAGTAACGGCAATTGAGGAAAGGATATGGTGATGGAGTTGCGACGTCAGCGGTAGTAGTGATAGCTGTATGGTGGGGAAGGCTGTGAGCATAAATAGTAGCGGAACATGAGCAAAAGAAAAGGTTTGAGTGAAGTAGAGCACAAGTAAGAAAATGAGGGGGAATAGAAAGAAATTGTACTTGTGATAGAAATGGGGGTGGAGCAATATAGTAATTAGGAAATAAGATGGTTATGGAGTTGCAACGATACGATATCAGTAATGGTGGTGGTAGCGGGGTGATGGTGATGTCAGTGGTGGTAGTGTTAATATCCCTAGGCGATGGCTATGCAGCGGATTAGAAAGTGACTTATTTCCTATCTAAAGGTTTATTCGTATTTTTTTGCAGCGACAGCCACCAAACTTGAACCTTTCTTTTCATTTTGTGGTGGTAATTAAACATTTTTCTTGTAAACGAGGCTCTGGGTCTCCTTCTTGGCTTCCTGCCCACGATTCGAAATTGAAAGTGGGAGAATAGGAGTGGCTAGCGGGAGAAAAGGGCAAGTGCAAAGGGTGAGCGCGCAGGTGCTTTGAGGGCGTGGCCGTGAGTAAGGCGGGGATGAGAGGTAAGTGGGGGCGACGGCGCGGGTGTGGGAGGGGGAGAGGATTAACTCGAACGCGGTCGTCCCTCGGGACAGTCGCGCCGCCAGACGCCTCCCAGTTTTCAATGTGTCCGCTGCCCACCGCGCGGGTAACGATTGCGAGTGGCTCCGCCAGTAAACAGGCATTTCTCACGCCGCCGCCCCCGAACTCGAACTGGAATGGTTAGCCTCGTCATTCCTCCAAAGTGGATTCAGTAAATAAATTCTAGGTTTTAAAGGGGTACCTGGTGGCTTCAGTTCATTCGAAAGAAATCTCTCAGAGAAGTTGGTAATTACGAACTCAGCTTAATTCTGTCAAAGGGGTCAATTTTGATTTAAACTGATAAATTTATGCCTCATGAGTTTCAAAATCTCACATAAGAGCTAAGTTAAAATTTTAACAAGAAAAACTTACCTCCCCTTCAGAGGGTTTTGTAAATGGAATTGATATTGAGCATTTTATAAAATTAAAATAAACTTTAAAGGAAACAATTAGTGAAGATTATAATGGCATTCAACATTTGTAAAAGTTTCCGGATAACAAAAAATGTACTAGAGAGAGTGAACTGTCCGGTAAAACGTATAAATCGCTTCAGGAAATGGTGTCAGTAAATAAAAGGAAGGGCTTGTCTGACTTGTTATTAAATAAAGACAAATCATTGATGTAAAGCAATTTTATTCCTAACAAAAACAGTTTCGTGATTATGTAATAACACGCACATCGGAAGCAAAAAAAATACACCCTACACAAACCAACATCTGTCTTGGATCTGTCACAGAGGATTTGGGCGTGGGCTTCTGCAATCAACGCCAACATCACGACGCCCTGTTCCCTTCCCGTGTCAGTCTTCCCCTCCTCTCTCCGGCGCTGCCGCCTCGTCGGTAGAAATGCACGCAATCGCGGTAGCAGCCGCGACCGGAGGCGGAAATGATGGATTCCCTGAATCGAATGAGCCTCAAGTCAACAGAAAGCTCTCAGTGGAAGGCGAGGAGGTAGTCTTGCGCAGATGGAAGGGCGAGGTACGGTATTCTTTTTTAGGCCGGCTGTTCGACCGGGCCCCGGGATGTACAAAAAAAACGGTACAAAGAACTAATTTCTGGTTATTTTAAGGGAAGAATGAAGTGATATCACTTAAGGACCGTATATGAACCGTATTTTGAACATTGTTCCACACAAACGTTCAGCGTGCTTTAACAGTGATTCGACATTACGGATCTTGATTACGTATATGTTCAAAACAAAACTTACGGGTTATATTTTAAAAAGAGGGAAAGAAATTGAAGTGGATATCACTTTAAGGACCTTTTTATTTCTACTGAACTCGTAAAAACATCGGTTCAAGACCACAAAGATCTGCTTCAGCAAAGTGCTTTAACATGTTGTTCTCGCAACGAGATCATGATTAATATGTTCAAAACAAAACCTCTCCGCCGAGTAAAGCGATCATGTTTAGGAAATTTATAGCTTTATATCCTGTTGTATTATGTTTACGTTATTTTACGCTGTGAAGATATTATTAATTCTTATGAGTGCTAAACATTTCTGTCAGGATTTTCTACATGATTTAAATACTCATAATTGACAATATAAATATTCTACGTCGTATCGTCTATCGAACTTCCTAGTAATATCAATAAACTTTTTCAATCGAATTTAAAGCAAATCACATTGTAAAATCACAGTTCCTTTAAATTAAAACTATCAAATTAAAAACATTATACTATTCGAAGAAAGAATCCCAAAAGTATCAAAAATATTGTATTTATATATTCAATTAGTCGACAGCAAATCAAGTTTAAATAAGTGTTATTACACAATGTAATGAAAGACTGAATCAATTAAAAAATCAATCTTCTCTGGAGAGTGTGTGGCAAAGACAGACCAGTTAATGCAACTCTTCATCAATTAAGGCATTGCCTGTGAAAGATTCTGAGCTTGGACAGAGAAACGACTAATAGTATTCTCATGACCGGGTCAATGAAATTTGTTGCGCGCGGGATAAGCAGCCCGAAAGGGTTTTTCGGGTGCAAAAGCAAGTGGAGATTCAACGGAAGAGTTGTAATAAGACTATCTTCGCTAAGTACAGATGTCTAAGTTTCATTTAATGCGAATCACTGTGACTTTCGGGCACTAACTTCAAAACTTGTATCCTAAAAATAGGCACTAACATTTAAATTTTAACAATAAACTTTTTTTCTACAGACGTTTATTGCACAGGTAACTAGGGGGCACAACATCACATACTTTCTCGCTTTATCGCTAAGTACTCCGCTCTATTATAGTACTACACCAAAAGTGGTTTCAACCGGCGAAAATTCATTACAGGACGCTTTTATCAGAATCGTCCTGTATTCAACACGTTTCTTGCCCTAGAACAGTACAATAAATAACTGCTTTCTAGACAGTAGCGAATAAAATTATTTTCCGCACCGAGATTTGAACTCAGGTTAACTCGCCGTAAGTCTGAAAATGATTTTTTACTAGAAAGTGAAAGGTGGTGTTTCAAAGTGAAGCAAAATCAAGTTTTTAAGAATTCTAAAATCAAAGTCACAAATATTGTAAAGGTGTAATGTTCCCAGGCCAAAACTGAGTTAAAAATCGTTGTTATAAATTTGATATCTATATACCCAGTAATTCTATATTTTTTATTATTCTTCCCAATTTTTTAAAAATATAAATGACAAAGAAACCTGATATTACATTATAAATATCACCACAAAACAAAAAAACAAAAATTCGAATATGCTACAAGTATTGTAAAACATACAATTGCAAGTTTTCACGTAATACATAATAGTCCAGGGTGAAAAGGTAAAAAGAAAATAGGAATATCAACTTGGAGGATATCGGCTGTACGGTTCAGGCACTAACGTTGTCGACAGACGGACAGACAGACGTTTTGCCGACAATCGATTTTTCGGTATCAAGGACCCATAAGACATTGATTCCGGAAAGTGTTAGAGGAAGTTATTTACTACATGAAGGAGAAGATTTATCAACTTTGTCGTTACCAGGGCTCGGCAAAAATTTTTCTGTTGAAATTCGCTTTTCCGGTCGGATATAATATTTTCTTTTCTTACGTGTGAGGGGAGAAAGTAAAACTTGAAAAGGACGACAATTGAAATAATGTTTAACACATGTTTCAAATGCATTTTCCATTAATTATCTTCTTTCAAAACAAAACGCATTAATTGGAAATAAATTATAGATAATGCTTAATATTTATTTATTATTTAATAGGTAATTATTACAGCCAAATTTCACTTCATTAATTATCTACTTTCCAAACAAACCGAGTTCTAACCTTTCGCCTTCTGGTATTCACCCCAAATGGTCTCTCCATCGCCTCAAAGCCGCGGAAACGAGACCATAAGGTACGGCTGAGGAAAAACCCTGAAGGGGAAAACCTGCCGTCAGAAGCCGAGTACATGCTACTCTATCCGGTTTTTAGACTATTTATTTATTTGGCGCGGGCGTCAGGCATTCTCCTTCCAGTGTTTGGCCTCCACCGCACCTGAAAACAAACAGCACCACAGAAAATCGTCCGCACCAACGCCTCTGCCCTAACATTTCCGATTCCCACTTCCCTTCGCCCCTAATGTGCTTTATTTTAGCCGTTTCTTTTATTTTATTTTAATTTAATTTATTTTTAATTTATTTAACTTATTTTAATTAATTTAATTTTAATTGATATAACTTATTTTAATTTATTTAACTTGTTTTAAATTAATTTAATTTTAATTTATTTAACTTATTTTAATTATTTTAAGTTAATATATATATATATATATATATATATATATATATATATATATATATATATATATATATTTTTATTGACTTATTTATCTACTTATACTTAATAATTGACTACAATTTATAACTTTTATTTATTTATTTATTTTTTTTTGTACTGTTTACTAACCTAACATAACTTACTGACTAACTTAATTATTGTTAGTTTATTGATTTATTCATATTTCCTCTCAGTCTAGGCTCTGCTCTGTCTAACCACTGCTGTTTTCCCACTCCTTAATTTCCGTTTCTCTAGTGGTCCGAACCTTTCGAGAAATGTTCCTAATTCTTTCATGAAGTTAGCCTTTTATCCCCTAGAATGTTTTGGGCGAGCGTTACGTTCCTATGTTGGAAGTAGTAATTTCCATTCCCATCCATTTTCCTCTCCAAGTTTCGGTCGCACTGCAAATTAAAAGGATATGGATCCAGTCTTCCTATCACCGCAAAGCACACAGATGCCATTACCATTCGAGTCCTTTAATCTACGTTGCATCCACCCCGACCCTGAACCAAGCGTATCCCCTCTTGCGTCCTTCTGCAGTGTGTTTACGTAACGTTCGCAACCCCATAACGGACTCCGTGAATTTGCGCAACTAGCGAACGTTTTTCGGCCGTTGCTGCCAGGATCTCTTGCTTTTAATATCCGCAAGTCTATCCGAAATTAACCGTTCTATGTCACGTGTTCCCCTATCTCCCACCATTTCCGGAGAAACGTTTCCCAGACCTGAACGTTCCAGTAGCAGTTTAATTTTATACGACCAGTAGCGTTGGTTGCTTCCCTGTAACTGCACCCGAAAACATCTATTTATAAGTGAGTCAGCCTGTTCACCTGCTAATTTAATCCAAAGTTTAATGGGTTTCATTTTAAAATCTTTCCAAATTCCTACACTACGACCTCTCTTAGGACTCCGGCATTTGCTGCGAATCTAGAGACTCCGAGAATTAATTTGAAATAATCTGTTTCGACGCTTTCTAGTCGATCTATCCTATCCACTCCCAAATTTCTGCCCCATAATTCATTGCTGGAGAACTAGCGATTTAAACATCGTCTCGCACACCTTTAAAGGCAATTCGGAACCCTGCGCACTGCGCAAACGATTTCTTTGAGCGCAATTCTTCTTTACGTGCGCCGCCACTATGTGCTTACTCCATCCCCCATTCATGGAAAATTTTGCCCCAAGATATGTAAATGTTTTTACCCGGTCAATCTCCTCCTGAGCGTAAAACCATCTCTCCTTGTTACCCCAGATAAATCCATTCTTGAAGACAACTACTTTGGTTTTTTGAATATTTACTTTTAATCCCCATGTTTCACTATACGTTTCTAGGATATTTAAACTTTTTGTAAGCCGTCAATAGTCTCCGAACATAAAACTAAATCATCAGCATATAGTAGTCCGGAATGTTCAGGCCCTCAATTTCCGGCGCAGATGTATCCGCATCCTGTAACCACGTCAATAAATCGTTTATAAACAAGATAAACAATAGCGGTGAGAGGCCAGCCCTGTCTTACTCCTACTGTCGATTTTATTTTTCGCGTTGTACTTCCATCACCGCACCTGACACAGAAATTTACGTCTTCGTATATGCTCTGCAACACTTTTAAAACTTTACGTGAGACGCCTAGCTCATTAAGTTTTTGCCATAAAGCTTTCCTATTGATAGAGTCAAAAGCCATTTCGAAATCTACAAAACTGCAATATAAGTGGCCCGTTTAGCGCAAGCGCCTGCTTTACTAGGGTATCTAACACAAAGATATTGTCGGTAGTCGAAGCCTCTCCTAAAGCCTGCTTGCAATTCTGATATTTTACTGTGCTTTTCCGCCCATTCACTCAGTCGCCCGTTGAGTATTTTACAAAATAGCTTGCTCAGCGCTGGTAAAGACTAATTCCGCGATAATTTTGTGGGCAATTCGTATTACCTTTATTCTTAAAGACTGGTTGGAGGATCGCTGTACTCACGTTTCTGGATACGATCCAGAATCAACTATTGCATTAAATAAATTTAGAATACTCTCTGGGTCTATGTGCCACAATTCCGAAATAAATTGTGTCGGAATGCCGTCCGCGCCGCCTGCCTTCTTATTATTCATGGCTAGCATAGCCCTATTCACTTCATTCCAGGTTATCGGTTCGTCTAATTCAGGGACATCCCGGTCCGTGATAATATATATCCCTGTTTCAATATTCGCTATTTCGAGCGCCCGTGAAAAGTACTGCTCCCACGCGTCTGGTGAAATTGCATTACTTACATTTCTTTTATTACGCAGTGATCTTATAACGTCCCAAATTGATTTATTATGATTGTTTCTTAAAATTGCCTCTATTCTTGCTGTCTCACTCTCCTGCCAAGATTTCTTCGATTTCTTAATTGTGGCCTCGTATTGCCTACGTAGTAACAAGTAACTATTTCTCGCTTCCGCAGTTCCACTGTTTCTGAACATTCTTAAGGCTACTATTGCTTCACGCCTGCTCACCCGACACTCCTCGATTGTGGCCTCGTATTGCCTACGTAGTAACAAGTAACTATTTCTCGCTTCCGCAGTTCCATTCGCATGCCCCTCCCTGCGCGAAAGAGTCTCCTTTCTAAATTCTTTGCTTGCCTTTCCGGTGACCGCTCCTCTCGCGCCCACCCTACCGAGTTAAGAATAGCCTCTGCAAATTCCTGTCGCTTTTCCTCTTTCCATATAAACCGTCGTCTTGCTATTGTGAAGTTTGTTGCTCCTGCCGTCACTGCCTGTGGCAGTTCAGTAGCATTTACTGCTAAATGAACGCACACAGGCAAATGGTCGGATTCTGCCCGTAATTCGATTCCAAAATCTAATAAATTGTTTATTCTTTCATGAGACAACAGAGCATAATCTATTACACTACCTCCATTCCCACTAATAAAAGTTAGTTCCCTTCAGTATCCTGTCCATAGTTGCCATTTAAGATTTCGAGATTAAATCTCTCGCATAATTCTAACAATTCCTGACCTCATTATTGATGACTGAGTCTTTGCTTTTCTAGAATTAGCTCTCGCTTCTTGCCGATCGAACTCCGAAAATACTTCCTGCTCATGGCCAGTTCTAGCATTCATGTCACCTAAGACTAGTAAATCAGTATTCGGATACCTTTGCTTCAACGAGTCTAAGAAATTATTGATTTCACCAAAAGCTTCTGGAGAATAATAACGCGAGCCCTGTGGGTGACGGTATATAAATACAATTGCGAGGTCTGTATTTTGCATTACTAGTCTAATACAAAGAAAATTGTCGGAGTTTGTTGTAATTTCATAAATAAATTGCACTAACCTATCCTGAAATATGCACGCAACACCTCCCGGGTACCTACCCACATTTAAAGTCTCACCCTCCTTCCACCAAGTTTCAACGAGACCGACAATATCAAATGTGTTTATGTACCCATGGAAGTCTTGATTTCCGAGCTTAGAGCCTAGA
This sequence comes from Teleogryllus oceanicus, assembly GCA_964035755.1. NCBI lineage: Eukaryota > Metazoa > Arthropoda > Insecta > Orthoptera > Gryllidae > Teleogryllus > Teleogryllus oceanicus. Next base: position 16,595,261 of record CAXIVR010000003.1, read on the forward strand.
CCTTTGATGTTCCAACATCCTATTCTTAAAGCCTATTCCTGCCTATTTGGCGACCTGCTGGGTCCCTTAGATATTGCTGCTTAGATATTAAAAATGGTAATTGTGTTTTGAAATTAAATATTATAGCATATGCTAAATATTTATAGTCTTTGTTATGCATATAATGTTTTGTACATTCCACATGTTGAGTTTTTAATATTTCATTTATTATCATGTAGTGGGCATTAATTATTTTAATGTATTCGTTTATATTAGTAAGTAATGTTACAAGATCTGACAATGTTACATTTTGAATTATTTTTAAGAAAAAAATAAAATTTTATTCGTACAAGATTATTTCTGCTGTTTTTGTAAAATAAGATTGTACCAAAATATACATTTCAATTCATACATATAAATATACATTTCTGAAAATTAAACAAGAAAACACACATTATCACACTTTCCTTACTAAAGTTTGCGTGAGAAACCATCTCTATAAAGTTTAGAATTTCTAGATGAAAATTTAATGACAAGTAAACAAGGTAATCTAAAATAAAATACTATAAGTCTTCAATTAATCGGGATGGGCTGCGGTCGCCCACATCGGGTAGTAGGAGGTATTGGGTTAATAGAAATAGCGCAGATTTGTCTCGCGAGCACAGTGAGGTAGTGGGGTCTATAAACTTTATTGCTATGCAGTTTAATTGAATTAACTTTCAAAAATAACGAAGCGAACGACTCCAAAGGAAATAAAAAAAGTAATGAAACAACTCTGGCACTTACAAATCTATAGTGGTGTCTGTTGATGTGAGAATTCTCAGATCAGAATGAAATACAAGCGGGTACATGCGGGTTTTGGTTAATTCCCTTTCCTTCCCTCGCGGACACGATATCTTTTAAAAAACTCTTCAATTTCCTTCAGTGATTTAAGGTACCGATTGACTTTTTCAAATGAGTGAGATATGATAGTTTCCTCACACATCCTTCAGCAAAGCATACGGGGAGTCACTGATCCCGGTAAACGAATACCGTGATTAATACAACCGTAGTTTAGAGAGTCCACTACAAGAATTCTCGCAAAATACGAATTAAAAAATATAAAATACAGAAATCACAAATATTAAATAGCAGAGGTAAACAAGTTTAAAGTACTAAAATTTTTAAAACGAAATTAATATCATTCCATCCGAAAGAGGAATGAAACAGCAGCAAATTCAATTTAAGAAGTAGTGCAATTTCACCACAAGAATGCCATTTGCCAGGACTAATTTTATTTTCGACTATTAATAGAATTACTACTCTAGCACGCCACCATTTGGAAAAAACCTGATGGATTTCTGTGTAGAGTCGAGCACGCCTAACACAGGGCTGAACGGCGGAGGCTTTGGTGCGCTGGGGTGGCGCGTTGAAAGCCAAATAGGAGAGAAAAGCAGGGGGTTGCGGGCGGGGGCGGTGGGTGCCGGTGGCGCAGTGCGGTGCGTGGGTGTGGGTGTGGGTGTGGGCGAGGGCGGGAGCCGCGCCGTGCGTTTGTCAGCCTGCCGCGCAAATCCCCGGCGCAGGAGCCGGCGCTTGCACAGAGCGCCTCGCTGTGAGCGCGGAGGCACGCCCCCACACGACCGCTCTCGCTCGCCCTTCCACTTGCCCGCTCGCCCGCCCACTTGCTCAGTTACACGCTCGCCCCTCCTCTCTCTCTCTCTCTCTCCCCCGCCGTAATCTTCCCGCGCCTTACCCACCATCCTGCATGCTCATTCGTCCTGCTGCTTACTCACTGGACCTCCTCGTCCGCCCAACGCTAGCTCTCATCGTCCCGCCCGCCCACTCGCTCACTTGTCCGTTCGCCCCCTCACCTTTCTCCCCCTGGCCTTATTCCTGTCCTACGGTGGTTCACTCTTCCGCTCGCTCGTATGCTCACTGGCCTTCCAGTTCCTCCCTGCCCCAAAACCCTGTCGAGTCTTATTTTAAGAAAACACAAATAAGAGATAGGCTGTAGGTATTGTAGGAACCACTTTTTCAGCTTTCTTTATGTTCTTTATTTTCAGCACTATTTTTTTTGTGTATTAGTGTTTTCCTGCATTCTTCCTACCTCATTCCATGCGTTTATGATTTCACGTTTGCTTCATAAGTTATGATTTCCCCTCTACACATATCTAGAAATGCGTGTGAATAGGTCACGAGCTAGTTCGCTCCGGACTTTTTTTTATTTGATATTCGGGATCTACGGTGTTGGAAACAAAACCGAACGCAAGGCAAAATATCCACAGGGTGTCGTTTTCGATAGGAATGCACACGCAATGTTGACAATGCACACAGTATCGAATATGTCCTATCACGAATTTTCACGGTGTAACTGAAAAATCGTATTGAACGTTTTAGAAACGAGGTGAGTAAGGCAGCTTGAACTCGGAGATCACGATCCTAACAACAAAATACGTCAGTTACACCAAAAGTTTCAATTGTTAATTGAGACGTACATTAATTAGGTGGTAGTAAATCGTATTTTGGAAATAAACTATTCTGCAATAATAGTGCACATAAAGTACATTGTAAAAGTAGTGTTAATTTATAGAACGTTTGCCACAAATTTTTATTTCACAAAAAAATTAGAAGATTTGTGTGTGTTGTGTGTTGTGTGTGTGTGTGTGTGTGTGTGTGGTGATTTGTCACAAGGTGTGTGCAAAGGAACGACAAAGTTGGATAAAATATATAAATACGACAGCAACAATGGGGGTAGAGAAGAAACAATTAAGTAAAAACTAATGAGAATGCAAGGAAATTTACATATTTATGAATATCTACTATTTTATGGTAAATATTTCCTGTTATTAAAACACTTTTACGAACAAATGGGACCACCTCTCAAAATCCTGAATAATCCCCTTTGCAACGGTGACCGCTGCGAGACGTACAGGAAGAGAGTCAATTTGGCCCTGGTTGGTACCGACATGGATGTACTGTCATGCCGGCTCTAGTGCCATGGCCAGATGCGATAGGTTCCTCGGGTGCGAATCCAAGACGCGAACAGCTCGATGGAGATGGTCCCACATATTCTCAACTGGGTGTAATGCAACTGAGTTTGGTGGCCAGGGGAGTTATGTAAACTTATTCTGGTGCTCTTTGAATCACGCACGTACTCTGCGAGCTGCACGACACGTTGCATTGTCCTACTGGTAGATGCCGCATTACTGAAGAAAAACGATATACATATAGACGTGTACATGATCCCCGAGGATTTCTGCATCACTTGATCCATTATACTATCTTCCAGAACAACGAGATGACTCAGATAATGACAAAAGAGCATTCCCCACATGATCTCGCTCCCCTCCTGTGATCTGGATTCCTTCTGCGATTGCTGCAGGGTGTTTGCATTCAGGCATTTTACATCGTATTCGCCAACGACCATCTTTCTCACGGAGCAGAAAATGTGATTCATCTAAAAAGGCCACCTTTCGCCATTCAGTTGCAGTCCAGATGCCGTACCGGTGTGCAAATTGCAGCCTTCATCGCCAATGAACAGCAGTCAACCCCGGTCCTTGAACCAGGCGCCTGCTGCGGAGTCACAGAAGCAGTACCATTCATGAACGGTAGCTGAGGAGACACTGTTGGAAGCCTCTTGGTCCATTGTTCTTCAGTGGCACATCTATCCGCCCGTACACATCTCAGCAACCGTCGTTCTCCTCTGTCAACTATGGTCCGTGGTGCGCCACAGGTACCTCAGCGCCGGATGGCGATTGTGGATATCGCCATTTTGCCATGCAACGTGCACTTTATCCACGGTAGCATGCGAACACTTTACAAACTTAGATATGTCGGAAATACTTCCGCCCATGGTCCGAAAGCCAAAGATCATGTCCTTTAAGACGTCGAATAAATATCTCCCGTCTATGCATTGCGACAAGTACTGCACTGTTGTACGATTGTAAGGGTTTCACGCTTTGTGTACTCTGCACCTCTGCCACCTGCTGCCCGAGAGGGGTTTTGTGCGTTTACGTCGGACATACGCGGTCATCATATTCATATGACTGTAATGTAAAATGCGTTACGTTGATGTCTTAGGTTCCACAATCAACTTTCTTCGAATTCTGTACTCAAAATCGTGTATCCCAAATCCTTATGTTTTCACATATCAATTGATATACAAAACTTTTATACATCAACTTTTATTTTCTAGGTGATTCATACAATTTGGAACAAACCAGGAAATAGAAGGTGGCTTTACAGGGAATATGAAACTACGTTATACGTACGAAATATGAAACACGTCATACGCAGTTTTTAACTGTTTTTTTACGTAAAATAAATAAATACATAAATAAATAAACGTTTCATATGAAACTTCTTTATGTCATCAATCTATGTTCACTGAAACACAAAAATTAGAACAAGAGTTCATTATGTTAACTCTTTTTACTTTATTCACAATTTTATTGAGCTTCGTAACTGATAAAATGAGGGTGCGAGTGCAAGATCTAATGAGTTTAAAAATAAAACGTCACAAGACCAAAGAATAAGTAAAAAAGCGAAATGTGATCACTAAGAACTCTCACAAAAGGCTTCAATGAGGGAAAATTAAGATGCCTTCTCGCTTAGTGATACGTCAGTGGGCAGGGTTTAGAATCACGCAACTGATCCAGATGTAAAGATGTTCTTTTCAGATAGATCCAGCGGGATAAGATCTCTGATCTACGAGAAATTGTTACTCGTAAGGAGGGAGTACGGTTCGATCCCTAATAGTGGTTGAACACACTGCTTCTGGTAGGTTTTCGCCGCGCCGTTTGAAAGCGGCAGGGGGCTACCAGGCTTGCATTTCAAAACCCCAGGTTATATTTGCATTTGGATGCCCGCTTTGCTTCCTGATTGAAGATCACTCAGTGTGTTCATGTTAGTGAAGTCTTGCGTGGGTCTCCCTAACACAGTCGATATGAAATAGGAAGTACGGAGCGTTGCTCATTAGCATTTCCGTAATTTAACAAAATAGCATATGCATCATTCTATAATAAATTCAGTGTGTATTACACATCTGCTAAGTGTTTCATTTCCACCTAACTCTGATCTTCTAATTTTGAAAGTCAATGGTTGGTAATATCGTTGTTTTTTATCGATTTCGCATCACTAGTCACCCGAAACTGATGTGATCCTGGGATATGTATCAGCCATAGAATGACCAGCGCAGAAACAAATAAGGAAGACGTTTAATTAATCGTCGATGGTTGTCGCTTTCTATGACCTCCTTGCGACAGTGTTAAACATTTCATTTGGTAGAGAAATATGGGATTATCTTCCTTTCATTTCCTATTTTGTATTTTAACCATATTTTGCACAACAGCTCAAATATCCACAAACAATTTTACACATCGTAAGTCACATATGCGTGAATATCTGCAGCAACTCAACGTTTTATTAAATCAATAGTGGACACGACTCCAGGAATGTACACACAACAGGACAAATTGTGAATCTAGCAACATTATACAAATTACCTCGAGTTTCAGTTCATTCACTGTGAATACGTGGAATACAATCTAAACAGAAACATCTATGCCAATGATTCAGTTCACGATATTACTTAATGTTTAAATGCAAATAACGACGATAAATTGCTGCACTATGTTGAAAAATATTATATTTGATATCTGCTGGTTCAAGAAGGGCCAATGTCGATATTCACAAGTTTTATAGGATGGTTGGTTTTCTTTTTGGAGAACATTGCATCTAAGTTAGAACTTCTGTCTATTTTACAATTTTGGTAAGGTAATAGTTTTTAAAAGCCTATATCGTTACTTTTAATTTGGCACATACAGTAGCAGTACAATAGCAATTTGAATGACTTAAACCTTTTTTACGACATTATCCCTTTTAGACAATTCCGAACCATTCAATTCATAATATATGCTGTAGGTTGAATTTATGAATGCTAGAAGATCGTTCAAACGTAGACAAGAGATTGCTACCAAGTACTCATGCCAACATTGGATGCTATCCATGGATCTAAGTCCACATCGCCCTTTTACACCACCGAGAAGACAAAACAATCTTAGACCAATGTAAAAATCGAGAGTTCAATCAAGACAGAGCGACTTTGACTTTGGGCTTCTTACATTGAAAAGGGTCTTTAAAGCACATATTGACCATACAAACAGAAAATCAGTAAAAACTGACATTGACCCTTCTTGCACACAGCCACAGATATATTCTTATATATGCGTAAGTTCGCTTCCTGCTCTTTTCTGTTCCAACATTGGTACAGCAATAAGTTGTTATTTATATGACATAACGATCGGAAGACGTACTTTTTTTTATTTCGGAGCATCTAAACAGGTAACAGTTTTTCATCACAACTAACATAAACATCACGCTAAAAGCGTCACAACAGCTTTTACCTCGTTTTGAAAATCAACATTTATGGCTTCCGCATGCTCTTTCCGTTTACTCATACGAATTATTTGAATTAAGTACTTATTCAATATTCATGAATATTATGTCAGAGTGCCTGAATTATAGCTTCAATAGCATACACAAAAACTCTCATGCTTAGCTGACCCCTTTATAGCACTGCTACTAATTTTGGAGTTATGAAATCTTTCCACTTGGCCGTTTTACTTGTTCCATGTCGGGTGTTCTCGATCAGCGTTGGCAAATCTGCTTGCAAATTACGTATTTGCATTAGAATAAAAAATGTATGTTTTTAACGGTTTTAGTTTTGAATTTAGTGTTGAAATATTTAATACGTATCTTTTCTTCCTCAATTGTTCCAAACTGTGTCGTCTCCTCTTTACATCAGTTTTCTGAGGGAAGTAAACACATTACCGTTTATGATGTTTCATGTCCTATATTAAACATATGCGCTTTTTAGGACTTTTAAAACCCCCATCAACACGTTAACTATTTGAAAACGATGCGTTTACTAACAAAATGCCATGTTTGTAATTACTATCACGCCGATACACCAGCTCAGTAGGCTGAGTCTACAAATACTAACAAGTTTGATGCAAGTCGGCACGGATTGCCGTCGTTCCACGAGCACGAACTTTTATTTACAATTGTTTTGACAAACATTAAGAGGGTACGCGTTAGCAAAAAAGACTTATTTTTGGGACACCGTAATTTATATATATATATATATATATATATATATATATATATATATATATATATATATATATATATACACGAATATAATTAAATGACTCCTAAGCGAAGAGTTCTAGGGCATTAAAACTAAAAGGTTGAGGCCAAAAGGCTCAAAGAAACGTTTCTCATGCCGTAATCTACACAATGAGATCTTTTTGAACATTCTATTACATTTTTGCTTCGCCAGCGCTTCTTGATATTCCCCACCTGCTCAGAGACGTGCAAAATCTGCAAGTAAATGTAAATGAGAGGGACATAGAGTCAGAGACAGAGAGAGAAAGACACAGACAGACTGATACAGGGAGGGAGAGACGGAGAGAGCAAGAAAGAGAGAGAAACAGAGCGACAGAGAGAGAAAGAGGGAAGTACGGAGAGGGAGAGATGGTGAGACGATGAGAGAAAGAGAGAGATGATGGGTAGAAGAACGTGTGCCGGGTTCCGCTAGTAACTTCCGTATTTTATCCACAGTAAACTAGAAGCTATTATTAATATTATGTTTGAGCTTTTCGATCGCAATTTAGACGTAGATTAATTACGACATCGTTAATTCCGAATTATGGGAGTTAATGCACCCACATTTTCAGGTCCATGCGCGTACAGTAGAATTCATTTTAATTACTTATCACAGGAATAAATAATGAGTAATCTTAACTACTTATTTTGATCATAAAGTTACTTTGATAATTTACAGTTAAATCCTGACACCACCTTTTTTAGTGTCATTGTATGCAACAAATGTATTAGTCTTATGGGTAAACAGTACGCGCTAGTAAGTCATGGGCTTGGAAATATTAATATATTTATATTTTATTTATATGGATTTAGTACAGTGTGATTATAGTATATTAATAGGAGTGGCCACATTGTTGGAAATTACAGATCGTGAAAATAAAAATTAGATTATTGATATTTTCACGTTCGTGACCTAAATGCAATTTAGTTTGCCTAAATGTCTAGTACCACTGCAATAAAATTGCGCATATTTCACTTCCAAAGCAGAAATTCGAGAATGCAAACGAATCGTACGGTGTCCTCGTTAAAGCGTGTTCGGGTCTGCAAAGCTACAGCATGTTAAGTACATAACATTTTAGTTAATTTCTCGTTCATTAACAAGTAAGCCGAGAGCACCATGAACAAATAGCAAATTGCACTGCAGTTAGAAAACCACGTTTGGAAACCTACAGACCCTCTGCAATTTTCTAGACCTGTTTAGCCACCAAAATGGAATTATCATCGACCGGGCTTGTCCGAAGCCAGGGTTCTGAATCGCCCTACCGTACTGGTTTCACATACTCTTTAAAGTCTACAAACTAATGAATCCAAATTGAATGCAAGATGGAATCCAAATAGAACTCCCTTTCTAACGTATGCTTTGAAGACATGTGAGAGGTAGATTAACGAGTCCTGCAAACTGGGAAAATTAATCTCTGGAAAAATACAATGCAGTGTGTAAAGATGATCAGTACTGCACTACGCAATGACTGAATTCTCCAAGTCGAGAGGACATCGTTGCTTGTTTCCATAAGTTCTACGTAGAAGTTGCTTGCTATTTTGACTATTTTACGGCAATAAAAAAATTATTTTATTCTTAGTGTGGATGGTGTTTGACTCTGAAGAGGATACCGTAAGTTAAAAAAATTAGACGTCAGAATGTTTTAGTGACACGAGTAGCAATGTTATGCTCTAGCAGTTACGTGGTGGACGTTGACATCACGTATCGTCTACTTTAAGCCTAAGGTAACCTTATCAATAGTTTAATGATGTCATCTTACGCAAGGTGCTAAAACTCCCTCTTTGTTACCTGGTTCAGATGTAAAAACTACTAATTCACTCTCACTACATTACAAACATTTAAGTGATAACCTTACCAACATTTAAGTGATAAACCTACAGACTCGTAGAGTACTTCGTCATTCTGAATAGAGTCCACATACGCGTCTTCCCAACACCAACTAAATAAGAAGTATGACACGAGAGAAGTCGCAAATGCCTAATGCCAAGCCTCTTAACGTCATTCAGCCACGACATTTACGACCCCGTCGCATACGCAGTCCAAAGCGCTCGCGACATAAATTCCACGCCCAATCGCCTTCTTTTCCCTCGAGTGCCCTCTGTCTGCGCGGCGCGTGCCCTGAAAGACGGAGTCGTTTGTCTCCGCCCGCCCTCCCGCACGCCGGCACGCGTGCGCCGCCACGGGCGGGCAGGCGGGCAGGCGGCGTTTGAGAGATGGCAGCGTTGCATCATTCCACTGAATAGGGGCCGAGTAAAAACCGTGGGCTTTTGCGGTGGGTAGGCGCCTAAGGGCGGATGTGTGAGAGGGAAAACTGATTATTTCGGGTTTGCAGGCGCGTCAACTGCTCTGGTCATTAGTCCCGTAAGCGTAGTGCATGCGTTTTTATCACGGCAGGTGGTGGTGGTCTTTTCCAGCTGGATGGCGAGATCCGGCGCCGACTTCCACGTCGACTTGAAGACGCCGTTTTCCCCTTTCAGGTATCTGCCACCAGCGAGGCACCGCCCCAGCCGGGGCAAGCTCAAGGCTCCCGACTGGTCCCCCGCGCTTGTAGTGTAGTGTGTGTAAGGGGGGAGGGTAGAACAAGGAAACGGAAAGAAGATCGTACGCGCGATGCGAGGCCCGTTGGTTCGAATACTGTTTCGGCATTCGCCTGGTGATTGCGGGTAGATTATCCACTTAAGTCATTCAGCATGTTCTAAACTCGAATATTTCTGAATGCATTTTCCAAAGACCGACATGATTCTAATTTCTAGCATCGAAGGAGAGTTTATTGATGCGTGACTAATAGAAATATGGCATACAAATATGCTGATTTAAGAAATATTCGTATTTTTAATTTTGCAGTATCATCGTTTCTCAGAATCCAGAGACCGATCACCGATGAAATAATGAGAAAACCGAACTGAACATACGATATTTGAAAACTGCAATTCTGCAGGTGGATTTTGTGATTGAGACACAATTGATTAAGTTGCTAAACTTAATTCAGTAAGTCCTCCAATACAATCACCACTTCCTATGTACAAAATTCATTGCCGAAAATTCACAAGTTATGAGAGAGTTACCCTTTAAGTGGCGTAATTAATCTACGTCTAAATTGCGATCTAAAAGCTCACAAACATATAATTAATAATAGCTTCTAGTTTACTGTGGATAAAATACGGAAATTACTAGCGGAACTCCCCACTATTCCCATAATTAATTATGAATAAACATCGTTTGAAGACTATCAAAAATGTGTTTAATATTAATGTTTCCTAGTGTGAAATAAACATTTTAGACACCAGAAGTTTCAGAATTTGTTTAAGGTGCCTGTTGTTTAAATAAATGACAAAAAATATTTATTACTCATGGTGAAATATAGTTAAGGGGGAAATATTACACGGTATACCACACCATATTTCAATTTAATAATTCATATTTTCAGTTAGAAAAACAGTTCAGTCTCCCGCAGTTAACTGGAGTTTTTAATGTTCAAATTATAAAGGTAATGGAAAAAACCTTTTACATTTCCTAGTACGCCTTAAGAAGGTATAGAGTTCTCATGAGAAAAGTGTTTGTTATACAAATGTATACAATGTGAGTTTGAAGCCCAGCCTCCATGTGTTATTCATTGCCATACATCTTTTTTCACTGTGATGTGGCCTAACTTAACCTATTCATTCCCAATACGACCTTGAGTAATAAAGGTTAGCAGAATGCTAATTCGACATTTATTTCACAGCACAAGTTCTGCACGGAGAGAAATGTTATGGTACAGGGTACAATACATGTTTAGTAAGCATTCATACAGTAAATACAATTATTCGTGTAGTAAAATTTGCTAAACAGTCCGTTGGTCGAAACAGCCATTTCGTGAAGGCGCATAAGCACTTGTTCTACGAAAATTTACTAAACCGTTTAGTTCGATATACTACGTAATTAATAACGTGAACTAAACATTTCTCTCCGCGTGTAGTTCAAGCAAGATAGATGCGTTGCAAATGACGTAACAATTTTAATACAAGTCGAAATGAATATTAAAATATTAGCAGCTGTTAGTGAGCAGTTCATGCAAATGCACCCTGGCAAATTAATGTCATTTATCTAAAACTTTTTTAATTACACTCGCTTTTCAAACTCTGTTACATTGTACTTCTTTGTGCATTTAGTTCATAAAAAATGTTTTCTCTTACGTAAAATGTAACGAGCGCAAATGAAGTCATTTAAAAATTATTTTATATAAAACCAGCTCTAAATGAATATGAAATAAAACTACGACTGTAAAGAAAATATTCGTCCTACTGAATAGCATGTTTTTTTCGTACTTGTTGAATTCCTTATCTCCTGAGTCTGGGCTATTTTTCGGTGCTGTGCCAACCTCTTCTCAGCTGCCACGTATTGACGCCTAAGGAAATTTCCTTACATTTTTCAATTTTTCGATCTTATAATGTTAAATTGAAATATAACTAAGAATATTATAGAAGAGCATTTTCTTGTAATGCAAAAATTTCGTTGAAAATTTGTTCGTTATTTATTTCTCTCTCTCTCCATATTTTTTTCTCTCTCTCTCTCTCCATATTTCTTTCTCTCTCTCTCTTTCCATATTTCTTTCTCTCTCTCTCTCTCTCCATATTTCTTTCTCTCTCTCTCTCCATATTTCTTTCTCTCTCTCCATTTCTTCTCTCCTATTCTCATTTCTTTCTCTCCTCCATATTTCTTTTACTCTCTCTCCATATTTCTTCTCTCTCCATATTTCTTACTCTCTCTCCATATTTCTTACTCTCTCTCCATATTTCTTACTCTCTCTCCATATTTCTTACTCTCTCTCCATATTTCTTTTCTCTCTCTCCATATTTTACTCTCTCTCCATATTTCTTACTCTCTCTCCATATTTCTTACCTCTCTCCATATTTCTTACTCTCTCTCCATATTTCTTACTCTCTCTCCATATTTTTACTCTCTCTCCATATTTCTTACTCTCTCTCCATATTTCTTACTCTCTCTCCATATTTCTTACTCTCTCTCCATATTTCTTACTCTCTCTCCATATTTCTTACTCTTTTCGTATTTTTTCTCTGGCAATATTACCTCAATATTTCTTTCTCCCTCAATATTTCTCTTCCCTCTTTCTCTTTCCCTCTCTCTTTCTCAACATACCATACACAACAGAAAATGAAAAGACTATGAACTCTTACATCAATGTAACTTAACGAACAAATCCTTCACAACTTATCTAGAAGTGAAGGAAGAAATGCTCTTCTGCAAATGGGTTTTCTTTCTCCCGCTGTTGCTATCGCGGACCGCACGGCACGTGGCGCATTCGGGGCAGGGCCGGGTGGCCAGCGACCCGCGCAGCGCGCGAGGCCAGGCCGCTGCTGGCGCTGCCTCTATCCGCGGGGGCATCATGAATTTGCATGAGCGCCGGCGGCGGCGCATCTGTACCGCGGAGCGGAATTTATACTCGATTGGTGGTGATCTCGTCGTGTGGCGGCAGCGCGGCGCCGACGCGCGCGTCTCCGAAGCCGCCGATGATTGCATCGCCCGCAGCCCAGCGGTGGAAATCAAAAGATGCATTTGATGGAAACGCGCCGAAACAAAAATAAAACAGAGGGTCAGGCGGTGTAAAATAAATTGGGAAAGAATGATACGAATGTGAACTGAAAAATGAAGTATCTCATGAAAAAGTATTTCCCATAACTATTAATCATACATACTTCAACACGTGAATAGTGTTCAACAAGTGAACATAATTCAACAAGTGAATAGTGCAAAGTCTTATCAAACTGACTAGTGGGATGAACTAATAGTAAACCTGGAACAGAAGTTAACTACAGTTTTCCCCATTATTGTCACTAGGAGCGGATTTTGATGAGGTAAGATCGTCAAAAATGATAAATAAAATGCCCTTAAAATGTTTTAAAAATTCACACAAAGCAAAGAAAAATGTAAAAAAATAGATCAAAACCAGTTCAGATGAACAACTCAAACTGTTAGATATGTTACTGATGTAATCGAGGCTTCTTCCTTCCGTTCAAGTTAACTCAGCTTGCAGACTTGGGGTTTGGACTGTTCTTTACCAGGAAATCTCTTTCTTTAGTTTTCGGGAAATCGGCTGAACCAATAACAAACAAACAAACAAACAAACAAACAAACAAATATGGTCTTTATTGGTGGCGAGGCTCAGGCGATTTAGCCGGCTCTTCCGCCTGACACTTTCAGAATTTACATTACAATAGTACATTATAAATGAAGTCATTCAATGAAAAATACGCACGCAATTTGGATGAAGATTTTAACATGGATGACAGGAGTGAAAGCGAGGGGGGACGAGCTTGATAGGAAATCGGGAAAGAATCGGGAAGAATGCAACGGCAGAGAGAAAGGAAAGAAAAAATAAAGAAAATGAGAAACAAAATCACTGAAATGTTAATAAGTTCTGTTAATTGGTTCATGGAGGTTTTGAAGAAGCTAAAATTGCGTATGTATTTTTGAATTACCCCTAGAAAAACTAGAAAGGGAGGGAATCTCGTCAGCATACAAGCGAAGACACATTAAGTCAAGAGTTTAAGCCTTGAGAGAAACTGAAAACATTGAAATGGTAAATGATCTTGCGTATATTTCATAATATTAACAATAATAATTATTATTGCATGATAAAATGTCGTAAAACTATTTGGTTCTTAAAGAAAGTTTTAAAAAATTAATAATGTGGATATAATCAATTTAGTTTTAGGAAATGTTAACAGTTAAAATATTCAAAAATGTGAAAATAATTTAGATTTTAAATGAAAGTATTATCTATTGAGATATCAATATTAATGAACGAAAATCCAAACCAATGAAAATCTCTAAACTGAATTTAAGCAGATTTTTCTACCTTATTTCCTCCGGTAGACCTGCGATGAGCCAGGGACCATACCGGCATGTGCCTTAAGCGATTGAGTAAAAATGCTCAGATAGGCTCAGATAGGCATCGTAGGAACCTTAGATCATATACGACGGCTGACATAGGCTACTCAGGAATTCTGTGGAGATGAATTGTTCCATCTAGTAAATATTATGTAAATATTATTTTAAGCAAATACCATTAAAATTATATTAAAATCGAGGAAATCAGCGAAAACGATAAAAAATGACTTATTAGTCGAAATGGACCGAAAAGGTAGAAAACTATTATATAAATTGGGTCATTTCCTTTCGTCGTAACATAATATTAATGTCCAAATAAAAGACGTTTTTCTAGAAAGAAAAATATAACATTTCAATAAAATCCGACCTTAATTATCATCTTTGTGGATAATACTTTGAAAGGAGTTACTACAGGAATAAAAATGTTTGTGAAACATAATTATTTTCGACTTGGGTTCTCCGCCATTGAATAATTCATTGAAACAGTTCTTGCGTATACGTGACTTTCAATTTCCCATTCACTAAACAATGTCGCCAACATCTAAAAATTGTTTTAAATATCATAAATCTGTAAATTCAAGATATATATATATATATATATATATATATATATATATATATATATATACACACAGGGTGAGTCGCGTAACTTTAGCACTTCCTGTAACTTTTGAACGGTTCAAGATATTGAAATGCAGTTTTCACGGCATGCGAAAATAGGGCTAACTGATGTGCGTATTTATTTCTATTATATCACTTGTATTTTACGAGATTTTTGAGGTAACTTTGTTTTTTCAAATGGAACTATACATATTTTTTAGTCTATCATAAAGAGCGTAAAAGAACGAATCCAATGATATACATATTGTCATATGTTAGATAAGAATTTGTTTGAGAAATTTTATTCTTTTACAACCAGTTCTTAACGGATATTTTGAATGTGAATTTGAGATACGAGAATCTCGTTGTACGGTATCCGAGGAACCTTTGACACCTCGATATGATGGAGCGTTCAGAATATTTGGGAGATGTTTCGTATCTTGAAATACTAAGATCCTTTCCCTTCCCCGAGCGCGCGCTTGCTAGTGGAGCGCTGCGTGACCTTCTGTGGCGGTATGTTACATTCAAAATATCAGTAGCGAAAGATCATCATAATCCACATAATTATATATTGTTATATACAAAAAGTAAGCTTCAACGTGCTTGCAAACTGTTACTATTCAGTGTTTTGAGACTGGTAAAATCGCTTCTTGGAATTCTTGCAAGGAACAAATAATCCCACTTTTTATTTATTTATTACGGTCTCATTTACTTCTAGGTCATGACCGACCACATGATTAGCACAAACAATTAACAATGTTTCAAGACGTCGAGTATTATATATATATATATATATATATATATATATATATATATTATAACACGCCCACCTACTACCTTCCAGCCGGTGGCGATGAAGCGTGAAACTATGAATGCTCGTGAAGCGAGCTTTGAATTCTCAGGAAGCAGATCTTTCGGATATGAGAAAGGTCTGAACCCTTGACACAATGAATTATGTAAAATTCTGGTAAAATAAGCATATATTCAGTAAAACAGATTACACAGTGGCACAAATATACAATAAAGTATCCCTTTTCGTAGATGGTCACTGCAAAGAAAACAGAAACAAAAAGAACACAACCACAAAAGAATGTAAAGGCGTCACCTTGACTGCCTGAATACTTCAATAAGCACTATTCACAATACTTTTGCTTCTACCTCTTTCTCAATTATTTCGTGTACCTCATTTAGCTTTTGTTAATATTAAGTTTTCTCCGTGCACGGCCCTTTAAGTGATTCTCTACAATTATTCTATTATAGACTTCACAGAGGTCAGCCTTGAGCTGCGCATTTATTACAATGCTGTAAACTCTAACACAAAATAAACGTAACACACACGTTACTTAAATCGTACCCTTTACAAAGCATAGCAACTAATTATCCCTGACATCATACAAATGGAAACATGACTTTCAAATAAGATTACTTTTACATTACATGAAAAAAAATCATAATTTATTTTAGAAAAGTTGTACAAGGTATGGCATTGAAACGAATTTACTGGTGCGTACAGCGAATGAAATCTAAACTGCCGCTCATACGTTCGAAATATTTCTCCCAGTAATTACTTGGAACTTTCACCTATTTTAGGACGCTTCGCCTGGTATTTAAAGCTGCACGGTTTCCCAACAAATTGCCGCATAGAAGTTGCCAGTTCTTTACCTTCACATTTCCTTCCCGCTCGCCGTCAGTTAACCTTGGGGTGTTCGGTCGCTCGCAGTCCTCGCCATGTCACTTGACTGGTTCGATGTCCCGCGGTTACACCACTTCCTTCGCTCGATCTCAGAATGCCGCCACACGTCCAAATTCCAAACCTTTCTCTCGATCTCGGGCTCGTACCATCCACGTATGTGGTCCAAGTCCTTCTCGCCTACGCTTGAGTCTTCACTGGAGTCGTCCTTCTGCCGCCTGCCGCGTCGTTGCTCGCGCTACCAGTTTTAAATAACTAACGTACTTGAATTGAATATTTCTAGCATTCGGCCGACATACCACACTTTGAGCGTGCGTGGTCGTGGCGTACAAAATTAAATACTGGATTTCGTTTAGAGTCCTTCTGCGCGAATTTATTGCAATTATGAAACTATTTCAGGTTCAAGCAGTCACATCGCTTGCTTACTCGCGTAATGTTAGTGCTAACACTGTACATGCACTTCACTTCTGAATTCTATCACTTATTACCGCGTTTCTTAAATCAGCTTTAACTAAGCAAGTAAAATTATACTCCTGCACTAACCAATGACTATCGCCGAAGAATTAAGTTGAGTCGCCGTCGCTGTCGAAGTTGTAAGAGAGCTCTTCCGAAGTGCGTCGCGGTATTTATGCGTCTCCGCCTGGGGAAATTTCTGGAGGGGTGAATTTTCTCCTCCTTCGCGCCCTCTCAAGAAAATATTATCCGCTAACTTTGGACATCGGAGTGCGAAAACCTGCGGGTAGATGTCGCATTCTCGGACCATCGCTCCGCCGCGTACCCTATTCCTCGGTGTTCTGGTCTTTTCTTGTGGCTTATGGTGGCGTTACGGGTTCGTATAATCCCGTGACGTCACAATATATATACTAAATGTACATCACTATCATTTTATTAGTTTTAGAGTTATAAGTTGTTTTTTTAATGTTCAATTGTTGGCGCGGTATGTTGGGACCCGTACAGAATATCGCAGCAAGGAAATCTAGAAAAGGTCCAGCGCAGAGCATCGAAATTTACTTTCAGAGGATCAAAAAATAGAGGGGCTTGGGAATCACTCGAAAAGAGGCGGATTAAGCTGCGACTCTATGCTATGTACAAAGCATACGCAGGCTATCCTGCCTGGAATGAAATACACCGTCGTTTAGAAAAACCTACATACTTCGGTAGAGCGGATCACGTGCATAAAATTAAGACAAGAATGCAGAAAACGGATGTCGGGAAATTTTCATTTACAAACCGAACTATTAGAGACTGGAACAGTTTGCCTGCGACAATCTTAGAACCCTTTCCTCAAAGCTTGAGCAACTTTAAAAATAAATTAGTTTTCTAGTTAATTATATATTAGGTTATTGTATCAATGTTAATTTTCCACTGTTAGATTAGTAGTATTTCATACAAAGTAAGTTGTTTAATTGTTAGTATAAATATCAGTTGTAGTAGTATTGTTATTATTATCTTTATTATTATTATTTTATTATTATTCATGTAGTACAGTGCAGTGCAGTGCAGTGCAGTGCAGTGCAGTGTAGTGCAGCGCAGTGTAGTGTTATGAAGTGAAGTGCAAAAAAGCGTCACAGTTAAGTGTTGTGCAGTGAAGTGAAGTGAAGTGGAGTAAGGTTTGTGGTGATTTTAATGTACTATTTATTATTATTATTATTATTATTATTATTATTATTATTATTATTATTTTTAATCAACTCCTTTTTTTGTAACTTTTTGTTAATGAATGTAAGTTTAATGTATGTAAGGTCAAGATATTCTGCCACCAAGTTACTACACTTAATTGCAGAATTAACAATAAATCTAATCTAATTCCATTTAAAACATAGTAACCAAATTGCTCTCATAAGATGTTTGCGCAAAAACAGACATCGTAATTTCAACAGACATAGCGGCAGTGGGAAGAGAAGCAACGCAGATACGGTGAGATAGAGTGAAGGTTCCTGTGCCTGACTGGGAGAAGCCGAGGCTGTGAGTGTGGGCGTGGGTTTTGGCGCGAACGACAGCATGACCGTGGATGCGGTCGGAAGTGGAGGAAGAAGGGGGGGGGGAGGGGAAGGAGCGGGAGCGGATGTGAGGGCGGGAGTGGAATTGGGCGCAGGAGGAGGTGTGGGAGAGAGGGCGGGAGCGGGAGCAGAAGCAGAAGGGAGTACATACGTATTGGCGGCGAGGCGTTGGAGCGGAGGGGGCGGGGGGGGTCGTTGGAGGCGGGGGGGGCGGCGGAGCGAAGGCGTGGGCGAAGGTGAGGGCGAGGGCGGCGGCGTGGCTCGCGTGGCTCCAGGAGCGCTCCCCAGGGTAAACACTCGCTATCGACGCGCGCACGAGGCGTCGCGACGCGAGGTGACGCCACGGCCGCGGCGCACGGGGGGCGGCGCCCACGGCCTAATTCGTCCCTGGGGCAGAGGCCCACGCGAAGTGGCGGTGAAGGCAGGCAGGGGGAAATATACGGAGCCGGATGTCGGAATTTAAGGGAGACTGAGGTGGATTAGCACGTGGAACAAAGAATGCTGGTTGTCTTAAAGTGAATCTGAAAATTGATGTCCAATAGGAAAGCGGAGGTAGATTAGAGATAAATATAGATTTTACGTTAAGATACATTAACAAGTGAAAGCGGTAGTCTAGAAGCTGAAAATGTAGGCGATTAAAAGGAAACGAAAGAAAAGAAACGAGGGAATGGGCATACGCAGTTTCCCAATGCAAAATCATCAAAGTAATCGAAGCCATATCTCAGAAACTTCTATAGTATGTAGAGGGGGTTAGAGCAATCATTTTTTTCAATGAATATTTAGTGGAAAATCGGATATAACGGAGTTTCGTATGCATTTATACATGTAGCATTTGCTTATGATTTTTAGGCAACCCTGAATACACGAATGATCGGCAGATATATAAATTCTCTCTGACAGTGTCAGAACGGGATTTGTCGAACGTCTATCCATAAGAAGATTCTTAAAAATTACGAGAACTAGTTACATTTATAATTTTTATATGCAATTTCCCACTTTATATTCATTGGCAGAAATTGATCACTTTCCACCCCTGAAGGTTGAAACATTTATTCTGAGGTTTCTGTAGTGTTGAATCAGTTATTGTAACAGCACTTCAGAAAATATCAGATTGTTAGGTTTCAGAAGAAGAATGAAACCTTAAATGTCACGCAAGAAGATTAGTAAAGTACTGTATTTACTTCTGGATATCCAATAATTAAAAAGAACAAGTAATTCATCATCGTTATTGTAGTTCTGAGCGGTGATAAAATATAACTCGATTTTTAAATGTTTAGGATGAATATGGCGGTTATAAATAATTGAGACATGAAGGTATTTCAAATCAACAAGATAATATTCAAAGTGCTTAAAGTCGTGAAGTAGGTATTATGAAACAATGTTTAAACAGGAAATTTAGAGCAGATGGACAATAATAAATTTCGCATAAAATTGCAAACAATATAGCCTAAAAACACACAACAGTAAATAGAAGAACGTTGTAAAGTGGTGTCAACCGAATAAGGTTTGCAGGAAGCGCTGATGGGTGTGTGGCAGTCTATTTTACTCGCGACAAAAAATCGAATGGAGGACACGGTATGAATGGACGTCAATTCGGATTGTGTCTCTACCCTTATCTCCATGTTTTATGGCACCACTCCCTGTTTTAATCACACCTATTCGTGGTTTCTTTTTATTTTCTGTCCATGCAATTTTTCTCAATTTAATTTGCTCACTCACACTTGCATCTCTGCGCTCTCGCTTAGAAGCTCTTGCTTTATATGGTTCTTTAGTTTAATTATTAGAAATACCATTACATTATTATAAATAACATTATAAACAACCAAGATATAATATTATCTAGTGAACGATGTTATTTATGGTACCAAGGAAACCCAAATTAAGGCTAAACGACCGAAACTTTAGCTCCGAAAATGTGATATTTCTAGCCTAAAATCGAAAATTCACTTTTGCAGTGACTCTTTTTCTTAAATATTACCAGTTTTATTGTTGCCGTATTTAACTTGTCGATTTATTATTATCCCATTTGCTAATACCTTTTTTCCTCTTTGATGAACTTCCAAATACTTCTTCTTTAAATCAGAATCTCTTTCAAATATACCTAGTGCGTAATCAAAAGATAATTTACTGAATTCCAGTATCATCCATTTCTCCTAATCACAACAAAATTAAATTTATAGCTCAGCAATATAATAATTACATTTAGTAAGAATTCTCGTTTCTGTCTTTGAAAATAAATATTCTGAAACACTTCTCTATTAAATGTGGCAGTAGATAATTTCATTATTTGTGAGAACTTTAAAATGCTAAAACAATATTTCGCTCTATAAATTCTTCGTATCTTCAAGAAAAGTTTCTTAACCGTTGGCAATTAAGGTGGTTGACGATTAAAATAACAGGAAAAACTGCTGGTCAATTAAATAGACTAAAAGCATAAAATCTGCAACTTTAGGAAACACATCACACAAAATGTAAAAAAGAAAAAAGTATTTGCTGGTTTGACGAAAAAAGAATTGATAAAGGTCGACTGAAACACGGAATGAAAAAAAGACAGTCCCTAATGTATATAGATAGTCAATTCATTTATTTTTGCTTTAGGCAATAGGCCCGGTGGCCAATTCGTCACACTTATTATAAATCTAATACAATAATATAATGCAATAAAGAACACAAAAACACATACAGTACAAAACGTAATACAATATTATTTCATTTAAGGCATGTCTACTAAATGAGGCCCTTCACAGACTACTGATCTTATCTCTTACAACACTATTACTAGACTTTAATCTTAACCAAAAAATCTTGGTGACTGTAAGAAGTCTCCGTTAGCGATGCAGGGAAGCTATTTCATGACTCGATAATCCTATTTACAAAAGTTCATTTTAACATCAGCTTTCTCTTTCCTTGGACGTATTTTTCTAATATGGTCGTGACATGCTAAGTAAACGGGTTCATGCATTCTTTCCTGAATTTCTCTCCATGCCGGATATTTCTCTAACGCTTTGTAAAATATGCACAACTTTGCTTTTTCCCTACGGCTCGCCAATGATTCCCATGACGATACTTTGTTGTAAAAATTTCTTAACGAATTTCCCCTTTTAACAAATTTTGCTCTACTTTCTAAACTCTTTTGATGGAGTTTATTTGGCCCTTTCCATATAGATTACAACACGCCGCTTCGTACTCTAATACCTGACCCACAATGGTTGTATATGCTAGTTCTCCTGATTTACTACTTCCCTTTCTTAACACTTGCATTAAAAATTGTAAAGATTTCCACGACTTCCCAACAGTAAATTTGACGCGCTCCCCCATCCAAGTTGTTCATTAATTATCAACCCCAGTTATTTACAACTAGTTACTTATGGAATTGTATTGCCCTCAACTCCCCCTTACTTAGCTGCCCCTTTATTTCTTCTACGCGAAAAAATATTTTGCATTTATCCGGATTTACCTTCATTCTACTAATTTTTTCGTATTCTTCCCAGCAACGCAAGGCAGACTAATTTATCCTGATCCGCTACGTTTTCGATCTTACTGTAAATACAGCAGTCGTCCGCAAAAAAAAAATGTTGAGCTATTCCCTCTGCTATGTCATTTACATACACCAAATATAGTGAAGGTTCAAGTATACTCCCCTGCGGAACCCCAGACGTTATACTCTTTCCGACAGGATGTTTACTACCCTTTCGTGGCAGTGATTTGGAAAATCCTTAGTATCATTCTCGAGTCCTTATTATGTCTAGATTTTCAAGAATAAATTATAGCGGATTTGACTAAATAAATGAGAGCAAGAGAGAGAAGAAAGAAAGAAAGAAAGAAAGAAAGAAAGAAAGAAAGAAAGAAAGAAAGAGAGAGAGAGAGGAGAGAGAGAGAGAACTTGAAAGCGCAGTGAACAACAAAGAAATTTAGTAGTTGTAGTAAAGATCTGTGATTTTTTATTTAGGTGAAGTATATTGTATTTTGTTGCCGAAAATAGCGATATTTTGTTGAAAAATAAAGACAAACTTAGAAATTGATCTAAAACTAATGCAATAAAAACTACTAATAGTTCAGATGACGAAAACGTTCACTTACACTCGCAATTATCGTAAGAAAATAAAACATACGAAACGTTCTTAGACCCTGTCGTGAAAACCATCTATCATGCCCCTGACTCTATTATCCCAAACAATGTTACCTATGCCTGATCCCGCCCTGATTAACAATCTAAAGTTCGCGAACCCGATTTTCGCCTCCTTGCCCCTACCCCGCCCCCGCTCTGCGCATCCCGCCCATTCTATCAGGGCGCGATCCACTTTCGCTTTCCCACTCCCGCTTTGTGTCCCCTCCTCCTGGCAGGCGCGGAGGCCCTGCCTTCCCGCCGAGTTAGAGTCGCGCCGAAAGGCTTTTAGGCCGTCGCGTCGGCCGCGCGATGCTTAGGCACGAACACTAAAATCACTTCCCCCCTCCGGCAGCGCAGCGCACTGGCAACGCGCCCCAACGCAGGGGCTTGGTGGCCCAAACAGCCCTCAGACGATCTCCAGTTTATTCACAAACGGGTATTTGAGACTTGTTCGTATGTCACTCGCTTCTCATATTTTGTGGAGTCTCGGTTACGAAAAAAATTGTGTTTGGGTCTGTGAAGAGGTGTCATGGTGGTGAATATCAAATATCTAAATTTAATTTCAAAGACAATCATCAACTTCTACAAAACAGGTTTTCGTAAATCACCAGCTTGCCCCAATTTAAGAACCACCATTTAGGAATTTGAGTCTCGAATTTTAGACTTCCTAAAAGTGACATGGTGAATAACAAATATAAATTCCTCCCTAAAATGATTTCCAATTTAATTATCAACTTCTGTTACGAGTTTTGTCTATGCCATCAGCTTGTTAGACTCATGAAGTTTCAATTATAAAATAATTTGAGACTCGTATTTGGAACGACGTAGGTTACAAGGTATGTGCCTCTTCGAATAATTTCCCCATCCATTACCAACTTCAACATAAATTTATTTCAAATATCTCCACCTTGTAACGTTAACGGGAAATGGATTGCGATGGAATTTGAGTATCTTATTAGTAACTATATTAAGGTAACATGGAAGTGAAAAACAAAAATATATCTCTCAAATGACTTCCAACTCAATCAATTTCTATGTAACAGTTTTTCGTGAGTCACCCTCTCTTCGCTTTTATGTAATGTCGATTGCAAGGGAAATTTAGAGTGGTATTTGGGACTCCATAATGGTGACACGTTAGAGACATACAAAGTCTAACTCACATTTACTTCATTGTATTTCACGAATGCAGAGTGTCGTGTCGAGTAAAATATGCTAATAAATACAATCATAAAATTTCAATTCTCAAGTAAACTTACTTTCATTTGAATGATAATTAAAATAAATTCTGATTACTCTCAAATCAGATATAATATAAATAACTTCTTACAAGACTAGTAAAAGCCTTTTTAGGGATGTGTAGCATATAAAAATGTAATTATCAGCACTAGTGCTAAAAAATGAACGATTCTCCAGTTTCAGATAAATCGTGCATCCAACAAAGGAAACAAAGTACGTGAGCCACTAGTGACCTTAACGCATCATTAAATATTTGTACACATGTTCTTAAATAAAAATTCTGTGAAAGTCAGGAAGGCCTGCCTTAAAAAATAGTGCACGGCACACTGGTGAAAGTGATTTTATTTTGCTCGTAGGATTGCGCCATTCGGCCTACCGGTATCATGTCACAATCATTCCTACTATCAAAATAAAATCACTTTTACCACTCGAAACCTCAATTTTTCAGTAAATTGTTAATTTCAAAATGTCATGATTAAAAAATTCAGCAAAAATGTTTTAGAACACGTTTTTATTCGTGTATGACATCTCAGATTAGTTTCATTTTTCCTATGTCGCTTTAAAGCCGTTAAAACACAACTCAAATTTAGGCGGCGTCATAAGTACAAACGAAATACATTAATATCACTTTTCATCTTTCACAGCAAATGCACCGAACTTATTTCTGAGTTATTGACCACGCTATCGCAATTTGGTCACACCGTGCGCAAAGTGTATTGGTGGGCTTAAAGTGCCTTTGTATTCGCGAAACGGAGCTGTATAAACATTGACCTTTTTACGTTTGACAGTTTAGGAAATCTTTTGGCTTAGAGACGAAGCAAATTATCCAAATGAAACGGCGTAAATGACAATTCCATTAATGCATTTTTGAAATGCCTCTCCCGCGACCGAATTTTCAAGTTTTTGCCGAACGTGATGAAGAGGCATCTGGCAAAAATGAAGCAGCGTTTTAGAGCGCGCGCACTTTCCGAGGCTGATAGATGGCGCTCCGGCTGACGGGAACATGTCACCCAGCGCTGGAGCAAGAACGCCCAGAGGAACGTGTCAGTGGAAAATTACAGCTTCCAAAACTTCTTGGAAAATCAGATGCATCTTCTCTCCTCTCTCGCTCATCCCGTCACTGCAGGTGACTCCTTCTTAAAACTTCATCTAGAAACCATTTTAATTTCGTCATATGAATAATTACTTGCACAGTTTCCCAGCTCTCTACGAAATCCGTCATTTCAATTTAAAAAAACAAGTTACAAAATAATATTTTCTGAATTTTCCTTTTCAAAC
Organism: Teleogryllus oceanicus; assembly: GCA_964035755.1. Lineage (NCBI taxonomy): Eukaryota > Metazoa > Arthropoda > Insecta > Orthoptera > Gryllidae > Teleogryllus > Teleogryllus oceanicus. Next base: position 16,620,190 of record CAXIVR010000003.1, read on the forward strand.
TTCAAAGAATGGATTTACTTAACTGAATTACACACTTTCTTCATACCTTTACACAAGACAACTTTCCTTCATACATCCCTTTAGTTCATAAAACTGTCATTTTGCCTATAATTTTGTCAATCGCATATCAAGAGACAGCTTTTCAATATAGTTCAATTAGTCACAAAATACCTACTTTTCAAATAATTTGACATTGAAAATAGGAAAACATATTTTCACAAATCTATTTTCAATGTTTCTCTATGCCTTTGTAAAATTCTGAAAAACCTGTAAGATTTTTCTGATGTATCTATACCTTCTTTTAAAGATCACATGCTAACACCGTTACTTTCCCGTATTTCATGATAAACTACATTATATTACGTAATAAGCAATATAAAGCAAAACGGTAACAGAAATGCGTCAATAATAGACTTTGTCAACAATACTCTGACATCCATTCAAGATGAACCAACTAACTACGCTGTTTACGAGCAAGCGACTCTTTTGGTATCATTTTCAAATTTCGAGTTTTCTGCAAATAGAAAAGTGTGTCCACCCACCTATTTCACTACCATCAAGCCGCCCTACTGCCCTCAAATATCGGCCGCAATCTCCTTGGGGAAACAAATATCCGACCCAGCACCGAGCGACAGGGCAGTGGGGCAGAGGGGCACGTGATTGCACCCGGCAGTAAAAACAACGCAACCCGTCACGCAAGAGCTCCAAGGCCCCCAACCCCCGGCGCATCTCGATCGAACGCCGTGACACCCACGCCCCACACCACGCCACGCCACCATCGCACTCCCCGCACCTCCAACAATTGACCCTGCTAATGAAGTTGTCGCTACGAGATCGTCAAAGAAGGATGTTCCAAAGCAAACATCGTACTTAACAAACCAAACGAGAGAAATAATTTTATATGAACCAGCGAGAGCATTACGCACTTTAATTGTTTTGTTTTTAAAGGGAAAATAGCTTCTTAGTACAATGATGCTAAAAAAATAGCTTCATGACGCTATTTGCCGTCTTAAAAGTGACAAATAATTTCATAATGTTTTAAACCAGTGTCATGGAGTTCTCAGTGAGTTCTCTTCAACAATGCAATACAAGGTTCAAAAGATCTCATTACTTACATCCTGGGAATATAGAAATTTAATGGAGTTTTAAAGGTTTTGCCCCTTCAGACCTGTCTTGTTTCTTCAATAAAAATGATTTGAAGGTGGTATAAATAAATTTTAAAAATATGACTATAGTTTTCAACAAATTTAAGCATATTCACTGAAATGTACAAACCGACTCAAGTGTTTTTTCCTGGAGAACTGTATCAAAATATTATTATTGAGAAATACCCAAATGATTAAAACATTTAAGTTCACAAAACACATATCATTGAGACAAAGAGTAAATGAAGTTATTTTTTGTGTTTTAGATTAAATGAAGCAATAGATATATAGAACAATCAGTTAAGATAAATAGAAAAAATAGAAAAAGCAGTTTCTATTTTTAGTAAGGCACAAACGTACAACGCATTTATCACAATAAATATGGGTTCTTTCTTTACTACCTGAGAGATTACCTTTTTCCTTCTTTATTATTGTGGCATATTAAATGAGCCATATGAACAGTATTGACGAGCTGAACATTTTCACCTGTCCTATCGTCAAACTCCAAGCGAGACTGCAACGGTGTGGTTGATGGCCTAGGTGTGTGATCACTATCTCGCGTTTACAAGCTTGAATATTTGCAACTTAAATTCTTGTCACTGTGGAGGGCTGTTCCTATGATAAGAGTACTCGCATTGATCACTAAAAGGCGAAGATAATTGCCACCGCTTCAGAAATTATTCGCTTCAACACACCAATCAATCACAAATTCTTCGACAAGCTCTCAAATTACGATGACAAGCTCACAAATTATGATGAAACGAATTCTCGTCTATTTTGCTTGTGACCTGCGGGAAGAAATGTACTAGAAGATTGCCGACTGCGGAGGAAAGCGACGGAAAACGTCTTCTAAAACGCTCATTACAGCTTTTTTCTTTTGCCTACCTTTCATTCCTACATGATGCTGATGCAAGATGACTAATTTTCGTTCTGGGAAATGAAATATACGACGCAACCACACTACTATGCAAGGTGAGAGAGCGCAAGATAAAATTCTTTGCTCCGGCAACGACGCTTCGCCAGGAGACTCGGTGGACTGTCGTAACTAAAAACAGATTACTCAACATTTCAAAGTTATTGTTAATTTCATGCTATAGAATTCTTAGGAATTAATGAATTCTTTCCAAGACAAAGAATGTGTTCACTTGACGCTACATTTTTATTTCATCAAAGAATGCATTCTAGTTACTTATTCACTGGCGTAATCTTTGTGAGATTTCTTTGAAGAAGGTATTAGATTCATGTTGTAACTGAATTTTATGGATTAGAGAATTTAATGCAATTGTAAATAAGTTGAAGTTCATTTTTAATTTACACTGTTTTACGTATTGAATAGGAATTATTTGAGGATTATTTCCCGATTCTTTTCTTTTTCTGTATGTTGTACATTGTTGTACATAAGGGTATATGTGTATATTCATTATTTTTCAGATAGTTTCAATTTGGTTACTGTGACTAGAGTATAATAATTTTTAAGTCTTAAGTTCTCAAGGGATGTGATGTAATCCAACTCAACGATTACTGCCATTTTTCCAGCTTTTTTTATTCTAATAAAGATATACTCTCCTTGTTAATTTTTCACAAGAACCTGAACTTTCTTTTCATTGGTATCGAAAGACGACCAAATACCCTGCATTACAATGGGAGCATTTCAACTGTAATAAAACTAGTGACATCCATTGTTAATACGGATTCTACTCATCAAGAAAATCTTATCTTCTGCTCCAGTCATTCGTCCGACAATCTCGCATCAAAGGGGGGAGTAAGGACAGGTGAAGAACGTGATCTTTCACGACGGTCATGTTCAACTTTCGAGATACCTTTAAGAGCCCATCTGCAACTCTCACCCTGCAATGTAATATATTAATGACCTTTATCTTTTGAATGTCAAGAATTCAACAGTACAATCGATATTCAAACCGGTTTTGTTAGTACAAAATCAATTCAATGAGCAATCATTTAAGTCTCGGGTCTAATAATGGTTCCTCAAGCACATATTAATTGGACTAAAGGACCAACATCGTCTAGACAGCGATAAGTGTTTTATTATTTCACGCCCAGCTTTCTCAATGTACGAGTCATTGGGATTTTACCATCCTCTAACTTTATTTTCTGTTCTTTTTTCAACAATGTTTGAGGCAATGACTTGTTGTCACGCCAGTTCATTACAACAATGTCATTATGTATTCCGTGTTACTTTATCTACAATCTGAATATCTTCTTTCTTTCTCTTTTCTTTCATTTCCCTGTCCGTGAGTAATGGAAGACTCATAAATTGATTGACACGACGTGTACCCCCTCTCTTTTTTTAGAATTTCCAGAAAGGGATAAAGAGAAGGGTAATTACTGAAACTCTTTGTGACCCTTAGAGTTATTACTCTGTGACCCTTAGAAATAATTCTCTTAGGAATGGGTAAACAGCACTTCTTCCTAGGCCAAAATGTTACACATAATGTGGGTTCAGCCCGGTACCTTGGTAAGACAATAAATCATATGCCTTATTGCTTTTCTCACACAAAACCAATATTTGAATTCCAAATGAACGTGGTTTGACTTTCATATATTTTATGACGAGTCTACCAGTAAAGTGTCTTTGCCTATGCATACAAATTCTTCTAGTGGAATATTTAAACAAATTTTCTAAGTTATGCCAGTAGATGTCCCTCATTGTGCAATATATTATTGAGCTACTGGCGATCTGGCCTATAAAAGATACAAACGTGATATCAGTTCAGATAATCTGTCACTGGACATATTGTCAGTGAACACATGCATACCTATGCTAGTGTCCAGTATATTCGAATTCTGAGAAACTTATTCAGTCAGTCTATAACTAAATGTACAGCAAGATTACGAATTTCATTCCGGTCTGTTTTCTTAAAACTGGCTTTATTTTTATGCAAGGCATAAATGTTAGTACATTCTGCCAATTTCTCAAAAAGTGTAACTGCCTACTAAAATACCTACTAAAATAATGATAAGGCGTTAACAGTTCTTGGTCATTATCTTCAAAATCAAGGCGTTCATATTTAATGTCAGAAACACTATATCGTCTTCAATACTTGATTTAAGATGTGTGCAAGAATATTTACATATTCGTTAATTTTATCATTTTGCTGGTTCTCACGAGTCTTCCTTGGTACTGGTCTCTTCAATCTCTTCTGAATATTACTCCTTTTCATCCTCAAGCTGTGCTTCAATTTTGGTTTCAACATCTTTCCTTGTTGTATAAATATTATTCACAGTTGTATAAATATTATTTCTAACTATTGGGGTATCAATTATGTTCTCGTCATGGCTGTTGAAATCTAGTTCTGAAATGTCTCCGTTCTGTTGTCTTCGACATTGTTTGTCTTCGACGTGGGCAATTGAATGTCGTGAGAAATCCAAAACAAAATTAGAAATAATTTTCTTATAGCTAATACACAAAATATTATATCAATACAGAGGTGTTACTGGTTCAAAAATATTACAATAAAGATAGGGCAATATTTTGGGGTATTGTTTGTCAGAGTATTGTGCTGTTTAGTTCAGAAGTTCATTACAATTCTGTGCACTGAACTTTTGTCACCAAAAACGTGATATTCTGTACTTGACAATTTAATTACGTTATTTCTACAGAATTTACAATTGTTTTGATAAATTTAAACTCTAAAAAAGATCTGTTTTCATCAAGTGATTTAATATTTATGTAAGTTTTGAACCTATCATGGTTTGACTCATTAGATTGCAGCAAATGCAATATTGCATAGATAGTAGTATGTATGATAATTTCATTGTGATGAAAAAACGTTTAATTTCTACAATATATATGTTTGAATTTGATGTTTCTTTTCGGAATACGAAGTTGATGTCTCATTGCGGAGTTACGCGCGATGCGTTTAACGCGTGCTGCGGGTTGCATATTACTCTTAATCATAAATTGCAAACTTTTTTTTCTTAAAACTATCATTAGACTAGACAGTTATATAAAATAAACGTACATCCATTCTTATGTTTAAGCACGCTTTTAAAACCTATCGCTTATTGAATCTGTCAAATTGTGTTCCTAATACTTATCTTTAGGATCAGGAATGAGTGGCAATAAAAATTCATTCTAAAATTACTCTTGACATTTAAGGAAGGAAAAATAGACTCAACCGCTTGAGAAAATAGAGAAATTTCTAAAGCCTATCAGAGTGCTATTGATTCATGGTTCATTGTGTAAGTACAGTTCATCTTTTCTTTGAATTGACTGGTTCAAAAAATAACTCTCACCCTATTCACACGAAACGAAAGGTATGATATTTCAAACAAAATGGTCATGCTATTATAAATTACCACAATCCTTGAAAGATTCGAAATCCGTCCCTTAAACAGTGTTTCATCCATATCTGTTTTACTTTGTGATCACATCCATGTGCAATTGTTCTAACAGTGCATTGGTATGGTGTAAACACAGATAAAATCATTTTTTAAAGTACTATATTTACTATAGTAAAATTATTTCTATTATTGCTTTAATGAATACCAGATAGAAGCGCATTTTGCACTTTGATGTTAATTATTTAGAAGCATGAAAACGCCATCGTTCTCTAACCCATCTTCAAATTGCCAAACCCTAAATAGTATATTTGATATAGGCATTCTTAACAAAGGTTCTAATAATTAGTTACGTATTTATTGTATAATTCAAAATATGATAATATGCTTGTAACGACTATTTTAATCAGCCTTAGTATGAATCTCTTTGTTTTGTTTTAAAATATGTCCCTTGAGCCAGAGTTTGAAGCATTGAGTAAATACTTAGATGGCTCTTGTTTTCCTTCTGAACATTAAATGTAGCTTTTTTTCTCCAAAATATCACTTATTGTATTTCCTTTTTTACTTTAAATAAATCAATAAGGTACACTTCTTTAGTAATTATTCTCATTATGCCCAGCGTTTATTAACTAATAACATTATAGAACAATTAAACTGCCAATTGTGAAATGAATATTACGATTTCATTATTCTACACGCTTTCTACATCCGTGGAACGTAGGAAGCGGCGGGGGGACATACAAACCTATACTTCGGATAATTTAATAGGCGGTTCACAAAAGTATTATTTATAGATAAATAAAAAAATGTCTTTATTTGTTTCGAGATTCAGTCCATTTGGCCTGCTCTTATGTGTGACCACTTTCAAACGTTTAATACAGTAGTTCATAATAAAAAGGAAGTCACTTAAAGAAAATAGTAGACAGTTGGGGAAAAGCTTTCTCACAAGTGTGGCAGGAGTGAAAACGAAGGGGTTTGGAGTTGATAGAAAAGGAAGATAAACAGCGTTTGTGAGATTATATTTATTAACTTCAAGTTAGAGGATGGATTTAAAATTAATCAGAAATATATCCAGTGATTACATCCAAATACCCTATCAGATTTTACCCAAATCCAGATAAATTGCATGTGTTATTCAGCAAGTGAGGTGGCTCAGCAATAGGTCAGGATTGGAAATAAAAAGCTAAACTCAGCGAGATGTTAGTGACTGATACTTGTTACATCATGTTCAATTAAATATTCATTTGTTAGATTACGGCCTAAGGAGTGATGAAGGTGCCATAAAGTCCCATGTTTAGAAGGCCAATTTCGGATATATAGTTGATTAAAACCGGTTATTCTGGCCCTAATGCATGCCAAAGTAAAGTACGCAGTCAGTGAATACCATTTAACGATAATTCGCCTTCTATTCGAATATTGCCTAATATGAGTTGGCAACAATTTTACTTTTTTCCATTGTTTATTATTTCGCGAACTGTCCTACGTCAACATAGAAAATATTTGTTACTATAATTAAACTAAGTGTACTTCAAAACTTCTATTTAATAATTGTTATTTGTATGGACACAAAATGCACATGGCACTCAGGAACACAAGACGCACAAGAAACAAGGCACACAGGCACACACAATAAAAAGACTTGACACATGTTTCTCAATGTATGTCTTCGCGCTGAATTCGAATCTGATTTCAGAATTGCGTAATCACCCTGCAGTTTTTTTAAATACGAAAAACCACCTTGATATTGTAAATTGTGAATCTCACGGTAGTTTTCCGCGATTTAAAGAAACTGGAGGATGGTGGTGCAATTCTGACTTCGTATTCAGCGCGCCGACATACATAGAGAAATATGTCTTCGGGTCTGACATTCTTTTTATTTTGTGTGTCTGTGTTCAATTGAAGTTGTTCTTCTATAAGTTTACTTGATAATGTAATGAAATTAAATGTGCAGGATCTTTGATATTCGATTATGTTAGCTATCTATTCACATACATTCATGAGGAAATCCTCACATGAAATTTCTCCATCAAAACATTCACTGTAATTCGTTCTCATGATTTTTGGCATGAGTTGTATACATGTAAAAATTTATTTTTAGTGACGATATTAGAAACTATTTCAACTTATGTTCAATGAATACGTGACTTGCGTGTAACGTCTCCTGCATATTCCCATTTCCCCTCTACTTTCGCCGCGGATTTCCCCGCAACCAAACCTATGAATTTCTAAATATTTCGTCTTAAAGTTGTGTGATGTATTCCTGAGAGATAATTTCCTACCAATCAATAAAATGCTAACTCGATTTTGTGAAGTCGGCATCTCATAAACCATACATAATCACTTTTCCGAAAGTAATGTTACTAAGCTTTCAAACGAGTTTCGTGGGGCATTCAAAATTACTTTCACAATATTTTATCTCAAAAGTGTTTTGTTGAAATGAATTATAACTTTTGTCGAGAGGCAGACGTCCTCCTGAGATCTCATCAAGACCCCGCGATTTCTTTTCTGTTGAAAGTTTTCAATGCAATTCCAGTTTCCAAATCCTCTACACCTGAAGTTAGAGCACAGAGCGTGTGCAATACAAAAACATTCTGGCGCGTAGACGCTGCATACTGAAACACTTTCTCCACTTCACTCAACAACTCCTCATATTTGTTTAAGTGTATGACATCACTTAAATATCTGAAATAGAGCGATACATTTCATTAAGAAAGAAATTTAGGGACGTGTAAGACGAGTAGCGCAGTTTTTTTAAAAAAATGGGTATGTTTGTAGATTTTTTGAACAGATTATTACTGATTTTTCTGCAGATCAGAATGCAGAGTAATTCGTGTTAGAATATAAATATTTTTAGCACTCAAGCATTTATTGATCGATTAATTACTTTGTGTTTCCGTCACTGCTATGACCATTAGCCCCACAAATGCAGTGCACGTTGTATCACTTAAGTTGGCGGTAGATGGTGCTGAACTTCACGTTGGCTTTCGAGTCCTCTCATAACCAGGTTTTCCCACCAGAGGTGCACCGCCTCAGCCAGAGCAATCTCTAAGTATCCGACTGGTCTCCCGACATGGTACTGTAGTGCTGTGTAGAAGGTGAGGATAAAATAAGGAAATAAAAAAAGACCGCGCTCGCGCGATCCGTGGCCCATTTGTTAAAGTACTGATCCGGCATGCGCCTAGTACTGATCGGAGAAACCACTAAAAACTACCGACCAGAAGAGCTACAACTCGCTCCTAACGTCGCTCGTTTTCAAAACATGTACTCTAACATTATAAGCTAATTCCATCATAACATTATAAGCTAATTGTATAAATTACTATTATTGATTAGGAAATGTTTCTTTACTGAACGTATGGACAAATACACTTTCCTGTATGTGCACACCAAATGCACTTTGCCGTACGCGTACCACAAAGATGGCGTAGCCATATAAAACAAAAGAGTACTGTAAAGTAAACTTAACACTTACATGACATGAAAAATTCGCTATCATCTCGCGTATTCAGAATGATCCCCAGAGTGTATACTTGAATGTTTTCACAAACTCATGACAAAACCTCCCGAACGCAACTCGTCCGATAGTGTATTTGGCATACGCGTTTCAATAAGTCAAAATTTCATTCGTACACCAACGACTTTCTGTATCAGTCAAATAAATAAAGTTTATTGTGTATTGTTGATATTATTTATTCCGTCTGTACAACGTCAAATAAATATATATTTCCATCGCAATCCTAAAGAGCAGTACCCTCTCCTTCCCCCAAACCTCCACAAAAGAAGATATTTTCACCATCCGATAGCGATAAAGAGACGGTTTAGCATCAAATTATTTACCATTAAGAAGTGTTTTTAACCTGCTGAATTGAGTATGTCTTTTGCATATTTTTCAAATTCCGACTGCCACATTTTTAAATCAAACTTTACAGAACACAACAAATAGTTAATGTCAACGATCTAATGATCAGGAAAATCTGAATATTCTGCCTCTGAACCAATTAGAAAGTATAAACTGGCAGCATTAATTTACTTCAAAATTCAATAAACCGCCTAGCACCACTCAGTGAATCACGAACTCTGAGCGCAACCGCCATCTACATTCTCTTGTCGCAACTCGCAACCTACAAGCGACGACACTGCCCTCTGCCAGCAAACGAGAGAGTCTGCATTCAGTGCGGGCACCGTCTACTGGGTGGCGTCGCTGCCGTGACGTCAGTGCGAGAGCCGTCGATACGCCACGAGGACGGGGGCGTGGCGCCGGCGCCGATGTGAGGTGCGAAGCGGGAGCGGGGGGGGGGGGGGGCGGGGGGGGGGGGGGGGGCGGCGGCGGGAGGGGCGGGGCCGTGAGGGAGCGAGTGGGGAAGGGGGGGCAGCGTCTGATCGGGAAACGCCCCGTGCGAGACGCTTCATCCCCGCTCGCTTCACACCTGTCCGCCTGAATTACAGCTCCCTGGCGGTGAAACTCTGACGCTAGGAATCGCGGTTCTGGACCAGAATTGACTTCATCCAAGCCAATTCGAACGACTTGTGTCTGCAATTATGAATATATGTATAGACAAATATAAAGACACTTCTATCACTGAACCTTAGCGACGTAAAATAAGATTGTGTGCTTCTTTAGAAATTCTGATGAAAATAGAGAACCGGAGACGCAAATTTCGCGGGTTTGACGTTACGTGTCGAAAGAGTTCTGCTTTTATCAAAGAGAACGATTCTTCGTACATAATATCAGCATTTTGAAGGCACCAGTTTTTCCATATCGACTAGAGACGGTGTGAGCGTTTTGCTTTCCGAAAGATTATTCAACAATATCTGCCTGTCATTCTCTATCTCTCCATTTCAGATCTTCCCGGTTGTTTCTAGACTCTTTAAATATGTATCTTTGAAGATGTATGGAAGCTAAGTTCACCAATCACAATATATTAAGTTGAATTCGTTTATTATTGTAATTAATCTTTGTACACGACTGAGCAACACGTGATAAGTTTTGGAAAAAGTATCATAAATATTTCTATAAAATCACAATTGCTGCGGGAAATAATTTTTAATTACATATAATTTCAATTTGCTGAAAATTCAGCAGCTAAATCTTTGTTTTCTGCGTACAATTCAAAATAAAAGTTTTGAAAAATAGTGATACTGCAAAATGGCACAGACTTTTTCGCGCTAGATAACTAGATAACTTTTCTGCTATTTTTATTCTAAAGATTAGCTTTCCGGAATGGCCTACCCTCTTCCCAGCTACTGCATATCGGTCAAAACGCATCTTGTCACATTTTCTCGATTTCTCGAACCGTTCATAGTAAAATCGAAATACATCTTTAATAACATTACTGAAGAGTAAAACAGTCCTTTAAGCAAATTTTCGTTGAAAAATTCGTAGCCGTTCTTGAGAAAATGTCATTTGAACGCTGGAACTTAAAATGCGCAATTTTGAGTTCTTTTACACAGAAATGTTTTGAGTTTCCGGAAAACTTCATAAGAAATCATTTGAAGTACTTGTATTTGCAAATGCTTCAAATAATGTTAAGTAATGACATAATGACGTATTGACGTATGACCGTATTGTAAATATTCACGAGATGAGATACTTTTAAAAATTACATTTTTGAAATTAAAAAAATCAAAATCAAAAATCAAAATGGCATTAACGTTGTTTTATTCAACGCATTTAGCAGTATCTGTACAAAACGTTTTAAGAAAAACTTTGGAGCAGGTATATAAAATTTTACTCTTCTACATACTTCTACATTTTTGTTTCCTTTTAAGTGTGTCGACTCTTATAGAATAGTAACTAGAAATTAAAAACCCTCCAGTTCTTCATATTTCAAGCAAATCTGAGTATTACCCTCTTTATACTACAACTTTTGTTTTCTCACATACCCAAAATTTACTGGTTAAAATGGCCTGGGACTAAAGATGTTTATACCCTTAAATATGTTTAAGATTTTTTACATACACTTACTCTTACAAAATCTCAATGTTACTCTTTTTGGACCTAACATTCTTTACGCAGCAAACAGATATAATACTTTTGAAGAATACAATTACCACAAATCGCCATTCATTCCTAACAAATAAATAAAAACTAAAAGAAAAATTGTCGTAGAAAACACTTTTGGAAAATACGCTAGATAGTGCTAGAATTTCATTATGTCAACTCTATGGTAGACATTTCTTTTTACGAATGCACAAGATTACAAATCACACAAATAACAAACCAGCTGCCCATCTCTGTTGTACAACATCCCGATGAGTTGGTGCCGTTTATTGATCCATTATAACATGTATCAAAAATAAATTTAATTATTTACAAATAATTTGCAGTAATAAGCAGGTGTTTCATAGTCTTCGCATAAATTGCAAGAACACAGGAAATTGCAATATTTTTTCAATTTTTATTGTTTTCTACCAAATTAAAAAAGTGCTGACATAATTGAAACATCACAATATTTATTATATGTTTAATACTTATTTTCAGAAAATCAGTTCATGTAAACAATTCGGAGAATGCAAAATTTGATATTGTCCTTTAAAATAGCAATTTATTTTTATCCGTTTATTTACATTCAAATACCAAAACTGAAACACTGAAAAGTTTTGAGTGCTGTTTCTACTCGTATATTTGTCATGCATTTTATAATTTCCCTATCGTATTAATGACGTCAATGATTTTCATTTGTAAAGTATTTACGTGTCTAGAGCACATTTCTTGGACGGTTTGCTCTTGTCTTCAGACCTCATTGAAGTCACGGGAGTTTCTTGAGATCTCACTCGATCAACTTCAGCGCCGCGAGGTTGGTCACCGAAGCAACAACCAGTCCGTCCCGCCATCTTTTCATTTCGAAGAGCCACATATCCGCCGGCGGCGGAGGAGGGGGAGAATGAGAACTAGAAAGCAGCGGCAGCGAGGGAGGAGGCGTGGGTGGCAGAAGGGATGGAAGAGGAAAATTAGAAGGCGGAGGAATGGGACGAAAAGGGAGACAGAGAAAGAGGAGGTTGCGGTGAAGGAAGAACTTCTTCTTCCTTCACCGCCACCTCCTCCTCTTCCACCCCCTCCACCAGAAGGGGTGAAGAGGTAGGGGGGGACAGGGGAAGGTGTAGGCGGGAGCTGAGATAAGAGCGGCGTGGGGGGGGGGGGGCGGCGCAGCGGTGGGGGCGTGGGGTGCCCGCGGACAGGGCGGCAGAAGACGAGCCCCGGCACCGTCCCATCCCTGCAGGCCGTCACCTTCCCTGCTTGACTTCGCCCGTCTTGACACATCTCTTCGCGCCGGACATCGCCCGCCCGTCCGACGCACGACCGCTGCCTCTCAAGAACAGACAGGCGGTCGAGAAGAGGGGGAGAAAAGAGAGACGCGTGATATTCGAGAGGAGATGGGATGAAAAATACGCAGGAGACGAAGAGAATGGTCGATGTATGAGCGGCGATTAGAAGCCTTGAAAGCGCAGGTTGAGACAGACCTGAATGAACAATGGAAAGTGTGATACACTAAAGGCTTATGATAAATAGAAAAACAAATCTATGATCCGAAGTTGATAAGGGAGTTATATAGGTTATTTAGCTTCCCCTCCACAAAGGGAACATACCCAATAGTGTTTGGCACAAATAATAAATGTAGCATTACTAACTTTTCTTGTCGATATCAAAATACTTGTTAAGTATCAAAAATAAATACTCGAATCGAAACTTATTCAGACTATTTGTAACATGCGAAAGTTATTCAGACTATTTGTAACAGTCAATTGTGGAATAACGATGATAGAAATTGCTGTAAGATGATATCGAAGCAAAGGTTTTCTGGAGAAGATAAAAGTAGACATATTACTGAATAAATAAAAACAATCTGATTTCATCTTTTTTCAAACAGAATATAAAATTACAAAACACATGAAAAGAATCTAATTATCAAAAATATTTTTTGTATGAAAGTAGTCTAACACAAATACAAAACCTGATGAGATATCATAAATTACAAACCATGCTGAGAATGTCTGATGGAAAGTCTAATTTTGGCAGTCAAGATGGTGACAAGGGATTCATGTAATGTTGATCGCAGCGAAAGTAGTAGCAAGAATATTGGCGAGAAATGTGGTGAAAGTAGTGGCAAGAATATTGGAATGTTTACTGGTGATAATGGTCAAACTGGTAGTGATATTAAAATGATTGCGGTGTCGTACGTTATCACGATAGCCTTATCCTTACAAGAGTAGGAATGTTGAGAGACAGTGGGAAGCCTGTCCGTTCTCGGAGAGTTTCTGGATTGGCCGAGGCGGCAAGGCGACGGCGGCGGGTCAGAGGAAATATTGCCGGGGCGGGCGGGGGAGGCGCTGCGTGGCGCTGGCCAGCGGGTGCTTTCTGAGTAAGCAGCGGGAGTGCTCTCGGGTCGCGGCAGAAGAAATTGCGTCGGTGGCGGCGGCGGAGTGGAGCCGTCGCGGCAAGCAAATGCGTCGAGGACGGGGAGGGGTGGGGGGCGGTCGGCAAAACATCGTGTTGCGCGGCCCCTCTTGACGCCTTGCGTAGAGACACCCGTACTGTAGTGGCCACATCACTCACCTTCAACATCTGGCTACTGACGTACAAATTCCGGTCGATCCGTGTGGAATTTGTGGTGGACAAAGAGTGTTGGAGGTAGGATTTCTAGAGGCTCCCCCTTTTCCTTTCCTCTCAACCTACTGTTTCTTATCCTTCAAGCTATATCATAACAACAACCTCATTATCACCCACCCATCAAAACCGGTTTTCTTATGTGGCGAAAAGTCTAGGATCTTGAAATCATAATAAAGAAAACATCTGACTTGTAGAGAAACATTAACTCTCCTATGGCTATTCTTTTTTCCATAAATATGAACTTACCTACATACAATCGTTACAATCCTACCGACATATCTACTTTTTTCATTATAATAATCTGCTACAGAATTACCTTACATGAATAAGGGATTCGGTTTATAATTCGAAAATGCAAATGAGAAAATAGTTCGTAGTAACTGTTAATGATGATTAAAAGTATGTTACAAGAAAATAAAGAAATCTTATAACTTTGAGAACATACCTGCGACGGAGCATTATATTTGCATTCAAAAAAACATCTAAAATAAAGAAAATTCAAAATTTAAATAAATCAACGAGCTAGTTCTATCACGAAAACAGAAGCACTTACATCGTTTAATTCAGATGTTTTCCACAACTGAATTAAACTCCCAGGTAAGATTTTCACCTCTAGCCAGACAGCCAGTACGAATTCAGTCGCTGCCTGGAGGAAAAATTCTAGCGAGTGGCGGCTCTGATCGGTAGTTTTCGGTAGTTTCTATCAACATCAGGATTGCAGGCACGGTACCCTACCAACGGGCCACAGGCCGTGTGCGATCTCTCCGAGAGAAAAAAAATGACTTCAGCCGTTGGCGCACGCAGAATCACTAATCAATCAGCCTTGAATTTTGTTTCAGTTCCCGAATGGCTACGGAATATGTCAATATAGTTTGGAATATATCAATTGGAGGAATTGCCCTTCAGGAACCTAATAATTGACAGCAGGAACTCAAAATTTAGGTATTAAATTTCATTTATCACATAATCGTAACGACGTTTTGTGTATCTTCATGTCCGCTATTCCAGATTCATTAGCGTAGTTCGTAACTTCTTCCCCAGTATTAATACTGCAATTTGACTATTATAAATATATTATTATTATTATTATTATTATTATTATTATTATTATTCCATTTTCACACAAATTATTGGTCTTAAATAGCTACCACAGACATAGAACATGAAATCACGGTAACCTACTTTTTAATCATTACAATATTTTATAATTAATATAAAACAATACAAAATGTACTTAAAATTACAAAATAGCAGCTAAATATAAAAGCTTCAGAACCCCACATGTCCTACCATAAACCTCCTGAACAATGAGCACGTACTGATGATGACTGATTTTTGAAGAGCGATAATAATACTCTTGTCTATATCTAGGTCGTCTAACGATCTTTTAAGAAGTTTTGGTACGACTCCAGTTGCTGATAGAACAATGGGAACAGTTTTGATGTCTGCAGCATGCCACTGTTTTCCTACTGCGTATGCTATCTCTCGATATTTATCGATTTTTGCCTGATCTGTTGTCATCAAGTTGCTGGTATTTAAAGCTGCAAAATCGATAAACCAAACTTTATTGGCAGGTTTATCCCAGAGCGTGACATCAGGTCTATTGTGCTGGATTGTTCTGTCAGAATACTGTGGTCCCAATACAACTTATGGGACTCACTTTCAAGCACTGTTTCCGGATGATATTGTTAGTACAGAGTTGCAGTGTCCCGAGGAAGTCTGTATTTCTCAGCAAGCTTGGCATGGATAATCCGGCTAGATGGTGGCTTGTTTTGTATCTTTTGGGGCTAGGGCACTGCAACCTGAGATGATATGCTGGATGGTTTCATCGTCTCGCCCACACATCCGTTACTCATCACTATATATTTCTGGGTCTTTAATTATGTATTTAAGGTAGGTCTTTATTGGTGTAACCTGATCTTGAATTGTCACCAAAAAGCCTTCAGTTTCAGAGTACAAAAATACTATCCTGGGCCATTTGTACGACATTTCCCCATCGACATTTGCATTGGCAACCGCCATTGGATATGCACCGTGGAGGTGATTCCTGTTTCCAGGAATCCATTTCTTGCGGAAAAGATGACTATTGGATTGATATATTTTATTGTTTCAGAGTTAGGGTCGTATAGTTGTTATTTGCCTGAACGACCACCTTGAGAAGTATTCGCTTTCCCTGCAAAATACTTTCTCATGGCTGTTATCTGCTTAGCGTGATGGTTTGTCAACATTATTACTTCTACTATTATACTACTATTACCACTTCTACTATTACTACTTCTACTATTACTACTTCTACTATTACTACTTCTACTATTACTACTTCTACTATTACTACTTCTACTATTACTACTTCTACTATTATTACTTCTACTATTATTACTTCTACTATTATTATTACTATTATTATTATTATTATTATTATTTCTGTGCCTATTTTCATTTTTGGTACATTCATAATATTAATTGTATATGTTAAGAAAAGCAAAGCACAATGAATTATCTTAATTCGTCAATGAATTTAAAATCATTTTCCAGAAACTTCTGCACTATGGTTATTGCTGTTATTACCACTGCCGCCTTCTTAATTTTGTATACGTCTATTTTCAAATCCAAATGTTTGAAGCTCCACCATCAGATTTCCAGGGATGATACTGTGGTTTGAGAGACTTGTTAGAATAATGTCAACTTTTTCAGCATGCCATTGTTTCTTGATCCGTCCACTGAGTTCTGATTGAACACATTGATTTTTTTGGCGTATTTACTTTGTAGATTGCTACTATTCGAAATACAAATATCAATCAGCGCGATGTATCTCTCTTGTTAATCACAACCAAATCTCGTCTGTTGTGCATTACTGTCAGATTTATTAAAATATTCCTGCCCCATTGCAAACGCTACGCTTCGTTCTCCAGCCTACTTACAAGTTTGTAACTTAAACTATGACGTCTTTACTGCGGTGAGAAGTTGAAATTTCTCACTGAAAGTATAATATAAAAAATTATTATTATTATTATTATTATTATAACATTGTATTTTTAATTTTAAAATTATGCTTTATATTATTGCTTGTATTATTTTGACAATTTACAAAACAATTCTTTATTACTGCGAAAGAGTAACTCAGAGGCACAATTTTGGGCAGGTGCTAAATGTCGTGATTAGTAAGTCGCCCCAAACGCGAGGTCAGAGGCGCGAATGCAGTTACCGACTACGTAACTTGCGTCTCCAAAACACAACGGCCAGAACAGTCTCCGAGCCCTGGAGGAGGTAGGAGAAGGAGGACGAGGAGCAATTTGAGGCGGAGATGACTGAAAGGATGGGAGGAGGGGAAAAAATGAAGAGGAGTAAAAAGGAAGAATAAAAAAAGATGAAGAGGGAGATTGAGAAGAAGATAGGTGGAAGAGGAGAGGGTAGGAAAAAGAAGAGAGAGGAAAACCGGGTTTGGGGGGTTTAAGCCCCGCAGGCCGCCGGGTGCAAATGCAGCGGGGGCGGCGCGAACAAACGAAAGGCGAGGTCGCTGGTCAATTGGAGAGAGCGCAGCGAACTACGTTCGTCTGTTGCTAGTTAAGCACTCTCGCTGGAAGTGGCGAGTAAGGTTGACGCGTTGTAGAGGGCTCTTTTCGAACTCTCAGTTCATATTCTCACAATAACGTATAAGAATTCGAATTTGTTAATAAATGAACTTATTTGGATTCTAAACTAGATGTAATTACTTCTTTAGCTTCATATCCCCTATTTCTAATCAACTCAATAAAAACTCAGGTTGTTAAAGTCAACGAAAATGGCAGCTTCACAACACGCAATTTTTGAAGATAAAGCATTGCAAAAAGCATTGTCAAATAATTTGTTCAATTTATAAATAATGAAATCACTGTACCTCATTTCATTCAAATAACAAAAGAAATGAAAAGTAAAAGTTAAGAATAAAGGGAATAAAGAATAATTATTCTGATGCAAGTAGTAGTAATTGAATTGCGGTAGTAATAATAAGTATAAATAAAATACATCTCGGCTCCTTCGTAAACAATGAGCGACCTCCACCTCAGCAAAATCAAGATAACCCAATCCACAATCTTCTATTGTCTTCTCGCCTCTATTTACCATGGCAGTTTTTATGCACGTAACAAAATACTTTTAAATAGCTAACAAATATAAAATGATTTATCACTATTACACACATTCCGAGCACTAAAGAAACTAAGAACTAAAGAAAGCTATAATAATTTTATGAGCAATTGAAATGGAATATCGGTTTATGTATTTTATATCTAACAGAACGAACATGTTTTCCTGTTTATTTGTATATTGTTGGATATTCCTGGCATGCGTCCGTCCGTCTTGTGACTCCTGTGAACACAGCTCATCACGCTAGAGTGGAACCCATTTACGCCCGAATTCGTAGGTGTATCTTTAGGGACGAGCTTATGTATAAGCAAGCGCGTGTGTTTTCAGGGCCGAAGAAGAACCTGCCTGCGTGTATTAATAAATGTGCGACTGTCAGCATTTATTATATAAATGATACACCGAAAACTTTTTTGGAAATATATTGGATTTCCCTTATAAGGAAACTTAAGCTTAAAAGCTCCCTTATAACTTTACATTACATGCACGAAAATGGAAGCGTAAAATCAAATACTATTTGTTATTAACCTGTAGCACCTCGCGGTAAAAATTAAGTTGAAGTTTAAATATTCCTGCAACTTTACACATTCGGATGTGGCTCTGAGGTGGGCGGGTTGGGTCCTGCTGAGGAGCTCGAGTGGCGGTTAATTTCCCTTCATTCTCTTAACTAAATGTCGAAAAATACACGTTTTCATTTAAAAATCGAGATTAACAGATGTTTGAACTTATAACTGGGAAGAATAAATCTCCACGCTCAAATCTCTTAATCAAAAATTTAGTATACTGTAAATACTTCAATAACAATTCACAATAGTTGAACCAACCATGCAAAAACACGGTGGTCATACATGTCTCAAGGCATCCCTTTTTAAAATGTAACTGTTTTGCGTCTGGCAACAACAAAAATTCTTAAAAGTTCAAGTATTTACAAAACATCTTCGTAAGTACTGTTAGATATTCATATGTACGTCCGTCTTGTCACTCAAGTGTACACTCATTACGCTAAAGAGGGCGAAGTGAACGCCCGAGTACGTAGGTGTATCTTCGAGGAAGAAACATAGACCGCATTAATGCTGACATGTATACATTTCTCTGTAAATTTACAAGCAATTGTATACACATATTAGTGGAAGTGCCACGGTGTGTCAATTACAATACCTGTTTTTTTAGCATCCATTACCGTATAGATGTGTGTTCACTACCAAGCGTATAGCTGGATATCTGCATGTCGCCTGTTTTGTAGTACCCCTCATAGAAATTTTCTTGTCATTCTGAGTTGAAGTAAGAAATAATGAGTCATGCACATATAGGTACGCAATGTGTATACGCCAGTTCATAACACGGTGTTCACAACGGAATATACAGGGTGAGTCACGTAACTTTAGCACCTTCTGTAACTTTTGAACAGTTGAAGAAATTAAAATGCAGTTTTCACGGAAGTGCATGAGAAAATAGGGCTAACTGATACGTGTATTTATTTCTATTTTATCACTTGTATTTTACGAGATATTTGAGGTAACTTTGTTTTTTCAAATGGAACTAAACATATTTTTTCAGACTATTATAAAAAGACGAATCCAATGATATACATATTGTCATATGTTTGATAAGAATTTGTTTAAGAAATTTTGATTCTTTTGCGACCAGTTCTTAACGGATATTTTGAATGTAACAGACCGCCACAGAAGGTCACGCAGCGCTCCACCACCTGATAAATAAATTAATAAAAAATGAAAGGAGATGGCTCACAGCAACAACTTATTAAAGGGTTATTATTATTGTAAATGTTTTGTGTTGCGGTGTTTACGTTTTGCATACTTTGTATGTAAATGAAAACCTCACATAATTTAAACTTCGTAAAAATTGAATTATGAAATAATAATTATTGATTCCATTGAAGAGAACCTTTTCTTAGAGTCCTTCATAGAGCTATCTCCCATCTGATCTGAGAGATGACCGAAGCCTATCTTCGTATTTCGCACGTGGAGAGGCTGTCAACATATGCGCCGCGCCGTATGCGTAGATCCGTTTTTTCCCTCCCCGACCCCTCCTACGGTGAACCGAGGAAGCTTTGACACCTCGATATGATAGGAGCGTTCAGAATATTCGGGATATGTTTTGTATCTTGAAATAACTAAGATCCCTCCTCTTCCCCGAGCGCGCGCTTGCTGGTGAAACGCTGCGTGACCTTCTGTGGCGGTCTGTTACATTCAAAATATCCGTTAAAAACTGGTCGCAAAAGAATCAAAATTTCTTAAACAAATTCTTATCGAACATATGACAATATGTATATCATTGGATTCGTCTTTTTATAATAGTCTGAAAAAATATGTTTAGTTCCATTTGAAAAAACAAAGTTACCTCAAATATTTCGTAAAATACAAGTGATATAATAGAAATGAATACACGTATCAATCAGCCCTATTTTCTCATGCACTTTCGTGAAAACTGCATTTCAATATCTTCAACCGTTCAAAAAATACAGGAGGTGCTAAAGGTACGTGACTCAGCCCTGTATATTGTGCGAGTACGCAATATTAATTTTATGAAATGAATTAAATTCAGACTAATTCAGAATAGTTCATAATGTTCAACGGGGCAATTTGTGAGAGTACTATTTTAATTAAACAATGATTAACAAATTCTCAATACGTTTCAAGGAGGTAACACAAAGGCGCAGACGGCACAACATACTCCTAAAAAATAATGCAACGGCTCTAGGACAAGTGGAAAATGCTGTGAACAGTGATGGAGAAAAGATTGAATAAAGCACAGGCTTAACGATAAAGAAGTAAATTCAGGATTCGAGCAGTCGTAAGGATTAGGGAGCAACGCGGTGGTCAGGGAATGTGATATCATTGTGAACGGTGAAGGAGGAGAAGATCGGGGTCTCGATGGCGGAGGCACCGATAATAGCAGTAGAAAAAATAGGAAACAATGGATACAGCAATAAGTAATAACGGCGTAGTTGGTGGATGTGGCGAGTGTGGCTGCTGTTATATGAACAAGGTGAGGTCCAGGAGGAAGCAGAAGAGAGGAGACGAAAAGGGCAACAGAGAGAGCGACAGAGAGGATGGGGGCGTCCGAGAGGGTGGTACAGTGGGCGTTGGGGAGGACGGCGGAGAGGGCAGTGGATAGGGCGGTGGAGAGAACGACGGAGAGGGTAGCAGAGAGGGCGGCGGAGAGAACAATGGAGAGGGTGGTGGAGAGGGCGGCGGAAGAAAGAAGGGGAATGCGGCCGGAAGGTCGATGGAAGGGGCGGTGGAAGGCTGCAGAGAGGGGCCAGAGACGGCGGCAGAACGGATGATGGAGAAAGCGGCGAAGAGGGCGGTGAAGAGGGGGGGAGAGATGACTGGGAAGGGGTGAAGAGACGGCGCAAAGGATGGTGGAGAGGATGGCGGAGTGGGAGACGGAGCGGGAAGCGGAGAGTGGGAAGCGGAGGGTGGCGGTGAAGATGGAGGAGACGGTGGCGGGAAGGGTGGCAGAGGCCGAGGGGGAAAGTGGGAGGCGAGGGGCCGTGGGGGGCCCGGGAAGGGGGGGGGGGGGGCGTCCGATTGATCGCGGCCGTCCACTCGCCGCCAGACGCCCTGCTTGCTTCCGTCTGCCTGTCTGCTGCCGAGTGTTCAGCTAACCTCCCGGAAGGACGGAGAAAAATACCCCCGACATTCACATCCGAGAGAGAGCACACAGTATATCACCCATTCCGCTCGGCCACGCGTGTCCATCATACAAAAGGTAATATGACGCGACTCGTGGCCAAGAGTAATGAGACGCCAGAGAATTGGGGAAGTCTATCCCTTTAACAAGGTAGCTCGCTGTATTAGTATATAGGCCCTATTTAATGAAGAGTGAATGTTTCTTCAGAAACTTTTTATAATGTAATTTCCCAAAGTGAAAAGTATTTGAATCTTAGTGCATTATGTTGATCAAGTACTCTCTATTTAGTTGACTTTTCTGGGATTACTTCACTTTATATATATATATATATATATATATATATATATATATATATATATAAACAGTAAATTGTAATGTGTCTTGTTATTTGGTCAATATTTATCTCATATTTATCGTCAATATCCGTAATGAACTTAAAGAAAATATTTTAATTTATGTATTTATCATTCTTAAAACTGAACCATGGACAGTCTTACAAAATTAAAGAAGATGGTGCTCCGTTCCTGAATGTCGGAGAGGAAAGTAAATGCAGGTTTCCAAGAATAATGTAAATCTATCATCAATAAAAAAATCGAAAATACTTTTGTAGAAACTGTTCACGTTTTAATATACTGAACTGTGCCTTAACTTTATCAAAATTGGTTGACATTTTATATCTGAAATATTGTAATTCAAGCAATATGTAGGAATTTTCCACATTCATATGCTATCTCCGTATGTAATTAATTGACGCGCTACTTCACTGTGTGCGCTAGACGCCCTACGAAGGTCAGTCTCACAAATCAGAACTGTTTATTAAAGCGACCATGCATAGCGGCCAACGCGCTGTGTAATGAAGCGACAGTTGTCGATAGAGCGCTCTGTCGCTGAACACCTGAACTAAAACAATTGCGACTCCCTTCGGCGACGGGGTTGTGCATCAGAATGGAATTCTCGCATTTAGAAGTAATATTTCATTTTATTTCAGATTTACAGTGCATTGATTTCTAAGCTTTTTAACAGTTAATAAACTTTTTATCCTGCAACAATATTTCTGAAGTTTAAAGTGCTGTACTAATTGTAATATATTACATTGAATTTTATGAGTGCCGTAGATTAAAATGCATTCTACAAATATTACATTGGTTTGTAACGATTTAGTTATTCGATTCAGAATTGTATCCACTCTAAAATGTAACAAACTCAGTGATTCGCACAGAAATTTGTTTAAGCTGCCCTTGTTAGTACGAGGTTGCAATCGTTTGACACAAACGAGGAAGTGGCTTAGTATTGTTAATTTCTGGAGATTTATGTGAATTAAAAATGTGCTGTAGCATTTAACTGTGATTTTGCCAGATAGATTTTGTCCCAAGTTTGTATTAAATAGGAAAATATTTAAGAAAGATAAACACGACTATTTTTAATATGCAAGGCATCCATCATAACGAAAAGTGACCAAAGAGTTGAGGAAAATAATTTACATGCACTACACACGGGGTTCAATGGATTCCTTGGAACTAATGCATCCATGTTCAGAAGAATTTTGGTGCATTCCTCAACTGATAATCTGGAGAAAATTGTGTCTCAAAGTTATACAGTTCCATATGGTATTTTTACCAATTCTTATATGGTAAGAAATAGATATATATTTTGGCCTCTGTGGCACGTAAAATAGGATTAATTTATATGTATTTATTTATTTATTCTATTTAGAACACAATTGTCTGTATTGTCACCAACCACAATAGCTTAACGGTCTAGAGTTTAATTTAATGTTCCTATCGAATGGTCTTGAGGAAGTAAGTAAATGTAATTATGATAGAATGTACATGTATGTGCATGTGTACATGTTTAAGTACACGTATGTATATGTGAATATTGAAACGCTGCTGTTCAGAACATACGGAAGATAATTTATAGGAAAATCACTTTGTACGTAAAAAACGATGTTTTACAAACTAAAATCGAAATAAAAATTTTCAGAGAATATGCTGAAGTAAGAGTTCTGTTACTGTCATGTTCATTATACTTTTTCGTTGCAAAATACTACGAATTTTAATTGCCTTTGTGATGTGTTGGTTCCCAAATACTCGGTTGTAAAATCGACGTACAAGTTTCTTTAGAGTTGTAATTTTGCTTATACTTTAAATTGAGATCTTTTAATGCTTTTCCAAAGATGGTTTAGATTGGAGAGAAGAACACTAAATTTGCACTCCAAATCAGAATATCCGTATGTCTGTTTGAATGGGTGGGTAGATGGATGGAAGGATAAATGGATGGATGGATGGGTGGATGGAAGAATATGCAATTCATATATCGTGTAAGTCATAACGTTTTAAGCTAAAACTTGGTAAATATGTCACGAATAAGAATTACCTACGCTCTTTCGGAGAACATTGAGATACGTTAATTTATGGGGTATAATACATGAACATTAAGCCTTGTGACACTTTCAAAATTTTCTGGAAAATACCTCGAATTTTTTTTTCATTAAATTATTTGCTCAAATAAAAGAAAGTGCATTTATACTTGTAATTATGGTATAGTTTCAATTTTCATTAACACTTCTGAAATTATGAAAGATACCAAAGTTCAAATTTATTTACAAATTTGTGCTACATCTAAAAAATTAAAGCCAAAGAATTCCTTCTCAAAGTAATTTCTCTCCCAATTTTATTTCTTTCAATGATCTCATGCACGTTTTAAAAAATATGAGTACATAGTTGTTGAGTACACCAAGAAAAGTTTTGATATTCCTCACATTCCCACATATATAAAATCAGTTTATTAATCGTTTTTATTGCAGTATACCTACTCTGCGTATACTCGTGTTCTTTGCTACTGTGTCATTCCCATTGTTTTTGTGAATTATTGTGCTATACTCGAGAACTCCATATTTTCGCATCCCCTTATTTTTTTGATATTCAGCATGTCGCAAGTTTGTCTCCAACGTTTTGACAACCTTCATGGAATTAATTTGCCGGGCGTTACCATTCAAACGCTGTGTTCACCCTCACCCTAACCAAACGCTCCAAATGATGACTTCCTACTGCAGCTATGCTTGTCACACAACTAAAGTAAGTAGTACTCTTTAGGACAGGTACAACATGCGAACATCGATAGGCCCTAACAGAAAAGATTTTTGCGTAGGAATGACTAACCAATATTGGGATGAACGATTTATATTTTAAGCGCATTTTCGTCCGGTTCTGAGCACGGGATCGTGCAATTTCCTTATTAGTAACTCAGATCAGAAATCGCTTTTGAATCTCGTAACTCATGTTCCCTTAACACACAATTTTTATCCAATCGCATAACACGCATTCATGTAGAACACTTGCGAGACACATTTCAGTTAAGGATCAGTGGATACGAAAGTGAATCTAGGAGATTGTATATATTAAAATTGCAAAACTCTGTCCCTAATCGGTTTTCATTATAAAAGAAAATAAATGATGGTATTGTATCACTGCTTCTGTATAATCTGATGAACCATAAGTGTGTAATCAGGTTGCATTACTTCAATCATATCAATAGCCATTGTTGTTTCCAGACATTTAGGTGTACCCCCAGGCGGCTCTCGAATGGTTTCACATTCGTTTCTCTCTACTCGTAAAGAGAATCCAGAAATGTTTTCTCTTTTCCCCCCGCCTTATTTTTCTTCCCGTGTTGCCGCTCGCCCTGCGCTGTGTGTGGAGGGGGCGGGGCCGCAGGCAGTCACGCGCATCTGCGGCGGCGGCGACGCGCGCGATCGAGCGAGGGGGCGGCGGCGGCTCGTGCGCTCTGTCAACGGCCGCGAGAGAGCCACGCCCGGCGCGCGGGCGGCGCGAAGCGGAAAGGCCGGGGGCCCCGGGGGGAGCGAGAACGTGCATTAGAGGGGGGTGCGGAGGCAAGAACGGGACCCAACGGAGATGAGGGCGGGGACGAGAGCGGGGCCGAGGGCGAGGACGAGCGGGGTGGAGCGTTAGAACGACCGCGGGGGGCGAGCGGGAACGAGAGCGAGGCAAGGGGAACGAGAGCGAGGGCATGAGCGGGAACGAGAGCGAGGGCATGAGCGGGAACGAGAGCGAGGGCATGAGCGGGAACGAGAGCGGGAACGAGAGCGGGAACGAGAGCGGGAACGAGAGCGGGAACGAGAGCGGGAACGAGAGGGATGGACGGGGCAGAGATCGGGTACGAGTGCGGGGATGAGAGAAGAAAGCGAAGACTAGGGTGGACCCGAGGGCGGGGACGTGTGGGGTGCGAGGATGGAAACGAGAGGGGATCTAGCGAGGTAGCATGAAGGGTTGCACAATGCACAGGCAGTAGAAGGAAATAAAGCGAGGTAAGGTCTTGGAATGGCGAGAAGAGTAAGAGCAAGGGGGTGTTGATATTGTGCGTGGGCGTAGAAGGAGGGGAGGCAAGGGTGGTAGTGGCGATGGCGGAGAACGAGGTGTGGTCGGGAACCTTAGCGCGGTTGAGGACAATAGTGATGATTAGGATGTTCGCTACGGTGAAACACGGGTGTGGACGAGACAGTGAATGGGGCGTGAGTAAGGCGGTGAAAGAGGATCTGACAAGCTTAGTAATCGGCACCTTGTACTATTAACAACAAATTACATGGTTTTTTGGTTACTCAAATATGAAGGAGGATTTCTTGGACCAGTTATACTACGAAAAGCTTCATATTTACAACCTGTTACCACGAAATTTCCCTATCTAAAGTCCAAAAATGTAAGCTTGTAATACTAAAACAAAATAAAAATACTTATTCAAACCAAGTGTCAAAAATGCGGGAAACTGATGTCTTTAGAGATTACGTCATCTGAGGATATATGGACAACTTTATTCCTTTTGTTTCAACTTATGATTCCAGGGTTACTTTATTAAGAGATAAATTGTAAACTAAACAGATTTATGTCAGAGGTGATGTGCAAACAACAGTGTATGCAGGTCACGAAGTGAGTTTTTCTAGCAACAGAATATACTGAGGTGACAAAAGTTATGAGATACTTTCTTATATCGTCGGACCTCCTTTTACCGGGCGAAGTGCAGCACCTCGACGTGACATGAACTCAACAAGCCGTTGGAAATCCCCTGCTGAAATATTGAGACATGCTACTTCTATAGCTGTTCATAATTGCGAAAGTGTTGCCGGTGCAGGATATTGTGCATGAACTGACCTCTCGATTAAGTCCCATAAACGTTCGATAGGATTTATGTTAGGTGATCTGGGCGGGAAAATCATTCCTTGGAATTGTCCAGAATGTTCTTCAAACCAATCGCGTACAATGGTGTCCAGGAGGTACGACGCATGGACATCCATAAAAATTTCATCGTTGTGTGAGAGTATGTAGACCTTGAATGCCAAGTAGCTAATCATAACCATATCCATCTATAATCCGTTTAGTTGTATTAACCTCTGTAGCTAAATATATCGCTAAAAAACTACTAATTCACCGCCTTCATACAAACATAACAATTATCTGTAACTGCTAAAATGACTCGCCCTTTGGAATTATTGCTTAAACATAACGTACGAAAGTTTATCATCAATGGCACCTGTCATTTACGAAGGCACAATGATCATCCAAGGGGTATCTGCAACCCTCAACACACATGTTTACTTATATGTACTAAAGCATACAGTGATCATTCTGCAATTCCTCCAAGCGCGTGAAAGCATATTCTAATTTAATAAAATGTACTTTACGAATATATCTGCACTAAATATCGATCCGTGAATAGCCCGACATTTCACAAACGTCAATACTCATTTTAATAATCGAAAAAAATTACTGCAATAAAATCGTTTCTCAGTTTTGCAGATCATGATATAACTCAAGAAAGAAAACAATAACGAAACATAAAATATCGAAAAAGTAATGAAATTAATCATATCGAGCTCAATATCTGTTCTATAATCCCTAGTTTTGAGCCGACCACAAAGAACTAACGATGATGGGAATATTTTAAAACCAACGCACCTTAATTAAAGACACTAAGAGGCACAAAGTGAAGAAAACGCATACGTACATAGTTTCATTATGATCCTTAGTTTCTAAGCCTTTTCGATCATGTCTGAGAATGAATGTTTAATAGTGGGTCGGGGATCGGCATTGCAAATTGGGAGGGGGGAGACTACAAAGTACATTTCTGTGCTCCCTTTTCATTAAAACGTTTTGACTTTCACACAACTTTTTCTATTAAATAAATAGAACATACAAGGAATGTCTCTTCCCCAAATATCATATAACATTTCTGTAATTTGTCAGAAATTGGGAATAGAAGATATTTAAGGAAATAAAATGTTTAATTTACGTACGGAAACCGGAAATACACTGAGAAACCCTGCCGCGCACCGGTGTTGTCCATAACAATTTCGTAGTGGATCGTCGTCGAACCGCGGTACCCAGTGGTGGAAGGCGAGTTGTTTAGCTACAATACCAGTGGTCACCCTCAAAGAAACAAAAGCGTGTAAAATTTCAGCATTATGTCAAGCGACATGAGTAAAATAATATATAAAAGCAATTTAGATTCGCGGCAAGTTGCAATTGCCGCGAAAATGATGAGGCATCTATTAAAATCATTTTATTACTACTGGAAACATATATGGTATGTATTTTAAGAGAAAAGTTGAATGTATGTAATCCAATCGCGACGAAGTAGCATAAGGATGTGAACAAATTGAATCATGCAATTAGTGATCGTGGATGTCAGGCGCTGTAATTCGTGAGAGACGACGTAAGGTTATAAGGAGCAAATCAGCGGAGGGTCGCGTGATGCGAGAGGGAGCAGCGCTTGCACCGGCCGGCGCGGCGCGGCGGCGGCGCGATGGGGCGCCTGTTGCTTCTGGCGGGCGATGGAGCGCATCGCCCGGGGCGAGGCGGCGCAACGTCTGTTGGGGGCGGAGAGGGCGCTCGTTGGCGAGAAAACAGCGCCGGGACACCGGACACGCCCTCTCGCCGCCGACCTCCGCGCCCTCACTTTGCAGCCCACGCACTCCGCCCTTCCATCGACCTCCGCCCGCCACGCCCTCCCCACACGCTTTGGCACCGCACACGCGCGCACCGCGTACATTTTCCACCGGAGACGACAATCCCCACGAAGCTAGAGGAGACTCGACATCTCGACATCCCCTTCCACTTGCATTCGCTCTCTCTTCAGCTACTTCGGGCATTGCCGTTTTCATGATAAAATCGCGAGATTACTACATCCAGATATGCACGCTCCGCAAACACGCGCACAGAAGGAAGCATTACGCAGCGAGCACATCTGATAACAATACGTAGCGAGCAACTGATAATTTATTTTATTAACATTCTACAAAATACCATAAAAATAAAACAATTAGGAAACCTAATACGACGAAAGAGTAATTATATGTGATTATTATATATGGTTCATCATAACAGCTCGAAATATCAGCGCTTAAGTCCCTAGCCTTCAATATCCCTGAAATGACTGTCACTAAGGTTGTTCCCCTCCTATAATTCTGATGATATTTTACATTCTGTATAGTACCATCTTAGGACTTAAGGCAATTTATTGCGGTTTACGTCATAGTAAAAATAATAGTAATATCATTCACTACTGAAACTATGCAAATAATGTGAAAGTTCTAGGTGAGGGACGTGCAATCAATATATTCACGGAACAAGGTCATATTCAACAGAAAACTTAATTGGCAATATTTGCATTTTCAAGGTGACCTTTGAGGTAACGTTCAGTATGACCATGACTTTGATCGTGATACTCAACGGGATCGTGATAATCAGAGTAAAATTGTGGCCACAATAACACTTGGCGTGATGGATCGAAAACCATACTGACACTGTCAGTGAAGTTCCATTGAAACGTAAATTCAAACACATGACAAGTAACTCGGCTGGCGTCGGTAACAGCAGAACATAATCAGGTAAAATTGTGGCCACAATAACACTTGGCGTGATGGAGAACCTGCGGGCGGGCAGGGCGGGGGCGGCGGCGGGCGGGCGGGCGGAGGGCGGGAGGCGGAGGGCGGGCGGGCGGGCGGGCGGGCGGGGCGGAGCGGGGCGGAGCGGGCGGCTGTGAGCGGCGACGGCAGCGCAACGTGTACGGAATCCGCCCACGCCTCCGCCGCGCCCGCCGGCGGCGGCACCGCCCCGTTGCGTGCGACACATGACAGGAAGCCGAGTGAATGGGCCAGGGCGCCAGCTCTCCAGCATAAAAGACCTCCCTCGGAGGGCGGGGCTCGCTGTCGGAGGAGGCACATTCAACAAGTTGCAAACTCAGCAAACACCACATCGCGCCATCAACTGCTCTTATTTTCGAATTTCAACCACTTTCAAGTTCTTTCTTCGCAGTTTATGGAGGTTTTGAAAGCGTTTATATGAAAGTCCGTTAACAAAAATAAGTGTGGAGCAACTTCTTTTCGAGGAATATTATGACTTAATGAATTAGGATTTTTTAAATTAAGACTATACGGACGTAATAAAAGTAGTATTACATGTCCTAATGAATTTACAGTGGTATTATAAATAATAGAAAAATGATAAGCTATACAGTTAGACGAAGCATTTACCTCAATAGATTCAACATTTCATGGTATTTTCTTCGGTCTAGACGAATATAACTCTATATTGCGAACAGTAATATTCCAAATTACTGTGCAACGACTGTTTGAATCGTATTAAGTCAGACAAATGTATTTACATTTATCATTTACTTCTATGTCGATTTCACATGCAGATGTTACCGAACACTTATAAACACCGAAGAGTAACATAATTATTGCGTTTCAAGAAACACAAATGGAATAATTGTTTTTAATATATTAATGACAGTCATGAGACAACACGACAAAAAACATTATAGTAGTACCTTAAGACAAATATACAATAACTTTAATCAAATTCTGATGAAAATTAACCTTCTAAAAATACTATGAAATGCTGTAATGTAATGTAATATGTTAAGTCACCATACCACGCGCTTCTATGTCACTCTTCTCTACCCACGTGCGCGTCCATTACTTTTCACGTGAGAGCGCAAGTACTGTCTGGAAAAGTATTCTAGCGGACAGCTGTTCTGACTGATAGTTTCCCGTTAATACCAGGCATATACCGGCAGTCCCCTAACAAACTTGCCATGGACCGCGCGCTTTCCTGCAACTTCCTTCTCCTATCCTCACCCCAACGCTTACACGCGTTTCATTTGTTGATTGATGTTACCGGGCGCGTCTACTGCTATGCTCATTATTCCGTAAGTACAGTGCATGATTTTATTACGTGAGGTGGCGGATTTTTCCCCCGCTGGGTGGTGAGATGCGGCGCCGACATGTCTGCTTGCGAGGTTGTGGAATACACGTGAAGGAGAAACACAATAGGAATACGTTTGATTTCTTTGCAGAAATACCCTACATTTTTAAATGATAAAGAAAAAGGCCTCCATTATTTACTTCAGATTCCAGTAATTGCTGAACGCAAATGACAAGAGAGAGAGGAAATGTATTTTCATAGGAATACAGAAAAAAGCTAATGAACAGAGATTGTTCATGATTCAAACAAATCATCCAGAGTAATTGAGTCATAAATTTGTGTTACCCCATTCGTCCTTTATTGACGATATGTCACAACTCTTCCAACCACCTGTTGACTATCAGTGTGTGGTTTACGCGCAACAGTCTTTTAGAATATTTCAATGAACAAATTTTCAGGCTGTACACGACCACAATATTTTCCCTCGGATACATTTTAAGATCCTTTGCGATTGTTAAATGTTCCCATATGTCCTTTCCCTACGAACTACTTAGGAGATTTTAACTGATAACTACAAATTTATTGTCTTTAAAAAGCAATCAGCTTGATTAATCTTAACTACAAATTGACTGCATTACCTCAAAACTGTAACCCACTTTACAGAAACAAATTTCATTATCTCACATAGGCTGAGCAAAGGAGGGTCCAGCCGATAACATCACACCGGCACCCATGAATCTCAAGGCACTATTAAAAACCAACGCGTCATAATTGTTATTATGGGTTAATTATTTATTTAATTAAATTTTTATCGTACCCCATCGCTTTTCAATTTTACCAGTTATTACCTTTTTCAAAATGATGTTATGTGCGGGTCAGGGTATATAATGGCATGTTCCGAGACATCTCGAATACGGAGAGCGGAATAATTGTTCTCAACAGATGAATGCCGAAGGATATACTATCACTTGTCAAAATTTCTCAACTAAATCAATTGTAAGAAATAAAAGTATATTAATATATTTTCCTGTGATAAGAAGATTTTGTACGGGGGCACACACAACTTGATGCATCGTGTCAATAGTCATGCTAAATAACCGCAAAGAATTTATCTGTGCAGTATCTTAGATGTCATTCTTCGCTTCAGAATCACGGACCTTTCCTAAAGGTCTATCCAATATTCGAAATTAAATTACTTTATCTCAAATTACCATTATTTATTGGCATATATACAAACTAGGAAAATGCATGGAAACCGTTTAAAAGTTCTTCCACATACCAAGTCTTTGTCCAAGAAAATTAATTCACGAGTGTTGTTTAGATGTTCAGGTGAAATAGTTAGAATAAATATTAAATATGAGCTATTTACAATAAACGTACTTTTAGTATCACGTTTCCTTAATATATAATAATAAGTCTGCGCTTGCAAGAAATTAGAGAAAATTAACAGAGTTTCGTGGGTATTCCTTTGGATAACACAGACTTACCTCCCACAAAAATAATAAACATTCAGGAATCTACTCGTTCATTTTACTATGTTTTTCAAGAATTTTAAATTGTTATGCCCAACGATATATTTTTTATTCATACTTTTGTTTTGTAAATTGTTCTTAATATTTAATGGTATCTAGACATTAATTTTCGTATCTTAATAATTGAAAATGTCTACGGAAATCCTAAACTTCATGCGTACAGCATCTTTCTCGTTTCAATAATTTACATACTCGTATTATTCATTTCATTTACTTTAGATTATCTCATTCTAATTACAATAGTGAATGCATTGGTGTTCTGGAAAAATATAAAGCATAATAAAAACTACAGGAAATTCCAATATTTTGGCTAAAGGTTAGAGGTAAAATATGCCTTTTCTATTTCTTACACTAAATAAATAATTGAGGGTTGTTTTATCGAAATTCTTAAGCTACCATATTTCAATACATATTTTACTTACATTGTTGTTATATCACCATACTTCATAAAAATTTCATGTACAAAAAGGCGTCCAGTAGACCTTACCTGAAACAATGGAAGTAGACACTTACATTAAAAAACTTTAAATGATTATGAAAAGTTGGGATAGACACATTTGCAATATTTGCGAGACATTAGGGTACTACAGAATCTAATTTTGAAACTTTGTGAGTTTTTAAGTCTTAGACCATTTACATTTTAAATATTATATCAGGCTTAAAACATTTACCATTTCATTTCTTTCTCGAGAATTTAGGAATGAGATATCCCCATGAATCGCTCTCAAGCAATGAGTTCGGCCTGAAATTGAGTTCTTGATTATCAATTTCTTAAAGTGGATCGTCCTACGACCTCAGTATAATTAACTAAACGGCCACGAAATTGGCCGCTCGCGGCCTGTTTCGGGAGTTCTTACTTCAGGTTAAGTTGGAATTAGTATACTATCGACCGTTACAAACGCAAGCTTAATTCTTGAAGGGAAGATCTCTAAAGTCTAATATAGTGCAGAAGGATTAAATTTAAAAAACCGTCAAATTTCCATTCCTAAAATAATGTTCAGTCAAAACAACGGTAAGCCAATAAGTACCCGAGATTTCCTTCTAGTCGTCTGTAGGTCGACTGTTCAGTTTGTGAACTTAATAGCCTTAAGATGACATCGTTCACTTTGCTAATGAGTTTCAGCGTAATCACCTAATAATAGTTTGAGTACCTGCAATGCAAACATGGATGCATCACTTCCGCTTGCACCAACAAAGAACATACTTAAATCATCCGATTTTTTATGATTTGAACGTGTACCAAAATCTGAAATTCTAGAAAATTTTCAGAATATTTTGGGTGGAATTGTTTCTTACCAAGAGTTTACCAGTGACTGAACGATTCACAAGAAATCAAATAAGCATGCAGGATATGAAAAGAGTAAGATATCAGCCTCGTCCACCACTAATTCCAAAATTTAAATATTTTTAAAACTAGTTATTTACTTATTAGCATGATTTTATGAATAATATAATAGCATTAACTAGAGATATATCAAATATGTAATGCGATGGATGCCGTTTTGCAACCCAATTACAGGTTGAGGTGGCTCATAACATCAATACACAAGTAGTCTATGTCACTGCAGTTCCTCTGACCGGGCGATCCGAAAGTTGATTAACGTCAGTGGTACAATTTTCGACCCTAGATAAATAGCTAGGTCGAAATCATCCGCTGTCTGGGGGAGAATTATAACGGCCGGCTTCTCTGATCAGACGTTTTACGTGATTTCTCCACACAGTATCAGGCGAATAACGCGCCAGTACCCAAACAAACGGGCGGCGAACCAGGCGAATTTTCCTTGCTTTATCTCGTCTTATTGTCACCCCTTACGTACACCCAAACTTACATGCTGCATTCTACCACGCATGTCGAGAGTCCAGTCTGGCTTAGAAATTCACGGCTGGGGCGGTGAACTACTACTGAGAAATATTTGGATGGAGAAAAAAAACCGCAAGCCGACTAGTAATTAGGCGCCGCATCTCTCTATCTAGGGGAGGCCACATCCTGTAATGAAAACATCTACTTCACTTACGGGTGTAATGACCAAATGTGACGCACCCGGAAACTCGTAATTATCAATCACTCGTAACGTGTTTTGCCGATGTCACGTGCGCCTGCTATTTTAGGGTCCTCATTGCCCGCCACACGGACAAGTATCTCCGAGAGTGGCCCTTGATTCGACGCGCATCAGAGGCGGTCCTTCGCGCTCTCCCCACACAAAAGAGGGTCATGGAACTCACCGACACTCCTGCTCGCAGATTCATCGATTGATTAATTAAATTAATTAATTGATTAATTTATGTTTCCGGACGCGTCGACTGTCATGGTCATTAGTACCGTTAATTTACCGTAGTGTACGTTTTTTCCCGGGGGAATCTGATTTCTTTCCGGTGGATGGTGAAATTCTGCGCCGACCTACAAGTCGGCTTCCCAGGATTCCGCCCTCCAAGTATCTCACCCCAGTAGGCAATCACCCCTAGTCGGGGCAACCTCTTGGCTCCCGATATGTGTGATACTGTATGTGTGTGCATGTGCGTGTCTGTAAGAGACTAGATCGCAAGCTACTAAGGCAGCACAGATTTGGATTGCCTGTCAGTGTGACGGAGAACACATTTTGACCGCGTGCCAATAAGATAGAAAAGAGATCTTGGCCTTGAATCATTAAGATGTTTTTTAACTCGTAAAATAGAACACTGGGAGATATTGTGAGGCGAAAGATTGTGCTCGCACAGAATACGTGGATGTAAGGGACGTTCGCAAAATAATATACTAAGTGACAGTTCCAAAATCGTTATTACACAGAAGAAACATTTTTTAAACAGCTGGCTTATCGCATGTTTATCACGGCTCCAGTGCATTAACCGGAAGCATGGCTTCGGTGGTGTTCGACGGCCCTTCGCTTCTGCGAGGAGCCTGCCTTGCGTCCAAATCGCGTCGCAAACAGGTCTTGCATCGGTTTTGGCATATGCTGACAAGAGCTGGCGTGTAATTCAACGGACTTCCGCTTTGGCAAACTTGGCACTTTCTAAGAATCCGACCTCGTAAGGTGCCCCAGATGATAGTTATAAAATTCAATGTTTAACCTTTTTTGTTTTTAAATATGTTTAATTTTTGTAACTATTTCACCAGTACAGCTTTTCCAATATACTCATTTAATTCACATTGTTGGATAAAGCGAAGTTATCCATCTTTCCCCTGCTTAGATTTCACGCCGATGAAGTCTAACTTCCTCCCGATAAAACACTTTGATCTTTAACCGTTCAGACAAACGGGCGGAAGTTCAGGGCGGTTACACGAGAGAGAGGCAGTTCAGGCCCGCCAGTTCGCTCTATAATTTCAATCCGTGGCCATTCATATTATTCATTTGCGAGTGCCTCCTTGTGGTGTCAAATACTACAGACAAGGCGATACAGAATGTGTGGTAATGTTTTCCCCCTCGTCACTAAAGACAAATTGTATATTTGAAGTGTTTCATAATAAACGGTCACGTGGCACATATCATTGCCTAATTGAAAGATCTTCAATTTGGTCGATTATTTCCATTATTTCGATTATTTTGCCAATTATTTCCATGTCGATTATTTCCATCACAACAGATGACTGAGTTCTGGTTCCGTGAGTAATGTGAAAAACGTGCTTGGTCCTGACAAGTGTTGATAATTGGGCGAATGTAATCATTTTAGTCTTCGCCAAGTTCAATTTGGGCGGACATATTGGCATTCTCAGTTTGTAAACTGCAATTTCTAAGCTGTGTGTAGCAGTTTCAACTGTTGGTTGTACATGAGGCGCGTAACATGTTCCACTCCTATTGCGTCGCGCATTGCATCCTAAGCAGTTAGAATGCTCCAGGAGTTTAAATATTTTATAATGTGTTTTTTATAGTATGTAAGAGTTTGATCTTTAATGTGTAACAATTTGTCATTTAATGTTTCATTTATTATGTGTTATTTTACCACTAAAACCACACAGTCCACAAACTGTCGAGTATGGATCCTTATCACATATTTTAATTATTTGGATTACTCTAACAATAATTATGAAAAGTAGAAATTATACAACAGAATTATCTGATATTTTTAATTAATTATTTTTGTTATTATATATTAATATTTTTTGTTCTTTAGTTCGTTATTAAAAGGAGGAGCCCCATGTATTGGTCTAGGGACCCTGCTTTCTGAAGTCCAGTCCTGACCAAGGCGCGTTAGAGAGATGACCATCGGCCATCGACACGCGTGCAGCGTATCAATTATAAAGTGCTCTTAGAAATAACGTTGATTCTCTTCAAGCAAGGACTTTTTTTAACGCTGAGCAGCACTCGATAGCCTATAAAACGGCATAAAATTGTGTTAACTCAAGAAAAGTATGAAACAAACGTAAAAACATAACAGTAACATGCATGCTCATTTGGAATTAAGATAGTTTGTAAACAGTTTTCTTTTTCTTCTGGCAGTACCGACTTTTAATTAAGTCATATAGCTGTGTCTTCATTTAAGTGTTCTCTCCTCACAGCGTCTTCGACTTACAGTTACTGAACCCTCAAATTCACGTAGGCGATGTAAATGGCACTTTATAAATTTGGCCATTCGATGGTTACCTTAGAGGACATATGGACTGGAACCCCGGGTTCATCACATCATTCAGGGCCCAACATATGTTTGTGTCCCGATACATCAAATAATTTGGGACCCAGTGTGGCTTTATTATCTGCGCACTAGTAGAGTCGTCACAACAATAAAATATTTTATTTATAAGTATAGTAATATTCCATATATTTATTTAGTTAGTTGAAAAGACTTTCCACAATATATTAGTCTAAATACAAGTTTATTTACAAGTTTTTGAAAAATAGGCAAATAAAGTATAGTATTTTTATTTTTATCACTAATTCTCGATACATACGATAATAATATAAAAGAACAAAAAAAAAAACTTATTTATAGGATTTCTTCTGAATTTTATGAAAATAACTTTATGACAAAAATGAAAGTGGCATATTCAAAAGCTATTGGGGATAGCGTATTAAGCACATACATAGTACAAGTAAAAGTAGTACGAAGTACGAAGAATGTTAACTGATGAACACATAAAAGACCATCGCCCATTACCTATGTCCTCGAGGCGATTGTAGAAGTTCCGACGAATTATGAACTGAGCGACATCGATAACAGCAAGAGGTGGGGGCCCACCCACCGCTTCTGGGAACATACAGCGTCGTTGGCGCCTGTGGTGGTGCATGCAGCGGAAGCAATGAAGTCTCTGTGAAGGATAGAGTTGGCATTACGAGGGCGTGGCAATGATCGAGACACGGAAGTCAAATATGGGAGGCATTTGCCATGTTAAATGTCGTTGGCCGTTGTAACAAGTGCCAATGTTAGGCCCTATAAAAAAGGAAAGGAAGAAATAATTCGGAAGAGCGGAAAACCGATTTGGAAGAGCGAGAATATGGAAATTGTAACATGAGATAAAGAAGAATAAACGAGATAGCCTTCGTGATGAGGAATGATGGGACAAGAAATACAAAGGTTTATATCCCAGCAACGTTGAAGAGTTGAAGCGGATCGTTCGAAGTTGATAGTGTTGCTTGCAGTAGGGAAGAAGAGAGGCGAAGATTGAAAAAATTACAAAATTAAATTGGTGCGAATAAGGCAGCATAAATCCAGAGAGGACTACGTTGATTTTGTCTTTAAAGTTGGTAATCGTAATGGTGCTATGGAGGCGAAAGTCTAAGTTCACGAGAGATCATATGCAATGGTAACAGAAGTGGAATTGAAGTCCACATATATCGCAGGGATCATGAACACAATAAAGACGACAGAGACAAACAAAAGGAGGAACAACAGTGTCTGTGAAATGAAGATGAAGTACATAATTGAAAAGAAGAGAGAAGAGTTCATAAAAGAAGCGGCAGGGAATCCCTGGAGGTAGATGTTAATCATCTGTACACTTCCTACTGCCCGCGGGATATACTCGTACGCGGCCCACGGGTGTTTTCTGTGAATTGGATGTCGAAACCAGAATAATATTTAAATAGATTTGTGAAATTACAGCAAATCATTTGACTTCTACATTTATTTGGAGAATGCTCGAGAAAGTTTGCCGCTGAATTCTGAAAGATAATTTGACCAAATAGATAGACCAGATAAGTGTCAATTGATGAGAGTCCCCAAGCACAAACAATTGTTTTCATGTGCTCAATCGTGGAAAACTTTCAAGAATTTGACTCAGTCAAGTATAATAGCAAATTAGCAATTTAAAGTCGTACGACTGTTGTGAAGGAATAAGCACGCGGATAATGCAAATTTAGTAACGTGTGTAGTATTTTAGCCATGTAGTGTTCGTAACAGTGCAATGACTTAACATGGTATTCTGCAAAATGCCGAAGGTTATTGAAGAGCGTCGGTCTTTCAGGAAAACTATGGGGATGCCATTTCACAATTCGTACCAAAAAATTAAAATAGAGGTACTATAACAGTACATAGTTTCTAGTGTTATTGGAAATAGTTTCGCAATATGAAAATATATAATTGAAATTAAAAATGTCTGCCATTCTAAAAACTCAGTTATAACTCGTCGCCACCGTATTGCCATTTTATGAACTGACAGCGCGACAAACTAAGCGCCAGAAATTAGATTATTCCATTTCGATTTCTTTTAATTTTTAAAAATACAGAAAGTACGCCGAAAATGGGACCAGCATAACTTTCTGTACCTTGTTTGCTACATACGTACGGAGCAGTTTCCGAGAAAATAATTGTTTGAAATTTAAAAATTGCAATGTTTCACGCAAAAACACTTATTTTCGAAACATTTAACACGACACATTTCAAGATGTTTCTGATGAACATGTTTCATTAAGAAACAATTATCTTCTTAATCGTTGCTGTAGGAAAAGACCGAAACTTTTTTGAATTTTTGAAATTCCGAAACATATTTTAACGAAAATGAGACTACCACCATTCTCTTAAACAAAATTTACCCTACCCAACGACAAATTTGAATCAAAAAATTTGATATGTTTAAATGTTTCAAGTATTTCATGTAAAGTACCCCCCAAAATTAAAACATCTGCTTCAAATTCAAGGGGCAACGACATTAACCGCATAGATTGGAGGAATATCAATTTTGGTGAAAATCCTTAAGGTTTAGCCGCTAGCGTTGTTCACAGACAAACGGGTAGATGGACGGCAAACGGACACACGTTTTCAAACGATTTTTCGGTATAAAGGAGACACCAAAACATGTATTCTGACTACACACCGAATTAGAGAAAGTATTTTAATATATACAGAGAGAAGATTCATTCATTTTTTCGTTACCAGGGTCGGACAATAAAGAGTTTTTCTCTTGAAAATTCGCCGTTTTTACATAAGAATTACAATATTTTCTCTACACTGTGTAAGCGGTAGCGAAAGAGTAAAAGAGAAAATCCAACTAGCGTATTAAATTTGTAATATATTTCCTGTTTGATTACGACAATATGAGATCACTTCGTTGCTACAGCTGATAAAATATTTTGCAAATTTTCGGCCCTCGGGATTTACAACATTGTACAAACTAATGAAAGGGAAGAGGTGGAGATGGAAACAGAAGCAGTAAATTCAGTAGAGATGATGGCGGAGTCGTAGTCAATTGAAACGAAGGAGTTTAAAATAATCGTGCGTCAGCTGTGGCAGTGACATTAACGGGACCGGGGCACTTCATAGCTGGGGGTGCGAGCACCGGCTGGACGTAACGGACTGGGTGGGTGGTGGCAACGGGCAAGCAATGGCGGGTGGGGGAGCGGGCGGGTGTTGGTCAGTGCGGCAGGCGGATGCCAGAGGACGGGTACCGGGGAACGTGTGCCAGAGGGCGGATGCTGAAGAGTCCTGGACGACGGGTACCGGCGAGCCGGAGGAAGGGTACTGGGGAGCGTGTGCCGTGGGCGGATGCCGAAGTGAGTCCCGGACGGCGGGTGCGGCGAGTGCGGTACGTGTACGGGAACGTGTGCCGAGGGCGGATGCTGAAGAGTCAGGACGACGGGTCGGCGAGCCGGAGGAAGGACGGAGCGTGTGCCGAGGGCGGATGCCGAAAGTGGTCCTGGACGGCGGGTGCCAGTGGGCGAGTGCCGGAGTACGTGTACCGGGGAACGTGTGCCAGAGGGCGGATGCTGAAGAGTCCTGGACGACGGGTACCGGCGAGCCGGAGGAAGGGTACGGGGAGCGTGTGCCGAGGGGGATGCCGAAGAGTGAGTCCCGGACGGCGGGCCAGGGGGATGCCGAAGAGGAGTCCCGGACGGCGGGTGCCAGTGGGCGAGTGCCGGAGTACGTGTACTGGGGAGCGTGTGCCGTAGGGCGGATGCCGAAGAGTGAGTCCCGGACGGCGGAGGAGGGGGGGCCGTCTCCGCGACCGCGGCGCGGAACGCTTCTGCCCGCCGCCATCGCTGATAATCAGCTTATCGGAAAATCGAAGGCCCGCGGGAGCACGGCGCCGTGACGTCAGCGCCCCAGGCACTCCTCGCGCCGCGCCGCGCGAAGGGCCGAGGGCGGCGGGGCCCTTGGCGTCGGAGGTGGGGAGGCCCAAGCGGAAAGCCTCTGGGGCCTCTGTCGAGAAGCATCTGGCCTTGCAAGCCCCGCCACGACTGCGCTAGCTTTCCATTCGGCGGTCTATTCAAAACAGGGGCCCTAGGGCCACTACCTAGGACAGCCAAGAACATACGGGCTGTCGTCGGGGCCTTCGCAATACTTCGTTACTTTCGTGAAGGGTGTAGTCTCATGCAGGAAGGTTTTCCCAACCGTCCATTCGTGGAGTACTCTCAGTCTCAGCCTCCAAAATACGTAATATTTCCATCTTATTTTCGTATTACTAATTACAGGATGATGTACGCGGGGGATAAATATTTTTGCAAGAGCCGGCGGTGGCGGATCTCTTGGCACTCCGAACGACAATATCGTCTGTGGTGGTAAGGGTAATTGCTAGAGCAGCATGGTCAATGCTGTGCTTGTTTTAATTAGCTAAGGCACACGGGCCCAACCGGAGTCCCTAGGGTCACCACCCAGAGCAGTCGCGAGCGCACTAGTTGCAATCGACGCCAAGCGTAATACTTTTCTGAGATGACGTGAACAGTACAGGGCGAGCCGCCACAACGCGTGGGCTTGCCTCAAACGGTTCTCTCAAACGTCCAGTCAATAACACTACTCTTCCATCTTGTTCTCGTTTTCCTAATTGCATGATAATATACGCGAGAAAATTAATGTTCCTAATTAACAAATAAGTTCCCGTTTTCCGCTGGATTGGTTTGCACACCCTTCAGTACAACCGTTTTCAGTTTTATCGGTTACACATAGGCAACTCTCTTCAAATCGCGACATAATGAATACCTCTGCACTTTCCCATGTGACATGACGATCGCCCTTGGAGGGAAAGAGGTGATGGGTTGAGATGAGCGGAAGGGTGAGGGGAAATGGTGAGGGGAAGGAGAGAGGGGTGTTGAAAAGAAGTACCTCTAGTTTTGCCTCAAAACGTTTTACGGGGTACGATACTCTCCAGTTCTTTGAGTAACCCACATCGATTATCCGGCAGTATAGTTTGTAACATCGGCGAAAAATTGTGCAACCACTTTCACTGGGACAATTGGAAACTTTCCAAGAATACGAGTGGTGCTGAACAACGGTATTCATGCTGTGGAAAATGTACTCATAGGGTCGGTTGGTGCTTGGCACTTGCTGATTGGGTCAGGAAAATAATCTGCATGTTCTGCGATCAAGCACTGTAAATCAAAGCAGGGCATTATGCTAATGCCTGCATAGAGACGGACGTGATATGATGCAGTCTCAGTGTTATTTAGTGAGATAATTCGCTCGAAGGTGTGTTTTACTAGTTCCTTGATATAAGCAGAATAAAACTATCGCACACGAGAGGGTCGCCTATGACGAAGTAAAAGCGAACGTTTCCATGTCATAAACATGACATATTTCACTGCGATGGTCCATTTACACGGAAAATGGTATATTTCAGAAAATTGAGAAGAAAAATTATTTTGTAGGAAATCAGTAAACAAGAGAAAATAGTAATGACATTTTGAAATATTTAAACAAGTTTAGAAGATTTATATCAATCTAAACAATAATCATTGGATATATCAATACATAAATACTAGACATAGGAAATGCCATTTTATTCTAGCAAACGGAAAATTTATTTTTAATATTATAATAACTTTTTTTAGAATTATCGAACTTTTTTGCCTTTTATGAATTATTTTTCTATCAATGCCAAGATATCAGAAAATTGGCCGTGGTCTAACTGACAATTCATTACGAAATCTTCAATTCACATCTTTTATTTTAAAATACGAGAGAATTCCTAAAAGTATATCAACAGATTTTTCTCCATTTCCCTATTTTATAAATACCATCCATGATCTGAGAACATGGTCGATTGACAATTTAATGAGGGCACTAAAATTGTAAGGGTAAATAAATGTAAATTCTCAGAAATTTCCAGTGTTGCTAATGTTGAATCTAAAATATATGCTAGTCACATTAGTAGATGTTTAGAAATCCTTCGCATTCAAATTGATCTTGTCTCCCAATAGCTGCACATTTAAAATTGTGATCCTTAAAATGTTACTGGTAAAATATTGCAATGCAAAGTATTAAGAATAACATGTAGAAGAACTGTAATAAGTAAATCTAGTTTTAAATTAAAATATAGTATTATTTTGTTCGCCAAGTTTACAAAATAACACAGGCAAAATCTACAAACAATTTTTCATTTTATTGTGTATGTAATTTATGACGGTGCCTTTTTTCTCCTTATTCTTGACGTTTTCAGTGACTTTTAGACGCCTAAAAGACGATTTTTAATGACTAAAATCCCGATGTCTATTAATAACGTTAACTGATGTCACTGCAGTGCATGTGACTGGGACGTCCCCAAGGGTGAGTCTCGATGGTGACAGGCTTTCCGACACTAGTTGCATAGATAGATCGAATTCAGCCGTTGTCTGAAGAAGAATTCAACCAACTGACTGCTTTCATCCGTGTCCATGGTTTCTCCGATCAACACCAGGCGAATGCCGGAGCAATTCCCTAACAAACGGGACACGGACCGCGCGAGATCTTTCCTTCCTCTTCCTTGTCCTATCTTCATCCCTTATTAACAAACACTCACATGCACTATACTATCACACTTGCCGGGATACAAGTCGGGAATTTAGAACTTTCCCGGCTGGTGTAGTGCCCAGTCGGAGAATATCTAGTTGGCGAAAAAAACCGCAAGCCGACGTACGAGGGTGCTGGATCTTACCATCCACCGGAGGAAGATAACCGTCATCTCCTGCGATGAAAACATTCACTACATTTCCGGGACTAAGGATCTTAGCCGTTGAAGCGCCCGGGATCACTAATCAATCAAGCAATCAAGCAATATCAGTAACAACCGAAATAGTGACCACCATACGTTTAATAATGTAACTTCTCAGGGTTTTTATTAAATATTCATGGATTCGGGGCTCTTTATCAATGAAGATTTTGTAAAACAAACACAAAGTCATAGTCACAGAACATTTATAATTGGACGTTTTCTTTAACAATTACCAAAATACAGAATGTCAATCCACAAACAATGATAAAAAAACACACAAACAT
The DNA here is from genome assembly GCA_964035755.1 of Teleogryllus oceanicus. Taxonomy (NCBI): domain Eukaryota; kingdom Metazoa; phylum Arthropoda; class Insecta; order Orthoptera; family Gryllidae; genus Teleogryllus; species Teleogryllus oceanicus. The sequence continues at coordinate 16,664,384 of CAXIVR010000003.1, forward strand.
TACACAATAAAAAAAAACATATCCCCAAAACAACACAAACAAGTTTCATTCGATTTTAAACAACGCTTTGTTTGCTTCTGAAGACAATCATTTGTCCATTGGCTAGTTTCTTTATGACTACAGCAACAACTGAAAACTAGGACTAATTAGATTTCAAAAGAAACTAAAGAATGATATGATAGTAGAGTAATATTCACTCAATATTATCACATTCCTAATAACTCTGATGAAGTGGTGTATAGGTATAAAAACACTAACTGAATTATTATCTCTTTAGGTGCGGAATTAATTGCAGGTTGTTTTTCTGAAATGACTTACAATACATCCCACCTTGAAGATCTAAATGGAACAAGTGAATGCCTCTTCAGAATACTGTTCTGTTTCAATGTTAACAACACAAAGAATTTTAAATCAGTAAATAAACTCCACATAACAAACGCATGTAATACCCTCTGAAATCAACATGAACACATTCTTGACAATTTACAAGTGTTTAAATGTTAGACTGAAATACATATAGAAATGTAACCCATTATGACTCTTCTGTCACATTAACTTTTACATAATCAGTATAACAGGATAAATGATCTAGTCTTGCTTTAAGAGAATTATAGAAGTAAAAAAATTAAGCGTAAATGTGAATGTCTCTTCATAACACACTGAATTTTACTCAATGCCTAATTTGCAAAACTTAATAATCACATAGTAAATACAATAACATTCTTTAATACCCTCGTTTTGTTCAGAAGGAACTGTGGTTCGTTACGCACATTACAGATCACATGTTCCACGTGCCATTGCCCAAGCAGAAACAGTTTGTAAATGTTAGCCTCTATTTACGAAACTTCTTGCAATCTGTCTTCTTTTAAAGAGTCTATTGAATGTTTATTACTATTTAAAGAAACTGATTTTCTACAATGCATTCTATAAAAAAAAACCTTAACCTTCTTCTAATTAATTTATGATTCAATTTAACAGAAACTGTATCTTCTAACACAGAACATTCTATCAACCGAAGCACTGATCACAATCTATCCGGTATTAACAAAACGTAGAGTACAGATACCTTTCTTTCTTAAGATAACCTCCTTCTACCTCGTCTCGAATTCAACAAAACGTTTCAACCCAACCGTCCAGCCTCGTGACGTCCCCCCGGCATGAGAAGGGAGAACCCCCTCCCTACCTCCGATACACCCCTCCTTCATGGAATAAACTGGTGTCGTCTAAGCGGCAGCGGCGGCGACAAATTCGTTTGTTGAACATGCGAAAGGTCACAGTATTCTATTCTAAAAATTTGTCAATTTATCATTAACTTTATGTTTCGTTTTAACATTCTTCTCACATCAACCTGTAAATAGTCGAACTTCTTACTCACCTCTCTCTTCCCTGCGAAGAAAGTCGTTAGCTCCCTACCTTTTAAGCGGATGATCTCTAGAGAAACTTCATCTCAAAGTTGAGGAAAGATTTAATAAGAATAGAGGAAAGTCCTGAAAGGAAGAAAGGCTCAGCAAATAATCTATTATGTAAAAGGAAAAGTACGTAATGATCAGCAACACGATATTTTTTCAGTTCGATAATTACAGGCTATTTTTTATAATGATTAAACTTGTTACGTGAATGTAAACTAACACACAAATTGCCAACAAATCGTTCGTTACAGAAAAATAGATCACTTCAAATAAGAGGATTTTTTAAAAACAACCTCAACCTCAAACCTCAGCAAACACGACAAATGGTTGGACATTTTTTTCCACAAGAATATATTGCATTTAATTGAGAGTCATACAATAATATTAGCAATTTCCGTATTTTGTTTTTGGTTATAGAATATCACACGATCGCATTAAAATTGCAAGGAGTTGTGATACCGTCACAATAAAATGATTTCAATATTTTTCTCTATCACACCACAAATATTTCTACTAATAAAACATAAAATTTACTCGTATTGTCGATGAGGTAATCAAATAGTAAACAAAATCGATTATCGGCAATTTCCTTTTCTATTTTATAAAGTCATGGTACTGTAATAACTAGTAGAACGCATATTCTATTATTATTTATATGAAATTAAATCATAAAAAAACTTGAGAGTTATCTTATGATCAGTGAAATCATAGTTGATATTGAATCAGTTATACAACAGAAAAATGTGGTATCTTTCGAAACCAACAAAAATTGTGAATAAATGAAAATACAGAAACAGTAACTTTCATTTCAAATGTTTTATTGAATTACATCAATATATTACATCAACTGGTATTTTCATGTTGTTAAATTATTATTCCTTTCATAATGAGTTCTATTATTATTAATACTGCCGTTAATATTGTTATGCTTTTTGTATTATATAAGTGCACTCTAGCATTTTGATGTAAAATTATACACTATTGGTAATAAATTTAATTATTGGTTAATGTAGACTTAACCAAGTCAGGTAACGCTTTGTTAATAAGTTAAGGTATTGTACCACCAAGTTCCGACATTTACTTGCACAAGTAATAAATCTAATTCAATGAATTCGCCCATGAAACACAATTGAACAGTTAATTTTATCCCCAGAAAATTATTTAAAAATCCTTGGAACGTATTTTTGACGCTCATCTGCGCCAGCAGACTCCCCCGGCCAGCGGTCACTTCCGGAAGAGCCATTAGGAGCCGCAGCGCGGGAGGCGCCAGCTGCCAAGCAGATGAGCCGTCGCCGAGCGCCGCCGTGCGCGCACATGTTGGCCCCGCCCTCCTGCTCCCCCTGCGCCCCACGCTGCACTCTCAGGTGGAGGCGAAGAGGGCCAAGCAGCGGCACAGCGACGAGATGTGTTGTCTATGTGCAGCAAACGCTCACAGTTGTCTACAAACCACAGACCGGTCGAGCCGGGGTTACTGTCCTGCGTAAGGGTTGGGTATTTTTATTTTTGTTTTATTCGGTCCGGTAGTTTTACTATATTTGATCAAATACTTTCTCGCACGGATTCAAATAAACCAGTAGTACAATACCAATCCTGTACAGCATTCCATGATCATCATCGTCGTCATCATCATAGCCCTACAGGCAAAAATTGTCTTGCCTCTGCCGCCATGACAATTATCCGCAGTCATCTTTATCTCTGTATAATTTCTGAAGTGTTGTACGTTTAACTCAACGTTTATTAAATTATTCATGATTGACAAATCGGGACTATTGTTGACCTCAATATGTGGTCAACCGTCTGACAAGAATTTAACAGATGTTAATATTATGATAAAAATAGATATTAAACCATTATAGAATTAAGCATTTGCGGATCTCGCCATGATGTGACACAGGTACTCAGAGTTGATCGTGTTAGGCAAGAGGTTCCCTGTGTTTATATATCGTAATGTATTCGCGTGTTTCTAGTGAATTACTACGAATCTCTATTTGTTTTCTATGTAAATTAGTAACCTTCCAAATGCGGCACGAAGAGTTCACAAAACGCATTGTTTTAAATCTGCTCATTCTCTTTTTATGTGTCTCTAAAGTTAAGTATGCTCAAGAAGCGGAAATTCGCAACATAAAATAAAGATTTCAAAAACTGGACATAAATGTGCATTTTCATTTCAAAGTGAGCAGATTGAAGAAAAATTGGATAAGATAAAACAGTCATAGAAATATGTAACAAAAAATATTAAAATTCCGAACGCCTCTGAGAACCTAGCGAAGAAACTCAGGGGAGGGGGGGTATTGTGAACTGGGGGCTAATGCGGACGAATGTGGTTATTCCATATGCAACACATGTAACCTGTGAAAATTATTTTTTAGATGTTGGCCACCCACCTCTTTAATCCAGCCAAATTTGGCCAGAAGATTTTTATTGGTCGTTGTGTAAGGGTGGGAAAGTTTGTTTTGTAGTTGAATTCGAAAAACTTGCAACTCCATTAAAAAGTAAGTATAAAGTTTTGATCTTAAAACATTGATTTTAAATGTACTTCATAAGAAAATATGATGTTTTAGTTAGGGAATGTTTTAGTTAAAATGGAAGGTGGGGGTTAATGTAGACATTGCAGGATTGTAGGATTAGTAGGATTGCTTGTGGAATGGCCAGTTCTATACGATCCTGAAGTAATCAGATTCTATAACAACTGTACTACAAAAACAAGTTGAATAACACTACAACACGGATAATTCAGAGTTTTCTGGAAAAATATCACATTCAACACTAGTGGAGTAGCGATAAAGAGAAAAGTACGTAGACCAAAGAGAAGCAAGAGCAACAGGCGAAGTTGCAGGAGCTGTTCCCGCAGCAATCTGCGCTGACTTAAAGGGAATCGCGCAGCAATGCTGAAGATCGCGGAACCCCTCAGAAACTAGTGATGTGATGTCGATAACAAATAAACGATGTTTCCAAACATCGATGTTCAAAATCAATACATCGACCAAAAACAATCGATGTTTCAAAGCTGTTCTAATAACCTCTAACATTAAATCGTGCGAAACATAATTTAATTTGACAGTGTCCAAGTTAACTAATTGTTATAATTAAGATTTAAATGAAAAAAGTTTAAAAAACCTCTCCATGTGCGTTAGACGACAAAAGACGTAGGAAGTACCAAGACCTTGGGGGTCATCTTGAGCCATAGACTGCTTGATGAAGTTAGTACAAACAGCGTACGTGTGGATCGAGCACATAAACTGACAGTGTAATTATCAGTTATTATTTCATACTTTAACTTTTATAAATGTGATTTTTAAAACATTTTCGTTCACAAAACATGAAGTACAGAATACTGATGTTAAAAAACATCGGCTTTAATCCATCAATGTTTAAAGTATCGATGTTTTGAAGACATCGACATTAATGTCGCATTTTTTGTGGAAACGGTCGACAACTAGGAGCGAGCTTTCTTTACATACTCAGTCGGAAAACCAAAGGATTCAAAGTTGTTGAGTCTTACGACGTAGTCGTGTTGTGAAGCCTTACTACGTACTGTTAGTCACATTTATCGTAAGGCTTGTTCGTTAATTATCCCATTTGTCTCATTACCATGCTCCCCGAACGATTCAAAACTTCATGCTTCATTTTGAGATGTATCCAAAAAGTTCCTATCCACGAAAAACAATGGAAAAAAGGAATTGAGCTCTATGTGAAGTCAGAATATCTACAATACATCAACACATAATGAACGCCGTAACTCTGAAACACATTTTGTAGAACATTTAAAATTTTAGAAAAGTAACTGGTTTATCTTCCACATAATTTTCATCAGGAGTTCCACCAACTACTGAGACCACCCTCACGAATTCTCAATGGTTTACAATATCGAAAAGTAGGTTTGGCAACGCATAACCATGGGGCAAGTAATACGCCGTAAAGATATTGTAATATTTTTACTTTTCGATATATTTAATCATATTTGATCTTTTTAATGAAACTCTATTTTTCTCAATAGCAACGTGATTGATCAATGAAAAAATAGCTTTTGATTGATTGATTGATTTTTTCGTGTTTCCGGGCTCGTCAACTACTCTGGTCATTAGTCCTGTTAGTGTAGTGCATGTTTTTATCGGGAGATAGCGGTGATCTTCCCCCGTTGGATGACGAGATCCGGCGCCGACCTACCGTCGGCTAGTGGGGTTTCCCCCTAACGAGGACTCTCCCACCAGCGAGGCACCGCCCCAGCCGGGACAAGCTCTAAGCTCCCAACCGGTCTCCCGCAATATGTGCTAGTGTAGTGCATGTTAGTGTAAGTGTGTGTGTATGTGTGTGTAAGGGGAGGGGATAGGACAAGGAAGAGAAAGGACAGATAGCACGCGCTCCGTGGCCTGTTTGTTAGGGTACTGCTCCGGCATTCGCCTGGTGTTGATCGGAGAAACCACGGAAAACTACCGATCAGAGCAGCCGGCTGCTAGAATTCTCCTCCAGACAGCAACTCCATTAGCTGAAAAGCTAGTGTCAAAAATCCTGCCGCCGCCAGGACTCGAACCTAGGACCTCCCGGTCATGTATCTTTTTATAAAAATAATAATTATTAATTGGCCGGCCCGGATAGTCGAGGTCGCTAAGGTGAAAAGCCGCAGCTGCCTCGTGCCTGAAGGGTCATGGGTTCGAATTCCTGGGGCATAGATGTATGTGTGTTTTTAAGTGTCGATTCATCCTTCTCCATCATCATCATTATCATCATTTCATACCTCATTCCCCTAGGGTTAACAACCTTGGTGTGTAAAAATGGATTCAGCATAGAAATGCTGATTTCCCACATCCAAAAGATAGGTAACTTTTTCCGAGAAAATAGCTGTTTAGAGGAGAATTCAAGTGACCGGCTGCTCTGATCGGTAGTTTTCCGTGATTTCTCCAATCAATGCCAGGCGAATGCCGGAGCAGTACCCTAACAAACGGGCCACGGACCGCACGAGATCTTTTCTTCCTCTTCCTTGCCCTATCCTCTCCCCTTACACACACACACTTACACTAACATGCACTACACTACCACATATTCTGGGAGATCGGTCGGGAGGTTAGAGCTTGTCCCGGCAGAGGCGGTGCCCCGCTGGTGGGAGAGTCCAGGCACCCACTAGCCGACGGTAGGTCAGCGCCGGATCTCGCCATCTGGTGGAGGAAGATCACCGCCATATCCCGAGAAAAAGCATACACTACACTTACGGGACTAATGATCAACGCCGTTGACGCCCGGAAACACGAAAAAATCAATCAACCGAGAAAATGTGACTGGGCCTCTGTATGTACAATTACGTGTTTGCGTGGTCCTAAGATGACCTATCGCGACCAAAAAAATGTTAACAGAATTCATGTGAAGGATTTTAGTAATACACAAACATACCTGACATTGTTCCGTAAGTTCCACTACCAAGACCGTTGCATAAATACTTTTTTTATACAGATACAGTCCCATAGGGTTCTGTATGAATTATTAAGCTCACAAGGAATAAGAGCAGCTACTGAACTTTGATGACATTTCTGTAATAAATTGAGTAATTGCTTACCTCGTACATTGCTAATTTGAAGTTGGATTGCGCTTAAATAATGCCACGTGTGACGCCCGCTGTCCAGTAGACGTTGGATGAATACTAGATGCCAGCCGTCACGTAACCGTTCAATGTAAAAGTCGAACTTATAATCCTATTCGTAGAAAAACAACTACGAAACTCTATGTAAATGGCACTAATACACTCGTATGTAGTTTACAATACACGCTCGTGCGTAACTCGTATCGTAATTTTATTTCACATTCTTGTATTTATATCCAATATTATACCTTTGTGTCATAATGAAATATTGTACAGAGTACCAATTAAGAGAATAGTTATCCTCCATTCATACATGTAAAGTAATTAAAAAGTACAATTTGAAGCCTCAAGATTTACGTAGATTGCATACAGTTTAATAACTGCAAAAATATTGCAAAGTTCTTCTGTATGTATACTCTATTTCAGTTTGTTTTCGTTTCTTTGTTTCTTTTTAATTACTCTGAGAGTGAAGAGGCTTGATTTGTTCATTGATTCTAAATTTAGCATTTCTTATTCCGTTTAAATAATGGTTTGATGGTTTTCGGTAAATACAGACTCTCACTTTAATGCTCGGTCACCCTAATATACCGTAATTGATCTGGAGTAGTATACTAGCATCCAGACATTGAAATGCGAAAAGGTTGAATGTTTAGAGCGCGAAAGAAAATTTCTTTGTTCGCAAGTTTGCTCAAAATGTCTATAAAAGCATGTCACTTTAATATTCAGTCACCTAGGGATACAATTTGTTGTCAGATATCTTATCTGTGCTGAAAGTGTTAAGAGATGCGGCGGCTACACATCATTTAATATTCTAGTGTTAAAGAGATGGGGTCACTTACTCTTGTGGGGTGAAAGTACTACGATGAACCGAGTTTAATAGAAAGAAAAGGCTGGAATTCGTGAAGAAGTATGTGAACAAGGAATCAGAATGGTGGTCGGGTGTTATTTTTGCGGACGAAAGCAAGTTTACCTTGTGGCAATCAGATGCCAGAATTATAGTATGACGCAAGGACAACGAACACTTGAAAAACGAAATCTGCAGCAGACTGTTAGATATAGCAGATGCAGTATAATAGTTTTGGGTGTGAATCTTCGTCTGGAGTTAGACAATTAGGTTCGTAGAGAAAAAAATGACGAAGGAAGGTTATATCCACTTTATCAAGGAATGTTTGCACCAAAGCACGGATACTCTCGTATTACACGATACTTGTAAATTGTATTAGGAAATGATGCAAATATGCCCTGTTACAAAGAATATTAGAAAATTTCTGAAAATGGAAGGTACCTTAAATCAATCCCAGTTCCACAGACGGAGTACCAAAGTAATAAAACTTTTAGAAATACAAAACTGAAAAACCACGTATAATTAAAATATTGTAATGCCTTGATGTAAATTAAATATATGTTTTTCCTTAAAATTGTAAATGCTAGTGGTCGCTGATGACCTCGATGTTATAAAGTGACCTTAAATATTTTTTTAAATTATCCGAACATGAAGACTACAGTTGCACAGACTACAGAGCGCAGCTGGCTTCTCTGCAACTGTCCCAAGTTCTTGGAAACATCTCCGCGGTCTTCAAATGTAAACCCCATCGAGCATTTGTGGTGTGAGCTGAAACGCTCGATGACAAAGAAATAAAATTTCCATATGATAAGAATAGAAAAGCAGATTGACGAAAGAACGTGCATCTGTAAATAGTACATACGTCTAAATAATTAGTGCAAGTAACCCGAATCAATTGAAAGAAGTTATTTTACAGAAAAGTTTCTTAGCAGGTACTAACATCATAATAACTTAAAAATTGTTAATTTAAGAAGAGTGATCGAAGATTAAAATGGTCTAATAGTTTGGTTTATTTGTATTTTATGGTAATTTTACATTCATGATACATTTTTTTGTTTCATTTGTTTATACTTTTCTACAATAATAAACTTTTGTTTCTGTAGCTTTGACCTACCCATCATGTGAAATACAAAACGAAACTTCAAGTTTGTAGTGTAAATGAATGTTAAAATGAGAGACTGTAAATAAATAAAACTAGATACCTCATTAACCTCAAATCTTATTCTTCAAAGAGAAACGTGTTTCGCCGGCATTCACTACAGTTCATCACATAGTCGACGAACTATCCAGCCTCTTGAATACACACACGATAAGCAACGACAAGTGTGTAAAGCCTGAGCCGATTTCTTCATTTTGCGATAAGCTTAGCATGGAACTGCTATTGACAAGTGCGGCCCATATGAAGCGTCGATAAACAGGGCCGTCAAGGTGGTCTAAAGCGCGGACCTGGGCAATACGCGGCCTGTTTGCCCAACGCACTTCAAAGCATCAAAGTCAACAGAGGCCGGGCGCCCTTCGCGACGCAGGGAGCGCCGCCCCGCCCCCCCCGCCCGCCCGCCCCGCTCCGCCCCGCGGCCTTCGCCGCTCCGTCGATTACGCGGAAGTGCTTCCGCTTTGTACCCGGCCGCCCACGGCGTCGGAACACGCGGATGCAGCCCCATCCACCCACCACCCACGCCCCTCAAAAACTAGTCGCCTGTAGCTGCAAAAATGCAGCTGGCGAGCGAGTGGAAAATTCTGGTGGGGCTGGCTGTTTTGAAACGGCACAAGTGAATGCTGAAGCGTCTTTCTTCCTCCTGGTATGATGTCAGCTGTGTCTCAAGAAATGACTCATTCCGTTTGAAATATCACGTATGAGGAATTGAGAATAAACAAAGACAATATTTTCAGTCAAAATCGAAACTATTTCTTTGATTTTGTATTTTCCCGAATCCTAGTATCTAGCAAAACTAATGACAATTCTCTCCCATCGTCAGAGGCTGCTTAGTTTTCCGCCCTTTATATGTATATTCGAAATTGATAAAACTGATAAGCTGTTCAATGTTTTTAGGTTAAAGCAGCGTCTGGCATCTTAACTTGATAGTATTTTTAATTGTTTTAGAGGGATACAAAAAGGCTGGTATCTCACCAGCAGACCGAGATACGCCGACTGGTATCTCGCTTGAACAAAATGGTAGACCACAAGATGTCTGAGAGGTGCGGACGAACAGTTGACACACACAGGTTATAATATTGCCATAAGTAAGATTATACAGATCAAGATAACAGCATTGAGGATAACATTTAAAATACTTAAAATAACAGTTTGAATATTTGAAAAACTGATTACATACGCACAGATGCAACAAAAAATTTAAGATCCACTAAAAGTGATTGACCAGATCAAGAAGCTAGTCAAGGGTCTGAAAAGACTTTTTTAGAATGTGGATACAGCCAGAAAAATTCCATTACTTTGTTAATTCATTAATTATACTTCTATACTTCGTTACTATTACATATCACAAATTTACAAAAAAAGCTTGTGAAAGATCGATCAAGGGAAGTGGACGTGAATTTTCATGTGTTTGTTCTCCCTGCGTGATCCATTTACTGTTTTTTGAAAGATTTAAATATAACTTTCAGTTTTTGTAACTATGTCTAAATTTTTAATACCCGACATTAAAAGGAAGAACTTGACCATTAATTAATTTTGTGAAAATATTCGACTTCCAACCGAAAGAACTCAAAACTGAGATCACATGAATCTTTTCTTTTTAGAGTTCAATCTTATACTATTTTTTCTATATATTCTGTTCCTCAAAAAATAATGTGAATTTCAAGCAAGTAGAGGAACTTAAAAAATATCTTAGGTGAGTTCCAAATCTTAAAAGAAATACTAGAGATCAATATGTAAATCACAGCTTAAATTATATGAGGACAATTACTAATTGTGTATTGTTTTATGAAACCGGACGTCAGAAATATACGCCATGAGGCACTACTACGTCCTGTCATATCATTTTGACACATGGACGCTCTAGGCAGAAATAAAATTAGCAACGAATATTTGTTACAATTTTGCCATTCCCACAGTAGGACATATCGATATTTCAAAAGTCTCTCTCTCGTTTTCAGACGGTCAAATGTAGCTCAGTGAATTTTCTCATCCCAGTTCGCTTTCATTATCATGGCGACGAGCGCAGAAATTTCACTAACGAACGAGGAACAACTTCGCAGTCATCAACACAAGTCGAAAAGTGGTTTCCGTCCCGCAACGAAGACTATTTGCCGCAGCGGGCGGCAGTGGCGGCGGCCGAGAGGAAAGGAGGTGGTGTAGTAGAAAGAGGAGGTGGTGACAGCGGAGAAGGAGGAGGCGGAAACGAAAGCGATGGAGGTGAAGACGACACAGACAGAGGAGATAGCGTCAGAGTTCGTTAAGGTGAAAGACAAGAAGACCGTGGAGACAGGGCGAGAGAAGGAGGCTGCGTTAGAAGAGAGGAAGCGGTAGTAAAAATGAAAGTGGAAGCGAGGACTGTAGTGGATGCGGTCCGGAAAGGCGGTGGAGGAGGATCAGGCGATGGTGATGGCGATGAGGTGGCGAAGGCGACGGCGACGACAACGGCGATGGCGGTGGCGAAGGCGACGGAGGCGGCGATGGTGGTGGCTTTTGATTGATTAATAGATTGATTGCTTTTTTCGAGTTTCCCGGCGCGTCAACAGCTTTGTTCATTAGTCCCGTTAGTGTAGTGCATGTTTTTTTCTGGGGAGATGGCTGTGATCTTCACCCACTGGATGGCGACATCCGGCGCCAACCTACCGTCGGCTAGTGGGGTTTCCCCCTAACCAGGACTTTCCAATCAGCGGGGCACCGCCCCAGCCAGGACAAGCTCTAAGCTCCCGACCGGTCTCCCGGAATGTGTGATAGTGTAGTGCATGTTAGTGTGTGGGTGTGTAAGGGGAGAGGATAGGAGAAGGAAGAGGAAGGAAAGATCGCGCGCGGTCCGTGGCCCATTTCTTAGGGTACTGCTCCGGCATTCGCCTGGTGTTGATCGGAGAAACCACGGAAAACTGCAGATCAGTGCAGCCGGCCGCTAGAATTCTCCTCCAGACGGCGACTGGATTCGACCTAGCTGAAAAGCTAGTGTCGAAAATCCTGCCGCCGTCAGGACTCGAACCAAGGACCTCCCGATCAGAGGCGCTGCAGTGACATCAGTTGATGCACAGAGCTACCGCTCCCAGTGCGATGGTGGTGGCGATGGTGGTGGCGATGGTGGTGGCGATGGTGGTAGCGGTGGCGGTGGCAGTGGCAGAGGCGGAGTACGCGGTGACAGAGGCGGAGGAGGCGGAGGAGGAGGCAGTAGAGGCGACCAGGGAGCGCGAGGCGAAAGAGGAGAGCGCGGTGCGGTGCGCTGCGCTGCTCCCAGGAGCGGATGAAGTTTCTTCTCAGCCCGACTCTTTTCCTAATTAAATCAACAACGCAGGCAGAGGGCGATCCACTGGCGGCGGCGGAGAGCGTTTGTGGAGAGGCGCCCGCCTCCTGGCGCGCCCCTCGCGGAGCCTCCACGCGTCACTCGCGCTGCCTTCCGCATCCACGCCGGCAGGCCCCAGCCCAGCTCGAATCACTTCACTATTGCCAAGAAAAGAAATCTTCATTCCTGCCTTGATACGATCTTTCCAACACCACACCACCGTAACCTTTATTCAGACGCCAACTCCTATCAACATATTTCTTCTCGACCCCTATTACTGGGGAAAGGATTTTGAGGTGCAAATTCTGGCCGTAAAAGTGGGGGGAGGGAGGTTCTGAATGTACGTACAAAAAGGTGCAAAAACAAGGTGCTGCATTAACAACTGTGTTAAGGTTTAAGCCAATTGCATGAACTCAGTTTCTAGAATATACCTATCATTTTGCACCAATTCATAATATAGTATAGGTGATTCATAATACTGTATCCAACATTATAGAAGATAAAAAACCGTTAAACAATTGCAAGTACTGACCTTGTTTTCCAGTGACTGAACTTGTTTTTCCCGCGGATCAGTAGAACGTACTTCGCGGACGAGTCAAACTGCGCCCGCACGAGCTCTTGCCCACATGGGAACCTTGGTGCAGGCAACTGCCCCTGACTCCTCTCTTCCCACCCCTCCAAACCGACAAGTGCTACCGACAAGTTTGACGGTGACACGATGTCAAGGGTAAACATTTTCCTCAGGTCACAGAGAAGTAGATTTCTTTACACCCATTTAATGTCTTGATTTGCCTCTCTCGGCAGCACTTGTGGAAAGAGTTAAACTGTTGCAGCATCAGACACTAACAGTTCTAACAGACGCTCTCTCGTGCTAGTCGTTTTGGAAGCAACGCTGCAATGCTTCTTGTGTGAGACTGCTATATACTTGTTTAGTTGGTGCGTTCCTGGCAGTACTATTCGTCACACGGAAGCGCATGGCTCATCAAATCCATTTTGCTTATAATTCAATGCAGGTTTCTCATATTTCGCAAAACGTATTCTGTGTGTGTGCGCGAGCATTCTGTGCAAGAAACATGTGAGCACATGTATCTACAAGTATCGTCGCCATCGTCCTAACATCAAAAGAGGAAGGATTGTGCTAAATTGGAGTAGACAACGGGAGAAAAAAGGTATTGTACATTATTCACAATATCCATCAAGCGTGATGTAAAGCTACGAACAAATCAAATATTTGCAATTACAAAACAAGCAACGGTAATCGGTAGTTAAAAATTATTTATATTGACTAGATCTTCTAATAATTCGAGATTATTCAAAATGTATGTAACTAATTGTAAGTTAATTACTATTATATTAATTGTCAGCTAGGATTTAAAAGCACGTGCTACAAGTTAGAAACTATTCATTTTGTAATTTCGTCATGTAAAACGATTTCAATAAGAATAATTTTTTCAATCATAATCACTAATTTTATCCCTTTCCAAAATCATTATATTCATATTAGTTTCATCTTTTAGGAGCTACCAGAAACACAAAAGTGAGAACAGAGCAAACATTAATTATCTAGGCATCAATAAACAACCAAAAACAGATGTCAACATCAGTGTTGCCAACGACAGGAAATAATATTATAGCGTTTTTAGTGAAAGATGCTTTTGGATACTAGAGTTTAATCAACGCCACCCACAATGATATATTTAGGTGTCATTGGTTTAATTCCCGGCATTCTCATAAAGATGGCAGCGCCCAAACACGCAAAAACACGTTTATGGAAATTTCCTTTGAATCTTCTGATGGGATCCGAAAACAAATTATCAGTTCCCCAACAGGAGACCGAGCCGCGTCGAATGATACTTCATATGGCTCGATTAGTGCACGGGAAGTGGTCTAGAAGTAAGTGACGGAACAGCAGATCTGAATATCCGTACACTCGGAGATGCTCCAATACTGATTGGGGATGAAACATTATGCAAAGCTGAATTTATGATGTTAAATGCTGAGAGAATCCAAACTCGTGTTACTACAACTGACTATAGTTTATAAACATGGTCTGTTGAGTAATTAAATTCGGACGTGTTACGCAATTCTCAGGGTGTCAAAATGTATAACATTTGAATGGCAAAAATATTAATTTAGAAAAGAAAATATAGACAAAAGGGAAAAAACAATAATTTTACGTAAACCAACTGTGATTATACAGAAACAAAATAGAAAAACGTTTGGTATAAAACAGAACTGATATGTAATGAAAAGAATCGATATTTTCTTGGTCGTCTGGCTTACATTCGTCGAATATTCCACTAAGTTTAACTCAGCCGCTTATGGAACAACCAGTAAGCGAGCTGCCAAAAACGTATAGTGTGTTCCGAGAATGTGAAGTAAATAAGAAAGAGTTTCATAGTTGGCTTTGTTCATGTTATTCCAAATATTTCCCATATACATTTTTAACATTATTAAATACTTAGATTATGTTCTTTGAAGATCATGATCTGAACAAGTTACATATTTCTACTATCTGCATGTTACAGAAAGTAACTACAAACAAAATACGACAAGAAAAGCAAATTAAATTAAAACTCCATCCCAGGCGCTCTGCAATTCTCTTGTTTTTCTCTGTGGTTTTAACATGACTTTCCGCTTCTTATTATTATGCCTTTCTCTCAACATCAGAAGTCGCAATTTGCCACCTCTCTGCATCCTATAACGTATCCTTTCCTCACACTCCCATCATGACATTATTCTTAATACTCCGATATTACTTTATCCTCTTTATTTGTGATTCTAATTGTGTGATCCGTTGCTATTGTCAAAAAGCTCACATAAGGCCCTCATGTGAACTCATCATTAACTAGACGGCTCAGATTCGCTAGTTTGCAAAGTGTGAGTCCGACAGAGTCAAGTCTCGTTTGCATGCACAGAATGTGAGCACGTTCGCATTTACCGGGAACCATTAGCAACAGCAGGTAGCGAATAATCGGATTTCTGCCGGCGCATACTGAAACGCGACGCTTTGAATTCCCGTCGCCTCGCCAGATTCACGCGAAGTGCTTACCGTTTCTGCTAGTAAAATCGGCAGCCTGAGCCACTGCGCGATACCGGAGAACAACAGCTGCCGGCGGCTCAGGCGGCAGCGGAAATAAGTCAACGCGGTGCCGGGAGAGGCACGGGGGAAGCGAAGGGGCGAAAGCTCGGAATCAACAGCAGGAAATCCGCGTAATTCCCGAGAAAACGAGGCAGGAGTTAGTGGGATGCGAACTGTGGAAGGTAGGTGACGGAGCGCGGGTAGTAGATGGCATGGGGGGCGGAGGGCGGAGGAGGGCGGAGGAGGGCGAAGGAGGGCGGAGGATGGCGGAGGAGGGCGGAGGAGGGCGGATGAGGGCGGAGGAGGGCGGAGGAGGGCGGAGGATGGCGGAGGAGGGCGGAGGAGGCGAAGGATGGCGGAGGAGGGCGGAGGAGGGCGGAGGAGGGCGGATGAGGGCGGAGGAGGGCGGAGGATGGCGGAGGAGGGCGGAGGAGGGCGGAGGAGGGCGAAGGATGGCGGAGGATGGCGGAGGAGAGCGGAGGAGGGCGGAGGAGGGCGGAGGAGGGCGGAGGATGGCGGAGGATGGCGAAGGATGGCGGAGGGCGGAGGAGGGCGGAGGAGGGCGGAGGAGGGCGGAGGAGGGAGGGAGGGCGGAGGAGGGCGGAGGAGGGCGGAGGAGGGCGGAGGAGGGCGGAGGAGGGCGAAGGAGGGCGGAGGAGGGCGGAGGAGGGCGGAGGAGGGCGGAGGAGGGCGGAGGAGAGCGGAGGAGGGCGGAGGAGGGCGGAGGAGGGCGGAGGAGGGCGGAGGATGGCGGAGGATGGCGAAGGATGGCGGAGGGCGGAGAGGGGAGGAGGGCGGAGGAGGGCGGAGGAGGGCGGATGAGGGCGGAGGAGGGCGGAGGAGGGCGGAGGATGGCGGAGGAGAGCGGAGGAGGGCGAAGGAGGGCGGAGGATGGCGGAGGAGGGCGGAGGAGGACGGATGAGGGCGGAGGAGGGCGGAGGATGGCGGAGGAGAGCGGAGGAGGGCGGAGGAGGGCGGAGGAGGGCGGAGGAGGGCGGAGGATGGCGGAGGATGGCAGGATGGCAGGGAGGGCGGAGGATGGCGGAGGAGGGACGGAGGATGGCGGAGGAGGGCGGAGGAGGGCGGAGGAGGGCGAAGGATGGCGGAGGAGGGCGGAGGAGGGCGGAGGAGGGCGGAGGAGGGCGGAGGAGGGCGGAGGATGGCGGAGGAGGGCGAGGATGGCGGAGGGCGGAGGAGGGCGGAGGAGGGGCAGGAGGGCGGAGGAGGGCGGAGGAGGCGGAGGAGGCGAAGGATGGCGGAGGATGGCGGAGGAGGGCGGAGGAGGGCGGAGGAGGGCGGAAGGGGATGGCGGAGGATGGGAGGAGCGGAGGAGGGCGGAGGAGGGCGGAGGAGGGCGGAGAGCGGAGGAGGCGGAGGATGGCGGAGGATGGCGGAGGAGGCGGAGGAGAGGCGGAGGAGGGCGGAGGGGGCGGAGGAGGGCGGAGGAGGGCGGACGGAGAGGCGGAGGAGGGCGGAGGAGGGCGGAGGAGGGCGGAGGGCGGCTGAGGACGATCAAGGACGGCGGAGGCGAGGGCGGGCAGCTGCGAGACGCAACATGGACGGCTGAGGACGGGCAGCAGAGGCGGGCAGCGCGAGCAGGCAGCCGGGTCACCAGGGGGGGGGGGCGGAGGAGGAGGGTGGGAGGGAGGGAGGGAGGGACACAGACGGCAGGTAGCGAAGAGGAAAGAGGTCGATAAGAACGTCCAGGCTCAACGGTTTGGCAGATCCCATTAGATGGCTACCAGAAATACGAAGTGTCGGTAACTAAAAAGTTGGAGGATGAACGCAGTGAGAGAAAATCCTGAGATTACACCATTGCCGGAAGTTGGGAAAACTTATAACAAGAAATGTGAAACGCACAAGACCAGGAAGAAGAAAATAGGGAAAACTAACTAGCTGCATGGAGACAGTATGCAAGTGAATGAAAGTATGCTTCATATGCACAAACCCTTGATATGCTCTTTTATGTTTTGCTCTTTTATGTTTTGCGAATTTGTTTTTATGCAAAAGAAAACTTAACAAATCGGCATCAACGCATTAGAATCATTCCGATCGATATCGTGCGTGTATACAGATTCCATATTTCTATAACATTTGACATAATATATATGTTAAACATTAAGAACTACATCATGAGACATTTTTACGTTCTCGCTATCGCTGCCGCAGAATCCATGTTTGAGGGTCCTTTATGCCAAAAAGCCGATTGACGGAAACTTTTCTCTCTGTCCGTCTATCTGTCTCTGTGAACAACGTTAGCGGATAAACCGTTCAGCCGATTTTCTCTAAAATTGATATTCCTACTTTAACCTGGCTGATATCGCAGCCCCTTCAATTTGAAACCGATGTTTTAATTCCAGGGGGTTACTTTGCATGAAGTCCATGGGATATTTTCAAACTTTTCAAAAAAAAATGGCACCATCGTTTTTTTATTAATTTTGTTGTTGTTGAATAGTCTAAAGGCCGTTTCAGAGAATGGTGGAGGTCTCATATTGGTTAAAAACCCTGATTTTTCAAAAATTAAAAAAATTGAAAAATGATTCGGCGTCTTCCTACAACTATAACTATTAAGATACATTTTTTTCTTAATGATATGTGTTATTCACAAACGGATTTTGAAATAATATCATGCTAAATGTTTGGAAAATATGAGTATTTTTTGTGTAATTTGGCAACATAGTCACCTGTTCCTAATGTACGAGGCGTCGTGAACGTAAAGTGAATGGTGTGGCAGTTGGACGCTACATAAGTTATAATTTTTATATTATTTCATATTTCATTCTATTATTATTATTATTATTATTATTTATTACATTTATATTATTTAATTTTAAATTGCGTCCTTTAATTGTGTTATGTGTGAAAACGAATAAATGTTTTCGCTCTGCTTAATCCATTTTAAGTGGTCCAGCTTTGGTCGCTCAACCATGTGAAAAAAAATTCATATTTTGTACATACATTTCCTTGTTTTGGCTGTTCAAAAACATCTTTAATTTATTTATTGTGTTTGTTTTACAAATGGCGACCATTTTCGTTTTTCGCCGTGCGCCATTGGTCGCGTTTTTTAGACATTTACTCTTTTCAAAATTATTCAGCTCTGGGTTGTCCTATCATCCTAAAATAAAAGGCATTGAATTCAGTATACTCTGACCTAAAAATCAAAATATTATTTACTTACCTTCTATGTTATTTGAGAAATATTTGCAACGAAATCTATGGAACGCGAATGAACCAAGTATGATTTTCAGAAAGTAATTTCTCACAGAAGGAAGAGAATCACAGCCTTATTTTTTCTGTACTTTTACACATAACAGTATTGATACTTTTTGTATAATACCATCGGTAATAATGTACCCCTTGAAACTTACACCCTCTTAAAAATTAGAATTTTGTATTTTATCAAAATTTTCAACTGTAATATCTCTGTTGGGGCATCAAATAAAAATCTGAAAATTACACACTAGATCGCTATGATTATAAACTTAAGTAAAAATTTCAACATTTATATTTAACTCAATTTTTTTAAATTGTAAACTCGCGAAAAATACTTCATTTCCACATTGAAGATACGTTGTGACAAGTGATAATCGTATTATTTGGAAGCTATTTTAAACTGAAATCTATTTTTATTTAAAATAATTAATTATTTTCAATTAAATTATTTATAATATGTATATTTATTATTAATAAACCAAAAGTTTTTCAAATATATTTTAATGTTATTTCACTTTAAAAGAAACTTACATCTTGACATTTACGTTTGTAATTGGGGGGGGGTAAATCCCACACTCCCCGTTTCAGAGCAGCCGGGAAACTGCCGAGACCATTATTATGAGGAAATCAGGAGTGGATCGCCCGAGTAATGAAAACAAGACCCCCAACCATATTAAAGGTGATCGTTGTGGTCCTTGAAGTCTTGTAAGTTGGATACCCCTGATGTATCACCTTCGATCTCCCATTCCTTCCCAGCTATCGCCCAGCTTGAATGTTTTATGAATTTGACGGAGGAATGCGACAGCCTGCGTGCCGAGGGAGAGAGCTCCAAGGGTCACAACGTTAGCGCCATCTGGCCGACATCAAATCTCCATACCTGTAAAAGGGTTCAAGCGCCGCCATGGACTTATGAGCACACGCGGCTGGAGTGAGCGCTCGGCCGCAATGGGCTTCCGAGTCACTGAGAATTTAGGGAGTGGACTCGGTAAAAAACGGCAGATTGATTGATTTTTCCGTGTTTCCTGGCGCGCAACTGCTTTGGTCATTAGCCCCGCTAGTGTAGTGCATGTTTTTCTCGGGAGATGGCTGTGATTTTCCCCCACTGGATGGCGAGATCCGGCGCCGATCTACCGTCGGCTAGTGGGGTTTCCCCCTAACCAGGACCCTCCCACCAGCTGGGCACCGCCCCAGCCGTGATGATCGGAGAAACCACGGGAAACTACCGATCAGAGCAGCCGGCCGCAAGAATTCTCCTCCAGACAGCGACTGAATTCGACCTATCTGAAAAGCTAGTGTCGAAAATCGTGCCGCCGTCAGGACTCGATCCTAGGACCTCCCGGTCAGAGGCGCTGCAGTGACATCTTTTGATGCACTGCGCTACCGCTCCCGGTGGCACTGGTATTAATGAGGGTAGGGATCGTCAGGTGATATCCGAAAGTTTAAGAAGTAAAACGCCCGATGATATTCAGAAACACTCTATATAGGTGGGAGTGTGAAAGAGTCGCGATTATAATAAGAACCCAACAGACATCTCGCACGCTGACAAAACAAGTATGTGTCGATCGGAATTTCGAGTAGTAGACGTGCCACTCTCCGCCATTAACCCCACCTCCCAACGCAGACATCCCGCTCTGCAGACGTAATTTCTTTTTAATTAATATTCAGCCATGCCGGCGGAAAACAAGTGGAATGGGGGCGGAGATAAGGGAGGCCGAGAGAGGAGGAGTGGGAATAGAAGGGCTTGGCGGAGGGAAGTGGGGCGGGGCGGGGCGGGGCGGGGCGGGGCAGGGTGGGTTGGGTAATCGGGGTGAGGTGAGCCGCGGGAGGCTGAGAGTAATTATGGGGGAACTATGAGCGCACAGAAGGAAGTTGCCAGAGACACAGACGGAGGCGGTGAGAGAAAGCAGGCGGCTTTGGAAATGAAGCAGGAAGGGATTAGGGCTGAGGAAATGACGTTGCACAAATGAACATCATCTTTCTCTACTGTTATATCTATTTCTGAGCGTTGGCGACCACGCAAATGATCAGGCAAATGATACTCTATTAAATTGCAAAATAATGGGATGGACTTAAAGGATACTCGTATAATGGTATCCGTGGTGATTTGCCTTTGGATTTCACGCCACAAACACAAGGCAGAAACGTTCTTGGCATCTTCGATACCAAAACCGTACCGCAGAGAGGTCGTCATATCAACTATACAAGTAATTTTATTGAAAATTAATTTTATTTATTGAGATTTAGGGTTCCTTTATTTTCTAAAGTCACCGAGGCCCATAATTAATTATCTAAATAATAGATTATAGAAATAAGTATGTTAAAGGAGTGTTAGTGGGAAAGTGATGAAAACGCAGGTGAAACTATGTATTCCGGGGACACCTGCCAAGAGCTCGCGCTCACCACCACAAGCTTCATATGGATTGGCCGGATAACAAACTAGGACACCTGGGGTGAAGAGCGTAAGCTGTAGGCATAACATAACGAGCCCCAATGCGATTACAAAATAATAATGGCTAAATGAGAAGATATGGCTTGAATTCATGTTAAATTGAATACAACAGATACCGGCGTCCGTATTATACCTGCTTAACCACATTCCGTAAGGACACAGAGGTTAAGCTGCTCTTGTAACCGAGGGTCCCCGGGTGACCGTCATGGAACCCCGGGTACAAACGGAACCGAGGGTCTGGCACGTAAGAATAAAAGGTAACGACGTGACAGAAAACGACTGTAGTAGAAACCCCCCTAATCCGAATCCCGCAAAGCCAAAATTTCGGGTAATCCGAATTCGCGATGGAAGGAAATAACCAAAAAAACATTGGATTTGTATTAACTTAATTTATGAACGAAAAGCATGAACATAGTGTAAGTCAACCAAATTCTGAATACTAAACGCAGAATCCCCGTTAACAGCAACGACAAAAAAACTGTTCTGAAACACTTTGGAACAATATAGCAATCAAGAGAGTTATCGTTTATGTACGTATCGTTTATATATCGGTTATTTACGAACGTCGGTTGTACTCCTTAGTTCGCAACATTGCCACTTCATGTCGCTTCACAACGTTGCCATTTTCTCACATCGCACTCTACGTTGCATTGTATAGTGCATCTCTATAGATGTATTTGAATATGTACGGTACATATTTTTGGATAATCCGAACAGACTACACTCCCAATTCGTTCGTAATACCGGGGTTTTACTGTATGTTCATGGATGAATTCGTGTGACTTGTGGCTGACTACATCATAAAGTAGAATTACTGCGTTTCAATGTCTAATATGCCTTGGGAACATTGTTACAACAGCGTGACAATGTATATGCAATAAAATACAGTCGCCTCCGGTTAAGTAAACTCGGATATAGTGAACTCTCGGTTATAATGAACTTATGTCACTGGTTCCGTTTCACTTACATCACAAATAAGCATAAGAAGATTCGGTTATAGTGAACTTGACGCTCAGCTATAGTGAACATAGAAAATACAACGTCCTGGAAATTAGTTCCCTCCTGGAAAATAATATATCGCCTCAGTATCACATATCCCAATCTATGCAGCTTGAAAAAATATCGTCGGCAAGGGGTCATAAACGAAGAAATCTCTCTTAGGTGAAGGTAGCGGACCGGGAATGGGCACCTTACTGATGACCTTACGCCACTCAGTTTCACTGTGGAAACGAAGGTCAAGTATTGCGTGGGCTACAACGGGCGGCGGCGGCGCGATTCGTTATTTAGGTTTCAATCTTGGTGTTGCCTGATATTCCGCGAGACAACGCGCGTTGAGTTCTACGTTGGCGACACAAAGCACGCAACTGCCACGGCCCGGCGATATCCGTCTTGCCGTGTTCAGTTCCATTAGCCGCTTAGCTCATTACACTAGCCTGCTATATCCCGCTACGAAAGTATTTTATTAGGCGAATAAACGGGCGTTCGGGACGGTGTTCCTACAATGCAAGAGGCTTTGAAGGGTGTCACGTCTGCATTACGATACTTACTGACAACGATGCAGAATCAAATACGGCGAGAGCACGAATTCTGGAGAAGGATCTAGAGAAATTACTAATGAAAAAGTAGGAAACAAACAATTGAAAATAATTTATTTTTTAAGAACAAATAAATATATTGAATTTTTTAGTTCGTGTTGTTAATTTATTTTTCTGTATCTCTATATAAATAAAATCAATCATCATGAAGAAATTCTATTTAATTTTGACATCATCGAATATAGTGAACCAAAAATGTTAGTCTACAGAAGTTTACTACAACCGGAGTTGACTGTACATATTTTCTTGAATACACGAGATGTGTTTTCGTATTATTGCAGATATCCTGCATCGGGCAAAAATTCTGTGACCGTTCGTCCGTCCTTCCCTCAGGGTTAGATCCCAACCAGTACACCGTTTGAGGCAAGCTAAATGACATTTGACGCCACAGAGTTTTCTGATAGGGAGCTAGCTATTTATCTGTAACCTTCTAATCTAAGTAAAAATTCATATAATTACATATGAAAATACCTTTAAAAATATTTTAGCCTCGGAGACGCCACACTAAGCTAGTTTCAAACATTTTTACCTGTTTCAATATTCTTCAAAATTAAATATTGCGGTGCTAATAAAAAATAAAACAATATGAGAATCTCTATAAATATGATTGAATGATTACGTCCGTATTAAAATAAATTCATCATGTATTGCTTTGTAAACGATACACGCGAACAACTGGAAATTCCTAACAAACACCCGTTGCATGAAATGTTTACGTCAGATCGTGTACGCGCCAAACATCAGTGCACGATGAGTCGACTACCAATACAGAACAAATGCCTATACCTTCCTAACATTGGAATTTCTACCTCCTAATCTTCGAACTTCTACATCTCCCAGAAGTTTTTGACATTAATTCTGGTACGAGTGCCATCTGTATAAGCTCGGGATGGATATAGCTTTAATGGCAATGCCTGTTATTGTATTGAAACCATCACTGCCACAAACCTTGAAGACGATTTGAGCAAGAACTTTGATCAGGTCAATGTGTTTGAGAGACGGTTGCCTTAAAGAACTCTGGAAGCTGCTTGGTCATTTAACCGTATTGCTCCGTATATCGGATATAGAACGGTGACCATGGAATGATAGACCGAAAAAGAAACATGCAGAACATACAGTCGATACAGAGGATCTGCATGAGATTCCATGCACGGAGAACGTTGCAACCAGTTTCCATAACCCTACAAAAACGTTGTCCGACTGCAATATTTCATCCACGAGGCAATTAATCAGTTCGATTGGCAGCGGGTCATTGACAGTAGGAATCCCACTTTTTTCTTCGTCGCATGAACCAAAGTTTACAGGAAGCGTGAACAGCAACAATTAATGGTAAGATCTCACGACAGATGGTGCAGAGCACAATTTCGCATGATTACAGATCTCCGAATTTGTCTGTGGCATATTCTCATCTCTGCGCAATGTTCATGAGGACCTGAAACAAGTGATTCTGCCGTTTGAGAAGGCCACGGCGGCTTGCTCATTTCCTACAGAACAACTCCCGCCTTTCTGACCCTGTAGTCTCAAGGTCGTGACTGGACGTAGTGGAGACTTCGGCATTACCAGACACGTCGTTAGATCTATTCTCCTGAGATGGAGCGGGACATAACTTTTACGTATATGAACACCTCTGTGCCACAATGTCTGCGAGAGTACGTCTGGTCACTTAATGACAATACGCAATACTGAACAACACAATGTGTGTTTGTATAACGCCAAAATATGATTTATTTATCAGACAAATTGAAATCACGTAATGTTTTCAATTACCTTTTTCTTTTTGATAAATATCATTCCAGTACAGTCCAAACTACCCTTTCTATGTGCAACTTATTTTACAAGTAGTGTGAAAGCACTGAATGAGACTTTTTCTTGAATGTAAAAAGAGCAAACAAATTCTTAAAAGATTGATAAAATATTACTGAGTTAATAATAATTAATTATGAGAAAATAAATGATAGATGACTGAAGATATGTATGGAATAGCAGATTATGGTTTATACATGCAGTGAAGGTTTGTCTTCCATCTTCCGTATCTGTTGAAAGAAAAGCAAACAATCGGATGGTCGATGAAGTCGCCTAACCCACGAAACATGCCTAAACATTAGAAGAATATGTTTGCGATTCATCTGCCTACTCCGTGCCAATACATTTGGAAAAATGATTATTATGCGCCTCAGTAGGAATGTTCAAATTTTATTTGGAGATGAGTCATTAATGAATGCGATTGTTCATGGGTATTTTTCTACCTATTTTCCGCTTCCCGTCTGTTGCCAAATGTTTATCTAACCATGTTTTTTCTTATATGTTCATAGGTTTTTTCAAAATCGATATTTCGGGCTCCCCTTTTACCAATTTACAGACGGGGAATCTTAACGTCTATTTCAATCCCTCAAGGGATACTAAAAAAATACTGAAATAGTAACAAAAGTAAATGTAAAATATCTAAATGGTTTAATTATGGGCCCGAGGATAATAGAAAACATGTGATAAAATATACTAGAAATTAAAGGACAAATGAACAAACGTTAGCATTTATTTATTTGGCAAACCATTATATCTAGAATAGTTTATCCATCCTTATATCTAAGAGTTCACGGGTAAAAATGTTCAGGACCCAGAGACATCTATGATTTAGTAATAGTTTGGAATGTTCTACACATATGATATTTAATCTCTCGGAATGTGTGCCTGCGTTCCCGCGCACCGCGGCACAGAAACAAAGTGATGAACTCGAAAGAGTAACTCGTGTGTTTCTGCAACAAAGTTTGGAAAACAATCACATAATATGAGCATTAGTGTGTTTGAATCGTAATGTAAACCCTAAATATTGCGTACGAAATGTCGCTTTTTAAAGATAAATCTCTAATCAAATAATTAATAAATAATAAATGTTCATCACGTATATTTTCTACAGAAAAAAAATAGTGTACAGTAAGCATAGCAGGAGGCTAACATGCTGTTAAAAAAGATTGACATGCATGAAAGCTCTTTGAAAGGGATATATTGTCAAATCGATCATTCGTTCAGCTCTACACAGAATGAAATAAGATCCTGCGCCTCATGCTGTTGTTATCTTAGCAATACGATTGAAATTGCCATATATATATATATATATATATATATATATATATGACAACACTGTTTTCTTAAAAGGAATGAATTCTTACTTTGTCCACATTCCATCGTGCATGCATCTCAATCACTACGCTCATCAAGATCTAGTTATATGTCACCACTTACAGCAAACGATTCAATCTGGGAGGTCCCTCGCCCTTCATTCACCTTGAGCGGATTTGAATCCGCAGTTTCCTTTTGCATCAATAGGAATGCATACATCATAACTCCTGGAGGACTATTATTCATGCAATATTTTTCAAATATTGTTATATCCGTATAATTACATACGAATCTCTTAAGTGCTTCCAATTTATTTTCGTAATGTATATGAATGTATCAATAATGACAAAAATTACAATTAATAAGGAATATTTGAAATAATATGCTATATTTTACATTTTGACCACGTTGCATAAAAGTCACTCCTCCTACAAATCTCGCTAACAGTCTCTGTGCAAACCACTCAGAACATTTGCCACATTTGTCGCTAGAATAAACGATAATATTTGTGGCCGCCACAGAAAACTGGCTTATTCCAGTTAGCCAATTTCAACCATAAGCAAGTCTATCCGCTCCACGGCCAGACACTACTTGTCCATTAGCCCTGAACACACCACTTGTCGCCATTCAATCAGACCCTCATTGTAGATTTTCTTGACCTTGTAATATTACAACAGTCACATGAAGAATGCAGTAACAATACATATAGTGATGATGAAGAACGACCTTTCTGGAAGTCCATGTGTACTATTTAACAACGGTAGCATCCAAAACACCAACCTACTACACACACTTTCCATGAGTTACACACACACACACAATTCTTACGGTGCCTCGGCAACTGCACTGCAGTTTGCGTGGCCGTCAGATGAAGGTAAGTGCTCGTTGAGTGGAAATCCGTGTCACGGCTGCGCGCAGATCCAGGAACCGGGAGCTAATCCCCGGGGAACCGCACACACGTGTAGAACATGGCGGCGAGCGCGCACCGAGCGATCAGCGCGCGAGGGCGGCGTGTTTGCTCAGCCCTGCGCCACCGCCAGCGCCACGCCCACCGCCAAACACGCCCCTCCCGCCACTGCCACCACGGACATCACCGCCACTCACATACCTCCGCCACTTCCCACTACCCCAATGCTTTCCGAACGTTCCCCTCCATTCACACAATATCCCAGGCACTCCACATCCCCACTCTCTCTTATAACACCCCTACTACACCATGCTCATCAAACACCCCATCTCTCCAACACCCTCCCCTTCCCACTAACACCATATCCGCTCCCACTGCCACGTACCACCACCGCCATTGCCACCAGCCTCGCGAACTTCACTACCCCAACCAACACCACCACTGCCGACTCCAAACGCAGCAATTGCCTGCGTCCGCAGTTTATTTTTAAAAGCGCCGCATATGAACTCCAACCGCGGGAAACGACCGGCGCATCACAACTCCCCGCCCCCGCCCCCACTTCATCAGGCAGTCGAAAATTTGCTGAGAGAAGAGGACCGCAGAGGTATCGGCATTATTCGATATAAAATGAGCATCGCGAGTGGACGAAACGAGAGATGAAATCAACAAAGTTGGTGCGTGCCGAAATGTTGGATTAAAATATTCTAATTTTCATCTCTAGTAGTTCTGTACCTGTATACAATTTTAGATTTTAACGAGACCCTACGCAAGTAGCAGGAGGAACTCTACTACGAGAGCTCTACGCAACAGTAGATATGTTCTCTCTGTTTCTGCTGTAAACATTGTTATGTCTTTGGATGTTTTCTTAACAAGACGACACTCTCTCCAGAGGAGAGTAATATTTTCGCCCAATAGTTTAGTTGTCACTATGTTCTCTTCATCAACTGGTAACGTAGTTAATAAATACATTTCAAAGCATTTCATTCAAATCACAAGAACAAGATGTATCCATTTTTACCAAAGTTCATAAATTTAGCATACCATTTTGCCACTTCAGGCCAAACCATTCAACCATCTTCAGTTTTTATTGTTTTCTCTAGCGACCAGAATGTGATCATAAAACTACATCACGATACTCCTAATCATGAATAAATCCCAAATCAGAACCATGTACGTGCACTTCATGAGCTGAGGGAGTCGAAAATACTATCAGGTACAAAACCGCAGATAATTATTGGTATAACTACAAAACTGAATAGCGCGAGCGGAAGTCAAGTGAAAAAAACGAATAAATACTATGTACGCTGAACACCCCTCAATGCCTCTTTTCCCATTAATTACATATTAAAATAAATCAACGAGCAACAAAGTTCGTCTTAATTCGCAGGAATTATGGAATCGAGGCTTGTAGTACGCTTGTTTGCTGAATAGTGTGCTAAAGCAGATTGTTTCAATGACAATTAAATTAAGAATATTATTGTATACACAAATTGTAAATTATCTGTTGCATCAGGAATCATTAAATTTATTTTCAATTCAAGTTTGTATTTCTAATATTACACATTGGCAGCATGTACTGGAATATTTAAATCAAAGTACTGAATCAGACAACTATTTAACCCTTTTAGTTAGTTAAGGCATGATGAACTTATTAAATGAACCTACTCACATTGTAGATAATTCTGTAATGTGTATAGAACATGCTTTTGTTAGATTTTTTAACAATCGAACTATTAAGTATGATTTGAAAGCAAATGTTTTCCATTTTAATATTAGAGATCACTCAACAATTGTATAAACGATTAAATTATCAAATTAAATTATTACTGGAACTAACGAGTCACACAAAACAATCGATATGGAAGAACTTATTATCTTACATAATTCTGAAGGATGAATTAATCTTAATTTATGAAGAATGAATAAATTTATCTTCAAAATTCTGTGTCCGATGGTTTTGATATATTTATAGAATCATTTCAGTCATTAGTATATAATTGTAAATATACAGTGTGAGTAAGTAAGAAATTATTGAAGATGAAGCCTTAGAACACTGATCGCTTATTAATAAGAATACAGAAAAGAAGGTAAATCTTTAAACCGGTGATGAAAAAACGAAATTACGTCAAGCTAAAACGTTATTACACCAACTTTAGAAACCGACTGAATTTGAATATAAAGAAAGCAAAAGAGAATTATTTTAGAGAGAAGTTTGAAAACCCTGCTGATGACATGAAATCACAGTAGAACACAATGACTTAATTGGTGAACATTGAAGCAATTACGATATCAATGAATTTGAAGGTGCAAATGGTGTGGTGAAGTTGCAAATGGTGTGGTGTTTGAACTTTATGAAATAGCTAATGCGTTCAATTCACATTTTTTAAGCGTTGCCAGTAGACTGGCAATGCAAGTTAAAAATACTTATTTTTAAAAATTTCCGGAGAATAATGAAATATTCCAATAAAATAATACTTGTCAATCATCCTTTTTTATACGAACTACAACAACTGATGAGGTGTGAGCGGTAATCAAAAATCTGAAGAATTAAAAAGCGCCTGGGTTGATAATATATTTCCACTGTGGTTTTACTAATATCTTCTCATTTCATTAATGCGCTGACTGATCTCTATAACTTCAATTTACCTTCTGGAGAATTCCCGAAATGCCTGAAAAAAGCAACTGTTATTCCAATTTTTAAGAAGGGAGACCGTAGGCTACTTGATTGTTACCGACCAATTTATTTGTTAACAGTTTTTGCAAAAATACTTGAAAAAATTGTTAAGAAAATATTAATTGATGGTCTAAATAAATATAACTTTTTTAGTAGAAATTAATTCGGATTTAGAGAGAATAAGTCCACAGATGATGCTTTAATTACATCTATGGTAGCTGTTTATGATCCATTGAATAAGGGCGATTAGGTTTCTGGTTTGCTTGTTGATATAACCAACAGTTCGACACAATTGACAATGAAATTTTGATTGGTAAATTATGGTTAGCTGGACTGAGAGATCTACCTCTAAAATGGTTTGTCAGATATCTTTCTGAAAGGGAACGAACAAATTGGTAACTTGAAGGAATCTGACTCAATTACATGTGAAGTGCCGCAAGTGTTAGGGCCAATTCTTTTTTTGATTTAATAAATTACTTACGTAATTGCCATTTCAATAGTCGTTTAGTTGCCATTCCTGATTATACGATCTTTATTCATGAAAATAGGGACATTAATCCGTAGTAAATAAAGGACTACAGATTTATCATTTTTTAGATTCTGGTTTATATGCATTTTATGATCCAAGTCATAAAACTAAATATATATACATAGTTCAAGGTGAAGTTAATTTTAACACTCCTTCAAATTTCATGAATTAGATGAATAAAAGCTACGAATGATTATTGTGATTGCTTCGAATTAGATCAAGCTTTTAATATTAAGTACTTAAGATTATTTATTGATAGTCGACTATCATGGAGGGAACATGTTAAAAAGTTAAAAAAGGAGCTCTACAACAGCTAAGAAAATTGTATTTACTCGTCAACTATGTCCTAGGAAAGTTTTAAATACAGTTTATCATGCACTTGTTGGTTCAAGGCTTCAATATGGAATTTCAGTTGGGGGAGCTACGATCAATCATTCTTCCTCTTTATAACCTTTCAAAAACGTTTTATGAGAACAATATAATTTAAAGCAAAGTGATAACGTACACAAACAATTTTTTTGTCACAAAATTCTTCCCATAAGACACTAATATAATTTTAAAGTCCTAAAAAGCTTTTCATCGGAAGCACATCGTTTTCAACACCACGTGAAAAAAGATACAACTTGACATGAAATGAAACTTATGATCCAAAATCAAATTTAGCAGCCCATCAAATATTTTATAGTAGTGTACCACCAAGAATGTTTATATTGTGAACAATGAAATAGATGTTTCACTGCACTCGGGCAGTTTTTGAAAAAATAAGAAAATTGCTTTTTTTGTAAGACATTGACGATTTTCTTGTGAAAATTAAGTGAAATGCATTGTTTGATTTTTTTTAATTGAAAAAACTACAAAATGTTATTTGATTACCCTTGAATTTGATTACCCTTACTCAGTGGCTACACACACACTACTACACTCAGTGGCATTCTTGGATACACTGCGTATACTGCCGATATACCTAGAAATTTGAAGTGTATAAGAAATATTTCATTAGTTTGGTAATCCTCTAAAAGTTATTGGTATTTTAAAACATTTATAACAGATGCGAAAAAAATACTCCGTTTTGCTACCGAGTGCCAGTCTTCCGCATCCGTAAGCGCTATGAAGTGCGTTAGAGTGAAAAATTTCAAACAGGTCTTAATGTTGGTTAAAGAAGTCGCTAGCGCAGGCGAAAGCACCACCAGCCGCAATAAGCTAGGGCTCATCATGTTTCAAGGGCAGGGAGATGGGAGATATGCGCATCCGGACGCTCGGTAGGCACCACAAAATATTGCTGTGAACAGTCCTACTCTGATCGTTCGTAAATTACGCTTCTCTCCATTTTTTGTGAAAATGGAGTGTGTTAAGGACCCAGAAGCTAGTGGTTTGTTTAATTGTAGTATATAGTATTGAGATTTAAGAAAAGCTAAAGCAAAAAGACAACATCGGAGTTAGCTCCCATAAAGTGCGATATACTTGAAATAATGTTCAAGATTTGCCACTGGTAATATTATAGTTATTTAAAGGTCGTTAATATTGTGGTATGTGTTTAGTTTGAATTTTTTGTTAGTGACAAAGTATATGTTTGAAAACTTTGTTTTGTTATTCTTACATGTTAATTGGAGTGAGCGAGATACTTCTCCCTGCTGACAACTTTGTTTTTGCGTACAAAGGTGATGGAGATCCCAAACAGTTTTTTTCTAGGGGATGCCTAATTATTTTGCCCATAATGTTTAAATGTAATATTGTATGTTATATGTTGTTGGCAAACAACAACACTTTGAGTTTTAAAATAAAAATGCGATTGTTTTTTACAGTGCTATGTTCTACATATCGTGAAGTGTCGGTCCTTGATTGTTAATCACTACAACGTAGTTTTTTGCTTCCATGAGTAGAGTTATCATCCGCAATTTCGCTACTGGGTTTCTCACCAACATAATAATTATGCTTAACCAAACATCCGCGTCTTTCACTTTTGTACACTACATAAATCCATAGATGTTATGGCATTCTAAGACCGTACAAATAGAGGGGTAAAACAGTGCATACTGCTGTGGCCGGGTTTTGAATCTGGCGCGCGCAGCGATACACCGCGCGCCAACAAGCTCGCTGGTGCAAAGCGCAGCCAGCGAGACGGGGAGCCTCGAGGCGAGGCTATCCTGGGCCTCACCTCCCCTACTTAAGAGGGTGCGGGCGCCAGCTCGGGGCTAAATATTCTCATTTCTGAGGTCGCTTCATACGAACCCGATAAACGGGCGAAGTATAAGCAGTTCCTGGAGTAAGAGAAATCTGAAACAGCGGAATGAGATTTGAAACATAAGCTTTGAATCACTGCACACGCAATGTGCGCCCCAGTTAGTTAATACCTTTTTCATCTGTTTTTCTTTTTCATGTTGCAGGATTGGTCATAGATGCCCGTACGGGTAAGAATGACCGCACCGCATTGGCGTAAACGTACATTGCACTTCGTGCGTTCACAAAACTGCACAAGTTAGCTCTCGCTGGGGGCTAATGAGTTCGACGGCAGTCAGCTAGTCCAGCAGCCAGCCCTCGCTGCACAAGAGAGTAGTGTGGCCCAGGGCCGGGCGACAGGAGTTGGTTATGCGGAGATCACCACAACCGGCTGCGCGTGGGTCGAGGTGACTGGAGACTCATGCGTGCATCACCGGCGCAGTAGCAAGGCGGCGCTACACCCTGGCCGAGAGGGGCCGTGATTGTTTGGTGCTCAGCCCGAGCACACAGGGGGAGAGAAGGGTGGAGGCGACCCACCGTTTGGAAAGATTGCAGAAAGGAAACGTGACAAAGCTATATCCTTACTAACCCAGGCTATTCTCGATACTCTTGATTTAACCACACCCTCACCTAGAAATCTAAATATCCTCCCCCCCCCATCCCTACAATACTCTTAAAACTCATATACCACAAGAGAACCATTCAAAATTATTATCATCGCCATCGAACTCCTTTTCTGAAATCGTACTTATATGCCTAATTAAAGTAGTAAGGAGACTCTTTTTTCTAGTCCAAGCTCAATATTTCCACAAACAAATCCAAACCGCACATCCAAACGACCACTCACTCTGGAATCTCACACGACATTTACTTAGAAAACTTAACCACATCCCCTCCCTCCAAACACCTTTTACCCTCGCCTCATTCCCTACAGATAAATGCAACACTCTAGCAGACTATTTTGCATCTGTCTTTATTCCACATCCTCCTACAAATTCAGAAATCAATCAATCAACAGAGCGTAAACAACCCGCAAATCACCGTACCTCATTCCATTAAATTCATCTCGCCATTAGAGGTAGCTTCTATCCTGGCAAAAAAACACCCAAAAAATATTTTGGTCCAGATAAAATCAATACATTTATTCTAAAACAACTTCCATTCAAAGTCATTATACACACAACCCACATCTTTAACTCCTCTCTAAGAAAATCTTACTTCCCTACAGTCTGGAAATATGCACATGTTATTCATTCTTAAGCCCGGCAAAAACCCCTTTCTCCATCCAGCTACAGACCCATAAGCCTCATCCTTCCATCAGTAAAATCTTTGAAAAATGCATTCTCTTCCGCCGAAACGTTTACCTCAATGAAACGTCAGCCATTCCTAACCATCAATTCGGCTTCGAATCGCTTGTTTTGACAAACCATCCGATCCTTAAACTTATCGAAGCCATTCTCGAAGGTTTCCATCAGTTTTCCCATACAATAGCCGTCTTTCTCGACATCGAAAAAGCCTTCGACTCGGTATGACACCTCGGCATATTATTCAAACTACTAAAACCTGGGATCCCGCAGTACCTTATACTCCTTATTAAAAGCTTCCTCACGAATAGGTCCTTCTCCGTACAACTGACCGATACGATTTCTGTCCCTGCTCCTATCCTAGCAGGCGTACCTCAAGGCTCTGTCTTAGCTCCCTTGCCTTACCCCTCCCATACTACCCACAGCGCTGAACGCAACCTTCCTGGCAGTAACAAAAATGTTAACCACTTGTAATTGCAATTGCAAAACTTAAAAATTCAGTGTGTTTCAATTACATTATTTCACGATCCACCTTTTGCAATTTTCGAAAATTCAGAAATTTCTACGGTTAAGAGACCTCAGAGCAAAAAATAATCAAAAAAATCGGAGTCATGTTTGAGAAAATTTTGGTGTCATGTAAAGACATGTAAAGATATTCATAGCTTCATGACATTAAAGGCTTTATTGATTGATTGATTTTTTCGTGTTTCCAGGCACGTCAACTGCTTTGGTGATTATTCCCGTACGTGTAGTGCATTTTTCCCCAGGGAGATGGCGGTGATCTTCCCCCGCTGGATGGCGAGATCCGGCGCCGACCTACCATCGGCTAGTAGGGGTTCCCCCTAACCAGGACTCTCCCACCACCGGGGCACCGCGCCAGCCGGGACAAGCTTTAAGCTCTCGACCGGTCTCCCGGAGTGTGAGAGTGTAGTGCATGTTAGTGTTAGGGTGTGTGAAAGAAGAGGATAGGACAAGGAAGAGGAAGGAAAGATCGCGCATGGTTCGTGGCCCGTTTGGTAGGATACTGCTCCGGCATTCGCCTGGTGTTAATCGGAAAAACTACGGAAAACTACCGAACAGAGCAGCCGGCCAATAGAATTCTCCTCCAGACAGCGTCTGCATTCGACTTAGCTGAAAAGCTAGTGTCGAAAATCCTGCCGTCGTCCGGACTCGAAGCTAGGACCTCCCGGTCAGAGGCGCCGCAGCGACATCAGTTGATGCACTGAGCTACCGCTCCCGGTCAAAGTCTTCACGTAAAGACAAATCAGAAAATATGTTTCAAACTTGCACGACCTTGAGTATGTTTAGATCAATTGAGTGATATAACTTTTAGAGAAAATTATCTGACAGGTTTAGTTGCTAGAGTTGCGCAAGTTTTTCCATCAATTGGTTTTTGTTTTGTTTTTTGGTATCAAAACTCAAAAAGCAGACTACACAAAGTGTTATATAGTGTAATTCTCTACATACAGAAAAAAAGATTTATCCTCTTTTTCGACACCAGGGCCAAATTCGATTTTTCTGTCGAAGTAACGCCAGTTTTGTTACATCTTTAGAATACTACGTATTAGTATACTACTTTTGTACGTCGTATGTACGTAGTAAGGCAAAAAAGTAAAAAAATATATTGTCAATGTAGTGAAAAATTTTTGCGATGTATTCTTGCATTTTTTTGAAGTAACAGAAACTTCACCGAAAACTCAATTTCCGCAATTTCTATAGAGGCGCATTCTGTTCTATTCAATAAAGAGAAAAGAAAAAATGCAGTCGAGTTTGATACATTATTTTTTCTTAATTATCTTTACTACAAGCCAATATTCAGAAGATCAGGGCAGACCTATATCTCTATCGAAAAACTGCAGAGTTTTGACGCAACATTAGGCTACTTTATCTTTACTTCGTACGCACATAGTAAGGTAAAGGGAAAGAATTTATATTATCAATATAGTGTAGAACTTTAGTGATAATTTTTTAAAGGAAATTCAACTTCCGCAATTGTTTTGGTACGCTCTTTTCTCTGAGAAAAAGTGAAAAAAATTGAGTCGATTTTCATATATTATTTTTCTTTATTCATTTAGTTATGTAAAGTCAAACATCATGTCATTATAATAAGTTTCGTAATGTTGTGACCGAGTGTTAATTACCCTTAATTACCACACTAGAGCGGTAAAGTAATGGCGTACTTTGCCACTCTTCTTTTGAAAATATTTTGGACATCTTCGTCTTGTATTCTACCCTTTTCCCACTTAAACCTAATAACTGAATAAACTTACTGATATCAATGTTTGCTGGGCTGTCCGCTATAAAATACCGGTCGCGCAGTACGGCCGTGTCATTGTCCTGAGGAAGCCTGAGACATGACAGGTCACTCAGCCAACGACGCTGCTTTAGCCGGACAGCCAAGAAGACACGAACTCGAGCCGGGGAAGCTTATGTTTACATTTGATATCAATGTTGTCATTTAGTGATATTGTACTCTTTAACATAGAGTAGTGGAACCAAAGACTATGGTTTCTCCTTCTCTGACTTGCCATAAACGTAAAAATCAACATTTTTCCGATATTGTAATGATCCATTATTTCGAGACCAAAACCCCCAGATGCAACGTTACAAAAAGGTGACAAAGAATAAACTTGTATATTGATTACAACGGTGCCGATAGAAAGCATTTTTACAAGTCCAAATTAAAATAAAGAATTATAGCGCGTGAAATTTGGGAAAATTGATCATAATTGTCCAGTAGAACAGAAATTATGAAATTAAATAAAACAAACGGTATCAAATTCGGTCAACGCATTCGGAAGATATAAATTGAAATAGAATTGAAATTTTTTAATAACATGAACAGAATATGGCCATTGTTGAGCTAGAAAAGAAAGATTGAAAACAGGGTTTTTTTGAGAATTATGACAAAACGCACAAACCGATTTGGCTGAAACATTGGGAAACAATAGACTAAAACACGGGGAAGACGACAAAATTAGTGTCAACTTTGTCGCATGTTCGGAAGCAGAATAATAATATAATATTTGGAAGTTTACAATGAACTAAAAGTATAAACAAATGACGCCATGTTACGAAGACAAGAAAGTCGTTTGGAATCAACAGAGGATTAAAAGCAAGCGAGTGGCAATTATTTTGTTCCAAAAATCTTCTGTAACAATGTAAGTTGCTAGAAAAAATTCCGATGTGAGGACAGATGTGTCGTGGATCCCGGGATGAACGCTTCGTGTGCGCGAAATTGGCGCGTTGTTAAGTTTCTTTTGAAAGTGTAGCAATTCAAATAGAAAGTAACGTTGTGATGTTTGTTGGAACTTTGAAGTATTAATAAAAGGAACAAAATTCGGGAGTAATTTTAATTTTTTTTAAATAGGATTTTTTTTGTGATTACGGACAATCAGACGTTATTTTTTTCATTATTAGAAAATTCAACGCTACGGACATCTCGATATAAAATATAAAAGAATAGATGCCGGGATCAGCACAATTGGACGCTTGTTTTGAATGTAAATGGATGAGAGCGATAGTAATTTCAAGAAGTGACGTGTTTGATGACACGCGAAAAATAGTCGTTTTTTTGTTGTTTGTTTTGCCGAACAGTACGCCACGAATACATATAATTTTTTTAAGCGACAACGGACTAGCAGCTGAGTGGTATCATTTATGCGGACAATAGCGGTTCGCGAGAATTGGTTTCCGAAGGCGACCGCGAGCAGGAGTTGACGGCGACCACGCATCGAAGGGCATTGGACGGCGGTCACCAGACATCATTGCCGCGAGAGCTGAGCCGCAAAACAGGGAAGCGACACGCGTGTATATGTGTGCGTGGGCCTGATTTCTTTGCAGATGCTTCATCTGAAGACGCGTTCCGTAACAAAAAGGGAATTTATTGAAGACCAAGTTGTGTTAATAAAATTAAATTAAGAAATGGTCAAAGGAAAATTAGGGAATGCGCATTCAATGTATGAGTGGGATTTCATATTGTTTTGTATTATTGTGTGTGAATGAGTTTCGTTGTTGTGTTTTGTTTCTTGGAATGTTTATGTTATAGGGTACTGTGTATTAGTGTAAAAGGAAAGACGGTAAATTGTTGCCGTGTACGATGAAAAGAGGGAAAAGCCAGAAAATAATAACAAATGAACGAACAAAAATGTGGTTCGTTTTTATCAGTTGAGAACACGCGTCATTTACCCTAGCACGCACAATCCAGTCACCTCGCTTGGATTCCTGTATAGGACCACCAGCTTATCCACGGTATTAGAATCATTACATTTTGGCTGCCCAACGAGTTCCGGGGTAGCCGGGAGATATATTAGATAGTCGAAAAAGCAAAGGGAAAAAGGGATTCATTACATATAGCTGTCCAACGCGCGGGCAAGGATAGCAGAGAGAGGGGATAATAACCGAGGAAGAAAGGAGGATTCATTACAATATGGAACTAAAATTTATACTCCAATCTTTAAAAATTAAATATTTACACTCATATTTCAAATATGATTTGTTGGGTTACAATGTTTCTAAAGCAGCACTTGCTGGTATTTCTATTCCCAAATCAGAACGATATTCACTCATGTCTGAAAGTGTACTCCAAGTGTGTTTCAATTGTTCTCCTTGTTGAGAATAGTGTCACCATTTATGGGAGAAGAAAATGTGAATACTAATTAAATGCGTAGAACGAAATTGCACACTAAATCTAACAAATGTTTACAATGTGAAGAAAACGTTGTACGATATTCCTATCGTACTATCTGATTACAATACTCAATTGGTTACCAAACTCGGCCGAACGGCCTCAGCCGCTTGGCAATTTTCCAATCTCATATCCAATCTTATTATAAAATAAGATTCTTTACGACACTTATGTCGTAAATAACTATAACTGCCTTTACGTCAAACAAAAATTGGGGGAAAAGTTTTCATATTTTGGAAAAAGTATGCATGACCTTATTTAACGTCCTGTCTTTCAATAACAGGTTTAATTCAGAAAGACCTATTTTCTAAATCATAGTTGTAAGAAATCGTCGAAAATTTTGAACTTTTTCAAATTTCGGAAATTCGGAAAGTTCAACTTAAGTTCTGTGGCTTTTTTAACTTTCTTTCTTCTTTCCAATAAAAAAATAATTGAAAAATTTGGAGCATTTTAATAAAATTTTGAAAGGTTAGGTTTTTGTATTAAGTATCCCTCAAAATCGAAATATCCTTTTCAAATTTGTAAAGATTGGAATACGACTAGATCAATCGGAGAATATGAATTATGGAAAAAATCACTTGAACAGTGTAGGCGTTAGCACTGATCACACCGACGGACGTTTGTGTACAAACCAGTTTTTACTACCTCTAGGAAAATTATTCAAATTTTTTAAGATTCTGACGAAAGTTTTTCGAACATGATTTGTGACGACAAGTTTTTGTGACGAAAAAATGGCTACTTTGTCATTATTACAACACGTTCTTTTTTGTACGTACTATGGAGAGAATTTAAAATGTATCAAAAACTATAATTATAATATATCTAGAAAATCCTTTCTAATCTTACTATCACTTTTATTGTAGTTTATTTTCGCTTTGGAATTGTAATAACTTTCGTGTTTTTTGTTTTATTCTCAGTCAGGTTTTTTGATTAACACAAATTTTTCTAACTTTTCTGCAAAGATACAAATTGAAAACTTTATTTGAAGCTGTAATAATTCATATTTTGACGTCAGTCATTAGCGTTTCAGAAGCTAATTGAAATTTTACTTTTCCTTACCTACATTTCTGACCATATTTACCTACGAAAATAGGGGTCGAATGTACAACGAAAATCTCAGCTCTCGTAGTACATCGCGGTCGTCGTCTACAGATTTCTCATTTTGTAGAGCAAGGATCATACCGCCGGCCAGTCAGTATCTTTTCATATGAATTTTCCAATCGCATGCACCACAACAAATCGTGTTTGATGGGGCATTGACAAGCATCAACACCCCATTACGAAAAGTCCAGAATTTTGAATTGCGCCCCAAAAGCGCACTGGCATGTAACCCTTGTAACCCTTACTCGCATTCTTTACTGCCTGCTTCCTTGCAGCAATGATACCGATATTGAAGTATATTTTGAGACTAAAGCAGAGCACTTCCGTGTGGTCCTGAAAATTGGTCGTTATAATAAAGTTTTGAATCCTTTGGAGTTTGTTTTCAAGTCATGACCAATTCCTTTGTCTCCGGTGCCTCGTGATGCATTATCATCACGATACAATGTAGTAAATACATTTTCCCTTGTAAAATCAGACATTTCAATGTCTCCGGTGATTTAAGAAGTATTGACACTTCATAGTATTATACCATATGTGGAAGTTCAGCATTCTTTCCCGGCGTGGTTTCATCCACTTAGCCATAATTTCAGCCATGCCACTTGTACCATTTACTCATGTCAGAGTTATACATTTAAACACGATTTCATCTAAAACATAGCCAACATTTGGAACAAGTTTTTGGACAAGCAGGGTAATTATGTTGAAAGTAATGACAACACATGCTTGTGCAGTATGGTAGTGCATCATGTATTTTGTTCCTCTTATTCATTCTTGGGTAGGTGTTTTATTTACCTTGATCGTCGCAAATGCTATCATTTCAATATTAGCAAAAAAATATAAAGTTTAAAAGTTAAAGTAGTCATATCTTCCAGTGCGGATATTCACTCATTTATTGAATTTAAACTATGTCGTTCGTGAACAATGACTTCAACTTGATCAGTGGTTATCGGCCAGCCACTGACTCTTGTTTAAATGCTTTCTCGTACTTATGTATAATTTTCGTACATTATTACTGTCTCGCCCTTACTTCTTAAGAAGATATTTATCGTACACCGGAAAACGGCGAATTTCCGGCACAAAATTCTCATTGCCGGCTTCTGGTAACGAAAAAGAGGAAAAATCATGTTCTTGTATGAAGTAAATTATTTCTTCTAAAATTCCTTCTTCATGGGGGTCTGAAGTCTCGGTAGTGTAGGCGATGCTAGTTAACCTACACCAGTAAGTGCCGAGAACCCTCCTGTAATGGGATCGCAACCGTATGGCCGTAATAGCCACCTGTAATGTTGCCGTTGCGTGGCCGACAAGTCCACTCTCTCACCTCCTCGCGGGGCCCCTGGTAATGCATCTCGGGGCAACTCGAGGTGCAGCCAAGAGGGATGGGCGAAAGGCGGCTCCGGGTTAAAAGGGGAAGGGAAAAACCATCTCGGGGACCCCACGTCACGGGGTAAGGGGGTTGGGGGTCTGCAGCCCACGACCCCGTCGTGCTCCTCGGAGCGACTGGCAGCGGACACTTTGGACGAAGCCTCGGACGCGGGAGCGCATGGTGTACCACCATTTATGACGACCCTAGCTTGGAACGGTTCACGAATAGGATTCCCTTCGAGGCGAGTCGCTGCTCATATTGTGCCCACAAAGGGGGTGGAGGCTATATGGCCACTGATCTGAATAACATGGTTTGGCATCACCATACTATCCATAGTGATATCCCCCTAATCTTTTCATGCTCCCAATGCAGCAAGAATTACAAAGGTAAGCTCTCCGCTTTGAGTCATTTTCCTAAATGTCAGGGTCCGAAAACATCTAAAGGAGATTTTATATGCGAGTTATGCTCCGCCAACTTTTCAACTAAATCAGGGCTCTCACAACATTTGCGCCATGCTCATCCAGACGCAGCTAATAAAGCTCGAGCTGCGAAGGCACAACGTAGTGGTAGGACTGCTGTGCCTAGAGCAGGGAAAATCTTCTCTTCGGATGATGTTATGAAAATAGCTGCATTAGAGAAAGAGCAACCAGAGGCGTCGAACGAGAATTTGGCTGCTCTGCTGGGTAAGACCGCCCGACAGGTGGGTGAGAAAAGAAGAGATACTTCATATCGAATATATTTACTAGCCATTGGAGATTTAGCTACTGTGATTGCAGAATCATCATTGTCCCCATCTGATGGTCGGAGGTCCGAAGATTCAGTTAGACCTTCTACTAGTGCTGCTGTTATCGCATCGCCTCCCAGGGTTATTAGCCCTCCGAAAACTCCAATGAGCCAAATTCCTATGCTGATTTCTTCTTCTCCCCTGTATCGAAGGCCTAACCTCAAGACAAGAAGAAAGTCGGTGATCCCGTGTTCTGACACTCTTCTAAAGGGGACCGAAACGTCTTTACAGGTAGAGATACAGCAAGGTACAGGTAGATATAGGTAGAGATAAGCAAACAGCCTTGTGTTGATTCCCTTCCAAAAAGTCTGCTCACAGACAGTGACCCGAATGGACTTGCAAAGGTAGACATTACCTCCACAGAAGCAGATAAGGGGCGATTTCCTAACGAGGAGGCCGCCACAGTTTCAGAGATGAATTAGGAACTTTCTGGTGTGCCCATCCACTTTGATTCTGTTTTATATGTTATTGACACGGCCCGTTCCGACACCACTGGTCGGTTAGGATGGCACCAAACTTTTATTGAGTCCCCGACTGCTATGACGCCCGGAGACGCAACTACTGAAACTAGTCTTAACATGGCCACATTAGATGCCACACCTAACATTTCAATTTGGATAGGAACATGGGGTATTTCCCAAACTAATGTAGATCAAGAACTCGTTGAGGTGGGAAATGAACTCAAAAGAAATATTCAATACCGGACCAATTGAACGAGACCTATGCCAGGTTGGTAGAGATTTTGGGCGGCTCCTCTGTACCCACCACCACCACCAGGCCTAAAAAGCCCCGTACGCAGGGAGGCTAGGAAGCGCTACTCTTATGCTAGGGCGCAGGATCTTTTCAAGAATGATCCAGCGCTTTTGGCAAAGTGCATTAGAACGGGCATTGACTGTACTAGTGTCGACCAACAGCCCCTTAACAGGGCTGAGGTTAATGACCTGTTCAAATCCATTTGGGGTAATACGGCCCCTATTCGGCTTTCCGGATTAAGAGAGGATGATAAATTTTCGACACCTGAAATGGATCCAGACACAATTCTATACGCGGTGCAAGTTACCGAAATTAAAAGTCATCTGGCTGGGATGAAAAAGGTCACAGCTCCAGATAAGACCAGATAAGATAAAAGTTAGCCATATATCTTCAGGAGCAGAAGTTGAAATATTGTCCCTATTTTACACCCAAATTTTATACACTGGTTTTGTTCCT
Source organism: Teleogryllus oceanicus (assembly GCA_964035755.1). Lineage (NCBI taxonomy): Eukaryota > Metazoa > Arthropoda > Insecta > Orthoptera > Gryllidae > Teleogryllus > Teleogryllus oceanicus. The sequence goes on from CAXIVR010000003.1 coordinate 16,706,888, forward strand.
TCTGGATGAAAATCAAATCGCATCATCCTTATACCAAAAGAGGGTAAGGATAATAAGTTTGTCACTAACTATCGCCCATCACAATTAGTTCCCAGCTGTGCAGAATCTTTTGGGGCATTATGGACAAATGCATTCGACCCATGGTGAAGTTCAATCCACACCAAAAAAGGGTTTATTCCTTAACCTGGCTGTTTCTCCAACGTTCAAATTCTTCACAAAGCAGTCAGTGACATGAAAAAAGTAGAGGGTGGTGTCGGCGCTGTGCTAGACATATCTAAAGCATTTGACACAGTTCCTCACGCGGCGATTCGGTGGGCTCTATCCAGGAAAGGGATCCCCGACGCCTTTACCAATTTGGTAATGGAGTCTTACACAGACGTTTCCACAGTCATTCAGCACCCCTCGAAAGGCATCGAGGTGCCAATTCGTAGAGGAGTAAAACAGAGGGACCCTTTGTCCCCACTCCTTTTTAACCTCATTATGGAGTGCTTGCTTGAGAAATTGGGTAACATGTCAGGATATCCGCTATTGGAAAGGAGTGTATCCGTAATAGCATTTGCTGATGATCTGGTGCTGTTAGCAAAAGATGCCCCACGAGCTCAAGAATTGGTTGATATTGTGGTGGAATACCTTGGGGCCCTCGGAATTACATTGTGTGCGACAGAGTGTGCGAAGTGCTCATCATTCCAATTACAACCTTGGTTCATTGAAGACCCTTGTCTGGAGAGGTTGGGGGGAGAATTCCTCTGGTCAGTGATGATCATTCCATAACAGCTTGGGAGTGACTACTCTATCTGGAACGGCTTCCATGTAAAGCATCAATATCGAATTTGATGGAAGCAGTGACGAGGGTACAGATGGCGCATTTAAAGCCCACTCAGAAATCGGCATTAGTTCACACCTACATAATGCCGCATTACCTCTACCAATTAGTTTTATCGATGCCATCTATGTCGATGCTCAGGGAAGCGAACTGTCAAATCAGAGTGTTAGTCAAACAGTTACTACACCTGCATTTCAGTACTGCAGATAGCTTATTTTACCTGGCCAAGAGAGATGGAGGACTGGGATTGCTGCTGCTCGCCCAGCACGTTGCTAGGATAGCGCTGAACCTAGGGTTACGACTAGAAAAATCTGCCTGAGCTCCTAACCGAGTTTCTATCGACGGGCATTTAAAACCGCCAAAGCATTGAGACTCAACTGGCCCTATACCGAACAAGATTTAAGATCTTATAAGAAGAAATGCGCCGATGACGAGGTAGCCGCCTGGGAGAAGCTGGGATCCCAAGGGATAGCGGTTAAGGCGCATATAAACGATCCGATTGGAAATGCCTTTTTGAAAGACTATAATCTTCTGAAACCTGGTCTTTTTATCACTGCTCTCCAATTGAGATCAAATACCGCTGCCAATAAAACTACTCTTAGTAGAGGAAGGTCCAGAGAGGATGTATGCATCAGGAAGTGCACTACAGCGGTAGGAACTATGAATCACATCCTCGGTCAGTGCATTTTTACGAAACCATCGTGATAAGCTTTCATAAACGTCATTACGAGATAAATAACTTTATAGAGGGGAAGATGCTCCGGAAATCAGACACCGTGGTGACCACGGAAGCCACTTTCTCCGTTTCCTAAGGGGTTAGATTCAAACCTGACCTGGTAATAAAAAGCCGGGAGGGGGTCCATGTGGTCGATGTGACTGTCCGCCACGAGGATGGGTCTAACCTTCTAAAAGCAGGGGAGGAAAAGGTGGTAAAGTACCAACCAGTCATTCCCCTGGCAGCCCAACTTCATGGAGTGCCCAACGCCAGAATCCTGCCTGTGGTGGTTAGAACCTCTGGGGCTATGCCACGATCAACAGTCAGTGCCCTCAAGACGTTGGGGATCATATCTCGGGGAGATTTACTGACTATCTCGTTAATTGCTCTCAGATGCTCTATTAAGATTTACACACAATTTGTAAATTACGACGGAGCAATTTAGCGTTGCTGGCAGTAAATGCATAAAATGAACTTCTTGGTCCCGTGGGGAAGTCTAGGGAACCCAGGGAATCCGACAATGCCTAGAATATATCTAGTTACCACGACTTTAAGTGGGTGGTATGCTATTTAATGTAGCGTATAGAAAATTGTACAATCAGAATCCATGTTTTGTGACCTCGTGATATCGAAAAATGGATTGACAGCAAAACCTGCGTCTGTCCGTCTGCGTTCAACGTTAGCGCCTAAACCGTTCAGCCGAGTTTCTCGAAAATTGATGTTCCCTGATCGATTTAAAATTAATAAAAAAAATTCGAGTTCGTACTCTCTAATTTTGAGTGGATATTTTGATTTTGGGGGTTACTTTATACGTAGCTTTAACATTTTCAAAATTATCTAAAAAAAGGCTCAAATTTGTTGATATAGCTTTGTCCTAGAATATCGTAATGGACGTTAAGAGAATTGTGCAGGTCTCAATTTAATGAAAATTCCGATTTTTCATAATTGTGAAACGTCATTTTGTTCGGCGTCTTCCTACCATTACAATATTGAAGATAAAGATTTTTCTGTAATTAAATTTGTTCTATCAAATTAGATCTTTAAATATGGTTATGCACAATATTTTAAAAATATGAGCAGTTTTCACGTAATTTTGCGTGAAATGTAGACAACTTTTCATAATTTTACCCTCTCCTTTGTAACCGTCACGTATCTACCTAACTATTTCGTAGTACGCCGAATTACAGAAGTAAATCTGTTATTTACTTGTTTCGTGACGTGTGATTACACCGTCACACAAACCTGGGAATACCTCAAATTATGGATAATTCCCTATCGGTGGTGGGTTCGTCTTTGCTAACTAATATTCATTTAACAAACAAACACAATTACATAGTTTTAAAGAACAAGTAACATATATTCTTTCCAATATGATCCTTCGTACACTCACGTTCACATATTCTCCTACGTGATTACTTTTCCTTTTGATTACACAATGGTAGCTAACTCCCTACCTAAACTGCAGTTTTCTGTAGTTTAATAGTGACTCTGATCTACATTTACACGAAACAAACAGTAAATACATATGTACACTTCTCAAAACAAATTATCTCTTAATGAAACCACAATTCACAATTTAAATAACCATCCTGTAAAAAAATACATACAAACAATATAGCAAAATTCACTATGAAATAACGTTTTACCAGAAACAATTTAACAGCTTTCATTCATGTTCAAAACCTTTTTTACATAGACAATTCCTCTTAAATGATTTCAAATAACATCAAGTCAATTATGTATGAATTTAGATAAAGAATTATACACAAGGACGACTTTTATCAATAAACATAAAAATTATTTAGATCTGATTTCTCTTACGACTGCAAAAATAAATTTACTGGTTATCAAGACTAATATTTAGTAAAACTTGTCCGATCAATTTTGTGCAATCATAATTCTATCTTGAAAGTTTTCCAAGCTGCAATTTAGTAAATATTCTTTCTGCTTTTCTGTGACTCACGACCGGCGAATTCTCCAAGCTGGTCCCGCGCTGAGTAGACGGCTGTCGAGCGACGTTCACGCCCCAAGGTCGTCGTTGTCCTGCGACGGTTCGTGCGCTGCCTACCGCGATGGAATCGGAGTATTTCCGTACGCCTTCTCCTCGTTGTACAGCCCAGTTAAACCACAGCTTACACGAAGGTGATGGTCGCGTTAGAATGCGAGTCCAAAACTCCAAATTATAACTTTGTTTTAGTGAAAGTTGAGCCAGTTGTTGAATAAACTATGCTTTTCGAATTATCAAAATTCTCAATAGAATTTTCGAAATGAAATCCCATAAATAAAAATGAAATAGAATAAAAGTAGAATAAGTAACTGCTCAAAACTAAAACTGAAAAAGCTGTAACAAAGAAACAGAAACACGTCCTATGTTACAAAAATCTCTTCTATATTCCAGCAACGAGAATGTAGCAACGTGGTTTTATAAATTCATTTTAGTCCACTACCACTGTTATTCTTACATTCGTTGCATTACTTGTTTAATATTCCTATCGAATTTTACGTAATCTTGACATATCACAGTGATTAATCCCATGAAAAATACTTAGACAATTACCTTTTAATAAAGCTTCATTTCTGGTATTTTCCACGTGTCCCTCGTCGGTTGTGTGGTGGAATAGTACCCATCTAATCACTTCAGCGTCTCGATCCGGAAAGAAAGACAATCTCGTCCGAGTCAAGCCTCATGCCACATTCGCATTTCTACAAAAGTTCTGATTGGCTAGGGCGAAAGTACGTTCAGAAATTTGTTTCTAGGTAACGCCATCTCTTCGCTACTCTAGGAACTATTTGTAGGGCAAGATGTCGGGTATTGTCACTTCAATATTTCTTTTGTCATGAGTGTAGCCGATGACAAGCGGTTACACCTTATGGAGTAGAGAGAAAGTTATATAATGTTGCGCGGAAAAACGGCAAATTTTCGGCAGAGAAACTCTCATTACAGTGCCCTGAAAAGTTGATAAATCCACTTGCTAAATTGAGGGCGAAATCCTCTAACACGTGGTGTAGACAGTTTTCATGTTTTCTGGGATCTTGATATCCAAAAATCGAACGACGGCAAAACGCCTGTCCTTCCGTCCGTGAACAACACTACCTAGCTAAACCATTCAGCCCATTTTCGACAAAATTGATATTCCACACTTGATCTGACTGATGTCAGGGTCCCTTGAATTTCAAACATATTTTAGTTTTGGGGGACTTTACATGAAGTTTCTGGGATATTTTCCAAATTTAAAAAAATAGCTTCGTCGTTTGTGATTAAATTTTGTTGTTGGATAGTGTGAAGAACATTTAAGACTATGGTGCAGATATCTCCGTTGAAAACATATTTTTCGAAAATTGCAAAAGTTCAAAATTTTTTCGGAGTCTTCCGACATCTAAAATGTTAAAGACAGACACTTTTCCCTCAATGAAATCTATTCCTTAAAGATAGATTTTAAAAACAAAGTCACGTCTAATTTTTTGAATATTTTAGTACATTTCGCGTAATTTTGTGTGAAAATACGGGCGGGAAAATATTTGCTGTATCTCCTCGTATGAATCAAGGACCGCCAAAAAATATAACTACAATATTGAAAATAGCGATTTTTTCCTTAATTAAATATGTTCTTCAAATATATCTTTAAATAAGGGCCATGTACGATTTTTCGAAAATATGAGAACTTTTCCCGTAATTTTGACAGCCAATTCTTTGCTTTAAATTTTCTTCTCATATGAATTAAATGACGGTAAGAAATGGCACTCATTTCTAGGGGGCTCTCTAAATTTTAACATTTCAACATTACAAAATTGAAGATAGTGTTTTACCTTAAATAAAATCTGTTCTAAAAACTCTAAAAAAATTTCAGGTCATGCCCTTTTTTAAAAACTTACTAGTCTTTGCGTAATTTATACTTGAAGTTTATGCAATTTGTAAAAACTTTTTTTAACAAAACCGCTTCATTTTTTAATTTTTTTACCGTTAGATCAATAAACGCTTAAGAGAATGACGCAAGTGTCAGTGTCGTTTAATTCCCTGAATTTTCAAATATTACATTTTTATAAATAATGCAAGAAAGCCTGATGTAGCACCACTTGTTTATCCACGAAATAACATCCATTTACCGATTTATATTATGTTTCTGTTAATTTTGCCTTCTAATTCTTCTTTTATAAAGATGAAATTTGAATTTGCTGATTGATTAGTGTTTTCGAGCGCGTCAACTGCTAAAGTCATTAGTCGCGACAGGGGAATGCATATATTTGTCGCGGGAGGGGGCGGTGATCTTCCCCGCTGAATGCAGAGATCCGGCTCCGACCTACACATCGGCTAGGGGTAATTTACCCAACCAGGTATCTTCCACCAGAGGGCACCGCTCCAAGCGGGACAAGCTCTAAGCTCCCGACTGGTTGCCCGACATGTGTGATAGTGTTTTGTATCTAAGTGTGTGTGTGTGTGTGTCTGTATGTATATAAGCAAGGGTGATGGACAAGGACAAGGAAGGGGAAGAAAAGATGGTGCGCGGTCCGTTGTCCGTTTATTAGGATACTTCTCCGGCTCTTGCCGGGTGTTGGTCGGAGAAACCACGAAAAACTACCCATCAGAGCACCTGGTCGCTAGAATTCTTCTTCAGACAGCGACCGAATTCATTCAAGCTATGCATTCTGTGTCGAAAATCCTGCCATCGCCGGGACTCAAACTCGAGGATCTTTCGGTCATAGGCTCTGCCGTTACATCAGTTGATGCCCTGAGCCACCTAAACCGGTATAAAAATTATAAATGTTGTGAAAAGATGCAAGAAATTTCCAAGATGACATGAACGGTATTACCGCTGGGTGGAATAAAATAATCTGGTTGTAGCCAAGAAGCCATTGCAAAACTACATTCGAAGCGATTGTGTGTTTCTATCATCCCTTTTCTTCGGGAATAAATCGAAAACATTCAATTTTAATATCTCTTAAGTTAAATAACATATTATTTAGTTATTCTCTTGTACGTTTTCTATACTTAAACCTTGATTTTGGAATATCTTAATTTTCAAAAAAGCTCATTTAATGATTATCATTAATTTAATATTAAGCTTTCACATCAAAGCTACGTAAAATGTTCACTAAACCTTGACATTTTCATTTACACAGGCATTTAAATTAACATACATAAAACATGCTCACCCTGTCGGTAATTAAATATTTCAATTACACATATTAGATACAGTGCACACGCAAAAGATAAATTCCGAGTCATTAGCTTAAGTGAGAAATGATGCGTAATCCTATATATACGTGAGAGGAAACACTTGAAAATCTGCGTTTTCCGAACGCTTTCTTATCTATCATAAAACTTTAATGTTAACCCGAAAAGTTGAGAACTATTTTTATTAGTGCTAATTAAAGGAGAATATTCTTTGCGTTGTCGTTGTTTTTTGTTACAAATCATACTCAACTTTATACGAAAAATCTTCAAAGAATAAAATAGTTTCTGGTATAGAGTAAATGCACGTGGAGAATATTCTCATCGTCTTATCAATGAAGTGAATGTAATTATTTTTATTAAATCAGTATTTTATCTTTATTTTTTGTGAAAGTTTCTAAAGCACTTTATGGCATTTTGTAATATCTTCCATACTTTATTGTAATTTTATTTTATTATTTTTATTTATTCGGTTTTACGATAATACGTTTTTGATTTTATTTTTCATTTGGTACGTATTACCATAAAAATTTAAAACATAAATACAGTACAATTTATTATGAATAAACAAATTATATTTTTGTTATATTATCACAAGTGGAATAGAGAATATTCGCTGAAGAATGGAAATACACATCTGTGTTCCATGGAGAATTCGGTGTAGAGGAGACCAAATGAAGAACTGAAAGAAGAAAATATGCAAGCAACCGTGATGCAAGAAAGAGGAAATCTAATTATGTGGGGCCACATGCTAGGTAATGGTGTCCGTGAACTTGTCTTTATTGATCAAACGATGACTAGGTTCAACTTTCTTGACATTCTTAAAGACAATTCAAAATAAAGGTCTGAAAATCTTGGTATTCTTGACAGATTTTATTTTTATCAATATAATGACCCCAAGCACAACTCGCAGTTTGTTTAACTTTGGCTGCAGTACAACTGTCCAAAGGTATTTCTTCTACCTCCTCAGTCTCCAGACCTCAATGTTGTAGATCATCTAAAATTAAAGCAAATAATGCATCAAAATGGACAAAAGTTTCTCCATCTTGATCCCAAAAACGTGTCCAAAGTATATAAAATAGACTGAAGGAAGTGCTGCATGAAAGGCGATGGCTATACAACTATTCAACTCTCTTACTGTGTTATTTTATACGTATTTTTCTGTTTGAACATTGTTTACTGTGCATCGATGTTTATATTTTCATTCAAGTGTCCGAATAGTTTTGTGACGTAACGTTTCGGCATAAAAAAATCAAAATTCAAAGTATCGATTGATTATTGTGATTTTAAAGAAACCTTTGTTAATAGGTTATAACTGCCTATAAAAGTGATAGTATAATATACTGTAACGAATATTGCATCATCCGCCGGCGCCCCCCCCTCCTGAGCCTGTGATCGCGGGTTACGTCATTTGCCAGCGCTACCACGAGCTGCCTGTGAGCACGGGTTGCATCACCTGCCGGCGGATTATTCCAGAAAGTGCGCGGTGTCCGGAAGGTTCTGGATTGTCTTGAGTATAAATACGCGACAGCCGGCGACCGCGAGGCAAGTCTTGAGTCCGCAGTGGCAGCTGAACTGTGAAGTGTGTGCATCGCGGTGAATAGCTGTGCAGGATTGTGCTCAGTGAAGTGAACCGTGGTCAGTGCATCGTACTGTGGTCGGTGACGTGAACTGTGACCAAGTGCATCGAACTGTGATCAGTGCAGTGAACTGTGGCCAGTGCTTAGGACTGTGCGAGTGTGTAAGAGAAGAGTAGTGAAAATAAATAAAATAAACGTTTTTGTTAAAATAATACGAGACTTTTAATTCACCACCTAGAAACGTAACAATACTTTATTACATTTATTTTCTACTTTAAATATTCATGATTATTCTGCTAAATTTCTCGTGTCCGAATAGTTTTGTGAGAGTCTATATTTGAGCGGCGTTTGTTGAATTTCCTACATACTCACTAAAATGGCAGCGCTAAAACCCGCACGTTTTTGGCAATTTGTTAGAATCTTCTGGCCGGATCCGAAAATAATTTATTATTATCCCACCAGGAGTTCAAAACGCGTCGAATGTCTTGACTGGTGCACGGGAGGTGATCTCTAACCGTGAGTAAACGGATCTGTACACACGCAGTAGGTACTCAAATACTCAAATACTGTGTAGAGATTAAGCACGACATTAAAATGTCTATTATTATTATTATTATTATTATTATTAAGCGAGTACTTTACAATTCTAATGACTGTTTCTCGCCATCTTTCTCTATTCTTCTTCTCTTCAGTGTCGAGTCGATGACGGACTTCCAAGATCTCCTTGACCTTCCTCGTTTTCTTTTTTCGAAAGGGATCCTCTCAAAGACATATTTTGTATTCTGTCAGCATGCATTCTCATTAGATGGCCATACCATTGGAGTTGCATGGATGCTACATTTTCGATCATTTGCCTCTCTATCTTCATTATCTGTGTAATCTCGTTTGGTATTCTATCAAACAGGGTATACTGACAACATCGTCTCCAAAACTGCATTTCCATAGCATTTAACCGAGATTTTATTGCATCTCTTTTAACCTAAATTTCAGATCCGTATGTCACACAACTCTACATTATTGTCTTATATATTTGTTACTTAGTTTGCTGTCTAATATTCTTGTTCCATAAAATATTATGAAGGTTGCTAGTGATTGCCCTTATCTTATATCTTTAACTGATTAAAATGTAGAAATTATTTTATTTTAGCATTGTAAAGAACTTTCATTAATCGCATGTAATATTAAGGTACAGGAATCTTCCCTAATTGTTTTTGCCTCTTAAAATTTCCTAACATTATAAGGTTTCAAATTTGTTTTATTATAGTTAAGTTCAATTTCATTTCCCAAAAGTTTTTGACTAGACTTTGGTGTGAATCTACATGAGGAATACAGACAAAATATGCTGATGTAAGAAAAATAATCGTTTAGCATCACCATTTTTTAATGTTCTTAACTCTGCTTTCTTAGTACCGTTTATTTTGAAGTATGGGCAAACCACAAAAAAATTTGGTTTTTGAAAATAAATTCACTTCAATGGTAAGAGTTTTGGAAGAATTACCTAGCAATTCAATTATTTTTAATTTCCTGATGCGCTTCATTGAGTGTTGTCGCATCCAAGTAACATCAGGTTAGCTGACGTAGTGTCGGTTAAGGTGTCATAGGGCAATAATTGTCACTGAAGCGTTTCTGACCGTTAGGTCCTTGAGTTAGAGTTTCAAAGGTAGTGGATTTTCGACACTAGATAGGTAGCTAGTAGAACTAATTCATCAGGTGTCCGGAGGAGCATTCTAACGGATGGCTGCTCTGACCGGTAGATTTCTGTTATTCCTCCAATCCTTACCAGGTGAATGACAGAGCACACCCTTAACAAACGCACGATCTTCCTTTCCACGTCCTTGGCCTCATCTTTACAAACACTCTTAAATATATTCCACTATCACACGTGATGGGGTATCAGTCGGAACCTTAAAGCCCAACTGGCCTGTTGCAGCGCGGAGATGCGCGTTCGCGGAGATACCAAGGCCAGGGAAACTCCGCAAGCCGACGGCGCCAGATCACATTTTCCAGTGAGAAAGGATAATTCACGGGAGGCAACATGCCCTTCGTTTACGGGACTAATCTTCATAGCAGACGTCGCGCACGGAAACACAAAATCTTAGAATAGAACACCTCAAGAAAACAGTGGAATATAAGAAGCTATAACTAATCCAAAATCAAACAATACGCAATTACCTTTTCCGTGCGGTGAACAAGGTGCATAAACGTATGAGAGAGGTGACAAATCTTTGAACTACGAAGATGTGTTATCATTGAGTAAATATTTTAAACATAAAAACACCAAGAAGTTTCACTAGAATTTGCAATGCGCAGAAAATGGCATTTCTGATGAATAAGAATTACAATAAGAAAATACAAGAAAATGTAAACAACAAACTATTTGTTTTAATTTCCACGTGCGACTGCACAGTGTGAGAGGAAATATTCAAAATATTGTTTACACATAATCATTTCTAATTAGAGTAAAATCAACGTACACTCTATTAAAGAAAACAACAAATACAATATTAGTAAAATTCATTTTTTTCTTTCACTTTCTTTCTTTGCAATAGTCTACCTCATTTCTCAAAAAACCGCTTTCCCACAAACTCTTTACTGAACCAAGCTCTTCAAATATATTTTCTGAGTACATTACTTGAACTATACTTGAACGCGTACTATACTTGAAAACCACAATAAGATGTTCAATTCATGTGAACCTCTGAGACGTCCCTTGAATTCATAAGCTGGGAACATCCTCTTCATATCGGCACATTTCTCGAGGAAAAGCAATAACTTTATGTGTAAACATCTACGACCGATCACCAGAGCGCGCAGATTTCCCAGTCCTGAGGGGCGAGTTTCCAATGCTCTGTGAAGTCGCTGCAGCCTGTGCATCAAAGAGTATAACTAGACCAATTGCAACCTTAATACGTGCCCTCCTATTAAGCTTTATTCTTCGAATCTGCACGACCCTCTGCACAAAACTGAGTGTGCTACAAGTAGTTTTCAATTATATTTCATGAACCTCATCACAATCATGACTCTCACCTGGCGCAACACTAGCGCCTCCAAGTGACCAATATGCTGGTATATTACTGAGAGTTTATTGCTGGGAGGTGGAGGCTGTTGTTTCCGTTCTTGATTATATAAGGTTATGTGGAGAACATTTTGATAGAAGCCAGTTAAGGGTCAACTTGCGCAGCTTCCGATCAGAAATAGAAAATATTTAATCGTGAGTAATTTAAAGTGGTAATTATTAAGATTAGTCTCTCATTAATAAACACATGTAGCAAAGGAAAACATTAGAAATTCGGAATGTATGAAAATAATTGTGTTCCCCTGGTAATTGTCTTTTGTTTATTTTTTGGGTGATCTGTAAATATAAATATGAATGTTGAATATACGTAGTTTTTGTATACACTGTTGTATACAACGGAATATGAAAGGAAAGTTCTGGTGTTCTCTCCTTCTCGAGGTGTTCCAGGTAACAGTAAATAAAGTGGAGAATCCTTCCACTAATGTTATTACTGTGACAGTGTTATGACACTGCCATAATCTCTAAAAATAATAGTTGATACTAAACAAGTAAATGTATCTGAAATCTAATACATATATTACTGTCTGCATGAATATGTGTGTGTTTCATTTGGTTGTTCTGCATACAAACCCTTGCTTTTGGTTTATTTGTACATCTGTACATAACTGTTCACCTGAAGTAAACCCAAATTTCATACAATTTCCACATTCTGGTGAATGTGAAACCACAAAATATAAATAAATCCCTTCTGAAACGTGAAGTATCAGATCTCGCTCTGCCAACTTTGGAGGAAATTCTACACGATATTAGATGTTATTCTTAGGATTTTAAACTATTAAGCTTTCGTTAATAACAGCAAATGATAAAATTTGACTAGAATGTGTTTTATGTTACCAAAATAATGTAACGAATATTGCGTCACCGGCCGGCACCACCACGAACTACCTGTATGCGCGGATTACGTCATCTGCCGGCGCCACCACGAGCTGCCTGTGAGTGCGGGTTGCGTCATCTGCCGGTAGCCCCTGCACCAGATTATTCCAGAGTGTTCGCGGGCTCCGGACACTTCTCGACACCTGTCGAGTACAAATACGCGGTGGCCGGCGCCGCGAGTCAGTCTTAAGTCCGAAGCGGTAGCTGAGCTGTGAAGTGTGTGCATCGCGGTGAATAGCAGCGCAGTGGACTGTGACCAGTGCATAGACTGGCGGCAGCAGGATTTTCGACACTAGCTTTTCAGCTAGGTCGAATTCAGTCGCTGCCTGGAGGAGAATTCTAGCGGCCGGATCGGTAGTTTTCCGTGGTTTCTCCGATCAACATCAGGTGAATGTCGGAGCAGTACCCTACCAAACGAGCCACGGACCGCGCGCGATCTTTCCTTCCTCTTCCTTGTCCTATCCTCTCCCCCTTACACACACTTACACTAACATGCACTACAATACCACATATTCCGGGAGACCGGTCGGGAGCTTAGAGCTTGTCCTGGGTGGGGCAGTGCCCCGCTGGTGGGAGAGTCCTGGTTAGGGGGAAACTCTACTAGCCGACGGTAGGTCGGCGCCGGATCGCTCCATCCAGCGGGAGAAGATCACCGCCATCTCCCGAGAAAAACATTTACTACACTAACGGGACTAATGACCAAAGCAGTTGACGGGCCCGGAAACGTGAAAAAACCAAAACCAAACCAAACCAGTTCGTCGCACTGTGATCAGTGCAGTGAACTTTGGCCAGCGCTTAGGACTGTGCGAGTGTGTAAGAGAAGTGAACAGTGTCGTGACATGTGAATAATTAAGAGAAGTGTGACGTATAAATAATAATCAAGTGTTTTTAGTGATTGTGTTAAGAAACAAAATAAACGTGTTTGTAAAAATAATACCAGACGTTTAATTTACCACCTAGAATCGTAACAATAATATAATTAAGACGTAAAATTCTTGTTCTAGCATCCATAAGCTGTAGTACGACGGCGTGACCACCTTACTATTTGAAGCGCTAGTGATGTTACATCTGTCAGTAGGGTCCATTTTCAGCGTAGGGAAGAAGCACAGAGCTACGGGACTGTGTTATTAGACTCTGGGAATATCCTTTTTAATTTAATATTCGTTTTTAATTTTTTTAGTAGTTAAATGGATTTGTCTGCATTGTTTGTTGTGTGGATCTCTTAAGGCCGGTTGCATAAAGCTTTCCATATATTCCATTCACATGCAACGTACGAAACAGGGGATAAATCTTTGTACTAAAATGATGGTTACACTGATAACTTTTAAACTAAAAATACGGAGAAGTTTCATTAGAATTTTCATTGCCAGAAAATGCATTTGAATAATAAGAATTACAATTAAAAAATACAATAAAATGTAAACACCAAACTAAATACTTTTTTCCAAGTGCGACTAACAGTGTGGAAATATTCAAAATATTGTTTATATATAAATTATCATTTCCAATCAGAATAAAATCAACGTACACTATACTAATAATATTGTATTTGTTTTTCTTTAATAAAGTACAATTTTTTTCTTCCACAGTTGTGAATAGTCCACTTCATTTCTCATAAAAACCGCTTTCCTAGGAACCCTTTTACTGGACCAAACGTTAGGTTTAATGGCTTCGTTTGTCTTGTTTGTTGTGTGAATCTCTTAGGACCGGTTGCGAAAAACTTTCCATACGGGTTCCATAGCAATGGAATCATAAGTTATTTACGATATAAGTTTTGTAAAGCATCTTATTACAATACTAAATTGGAAAATTTGCCAAACGAGGCTGATAGGCCGAGTTTGGAAACCAATTGATTATTGCAATCAGATGGTACGACACGAATATCATACAACATTTTATCTACTTTGTAAACATTTGTTAGATTTAAGTGAAATTCGTTCGGCACCTTCAATTAGTATTCAATTTTTTTCTCCCATAAGTGCGACACTGTTCTTAACAAGAAGAACAACTGAAACACACTTGACGTATACTTTTCGACATGAGCGCATATAGTTCTGGCATCTTTTCCGTTATACGTATACCAGTTCACTAGGCGAAAGTTCAAGTTCTTTGACACGAAACATTTCGTTCATCCTCAAGGAATCGGTTCTCTACTATGTGAACAGATGAACGTTATGTTACAAGTCAATCAACATTTACGGATATATTTAAACATTAGTCTTGCACAAAAATCATTGGTTTATGACAATTAATAGTAATTTTATTACTAAATAATTAATTTATTAGTGCTCTATTGGCGACTGGCGCTCCGAAATCCTGACTAATCCACAATACGTCTAATTTTATATTACGACTTGGTAAATCGGAATTTTATGGTGGCCACTATTCCTTTGATCCAGTGATTGTATTTTTCACGCTATGTATCTAATTTTATTGCCAAAGCAATTTTATAACCAACGAATTTTGACACCAAGTGGTCCGCAACCGTGCTAACGCGCGCACTTCACTTTTAATAGAATTTATTTTGAATGGAGCACTCTCTTTTAAGAGAATTTCTTTTAAAGGGTATAGTAAATAAATTGATATTTTAAAAAAACTCACTTATAGATTCGCATTATATATTTTTACGATGGGTTGTAGAAATTGTTCCTCTCGGTAGACACTACAAACCAATTTAAAAGACGTACAGTGAGGAAAAACACGCAATTCCACACCAAAAAGACGCAATTTCACGCCTACACAATGAGAAAAACATATCATGAAACGTTTCCACGAACAATTAATATTTTATAATACAAAAAACACTTTAGTAACGCATTTTCAAATTCATAATTCGCGACAGGCCTCGACTCAATTCACGAGCAATAAAGGAGCAGTAAATCTGGTGACCATCATAAAGGCTCGATCAACCTACTACTTTAACGCTTCTAAAAATTTTATATAGAAACTCACTAATTACTGCTTCGATAATAGCGTCAAAATTCAGTATAGTATTGAATATATCATTAAGTAAACATTTCCTTCTTTCTCGTCAGCAACAAATGAATTCATTTAAATAAAAATCTAGTATTGCACGAGTTCGACAGTGCAGCTTGTTACGATGTTTTACTACCCATTTTAGTGTTTTATAATTTAATGTCATATCATCACCGTGACCACTTACCCTTGGATCAACTATTGTTCCTATTTCCTTGAAAAAATGAATTACATCTTCCTCTGTTTTGTACTTTTCAGCAAGTCTCAGGAAATTCAGACTGGCTAATAACAAATTACAACTATTCAATTTTTTTGTAAACAAATCAAAAGAACGAACTAACCCCTGGAAGATGACATTGATTAGTGAACTAGATTATATTGATTAGTGAATTAGGTGGGGAAAATACTTTTCCCCACCTAATTCACTCATTTTTAGGTGGGGAAAATACTTTTCCCCACCTAAAAAAATTCTAATAAACAAGGAACCAAATCTTTCGTCTAGTGAACTGGTATGTATAACGGAAAAGATCCTAGTTCTGATTTAAAAATAGAAATAGCAGAACATGCTGCTTTAGAAATATTGTTACTCAACAAATCATGAATGAATATCAGCGTGAGTATTTAATTTTTAAAGATTGACGTAAAAACGTGTATTCCATATCGGAAAAAGTTTTGATTGCTTACTTTTCTGGCAAGTTCAGGAAGGGGAAACCAAGTAGTCTGGTACTCCTATGTTAAAGAGTACAATATCACTTAATGACAACATTGATATCAAAAGTAAACGTAAGCTACTGCGGCTCGACTTCATGTCTTCGTGGATTCCGGGTGGACGCCACGTCATTGGCTGAGAGGCCAACGTTTCGCCTGTCATGTTGCAGGCTTCCTCAGGAAAGTGATACCGCGGTGATGCACGACCGGTGTTATATACTAACGGTAGTATATATCGGTGTAGAATAAATAACAGGAATAAACAAAAGAATTACTGTTGTACTAAAAGTGAAAAAATGAGAATAACAATTATTCAAATATATACGCCGACAGAACAAAGTTCAAACGAGGAAACGGGAGAACTATACAAAGATCTAGACGACACTACGGTTAAATACAATTCACAGTTAAATATTATTGTGGGCGATTTCAAAAGTAAAGTAGACAAGAAACAATACACAGAAGAAAACCAATGAGCCCTACGGATATGGAGTGAGAAATGAAAGAGTTGATTTGCTAATAGATTACGCACATAGTCATAAACTAAAGATAAGTATATTTTTTTAAAAATCTCAGAAAGGAAGTGGTCGGGCAGTCCCCAAATGAAATAGATTCCATGCTTAGTAATAGGTTGGATGTAATATCAAACATTCAAGTACTAAAGAGCTTTAAGTTCGACACTGATCACTAATGGTACGTGAAACACTGAATCTAGATAATAAAGTGAAGAATTATAAGAATTCAAAGAAGATACAGCGTGTATTACTAAGATAATTATTTGAAAGAATTACAAAAAGCTCCGAAAATTAATTGAATCAAAGTACGTGTGTACAAGACATTTACGCAGTTCTACACGATAAAATTTTAACTCCGCAAAAAAATGGTAAGAACAATAACTCAGTTAAGAAAAAGAAGAAACTCAAAAAAAAGAAGAATGGGAAAAGAAGAAATGAACAATGAACTGTTGCAAGAAACAATTCATAAAAAAAAATAAAAGAAAAAAACAAAATAGAAAAGCAAATGTATCAAGAAAACGAAAACAGAATTAAATACAGATAGACACGAATGACAGGAATTAAAGATAGCTTAGGCGCAAGAAAAACTCATGAAGAAGCATTTTTGTAAAGCTATAAATCATTACACTATAAATCTTTGTATCGAGTCGTCCGTACTAACACAAATATGAAAAAAAATGAATTAAAGGAAAACCGAAAAAAGAACAAAAGAAGATGGGATAAAAAATGAATATTTAAAATGGAAAGAAATCTCTTATTAGAATCAATAACTGTATTGTTCAATGCTATCCGCCGAAAGACTGAGGAAAGTCCCGTGGAATGGAAAATTATAACGCTAATGTTACTACACAAGAAAGGAAGTTGTAATGAATTGAGTAATTACGGGCCCATGAGTTAGTTATCAAACTTATACGATTTTTACAAAAATACTGACAAAACAAATTACGAAAATCTCGATGAAAGTCAATCACCAGATCAGGCAGGCTTCAGATCAAAATTCAGTATGGTTGATCATCTCCAATCTCTCAACCAGATTCTGGAAAAAGCGGAAGAATTTAATATACCAATATACATGGCATTCATAGATTACACAAACGCTTTCGATTATGTAGAGCATGTCTGCGTGATTTGCGCATTAGAAGAGTTAGGGGTAGATCACAAGTAGATTAGAATTCTGCATAAACTTTATGTAGATAAGTATTAGAAAGATAAAACTGAAATGATTGGCCCAAACTTTAAATTACGTAGAGGTGTAAGACAAGGGGACCCAATTTCATCAAAATTATTTATCAGCATGCTGGAATATATCTTTAGAAAACTAAACTGGAAAGACAAAAATTATGGTTTAAACATAAATAGCAAAAAAGTATTGAAGTAGGGCTAACGATGAAACCAACAAAAACAAAATTAATGTCAAATTGCGTAGAACATAAAATTAAAATTGAAAACAAAGGTTTGTTATGTGAAAGAATATACTTATCTTGGTCAAACTATAACAATAAATATGAGAAATAATAATGAAATAAAGAGAAGAATAGGACTAGCTTAGGGAAAATTTCGTTCTTGAAGTTTATTTTTGAGACCAAAACATAAAAGAAAATTAAAATTTCATATCTTAGACTGTGTATTTCCGGTGTTATTAAATGGAGTACAATGGAGTTTAACACAACAATAAATCCCTAAGAGTATGCCAAAGAAACATGGAGAGGAAAATACTACACATCAACTGAAGGATAAAGTAAAGAATGAAGAAATTGGTAAACAGAGCGGTTTAAGGGATTAAGCAGCAAGGGGTCAACAACTAAAATGGAAATGGGGTTGCCACGTGGCAAGATAAAAAGATGACAGATGGGCATGTGTTAACAACCTTGGATCAAAGTCAGGGAAAAAGAATCACAGGACGTCCTAAACAAAAATGGGCCGATGTCTTTAAGAATGTATATGGCAACATATGGTCAAGAATAGCAAGGAACAGGGAAATATGGAAGGTTCAAGAGAAACAAATGAATACAGCATTAGTGAAAGGAAGTGCTAAGTGTGAATAAGTGTAAATAGTTAAAGGGTTAATGTTAGTGTATAAATTAAAATAACACTAAATCTCTTAACGACTGGTTCAACTTAAGAGATACGCAGAGCCACCCGCTCCGGCAGGAAGCCCTTGCCCTTTTAGGGTTTCTACGGGCTTACATCATCATCATTATATACGGGACAGTCACGAAAACATTGACACCAGTAAGTTTATTCAGTTATTAGCGTTTTTAAAGGGGAAAAGTGTAAGATTCAAAACGAAGAAGTCCAAAATATTTTCAAAAGAAGAGAGGGAAAAAACGCCATTACTTTACCGCTCTAGTGAATTTCATTACCACACTAGGGCGGTAAACTACTTCATTTCAAAACTGGTTAAAATGGCAAAATCTTTGGCTTTACGAAACCAAATTTGAAAAATTAAATTTATAGCTTCCATAGGACATGCACCGTTGCATAAAGCAAATGTATGGAATCTATAACTATAGATTGTGTAGGAATTTCGAGATTAAAACACTAGACAGCGACACAGTCGATAATTGAATATTGCTTATTCTGTGTTTCGTTTTTCACGGTCTTAGCGTGCGCTGTGCTTCGATGAGGTTCTTGGTTGTGTTTCTGTATGTTTTCAGTAATCATTTTGTTTTATTTCATTATATTGATTCATTTTATATTATTTTACTTTTAATTATTTATATTAAATATAACATCTTATATTTGGCATTGCAATTTCTATTTAAATAAATCATTTACCTTCCATTCCTAATTTTAAGTATTTTTTTATTCAATTAGTAATAATAATAAATAGTAATTCATCATAAAATACTATTCAAATATCTTTGAAAGCAATAAGTAATTTGCTATCTAAACCATTAAATAATGCACATTGATGCAACTAGAGCCCGGATGTTAAGGCATTTAATTTACCAAATATGGGCAGCCAAAAATGCACATGAGTTTTATAATTTAAGTATAATAATTTATACTAGAGTACCCATGCGAGAACTCTCGCATGTTAAATTCTACCCAGGTCCCTATCTTTCCTTTCCCATATTAAGATGGGGAAGTTGTTAACGAAACGTGTTTATTTGTTTACAAAACTTACAAAGGTAACTTCCAATGTACTTGTATAATTTAAAATACAAATAAAGAAGAATGAAATTGATTTTTGAAACAAATTTTGAATAATGGTTTATTCAGTATATAGACATGTTTGTGGAAAACAATTCACAACACTTACATAAATATATTTGAAGTAATTATACGATTTTCTTTGACAGTTATCTTTTCGCTTTCCTTGATAGTCACAAAAATATTAGGAAAGCTGTTTACTCTCGAGAAAGCTCCTTAAAGTTATCCATGCGAAAATACAGGATCAGGCAGGCACAACCCTACTCTTTAAAATATTATTTAACTTCATTACCGAACTGAGAGGTACACCCGTGCAATGTAATCGCCCAGAGTATCAAGTAATTAGTTTCATTTCACATACAGTCGCAGATTCGGCACGTTGCTGAACTGGTGACATAGAATCGAAAAGCAACGGACCAGCAAAATGTAATAGAATATCCAAGAAGCTCTCGTCCTATAGATTACGGCCCGAGGAACGTTTCTTTGTAGCCTTCGGTTTCAAACTTCCCGATTTTAAGGCCCCAGATCACTTTGTCTAAGAGTTATTCAACTAACTAGATTTTATTAATGCTGCCCGTGTGTAGGATGATGCATTTGACATGAATATTTAGATTCATTTTTCAACAAATCTTTCATATTTTAAAAGTCAATGTTCAAATCATCACGTCTCCGTGAAGTTATTTTTCTTTAGAGAAGATCAGTAAAGATTGTGTGTGCGCAAAATTCATCTATACTACCGAAATAATGTAGGAGAGGATTTTATGTATTATAAACAATAAAACATGAGATGAAGTAGCAAAATCTGGACTATCATACGCTGTAGAAACTATATTTCTATCTATTTTCAATGATTAGTAAATCGATCTATTTAATAATAAATTTAACTTGCTTGCATGTAACATGTACAGCTATTACTAACACGTTCAAAAGAGCATTTACAGCACCAAATGTACTAGGATAATCTTCCTCCAGTCTCTTGCAAATCTTCAGCTTGTCCAAGATATAAATCATCTTGCTGAAATTACTAATCACTCTAGGGAAAGTATTATTTCCCAGAATGTTCAATGCAATAACATGATTGAACACGCTGACTAGAGAATTTCAACGAATTACTGCTGCTAGAGAAAAAAAACTGGCTCGGGTAAAACAGAATCCAATCCTAAAAAGACACAATCATTACTCTTCACTGTACACAATCGTGCATTCTGTGCCAATATTGTTTCTTTCTTCTGTTTGTCGAAGAACATCGAAATATATAAGAGCTCTATTTTCGTCATAGTTTGATTTCGTTTTTCAGCTCTCAGATGATGCCCGTCTCAAATTGTCTTCAGTCCTCGGCCTTATCTTTTGTGTTCACACGCAGAACACCCTGTCAATTCCGTGGAGATGGTTTCTTCCTTGAGTCTCGGTCGTTCCATAGTACACTGTAGCTCCTTTCGTTTTTCATCACAGCCTAAGGACTTGCAGCAAATTTCCCTTTTATCAAAGTGAAGTGTATCCATCCTTCAAAAAAAGGAGATCGAATAAACAAGTTAAACAATTATTGCTCTTAGATTACTTATGTCAGGTCTTTAAGTCAACCACACCAGAAACAATAAACCATATGGTGGAAGAAATATGGCATATGCTTTCATCAAATTTCATTTTTAATTCATGTTTTCAAAAAAATATTTTCACGAAAGCAAAACTTTTATTTCTTTTTGATGGAATAAATTATTATTCTTATTTTCTTAAAGTGAATTAATTTCACTGGAAGAATTCGTGTTCTTGATAATATACTGAGCGAAACATCTGAGATATTTACCGATGTGTAAACATTATTGAGTAATTTAATTATTTAAATTTTATTTGATAAGGGCGTCTTGAATGCATCAATACCTTCGTGTTTTTTTTATCATTAATTTTTATTATTCTTCCTTAACAAAATATGCATTCAGTAATAAAAGTTTTAAGATACTTTTATAGAGTAAAAGTGTAATTTTTGGAAATAGTGTACAACGTTGGTTAATAAAGATATTCAAGGAATGTAACCTTTATGTGCCTCCGTTTAATGTTTCTTCTAACCAAATGAATAAATAATTGAATGCATTATTCTCTGGTATCCAGGTTAAATGTGTTTTTAAAAAATGATTAAAAAACATTTTGTTGAGTTCAGTTTTGAACTGATACATTATATGACGTCACACATTTCAAAATTCAATTTCTTAATCGACTATTGCGCTGTTCAACATATTCCACTCATTAGAAACTGTTTAAACTATTAACACAGTAATTTCTATAATTTTTTGATTGTGATTTGAAGTCTAGTGAATAACTATACTATTGCTAAAAGTACAATGTCTCACCTGACATACTGGGTTTCTCGACTTTTAGAAGTTTATAATCCTATTGTTGAAAAATTTAACAAAACAATTCCAATTTTTCAGTTACAAAAGATACAAAACAGTATCTCAAATTGATTTTTATATTTCGTCAAAATACAGTACAATTCAAAGTATTTAAAATTATATCTTATCACTGTTGAGTCAATTCCTGTGGACTGATTTTATCAGCACTTCTATCAGCATACGCATTGTGAATGATAAGTCATTTATTAGCCATCAATATATTAGTGTAAATCTGTTAAAGATTTTAAAAGGATTGTGGTCACAGTATCATGTATGTGTGGTTCGCTGCAATTTTTTAAGTCAATAAAAGTTTTGTCTTCCTGAAAACTTCAAGCAATTAGTTAAGATAAGTAAATATAACCATAAAATTGAAGTCTCTCGAAACATGAACATTTGTTTCTGTAATACAATACCAAAAGAAAGCCAAAACATTATATTCTATCATTGCACTCTCCTTTCAAATATTCGGGAAATAAAATTTAACAGTTGATTTACATTCAGAAGTGTTACGTACGACATTTTTTTAAGTTAAATTTCATTTTCTACTTTCAAGTACAGCTGACAAGCACTTAATTAATTTCTGGATAACATATCTATCAGAGAAATACAATTTCTATTTCACTAGACCGAAGCCAAGAATGTAAGCAGATCCATCTAATTTTATTTCATTTAAAAGTAAAGAACAAATCATGGTTTTCATTCACTAAAAAATCGTTAAATTGTTACAGTTTTTAGTATTTATCAGTGTATAATGCACATATAATGTGAATATTTTTTTCATTACGGTCGCATAAATCTTTTAATTTTATACTGTAATAATCTAAAATACTGGTTATCAACAATATCTGATCTTACAAAATTGCTGCTGCAATGATTTCTTCTTCTACTGCACGTTGAAGAATTTATTATAGATCCACAATAAGAAGATTAAATAACCATTGAACCAAAATTCAAGATGTTCTAGAATGCTCATTGGAACGATACTTTTTAACAGTTTCAAATTTAGGTTGAATATTATAAAAGTGTGGCATTTCCCTAAAAAGTAGTGGTCTTCTTTTATACTAATTTGCAAACTAAGTGCGATTCCCATTGTTCTTTGATCTTTATTGATATGCAGTAATATTCGTAATTATTGTTAAACATGTAGTTGGCAAAATATAAAATTGCAGTGAAGTTTGAAGGCGGGGTCGCATAAATAATGGTATGTGAACACATTAAATTAATCGAGGAATTTTTAAAGAATTTTTAATAACTTCTCATCGTCGAGGAATGCGTTCCCCAGTATCGATTTAGAAGCTAGGAACGTCTACTATGTTGATGAGATGATACAAATTTTCTAAATCAAATATATTTCACAGTATCTCTGAACTGCAAAATGTACTAGTGCGTGGGACTTTTCAAAAATAAATGCATTAAGTCATTACTAGCAATACTGGCAACTACTGCATTAAGATGTCTCTCTCTATATTTTCATTAAGTTATTGCAAACGTTTTTTTAAGCCTTTTTGCTACCATAAGTCCTCAAAAAATTAATCTCGATTGCAAGCATTTTGCGTGACGCTTCTTTTATCAAAATCTGAATAGGGTGCTGTTAATGAGACGCTTAATTTGCAGCCAAAATAAAGTATTTTCACTAATCTCTCAAAGGAACCTATTAGAAGTGTCAGCAGATTAGTTTTTTCCACCACTGTGAGACTTGAACGTAGGACTCTAGGTATCTACAAAACCGCAGTTGCAGACTCGCAAATGCATGAACTATTGCTTCCGGTACTAACTATTTTGGGTTTCGAAATAAAAAAAATGTTCATTATAAAGTATAGAAAAATTTTGAACACGTTCAGGAGAAAACGGCAATTTAGCATCGGAAACTGCACAAGTTTCAGCTCATTTTCACAGAAAAGTAATGTGTCCGGGAAACTTTATAAAAAAGCCCTTTTACTCACAATCGCAATCCTGTACACTAATCTCCGGTCATGTAAATACAGTAAAGCTCCATTAGCCCAAACTCGCTTAACACGGATTCCGCTGTAACACGAACAAAACTTCGGTCCCGGTAGGTGATTACGATAATACAGACATTTATAATAATAGGATAACACGAATTTTTATAACACGAACTCCGATTATCTCAGTTCCTTGGAATTCGTCATAATTAGGGTTTACCGTATGAAGCTCGAAATATAAAAATACATTTATGTGATTTTAGAAAAATTAAAGAATACAACAAAACGGCGTTTTACCATCTATTATAGTGAGTTTACTACTATCCTTACAAAAAGTTTAAAGAAGATATATGGAAACTTTTTCAGAAAAGCTTGGTTTTAATACTTTTATATTGCCAATATTTTATCCAAAATTACACGAAAACTACAACAATTTGCAAAGAATATACATAACATTAAATAAAGAACATATTGTGGAGAACGTTTTATTAGAAGAAAAAGTCGCTACCTTCAATACTGTACAATGTTGTAAAACGCCGGAAAAATCAAACTTGTAATTTTCGAACACTCAGATTTACTACTGAAAATCAGGACGGATGGATGAACGTTTTGCCGTAAACCTGTTTCTCGCTATCTAGGACCTACTAATCGTGGATTATGACAAGAAAATGAGTTTGAGGAAGAAATTTGCTACATATTTGAAAAAAAATTATCCACTTTTGCTGTGTCAGGGGTCCACAATACGAGTTTTTCTGTCAAAAAATTGCTGCTTTGCCGCAGCATTACTTAACTTTATCTATCTATTACTTTTATACGACAAAGTAAAGAGGAATGAAATATTTCTCTTTAAAAAATATTAATAAAACTAGCAGAACCCGGCAGACGTTGTTCTGCCCTTCATCTCCCTCTTTCTCCTTCCCTTCTCTTCCTTCCCTTCCATCTTATCATTTCGTCTCTATCTTTCTTTCTCTCACTCTCCATCTCTACTCTTATTTGTCTCTCACTCGCCTGTCTCTATCTTTCGTGTTCACTCTCCGTGTCTCTCACTCTCCGTGTCTCTCACTCTCCGTGTCTCTCACTCTCCGTGTCTCTCACTCTCCGTGTCTCTCACTCTCCGTGTCTCTCACTCTCCGTGTCTCTCACTCTCCGTGTCTCTCTCTCTCCGTGTCTCTCACTCTCCGTGTCTCTCACTCTCCGTGTCTCTCTCTGTCCCTGTCTCAGTGTGTCTGACTGTGTGTTTCTCTCTCCCTCTCTCTATGTCCCTCTCATTCACATTAGTTGCAGATTCTGCGCGTCTCTGAGGTGGAGTAATATCGAGAATCGTCGGATCAGCAAAAAATTAATAGATCGTTCAAAAAGATCTCATCCTGTAGATTACGATGAGACAAACATTTCTTTGAAGTCTCCGGTCTCAAAATTTTAGTTTTTAATGGCATAGAACACTTCATGTAGGATTTATTTAACGATATAGATTCAAAAGCCGAGTGTTGGAATTGCATTTGACACGAATAATTTGTTCTACAGCGTTAATAATTTTTTCTACAGAGCCATAATTTTTTTCTTGAATGTTTTCGATATTTTAATAGTTATTCTGCTATTTGGGGTGAGAGATAAATCCAAAAAATGAGAGATAATTAAAATTGATCCAGCTGTTCTTAAGTTATAGATGGTGTAACTAACCTGATTTTCTTTTATTTATTTAGATTTCAGCTTCGATCATCCATAAATCCAGAAATTCGACTATCAGCATCCACGTTTTGTTTTGACTAATGTAAAAAGGTAATAATTTTAAAATATCTTTGAGATACCTGATGTATCTCAATCGTACATCATAAACTGAATACAAACCTACGTAAGTTATCACTTTTTATCTGATTCCAATACTTAATACTTTCACACAGACAAATAGCCTTCTCTCATTTTCACAGATATATGTGCGGTGGACCTCCCATTATATTTAGATTTTATAAAATATTAATATTATGTGTCTAAATTTAAATTACCTTGTATCATATGTATAAATCATTTTATCATCCTGCATTTACGGTCAGTATCGTATTATAGTATGTATGTATTTTCTCCTGAAGAGAGCCTTAAATTTGCTGCTGACCGAAGCGTTGAATGAATTGTAAAGAAATGCTGACGAGCTGAGGTTATGGTTTTTCTCTCTTTTTTGTCTTTAATCTTTACAATTTTAATATATGTTTACATCAATTTTGTTATGAATTTGATTAAATTACTAATAAACTTTTCAACAATATGAAGATTTGTTTCATCTCAGCACTTTCAAATCACTCACAGAATTTTGACATCACACCCAAGACCAACTCAGACAACTCCACGGACTCGTCAGTCAACAATTTGCATGTTCAACGACCATCTCTTGTAGAAAACATAAATTCTGCAAAACATACTCCACTCACGATTTGGCGAAGGGCTTAACTCAATCACGATACGATCACACAAAAGTATCTCCATTAAGGTGAATATTTCATTCATATTGTATAAAAATCTGAATGGGATGCAAGAGGAGCGTCTTTTTTTGTTAAATGTAATTGATAACAGATAATATCTCACATGTGACTGCGGTTGTCATTAGCTATACTTGGGTTTTTCTTAAGTGGGAGTTGACGTAAGTCAGCTGTTGACAGTTTCGTTCAATTTTCAGCTAAATGTCACCACAGTGACGTCACCGTTATGTCGATTTAGTTCTCGATTCGTTGACACCGTAACACCTTTTTTACGTTAATTGCCACGTTAGGAAACCCCAAGTATAGTATGGCGAGTGCTCCCCTCGCTTCCGGCAGATGGCGGGGTTGCTGGCACAAAGCTGACCGTTAAAAAAGTTGTTTTGAATGAAAAAAACAATTTTGAATGTCATTACACTTTTTTCGTGATTCTTTAACATTTCCTTTTTATTTACACGGTGATAACTGCAATGTACAATGCTCATCCTTAACGTATTACTTTGCTCCTTACTCTCACAAACTAGGTGAAGAAATGAAATGAGATGGCATGTTTGCCCGACTTTGTCAACTTGTTCGTCCGGACAGGCCTGCACGGCAGGGAATGTTTGGTTCGGTTATACGAGGCAGTTAGAGGAGATGGGGTTATATACCCGAATGGGCAAACTCACGTATATAGGCCAATTTCTCCCGAAGGGTCAGTTACTGCGAATGGAGCAGTTTGACGCAGACATCTGACTTGCATTGCTTCGCGTCACATCTGGAACGTACTACCAAAGAGATTTTGCAGACCCTCGTTGTAGCAAGACAGCACGTCGGTAAAGCTAGCACTCCCACTTTCGAAAAACTGAAAAATGTTTGCGCCATAAATTTGGGCTAATTTCAGCCCCCATTCAAAAATTTTGGGCTACCTCCCAACACCCCGAAATTAAAATTTCAAATTGAGGCTGGTAAAGCTAGCACCCCCACTTACTCAAAATTCAATAAGTTTTGTACGCCAAACAAGTGAATTTTGGACTCCTGAGCGCCCCTTTTCGAAATTCCGAAACCCCCCAAATAAGAAAACCAAAAACCAAAACCACCCCAAATTCTCAAAACTCAAAATTCTTGCGCCATAATTTTAGGCTAATTTTGGACTCTTCAGTGACACCAAAAACATTTTTAAAATTCCTTTTTTTACCCCGAACTACTAAAATTCAAATTTTTTTTTGCATGATCTAAACAATTGAATTCTGGTTTTTCTATGGGCCAAAACATAATACTCAAAATATTGAAACTCACCCCTAACTACGAGAGAGAGAAATGAGAACCACCGAATATTTCATAACTAAAAAAATCATGGGCCATAATTTGGAGCTTTAAGCCACCGAAATCATTTTTTACCCACATTACGAGTACAAACACCCAAATTAACTTAGCAAAAAGGGGATTGAAAAGCTCCACATGTCAGAACTAGAAGATCAGAAGAAATCACACACACACACACACACACACACGATATTACGGTTCAAAGAAATTAGAGCCACAATTCCATCCATTATAAGCAATTGCAAAATTTTAGTTAATGAAAGATTTAATATAGATAATTTATCACAGTTTATAAATTGTTATAAAACCTAAACTACAAGACTTCCCCTTCCAGGAATCGAATAATCTCTAAATTACATACATGTAAGTTACACAAACCCAAAACGTGCATACGATATTACAAATTTTCGAGCACTTTTCCATTGTTCAGAAATAAACACAAAAGTAATGAACGTATACGAGCAAGACATTTTTTGACAATTGTCCACATAATTCTAAATTACACGCGTTGCTCAAATAATTTTGGACTAGTACAGTATTGATAAAAAAATTAAAATTAATAAAAATAATCCCAAAATTTATCAAATCTTTTTTCTTATTATCTTTTCTTATTTATAAATCTTATCAAATCTAAAGAGTTACACCATACAACAAGGTGTCACGGACAGGATAGGAAACCTCTTGAGGCGGTTGAAGATCAAGACTGTTTTCAAGGCACACCAGAAACTCGGTCAAACATTAATGCGCGTCAAAGACCAGCGCTCGAAGCCGCCGGAGTATACTCATACATCCCTTGCAGCTGCGGTCACACTTACATCGGGGAGACAGGAAGAACCATAGAGGAGAGACTACGCGAGCACATTTGTGACTTCAAATTTAAGAAGGTACACCGCTCCGCGGTAGCTCTCCACGCATGGGAAACCGGCCATGACTTCCTGTTCGACAAGGCCGAGGTGCTCGAGGGAGAGGATAGGTGGTGGCCAAGGCGGATAAAGGAAGCTTTAGAAATAGCCAAACATCCCCAGAACATCAACGTGGACGCGAGATTACGTCTCCACGATGCGTGGATTGCACCTTTGCGGAATGCGAGGTCGCGGGAGGCCGACCGCCCGGACCGCACCATGCCGTCCGCCCTGAGCTTCCCGGACCGCCCCCGGGAACTTCTTAGTACTCGTCAATGTAAACACTACGTTATTATGTGAAAACAAACACGCAAACGAACACCATAAGTATTAATATTCATATATTGCCGTTAAACTTCAGGTGAAGAAATAGATGACAACATAAGCAATTCAATGCTTACAATAAGTGAGAAAAAGAGTTAAGGTTTTTGGAAACTGTTCTGGAAGTTCTGTTGTGTTAAGACTTCTTATCTCAAATTCTTGCGACTCAGGTTTGATTAAAAATATCCAATGCACTTGAAAATGTGCACTTATGAAATGAAATGGCAACTATTAGTAAGCAGCAACCCTGAACATTATTTCGATATATGCAACCCGCAATACAACCGTGTATTGCGTGCTGCTATAAGTAACTACAATTTCAACAAATGAAAGTTGCATTGTCCAACAATTTTCTGGAGTGCACTAATTATTTCCAATTCTCCTAAGTGAACATTATTGAATATTGCGTAGTTAAGAATTTAATAACAAAATGAATTCTTATAAAAGTAATTTTATTGCATATATTTTAATTGTAAGCATAAAGATATTTCAAAACGCAAACTTCAGAAAAAAACAAGCTTACAACTGTTATTGCTGAAAGTTAACTGTCGATTTAAGGAGAGAAAGTATAATGTCATTCCTGAGTAATAACTTTTTTACATTTTCTAAAAATTGTTTATTTCAAAAACCTTTTAGAACTAGAGTAGAATCAAAACCAATTTTAGTTTTACACGGATGTATTTCGTAGAATGGTACCCTTAAAAATTGGCTAAAAAAAAAATAAATTAAAAATATTTGTAGAAAATTGATTTTATTTGAAATATTACACTAAAATACGCTCCAAACATAACATACTAAATACGACCTTTATCAAATGTGCTTCAACAAAATAGAGCATCATTTAACACACACAACATTTTTAAATGTATTACTGTCGTTTTAGCACCGGTATTTTAGTGAGAATAACGGCACATTATACAGTACGTGTTCTCCTTTAGCTTACGAGTCATTCTCCTACTCATAGTCAGATATTTTGAGAGAATAAATTTTCACTTCTTGACCCGACCAAACATTGCTAGCTTTTTAAATCACTGATTTAAATAGCTCTATACTGGAACCAATTGCGAATATTTCCTACAACTCTTAGACTACCAAAATGAAATAGAGCGATTAAGACAGGGTATCACTTTATAATTATGGCAAAATAAGTCAGTTTTAAGGAAATATAATGCATTGTTTCCTAATGATGCATGAAGGTAATATGTGGTACATCAAAGCATGTTGCGATTTGCATGTACCCCTATTGATTTCCTTTCATCATACTATGTGGATTTCCCTTTTTTGCTCTTAAATCTGTTTAATGTACCTCCGAAATGTTTCCTCGTTCATTAGTACTTCATTTGCGGAGTTTTGTGTCGAGGGTGTGTTACACTCGTAAATTGTAGAAAATCTTCAGATTTTCTCAGCGTATTGTTCGAGGATTGGTAAATGCGTCTGTACATTCAATGTTTATAATTGATTGCTACAGCATTTCACGTCACAATATCTGTATTCTGAAAGCTCACACACTTCCAATACAGATTTTGAAGAGCTTGAGCGGCTACTGCGAATATATATATATATATATATATATATATATATATATATATATATATATATATATATATATATATATATATAATATATATATGTGTGTGTGTGTGTGTGTGTGTGTGCGTGTGTGCGTGTGTGCGTGTGTGCGCGTGTGTGCGTGTGTGTGTGGATGAGCGTAGTCGTGCAAAAAAAATACTTTACGACAATCCATCTTGGCGTTCTCATAGACAGAACCTGACAAATGTGCATATGTTTTCTCATTTAATCAATAGTCACTCATCGGTTATTCATAGTCAGGACATAGACTTGCTAAATATTGAGATCAGTAGTGGACGAGGCTAGTCAGTTTGTTCTTTAATCTGCAAGCCTCTTGGTCTGTATTTGAACGATTCAATTCACTGGTAAATTCTTTGTCAAATAAAGACACTGCACCCTCACTTTGCTGGAGGTCTAAATATTTCATCTTTTGGTTCACATTCGGGTCACAAAAAACTGATTACGTAAGCAAATTTTTTTTCGTGCAAATGGAGAGTGGTGAAGGCATCTTTATTTCGTAACAACTCAAACGAACATAAGAACACAACGTACAAACTGATAATAAGCGAAGTAAAGGATTCCATATTAATGTTTGTAAGTGAAAAAGATGTACAGTGAAGATACAGACGATTAGAACAAACATACAGTCAGACTTACCCTTGTATAGAGAGCGGATATTATGTAAATTTGGTCTATCGTGGTTTCTGACAGCGCATCAAGCTATTCAATCGGTCATTCGCAATTCATTTTGAAAACCAAAAGGATTTGCCTTCACCTCCGCGATCTTTAGTCAACTCGCGACATGTAGCGTGTTGGGTGTGTTTGAGTGTCCGTATGTGTGTGAATATATATATTGTGACATCACGGGATTAGTCAACCAACTCCATAACGCCACCATTAGCTACGAAAAGAAGCCCACGAACAGAGAGGACTAGGATACGCGGCGGAGCGATGGCTGGTAAACGCGCGATCTGCCCACAGCTTTTCGAACTATGACGCCCGAACTAGTGAATAATGTATTTTCCGGGAGGTCGTGAAAAGAGGAGAATATTCACCCCTCCAAAATTTCCCCGGGCGCGAGTACCATAAGTATCGCGGCGCGCCTCGGAGGAACACTCTTTGACTGCAGAGGCGACGGCGACTACGCTGAGCTCTCTTCGATTGCAGCAGCGACGGCGGTTGTAACTTGATAGCATAGGAGTTTATTTTAACTTGGTAGTTAAAAGTGAGCTTGAGAAGCGTATCTTCGAAAGTGAGGTAATTAAGAAATGGAGTGCACAAGCATTCGTCGCATTCACAATATTTGAGAGAGCAAGCGAAGTGACTGTTTGACGCCGAAATAATTTCAAATTTGTAAAATTCGCGCAGAAGGACATAAACTAAATCCAGCATCTCATATTGCACGCTGAGACCACACACGCCCAAAGTGTGGTTGGTAGGCCGAGCATTTTAAGCATAACTTCAGCGACATTAATTATTCGAGGCTGGAAGCGCGAACAAACTTGTACGAGGCGCGGCAGAAGAAGAAGGACGGAGGTGTTGAGTTAAAAGAACTGGCACTTTTTACGCGGCGATCAGTTGGGGAATGAAGATCGCCGTAAAATACACGACAATTCGTGCTAAAAGTAGGTGAAAAGTCCAAAATAGGTGAGAGAAGTATCCCGAACCATGTGAGTGGCAATTTCAAGTTCATTTACTGCACGTGTTATTGAATTCATTCAAAGAGGCCATACCTTGTGAAAATCATGAATTATTTAAGTAAAATTGTACATGTTGTACAGTCGATGTTATCTGGAAAAGTCAGTTTATTGTATTGTGTTAAAAGTAATTGCTCTCTGTGATATGTACAGGGGTCAGATTTAAGTAAGGTGTATATTACGTTTTATTGTTTTTTCTCTTTAAAGTTCGATGTTATAGTGAGTGCGAAGCCCAAGGCTAGCATCTGTGAACGGAATTCCTGAAAACAAGGTAAAATTCATTTTAAAAGCCGTGCACGGAAAACCTAGAGGCTAAAAAGAGTAATATAATTGGGTAGATGAAAATTCGAATACTATATATAATTCGAAAATATATATATATATATATATATATATATATATATATATATATAATGAGTGTGTGTGTGTGTGTGTGTGTGTGTGTGTGTGTGCGCGCGCGAGCGCGCACGTGCCGAGCTATGCAACGCCTCCCTTGTCGCGTTCCACGGCCAGCAAGAAGCGTGGAGTACGCAAGTAGTCAGCAGATCAACCATCTTAAAGACGCACTACACATTTCTGCTACTTCTACTCCATGTTTTATGGCTTTTGTCAGTGTTACAAAATTATGTTTCGAATACGTCACACGAATCCTTGTCACGTCAAATGAATGTATGAGGGCATACAATATTCTGTATAAAATCATAATATACATGAACTATACAATTATTACTGTAACACCAACTGTGTACCCATAATTGAATACATCCATTATTTGAGCTTCATCAGAAATATGTGTTATTTTCAACATTTAAGATTCTCTAGTAGCAATTTTCTTTGAGTTGTTGATTGACAAGGTTACCGACGTAATAATCATTTAATTTTTAAAATGAATTACTTTCATTAATAAGGCTAGTTCGTAAATTAAATATAGAGAAAAATAAAGAGATAATATTCTTGAAAGTCAAGATTTACATTAAGAACTTTCCCAGACGATACAAAACTAACCGATTAAGAAGTGGCATCTGTGGTCACTCGAAATTTGGTACTAAAACTACGAATTGAAAAATACGAGGCCATCTTCAAGGTAATCCGTTCTCTCGCCCAGTTCAGACTTAAAGCAGATACACCATACGAGGTAGCGGAGAAAGTAAGGTTGCACAAAGTTGAAGGACGCAACTACGAACCAACGCAAACCTCTACCACGCTGTGGCCATTAACATTTCGTTGGTACTCCCAGCGAGGAGAGTCGGATGGTGAACGTCTAAATTACGCATTGCAGTCCTTGCTTTCACCACTTCTCTTTGTGGCATTCTTAGGCTATCCCATTTTGATGGTACTAATTGCTTTACACAACGCTCTCATAACATTCTGACGCGCTTCAATCCCAACTCTTCCCATCTCCTCTCCTCTCCTCTCGAATTCTAACCCCGTCTCCTGTACAATCCTATTCCCTCTCCTCCCCAACCCAAACCCCTCCCTCCCCATCCCCCCTCTGCAATCCCACTTTGTTCTCCAATCCCAACCCCACCCCCCCCCCCCCCCCCCAATTTCCTCCGTAAATGTCATCTGTTCGCTTTACGCCTTCGCTGGCGTGGTCCTTGGCGCTCCTCGTCGTGGGCCCCCAAAAGGCCGTCGTCGCTCGCAGCTTCCGGTCGCGCTCCCACGGCGCCGGGGACCTCGGAACGGCTCTCACGCCCCTCTCTCTCTCCACCATCGCCCCCTCCTGCTCCCGCTCCTCCTTCGACCCAGCCCCGAGGGGGCTCGCCACTGTCTGCCCGAGGAAAGAAGTACCCTCGCTGACGTGTTCTTAGCAAAGAGGATCCCTCCAGGAGTCTAGGAAGAGAAGCTGGCGCTCTCACTATCAAGTCTGTTCCAGTATTTTGAATTTTACTATACTGGTCGCTAAAATATTTTCAGTATTACATAACAGTAACAATATCCAATATTCACGATTCTTTGCTCATTTTCACTTGGAAATGTCCACTAAATGAGTGCTGATATATCATGAATTTAATATTCCTTATTTTTGACAATAATATGATTTATAATGCAAGTTATTAAGTTTTTTTTATGAATCAGAAGTTTTCTCTAAGTGTCTTTCCGAGAACGGCAAAAATAGTACAATCTTAATCTAAAATGTGCAGTCTACTTCGATTTCAATTATGGTTTCCAGATATTTTAAATGCGAATCATATATTTTATTCAGATCACTTGAATTAGAAATTGCTTATTAAAGAAACGGTCGCTTATTTGCAGATTGAATTCGAAATTTTCCATTAAATACCATTATGGAAACAAATATACATTCAAATCCAATAAATGAATTGTTACAGAGTGTGATTAGTTCCAACACGAAATATATGGTAGTTATATGCAAATTGCGTGAACATAATGTTACTCTCATGTGATCATTTTATTAGTGCTTCTGTTTGAGTGCATGTAAGGAAGTACACTGGACATTCTGTGGCAGAGAAGGTCAAAGAAAATTCTCTTTGATCGCCAGTAGAGACTCCCCGTAAAAGGCGCAATCTTAAAATCACTATGTAAATGCAACATCGAACGCTGCACGTACACGTCAACTGGCATTACATCAAATCGATGTTACAAGCGCAGTACATGCTCGTCCTCAGACGAACACATGAGGTTTTCCTAGCTTTTACGGACACTGCTGGCAACGCAAGATGGCGGACCCTCCCTCCATACGCCCCCGCGATTCCCGGTGCCTCGCACCCACTCCTCCCCACCAACGCCGCCTACGCCACACGTATCTTACAAGCACCCCTCCATTCCGTCAGTATTTCCCCCGCAAATCATGTTCTTCCTGCAGCTCCAGCCATCTCTCACACCCACGTTCCCCCTCCTGCCGTCCGCCCTCTCCCCGTTCCCTCTGCCGTCCGCCCTCTGCCGTCCGCCCTCTGCCGTCCGCCCTCTGCCGTCCGCCCTCTGCCGTCCGCCCTCTGCCGTCCGCCCTCTGCCGTCCGCCCTCTGCCGTCCGCCCTCTGCCGTCCGCCCTCTGCCGTCCGCCCTCTGCCGTCCGCCCTCTGCCGTCCGCCCTCTGCCGTCCGCCCTCTGCCGTCCGCCCTCTGCCGTCCGCCCTCTGCCGTCCGCCCTCTGCCATCCGCCCTCTGCCATCCGCCCTCTGCCATCCGCCCTCTGCCATCCGCCCTCTGCCATCCGCCCTCTGCCATCCGCCCTCTGCCATCCGCCCTCTGCCATCCGCCCTCTGCCATTTTCTATTTCTTCTCCATCTTCACCATCCTTGCTGTCTTCACCCCCTTCCGTCTCCTTCGCCGCCCTTTGACCACCACCGCCATCGTCCGCGTCAGGAGAGAAGGAAGGATGTGAGTGGGTCGCGAAGAGGCAGCGCAGGGGCCGATCGCCCGCCGCGCCGTGACGTCACGCGATTCCCTGGAGGCGCCGCGCCACTCTGCAAGTAATGCGGGGTGCTTCTTCGCGGCGGCGGCGGCGGGGGTGCCTACTCGCCTGCCCACTCACCCGCTGAACCAACACAACTCTCTCCACGCCGTTTCCGGGCCCTTAATTTTTTACCTGGCGCGCTCCCCGTCTGGGACGGCGCTGTCTCGCACTCTCTCACTCGCTCTCTCGCTCGCTCGCCCTCTACACAACGCGCTTCTTTTTCTTTCCACTTTTTGCGGCCATCTGCGGAAATGGGTCATATTCGTCAAAGTCATTTCATCAAGATCATATTCATGCTGACTGAAGTCTGGATAATTCATATAATATATCCGTGATTTGGGAAATTATATGATGTAACTATATTAACGATAACGTATTAATATTGTAGTCTGTATATATGAAAATGTTGATATGTATAAAATATATGAAATGAAATGTGTTGAGCCATGCAAAAATATAAGTATTTTAGCAACACCCCTAATTGCATGTTGTGTTCTTGATATAATCCAAGAATCGTTTTTGTTTTGTGAAGAAAATCAATAAGTTGTAAACAAAGTTAAGTAATCCAAACTTTCTGAGAAGGGAAGGGAGGCTGTAATGAGAGGAAAATATAGGGAAAAGAAGTTATAACGAAAGAAACACTAAGAGTAAAGAACGACAGACAGAGAAAACAAGGATGGCATGTCGGTGATGGTTTGACAATGTTAAAGTGAACTGAACTAGAGAGAACCGCTCTCTTCTGGATGGGAATGAATGGTCCAAAAGGAGCACATTAGGTTAGGCAGATGTCTTTCAGGTATCACTCATCTTCGTTTAACCGAACGAAGGTTTTCCTTACTCTTCGAAACTTCTTGACCCATCTGCTTCACTCTAACCTCCGTACCTTTCACCTCATTCCACTCCCCACTCTGCCCATTTCGCACTCATCATCGCACGGCGTCACGCCCAAATCACATCCGTCTCCACTGCGTGGGCGCCGCAGAGCCACGCGGCCGGCGCCTGCCACCCGCAGGGGCGGAGAGCGCCCTCCTCCGCCCCCGCCCCGCCCACTCACGCACGCCGCGGCCATACGTGCGCGCGTGCACGCGCCGCGCGCCGGACGGCGGGCGGGCGGGCGGCGACGGATCGATGGTTCCGGCGCGACATGGCGCGGGCGGAGGAGCAGCGCGAAGGGGCAGCCGGAAGCAGCCGGAAGGGCGGGGCGTGTGGGGGCGGGCGCGTCGCGGATGCACGCCGTGCAGATATGCGACGCCCACGAAACGACGGACTCACTCACTAGTGTTTGACAGGACTGCCAAACAGCGCACAATTTTTATTCAAACGTTTGCGATAACTCTTTAATAATAATAATAACAATAATACTAATAATAATAATAATAATAATAATAGTAATAATAATAATAGTAAAAATAGTAGTAATAGATCTCATAGAAAAAAACGTGATTCTAATAATCGTATCGATTCTAAATCTGACGTGGAAGACTGTAAAACATTAAAATCTTTATTTTTTGCCCACCCGTTTGCCCACCCACCAAGATGGTTATTAATATATAAAAAATAGTCTTTTTACTTTGTCACATACTCCTTACGTAGTAAGTACTGCTCCAGTAAAAAGGCTATTTCTCGACAGAAAACTCTTATTGCGGGGCCCTGATACGGAAAACCTGGATAAATCGTGTTCCCGTAAACAGTAAACTACTTTCTTAAACACGTTGTGTAGATAGAAACTACATTGTGATACCAACAAACACTTTGATACCTTCATACCACGAAATTAGTTTACGGTAAAATGTACGACCATGATCAACGCTATCAGCTAAACCGTAAAGAGTATTTGCACAAATTGATATTCTGAGATCGATCTGGTTGTTATCACGGTTCCTAGAATTTTAAACGGATAATTTGAATTTCAGGAACGCCCAAACAATATTTTCTCAAAAAACTGCTTTAAATGTCTGTAATATTTCTTCTATAATATTCTTAAGTGATATTTTAATGTTAGTATTACGAACTGAAAAATTGAGAAAAGGTGAAAAATATTTTTAAGCGCCGATAGCTAACAACTGGGAAGAGGGTGTGCCACATCGAAACCAAGCCCAGACTAAAGAAATTAGAAAGCTAGTTCGAAGAAGTCCGGGCCATCTGTAGTTCGACTAGTTCATTATAAACATCTCTCTTTCTGAATGACAATAAAAAGTTACCCGAGCAAGATCCATCCTTCCAAATCTGTTGGTAGCTAGTGGAGGGGGCACGGACTGAGGGGCAATTTATTGCGCGATTTACTGATAAGAGTTACAAACCGGAATGCAGGTCTATTCAGTAAAACGGCTGCAATTTGGTTTCTTTACAAAATTAAGTAAATCTATTGTCACGTCTAGTGTTCATTAATTCACGTCATCTCTATTCTACTCATGAAAAATACACCAACATTGATGTAATGTATAGGTCTACCCTGTAAGATATCGGATGCCAGAGTTCGTAATTGCTTGGGTTGTTAGATAGTCTTCCTGATGTTGAGATCGGATAGTCAAGAAGAAGGAAAAGCATCACATGGACGAGAAAATTACTGGGGGCAGACACGGAAGTTGTGAGATGCGATGCCATCCCATGATTGCGAATCAAGTCATAACTGAAAAGAAGATCCCAGGAATCAAGAAGCCTGCAACATTCTCACTAAGATTAGAATAACGAGGTGGCTAAAGAAGCAAGAAAAATACGTGAGGTCACGCAAGAGGGATTTAGAAAAGAAAGTTGTAGAAACCAGAAGTGATGGACGTGTCGAGTAAGAATAAAAACAAACATTACAATCCAGTTTTTACTAATCGTCAAAATTACTAAACAAAACACCCTAAGGTAAAAGGAAACAAGATACTAGAAAATTCATTAATAAATACCAAATAATAGGTTGCATGTACAAGAAATGTAAAGACACACAAAAAAATAAAATTGGCGTTGATAAACTGTAAATGATAAACTAGCAATAACATAATATGTGTGTAATTACAAACACAACATAAAATCGAGGCAAAAGAAAATATTTCAACGTGTAGAAATAAAAGTATCAAAAGAAACAGACGCGAGTATGTACCTAAGCAACAGAAGCGCGCAATCTCGTGCGCGTACGCGCGCGGGGCCCGTTCGCGCGGGAAATGACAGGCGCCCGAATGACGGACGGCCAGGGCTTCGGGCGGAAGGCGCGGGCGGGGGGCGCGGGCAGTGATAACAGGAGGACGGCGCAGGGTTCACGAGGATTCGGCCACTGCGAACGTTGATGAACGGCCGGTGGGAAGTCAGCTGGCCGTATGCGGCGCACATGCGGAAGTAAACGGGTTAATGAACGAGGGGCCGGGCGCAGAAACGGGATAGGGGCCGGAATGGGCCGACGAGGTCATTCGTACATAGGGGACACACCCACGCATATTGATCGAGTCAATGAAGCGTGGGAGCAACAGAGGATGCAAAGCAGGATTTCAAACGCGCCGCGCGTTGCGAACATAAAGAAATGAAAAAAAATGAAACTCATCTCTCTGCATTCAAACAATTCACGCTCAGGTGTGAACACTGAAATGTTTGAAAAACTTAATTTTAACAAAACTAAAATCATTACAACGGCGGCTGGAGTATCGATTGAAGGTGGTTGGATTGAATTATGCTAGTTGTGAAGAAAAAGAAATACAAAAGATTGAAGGACGAGCAGAAAGTGCAACAATCATGAGGGGTGGGACGGGACGGGAAAACGGGCTGAGAGGCACGGTCTAGGAGCACGGGCGAGAGGGGCACGGGTGAGGGGTCACGGGAGGAGGGGCACGGAATGTAAGTCCCGGAATGAGAGGTGCCGAATGCGGGGGGCGCCAGATGAGACAAGAACTGGGCTGAGGGGCACTGTCTAGGAGCACGGGTGGAAAGACAGGGCGAGAGGGATCTGATGGAGGGGCACGTGCGAGAGGGGCACGTGCGAGAGGGGCACGTGCGAGAGGGGCCGGGGCGAGAGGGGCACGTGCGAGAGGGCACGTGCGAGAGGGGCACGTGCGAGAGGGGCACGACCGAGAGGGGCACGAGCGAGAGGGGCACGAGCGAGAGGGGCACGAGCGAGAGGGGCACGAGCGAGAGGGGCACGAGCGAGAGGGGCACGGGCGGTGGGGCACGGGTTAAGGGGGAACGACGCGGCGTGAGGAGCGCGGTGCGGTGCGTCCCGTCGCGCAGCCCAGGGCGCGCTGTCCGTCACCCGGCGTAGTCGCCGCAGCCGCCGCTGTAAATTAATCCTTTGTTAGCGCGCGCCCTAATGGCGGCCGGCCCGAAACAAAAGCGCGCAGTGGCAGTGGGGGAGGGAGAGGGGGACGGTGGCGGTGGAGGTGGTGGCGGCTAAATCGCTGGGGGGGGGGAGCGGGGGATGGCCTGGGAGAGGCCAGAGCGAGGGGATGGCGGGACCGGGGGCGGACACGAGGGAGGAGGCGAGAAAGGCTGTGGCGGGGGTAGGGGCCGCGGCCGTACCCGGGGTCGGAGCTGAGAGATGACGACGGCATGGGGGGGGGGGGCCGGGGGGGGGGGGGGGGGGGGGGGGGGGGGACGCGACAATAAGCGAGAGCTTGGCAAACCAAGAAAGCGGAGGGGGACTTTCGCCAAACAATGGAGACATGTGAAGGATGTCAAAACAGAGTGCAATTATCGAGATAGATCTGGCGGTAGGTGTAGTAAACGGATGAAGGGAGAGGGACGGTCATCGTTAGAGAAGGGAATTTCATGGCGCGATTTTCAAATCTTCTCGAGACTGACTCGATACCTCACGTGTGGTCCCGAGACCGGCAAAAGCCTCAGGGAGGTCCTGAGAGCTTCGCCCCCAATCTCATCGCGGCGAACTTCTAGGACAGCTCAGATGCAGCCCGTGATGTGATGTTTTCTTTTTGAAGGTCACTGCACGGCTATTTATTCTATTCTATTAAAATGTAATTCTTACGTAGATTATAGTTATGACGAAAATCCTTCGAAGAATTTTTGATGTCCAGAATATTCATTTTTTTTTCTCGAATATCCGTTTTATTACTTGTCACTAAAATTTGTACAAAAGTGCAACTTTAAGTAATGGGTTCAGAAAATGCTTTTTCGGGTAGTAAATTATAAACCTGGGAGTATTTTGCGCAGTTCTTGATCAGCAAAATTCATTTAATTGTTTGTTCAAAAGAACTTAAATATAAATGCTAGAATTGAGATATTTTCATGAATAAATAATGTTTAATGAAAAAGTGCTGTCAAAATTAATTAGGTAGAGTGATGTCACTCTGTAAGTGATTTAATTATCATTATAGTTAAATAAGTAGGCTACATCTAACGCTTGGAAAATCGGTTATATTTAGAACATTTTGTAAAATATTTTTCCTATTTAATTTTCAAAACGAATATCCGACCTCGCATTTATCGGTTTAACAAAGAAGAAATTATCCTGATTTTGTAATAAAAAGTAAGAAGATATTGAATGTTTGAAAAGCGCGCATACCTGTCGCAGACTACTTCTATAAAATCTGTATCGCTAATAATCCATGTAATAATTCCCGGACGAATTTTGCCGGAGAACCATCCGGATTCCCGAGACCTGTAACGTCATTCTCGAGAGTCTCTCTCTGGCGCGACTATTTCCCAAGACTAGGAAAGGTGGCATTAAGAGAGAGAAAAACGTAATACGGCTAGTCAGGAAAGCAGATTGTGGCCTAAAAGGGTGGCGAATAAACAGAAGGTTAACCAAAAGGAAGAGAATAATATTTTAAATTAATTTTCTTTGTATTTTCATAAAAATTAGATCAGATATCAACATTTTCCCCAACTCGGTATCTCCCACCAACAGGGAACCACCCCAGCTGGGGTAGGTTCTAAGCTCCCAACTGGCCTCCCGACATAGGTGGCAGTGTGTGCATGTACGTGTAAGTGTGTTTGTAAGTAAGTAGTGAGAATAGGAAAAGAGGAAACATAGATCGTGCGGCGACCGTGGCCCGCTTTTATAGTACTACTCCGGCATCTGCCTGATGTTAATCGGAGAAACCACTGAAAACCACCGATCAGAGCAGCCGACCGCTAGAATTGTCCTCCAGGCAGCGACTGAATTCGAACTAGCTGACGACCTAGCGTCGAAAATCCTGTCACGACGGGAACCTAGGACCTCCAGTCAGAGGCGCTGCACCTCCTCCAGACAGCAGCTGGTACTAGTAATTATTCCACTGCACAGAAATCATTGCATTACTCTACTATTACGCAGTACTATATTTTAAACACATTCCTCTTTTTCTGAGTGTAT
This sequence comes from Teleogryllus oceanicus, assembly GCA_964035755.1. Taxonomy (NCBI): domain Eukaryota; kingdom Metazoa; phylum Arthropoda; class Insecta; order Orthoptera; family Gryllidae; genus Teleogryllus; species Teleogryllus oceanicus. The sequence goes on from CAXIVR010000003.1 coordinate 16,748,772, forward strand.
CTATAGTCTATCGATTTTTCTCGATATTTATAGTCAATTTTCTAATTTTCACCCACGATCTTTTCGATATATTTCTCAATCCCCCATAAATCATTGAAATTCGTTAAGCGTTCTTGGTGCTTTATGGACCCAGTGCGTACATTTGTATTCTATCTTTGACAAGAAGAGGGCCAATCGATTCACCAGGCGTGAAGTGGCAGTGGACAAGTCCTGCTAGCAGCTGCAAACGACAGGCAGCCAGCGATGGCGGCCAGAGACTGTTGATGGCGCCGTGACGGGCTAGACATTGGAAGTGCCAGTGATTTGGGCGTCAGCGGATCGGAAAATTAGTCGGGGACCCTTCGTCACCGCGTTCGGGCAGGGACTGAGGTTGGAGGCCGCCACTACGTTGTGGTTTTCAATCGGCATGTGGCAACGGGTATCGACAAGTCGAGCGACATTTGACAAGTCGGGAGAGTAATGGGATAATGAAAATGCAACACCATGCATCAATGCAGGGCTACAATATGCTATTGTTTCGCGCAAACCAATCTTAGAAACTTCGACTTCACCTCTTCATCCATTCTTCATGATTGGATGGAAAATGTAGGATTGGAATAAATAAAGCATGAGAAACAATAGGCAAAGGAAAAAATACAAGGTATGAAACAAAGAATAATAACGGGAACGGATGATATGACGCCGTAAATTAGAAGAAAATGCATGGAGCAAAAGATAGAAGCACATATTTGATAACAGACGAGACGAACAAATGGTCAGAAATAAGATAAATAAAGGAGACTGGCGAGCACAGAGACTCTCCGTGCAACATGAAGAGCTTTGGCGTTGTGGCCGCAGTCAGCGCTTGGGTACAAACTGCCCTCCCCACCCCCTGCCGCCGCCAACCCCTTCCCCCTCTGCTCCGGCAGGCGGCGCCGACGCGACTGGGCCACGCGGTCTCTGCCGCCTAATGTGGTCCTGCCCCGAACAATGAAGTTAAAGGCCTTTTCACATTTTCCCTTAATCGTGAAAGCTTGTTTGCTTCGCTTGTTTGCTCGTGTTTTATGGTGTTTGTTTAGTGTTACTGGCGTTGTCGCTAATAAAGAAAACACAAGAACAGCCACTGATTAGGTGATTATGTTCCCTTTCCTCTTGTCTCAATCTCTGAACTCTCAGAGGATGGAAAAGAAATCACGTAAGTTACCCACATTCGGTTTATAATGTAAAGATTTTTTCATTGTAAATTCTCATATTAGATGACTGCAACCATTACAAAATGATAATCATTCTGATGCAGAATTTAGTGAAATTAATTCTGATGCATAATAGTGCAGGTGTTTGACCAATCAGGGGGAAGTTTACAACTCAAGGATTAAAAGGTAATTGATCTTTGATCATCGTTCTAGTAACGTTTTATTCGTTTATGTATATCAGAAATACAAGTAATTATTGAACAAGGCTTGTCATTTTTCTTAACCTCGATCACTAGTGTACGTTTTTGGGGTGAAACCAATTTCAATTTAATTTTTTCTTGATTGATTGACTGATTCATTGTTAATGATTTCGGGCACGTCAACTGTTAAGATCATTATTCCCGTAAGTTCAATCCAGGTTTTTCCTCAGGAGATGGTGGTGATCTTCCCCTGCCGGATGGCGAGATCCTGCGCTGACCTACCGTCGGACTGGCGGGGTTTTCCCTCAACTTGGTATCTCCCACCAGCAGGACATTGTCCCTAGCCGAGACAAGTTCTAAGCTCCCAACTGGTCTCTTGACAAGAGTGGTAGTGAAGTGCATGTGGGTAAGTGCAAGTAAGGAGTGTTATGACAAGGAGGACAGATCGCGCGCGGTCCGTGGACCGTTTGTTAGTGTACTGCTCCGGTGTTCGCCTGGTATTGATCGGAGAAACCACGGAAAACTTCCGAACAGAGCAGCCGGCTGCAAGAAGGCTCTTCCAGACAGCGACTGAAGTCGACCTAGCTGACAAGGTAGTGTCGAAAATCCTGCCCCCGTCGGGCCTGGAACCTAGGACCTCCCAGTCAGAAGCGCTGCCATGACATCAGTTGATGCCATGTGCCACCTCTCGCGGTTTTTATCTTTATCGATCATGTTTGCCTGATGTAGTAGATGTTGGCGAAACATGTGACTGTTGCCTTGCACAATTCTTAAGATCAACCAGTATACAAAGTTAAATGCTTATTAAGTCGTAAATCTGTCGTTTATGAAGTAAACATTTTCTTTGTTTTTCATCTCCTAAAATTAAATCTTCATACACAAAACATTTCATGAAATTTTAACAAAGGTAAGTACAATATAATACATAACATATTTATCAAAACACTCAGGCGTAAGAGTATTTTATGTATATTTTGTTCTATGGAGCATTATGCTTCGTAAACAGGTATAGTTAGTGGAATGTTGCACCCCATGCACAATCCCGTACTTTGGTCACAATATACAATACAAAAAATTCTGGCGTACTTTCACAGTTAGAGATAAATATTAAGAAATTTGCAAAAGAAGTATTTGAATCTACGTCCAAATTATTAGAACACTCATTTTCTCATTTATATTAAATGCAAATGCATTGCGTAAAACGTAGGAGTCAATAAATTAGAAAACATGTGTAAACAAAAAGCTACCTATCTCAATCTTCCCAATTGAAATTCATATACTGGTAATTTATTTCGCAAAAGTTCAGCGACACTATTGTTTGATGCTGGTGTATTTCAACCGTGAAAAAACATGACAGATGAAAAAATCTACAAGTGTTGCTGAAGGATATATTTATAATTCAGTTCGAAATAAAATACAAATTTCAAGTACAAATCAAACTTTCATAGAAAATTACAATTGACATAAACGTACATAATTTGTCATCATTCTCAACTATTAAGAAAGTAACATTCCCACGGACACATTTTAGTATCTGTACTGCTGAGAATTTGCACAAAGAAAAAATGTAAAGAAATAACAGTAAATAAGTGTGTTCTGCATAGTTCAAGTTTGTATAGTTTCATTATTCTTAGAAACAGAAAAAAACAGTTTCCATTGGGTTCTCGTTTTGTTGATCGAAATACTATCCTCTAAAAATTAGTCCCTAATCGTACTCAAGTAGTGCTCATTCCCAGTCGGTCTGAACCAAGGTCACTTGCGATCTCTTGGTACTTCTTCCGTCCGCTGGGTGGCGTTAGTGGAGTCCTGGATGGCAGCAGCTATTCGCAAAACGATTCAATGTGAAAGATTAACTTTTAATATTTACCATTACTCGCAGAAAAAGTACTGTATAAAACTGGATATATTGGGTAACGCTACACTCGTATGAAGTTTGCGATACTCGCTCGTTCCATTCCCATATTCACACTCTTGTTTTTTTTTAAACGCTATTGTTTACGTACATTTTGAAATGTTTCGTTTTTAGATACCAAATATATTTCCAGTTTATTATTTGTTTGCACGATAATTTTTTTTCGTTTCAATTAACATGTCATAATTGGTCTGTAGCAGAAAAATCCGAATATCAATTCGAAAAATATCAAACTCAAATAAAATTAGCGTATTATATATTTGCAAAGAAAGAAGATCAATTGATTGATTGTTAGTGATTCCGGACACGTCAACTACTGAGCTCATTAGTTCCATAAGTGTAGTTCATGTTTTTTTATCGAGAGGTGGCAGTTATCTCCCCCCACTGGGTGGCGAGATCCAGCGCCGACCTACCGTCGACTAGCAGCGTTTTCCCCAACCACGAATCTTCCCCCAGCGCGGCACCGCTCAAGACGGGACTAGTTCGAAGTCCCCGACCAGTCTCCCGGCATGTGCGGCAGTGTAGTGTATATTAGTGTAAGTGTGTGTGTGTGTGTGTGTGTGTGTGGTGTGTGTGTGTATAAGGGGTGAGGGTAGGACAAGGAAGAAAAGATTGCACGCGGTCCGTGACCCGTTTGTTAGGGTACTGCTCCGGCATTCGCCTAGGGTTGATCGGAGAAACCACGGAAAGCTACTGATCAGAGCAGCCGACCGCTAGAATTCTCCTCCACACAGCGACTGAATTCGACCTACCTAAAAAGCTAGTGTGGAAAATCCTGCCACCGTCGGGAATCGTACCTACGACCACCCGATCAGAGGCACTGTAGTGACATCAGTTGATGCACGGATCAACTTTCAGGTAGATTTTTCTTGACGTCGCTTTAGTTTGAGCCAGATCTTTACTTATTTCCTTCTTATACTCCTCTTTCTTCACAGGCAGCGTAATGCCATTGTTATATTCCCTCACGTACTTTTCACCTAATGAAACTATGACTTCTTTCGATGCATCTTTCAATTTCCCCTGTGTGTTGGAAGAACTGCTCCGGCTTCATCAGGTGTCGATCGAAGAAACCAAGGGAAATAACCGATCAGAGCAGCCAGCCGCTTGAATTCGCCTCCACAATGCGACAGAATTCGATCTAGCTACCTGACTAGTGTTGAAAATCCTGTCACTATTGGAACTCGAAACCATGACCTCCCGATCAGAGGCACTGCAATAGCATCAGCCCTGAGCCACCTCTCCCGGTCCCTCAGCATATTTTTATTGCAATATAGATTCCATAACTTAAGGAATGGTCATCGCAAAAAAACTATCAAGTTTAAGTATGCACTAAAGAAAAGAACTTCTGAAAACGTCGTTGGAAATAAAAACTCCTTGATCAATCACAAGTTAGTGTAACAGCATTGAATACTTCCCAAATACCTAGTCAACGACGCAGTAAAGTCAGTTAGCTAGATTTACAGACCCCTAGGAAGAGAATATGCTTCAATTTACTGATTTGCAACGGTTGAAACATAATGAACATACACTCGTAACTGTTCTATAGCAGCATTAGTTGCCATTGCCCGCAACTTAGTGAGCAATATCTCTTTGAATTGCATTCTGCATATACTGTGTTCTCAAATTGTATTCACATCACGGGCTATGCTTAAATTATGCACCACAGTTTGGCGCACGAATTGCTTTATTGCGTAACGTTAACTGCTATTAGAATTCATACGAGTATTACATCTTGTTTGACATACACATTGTGAAGATTTTTGTGAAGATTTATCTTTCAATAAATATGGGAAACACTGTTGCAATTACATTCATTTTATATCTAAAAAGAATATAATTGAAAGAGGATAATATTATAATTCGTCTCATTTATTAAACTTAGGGCAATGCATTTCGTTGCATACGCTCTAAGAATGTTTACGAGTATTTACAAACTGTGGCGTTAAATCTTCAGAGCCGCAAGAGCAAATCAGAAAAGTATTTTACGAACTTCAACGCAACAATTTTGTAGTTTACAATTGCTTCAGTATGACGCTAGTTTCTTACGTCAGTAAATATGCAGTATGCCGACACGTTGATGTAAAAGCTGAAGAATCGTATGCAAATAAATGTGTCTTAGAACCAAAGCAAAAAATTGCATTTATCTCTGACCAACGGATTATTACAGCTTGGTCATGTTCAGACATGTTCGCTCATAATAGATTCTATTAATTCTGTGATTAGGCTCATCCCTAACTATCTACTTACTGATAATTCTTTTGCGCTGATGTTTCGCATTTTATTGTGCGATGTTATTCCGCAAACGCCCTCGCGGTGTAGCTCATTGGTCAACGTGCTCGCTTTCCATGGCGCGACCTCGGGTGTGATTGCCGATCGGGCAAGATTACAATGTGCGTTTTCTTTGCAATGTCCCAGTCTATGTTGCTGTGAGACGACGATAAAACTCACTTTTCAGGTTGAGAAGACCAGAATTCGGCGTGGGGATGTCTTCGTGCTAACCACACGTACCCTTTAACCCATGGCCGGGGCGTCGGGACGCAGCTGATAAGCCATGGCCCATGGGACGCACCTGTCGCGCCAAGTACAGATTGATCCCGCAGGGACCTTTCACAACCCTGCCGAAATGTTCCCCGCGTCCTCATTTATGGACGCACATATCTGGGATACTTTTACATTGTTTCTTTTGCAATAATTGGCAAATTTTATTTTTTAAAAGTTAACTAAACTAGTGAGGAATGCTATCGATATTACCAATGTCAGCAGACTTCTAGGTAAGACTAATTGGCGAATACTTCATCGATACCATACACGCTCGCTCTCAGTTAAGTGGGAGAAAGAGGCCGGTGTGAAGCAAACAGTGATTGGTCCGCACCGAAGCTCATGGGGCGTAAGGACAGCATGATGATATACAATTGAAAATAATATGAAAGAAAACTATGCAAAGTAAATAAATATTAAAAATTTACCGTAAATTATAAACAAAATTAGCAATCATGATTCCACTATTGGGATATTTATTTATTTGATATTTATTTGGCCATTTTATCTCCAATATTATCTCCCGAATGAAGGGCTCTTTATTTCTGCTTGAAAAAACTAGCGCGAAAAGAGGTGTACTTGCTACTTTTATAACTGTGCACCTGTATACAACCATACGAATTGAAGTAGCGAGTAACTGAGTTTGTAACAACGTTGGACCACCTGAGGGAAAATAACTCTGAGAATTGTGATTTGGTGTTTTTGAAGCCCTCGGTTTTCGTTCTGCATGGCACACGTTCCGCACGTCGACCGTCAATAGTGGAAAAAACATTCACGCAATTAATCTCTCTTGAATGTGGATACCAAATACCGATAAACATTGAATTATCTGCGGCGAGGATCTGAGATGTTTCACCTGCTTTCAGTTCGTCTTGCCAGTTTATTCCAGGTAAGTAAAGACCTGCATTCAGATTTTATGAAAGTATTCTGCGTATTTATGTAAAGAAATATAATAATAATAATAATAATAATAATAATCAGTAATTTATTAATTAACCAATCGTCTATTATACAATTGTGACATTTTTTCAATGAAAAAAACATATCACACTATTCGTGCCTTTGGAAAGTGGTAATCGCAGATGTCAGTAGCTCAAAGTTATAGAAATATTTTTAGTCTCTCTATTGTGATAGAACATAACTAAGATAGCAATCGAAGATGCTGATGCATTAATATGTATTGTGAATAAGTAAAATCTATTATCATTAAATGCAATTTGAAATTTTAATACACCTAAAGTAAACACTTCGAATTTTTTTACAAAATATATTTGTTTATAGTGTTATAAATATAAATTAAATTTTATACTATGTTGTAAATTTAGCTTCAAAGTTTCCTATAAATAAATATTTAAACTTAACAATGTGATAGGTAAACAAGTAAACATAGAAAAAACGTATTGGATTTAATTATCGATTCAATTGAAAAAAGATACAGAAAACATATCAGAAGAAAAATAGAGCCATTAAAAATAACAAAAAAGAAAACGAATATATAAAGAGGAAGAATCAGAAGAATATAAATAACAAAAACTACATTACGGATACTTATGATAAATAGTCATTTTTTCTTAACACATTAATCTCATAGCATATTCATTCGCAAGAAATTTCTTGTTATCAATTTCAATATTAATATTTTACCCTGCAAGGTTGACCCATATTCATCAACTAATTCTCTTTATCACTTTTACTTTATGATTTGGATCCCAGCAGGCGCTAGAAAAGTATGTATTCGGTCATTGGTTTTTATTGTAGAGATATTTAAATGATATCAGTAAACTGCATGAAAACATATGTTTGTGGTGTGAAGAGATTTCATTCGCTTAAAAATTACATGAAAAATCAAGTGAAATGCGTAGATTAAGCATTTATCTTTGGACTATCTTTACGACTTGAGTTGGGAGTAATATAATATTAAAGGTCCAGGACAGTTTTATTGCAAAAAAAAACATCCTATTCACTTTAGTCTGAAAATAGTACAATAATATAAGGTACTCTAGTTTCAATAAAATACAAAAATCTCAATAACATTTTTAATGCTAATGTTGAAATTGACGTCAAATAAAAGAAAAAGATACACTTTTAAAGATATTTAACTAATACGATACACATTTTATAAAGTTCCTTTTGGTTATTTGGTTACATATGACAGTATGCCGTGATAAAATTATGTAAATGTTTCTTTTCTATTTCGGTCACTTTGATTACAACGATAATGGAATATCAAGCCATCAATATCGGAGAATAGATTGGAATGTATTATTCAGTTGAATAAACACAACGTTATTTGTGAAGTGTAAATTATTTTTTGAACTACTATTATGATTCTACGAATTACAAATGCAGACTTTGTATTTACTGCAGCAAGTCAATTTACCCTTCTTAAAAATAATTCGCAACAAAAAATACGTTCGACAAGTGAAACGGAATTTTCATAAAGTCCTACATACCAACCTCGATTAACTCAAAAAATAATATGTTCATTGACATCGATCTCAATGATCGATCCGACTCAACACTCTTACTCCACCATTTCTCAACATTAAATGTCATGCAGAGTTGTGTTTGAATATAACGATGACAATCAATAATTCAGACAAATATAATAACTAGAAAATTAAAACTGTACCCTTTCAAACAATGGCAGCGACGAAATGCAATAAATACCGGTGAAAATACCAATAATTTATTTTTACATTAAAATCAATGTTTCACTATTAACTATTCATTTTTATTGGTATAATATTGCATAATTTAAATATAATAACTACACAAGCAGATATAATTTAAAGGTTTTCCATAAACCAAGCACACGACAATGTTATGGATCACATTTCAACATCTTTCCATACACTCTGTATTTTCATAAAGTGAGGTTATGCTCAATGTAAACAACAAACCAAAAGAACAGCCTTTCAACATTAATTACATATCATTAACTAACTATGATGTTTACGCGTTTGCATCGACCCTTTTTCCAGTGCAATTTCTATTAAGAATAATTTAGAAATTACGTAAAAATAAAAATATGAGCAATTCCACACAGCAGTTGTCGATTTTCGGTGAATTTATAATACTCACTTTTTTGGTAGAATTCATAAATTTTAAAAAATACAAGAAAACATTTTATCAATTGAAAATTTAAGTTGAGCAATGATAAACCTTTTACAATACACGAAGATGTTAGTGTTGTGTTATGTTACGGGTAATATTAAAATCCTTCCTAAGCAACGAGCGCATTCCGGGGCGTAAAGCACCTCTCTCCCACCCGCGCGCCGGTTCACTCACTATCGCAATCACTGCGCGGCGCCGCGCCGGCACTCACCGAGAGCGGCAGCGGTCGCAGGCGCGCGTCGGCCGCGGAGGCGGCGGCGGCGGCGGCGGCGGCCGCGTCGGCGCCCGACGCAGCGCCGGCCTCGGGGTGCGTGCGCGCGCGGACTCGCGGCGCGACGGCGACGTGAAGAAGGAGATGCGCCGCCCCGACCGGCTCAGGCTGCCCACGGGGCTGCCGGGGTCGCTGTCCTCGTCCGCCGCCCGGTCCCACGGCTTCCACATGGCTCGGCGGCGCGCGTGCAACTCGGCCCCGTCGCGGGCGCGCCACCGCCGCCGCCGCCGCGCCGCCCTCCCCCCCACGCCCCGCCCCCGCTCGAGGCGCGAGCCAGGTGCTCGCGCGAGCCACCCACGCCCCCCTTCCCCTCCCCTTGCTGCTGCTCCAACCGCTTCTCCGTTACCCCCCACTGTTCATGCCTGCGGGCGCAGGGCCAATAAACCGGGGGAGTTATTAAGATTCAGCACGTCTCCTCATAACCGAACGGCTCGATGCCCGCGGAGGGCTTGTCTCCCCGTTGCAGTCGTCGTAAATATAGAGGCGAGGCCACCGCCACCCCCGCCGCCCCTGAGGTCCCTTCGACCGCCGCCATCGCTCTTCCTCCGGCGCACTACTCCGCGGGGCTGCCACGCGGCGGCGGCGGCGGCGGCGGCGGGGTGCTCGACAGGGCGGGGAGGGCGGAGAGGTGGCGGGCGGGGTGCCTCCCCTGCGCGGCGAGGCAGCAGCTGCGGCCGTAGCACTCGGCTGCCACTAAACGAGGCCTCGAGAGCTCGCGGAGGCGCCGGGACCCGCCCGTCCGGGCCGGCGCGGCGCGGCGGGCTAGGGGCTCGAGGAGGGGGAGACGCGTGCGGAGGGCGCGAAGAGGGCGGAGGGACCCCGGGAGGGCAAGGACCGGACGCGATAAGAAAGTGGTGGGAAGGAAACAGAAACGAGAGACGAACGGGGAGCGGGGAACGGAGAGGTAGGGATCAGCGGATATCGCTCGGGAGAGGAAAGCGAGACACAACGGGCGAAAAAATTAGATTAATCTAGAAAAAGAAAGAGGGAAGTTTAAACCGAGCTCAGAGATAGAATTGCGTGGGGAGGACAGGGAGATAAGAAAGTACGTGTGATGGTAAATAATAAATGCTGCCAAGATATATATGAAGTCTCATACTAACTGTGGAGAGGAAAAAGACGCAAACCAAGTGCAAAGAAGAAGTCTTCGAAAGAAAAATAAGACTGGAAAGATAAGGAAGGGAAAGGGGAATAGAAGTCACAAAAAACGCTGCACTGGTATATGAGTATTCAAAATATTTCGTGGTTTTATTAGGGGGTTAAAGCTCAGAAAACACTTGGAAGAATTCTTGAACATTCAGCGTCCCAAGCGCCGAGCGATTGTGTTTCAAAATTCACATTCAGAGGAGAATGACGATCGATCAATAATTATTGAAATATAAAATAATTAATGTGATACAGAAGGAAATCAATTTGAACCAATAAGGATACAAGTAAAAATTAAAGCAAAAGCATGTAAAGCAAAGCATGGAATATTGGAGCGTTTGGAGGTAAATGTAGAACAGAAAATAAACTGAGAAGTAAATGGAAAAATCCTATACTGAATGCGAGCTTCACCCAACAAAGGACGTTAAGGAGTTTGTTGATAAGGCAAAGTGTCAGGAAGACCCAAATAAGGAAGAAATTTATTAAAATAATCGTAGAAAAGAAAAACCGTGTTTTAATGAAAATTGGGAAAGAAAACAAAATAAAGTCAATATAGCAATAAAAATGTATCGAAATAAATGAAGTAATGTGCTAAAATGAGACTATCGTAATATATTCATATACAAGAATAGAGTAGAAGAGACGGAAACAAATAAAAAATAACAGAGTTGCAGAGATAACAGCGTAGGAGGTGCGGAAAGGATCCGTTGTGAGCGACAGCGAGAAAATTCTAAAAGAGGAAGTCAGTTAATGCCACAACAATGTGTTCATAAAAGATGTATTTGATGTGTGGTGTGAGTAAAATCTCAGTGCATGCCAAAGCAAAGGCCAAATTATCAACGTATCGGGCTCACTTTCCAAGATAATCAAGACCCTCAATTAAATATTTTTTCTCTTGTGCATATTTCTCAGAGGCGCAATTATTGAATGGAGCAACTTTAATAAACAATAGGATTTGCGCCAAAACATGGGTTCTAAAACGTGGGAATTGGATGTTATTACCGCGTGATTGCAGAAGTTAAAGCAACGGAAAACCGCTTCGCACCCCATCTAATTCGTCATTTATCATTCCATACTCGTACGGAAAAATAAAATAGCAATGTTCTGTTTATTCATCGCCAACACTCAGTCGATGAAATACCATTTTAAAAAGATGAAGAACAGAGGCAGAGAAAAATAGGGCAGAAAAGGATTAAGAGGAAAATGAAGAGAAGAAGAAGGAGATGAACGAGAAGATGAAATAAGAATAAGAAGGGAAAGGAAAAGGATAAGAAGAAAAAGAAGAAGAAGAAAAGGAAAGAAGAAAGAAGGAGGAAAAAAAGGGAATCTGGAAAGGAAAACGAGAAAATGTAGGATACAAGAACCAAGGCGTTAATTGCCTCTGGCACCTTTCTCAACGTAACACCACGCTGTCACGCGTTCCCGCGAGAAGCTGAAAAAGGGCGGGGCGAGCAGCGAAGCGCAGATACCGCCCGCGCCGCACGCGGGCGGGCGCGCCGCGGGGCGGCTTTGGGGGGGGGGGCCGGAAGGCGGGCCCAGACGGCGGGGGTGACTTATGGCGAGAAGCAACTTGCCAACGAGCTGCTGTGATGGGCCACGGCGGACCACTAAAAAGTTATCTCACGCGTGCGAACGAGTCAGTACCTGGGTATTAGAGGCATCACGGCAAGGAGGAAATACTACATTGAGACACCTCCTCGAGGTTTCCATCATCACAAAAGATCCACCACTAGTTCTACTCAATTATCACTATCGTACTTCATTTACTCCTAATCTCAGAAAATCGAAATTAAGTCTCTCTATCACGCGGTCTGGAGAATTACCTTCGCTTCTTTAAGCATATCGATTTTTGCCCAACATAGAGAACAGTGAGAGGAAAGATGCCCTGGCACCTCGACCTCTCTTGAGGATCGAATGACTGGGAATATATTACTCGACTCTCCCTGGTCTAGTCTTCCGTTCCCAGAGCGTTCGTGATGAGAATTTGTGCATGCTCTTTCTTATTCAAGGTCGTTCGACACTTTTCGTAATTCCGCCTTGCGTGTTCGGAGATAAATCGAGTTAATCCATATCTAGAATATTTTATATTAACACATTTTATAAAATTATTTTGAACTAAAGTATTTGAGTTTAAATTATGATTATTGCTGATATATTTTTGTAAAATATTATCAACACTAACGATGATATTAACATTTTATTTGAAACTGCCGAAACATACAGCAGTTTCCCAAAACTCCCTTTGTTGGAAATAATGTTCCTTTTTTGTATTTGTGTTTCGTTGTTCTAGAAAAAACGTATTTGTTTTTGTAAAGTAATACGTTTACTAATGGAATTACACTCATTGCATTTACTTTTTTCATTTGTTTGAAAATTATGTATTCTTTTCTTCAAATTCAAATACATGAATTTATTACCCTTTATTTCACTTCTGTGAAAAAAAACTGTCGCCTCGTCTCATAAAATTTTCATTAAAAACGATTTGGCACGGGAGGATATATACGATGTGCTCGAAATAGAACTTTTATGACTTCGGGTAAGCATTACGAACAAGATGGGTAATAAATTGTGATACATGATTCGGTAAGTATTCTAAATAAAATAGCCTGAAGTCATCAAAGACTCACGAAAAAAAGTAAATGTCAAGGAAATTCTCATTACCCTTCTCATGGGTAGGAAATAAAATAACTTGTGATTCATTAATAATATATTTCAAACAATTTATAACTCAACTAAATATTCTTCATATATATAAAAATAGAACGTTAAAAAAATATATGCGAATCTAGAAATACATTCTATAGATGATTCTCCTACCAGGTTGCGGATGGCATGGCGCTGTTCCGATACATACTACAGAATTAAAACAGGTAATAATTGCCAGCCTGTCTTGATCGCTACCTGTCAAATTCAGCAGTTACCCTGCCTCAACTGAGACCCCCTCTAGCGTGTAACGAGCGCATTCAAATTTAGCCTAAAAATACCTCTCAGTGCGACCGCTGTAGCCGGGCGCAAAAATTGATTGCAGCTCCCACGCGACCGGAACAAGCGGAAGCGGTGGCGGCGGGGGAGGGCGGCGGCGACTCTGATCCAATTAGCCGGCTGTTGGGCGACGCACTGTCCGCCCCGTGTCCCGCAAGGAGAGCGAGCCGAAACACGGCGGTGCACGAACGGTCAGAAATTTGGATGAAGGTACCGGCATGCGCCGTCGAAACTAATGTATACAGCATCGACGCAATGTTATAGAAACGTGAGAAAGCTGTTATTACAGTTTGGAAATGTATGAATAAAAATTGATAGATAGAATGGATTTTGTCTGTCTGAGAGTATGGACGGCTATGATTTGTCCCGTATGTGTAGTGCATGTTACATTCTGGCAGTTGTGGTAGTGGAGAAGGAGAAAAAGAAAAAGGAGGAGGAAAAAAGAGGAAAAGTAGTAGGAGGAAGAGGAGGAAATGGTGATTGTCCGCTTTTGAAACGTTACATCCTACACATACCTACACCTTCAAATGCCCCCCCCAAAACGGTGACCCGGACAAGGAGTGATTGTCGGTGATTCCGGAAGCGTCAAGTGCTAAGGACATTACTCCCGTAAGTGTAATGCATTTTCCCTTCTAGAGGTGGCGATTGTCTTTCCAACGCTGGATGGCGAGATAGGCGCTGAAGTATCGTCGTCAGCGGGTTTTCCCAACCAGGTATCGCCCCCAGCGCAGCGGCGCCCCAGCATAAATTCTAAGCTCCCGACCGGTTTCTCGGCATGTGTGGTAGTGTAAGGCATGTTGGTGTAAGTGTATGTGAATAACGGATGACGATAGAACAAGAAAGGAAAGATTGCGCTCTGTCCGTAGCCCGTTTGTTACAACAACTAACCAAACAACTAACCCATCAATTGATGCACTGAGCCACCTTCCAGTTCGGCCAAGGAGGCATTCTCCTGGTATTGATCTGAGAAACCACGGGAAACTACCAATCAGAGCAGTCAGTCGTTCAGGTTCTCTTTCACACACCGGCTGTATTCGACCTAGCTATCAAGTAAGAATCGAAAATAAACCCTAGGACCCGCCATCGAGACTCAAACCCTTTTAGTCAAACACGCAGTGGCAAAAGTTTTTACATGAGCCGTCTCCGTCTGAGTATTGAAATGGATGAAGACACATAACATGCATTCAATCATACTCAAATTTATTAATAAAATTCTAGAAACAAAACCAAAAATGCAAATACAGGTCACCCCTGCACTCAACTGTCGTCATTGTTCTCTAATAAACTTGTTAGTCACTATCCCAGATAGTGTGTGGTTACTCCTTAATTGTATTCCAAGTTACTGCAAAAGTTTTTGCGAAGTGCTTTAGACAAGCTTATAATGATCTGTAGAATGCCAAAGAAGATGAAATTATAATTTGAGTATTCACAAGTAAGAGTCTTTTGTGAATGCAGCACAGGTCATATTCCGATATTCTGTAGTAACATATGGCCGTCGTGTCAATGTACTGCGCCTCTCCAGATACCATCGTTTTGCCCATATGTTCTTATTACTCGCGCTTATCCTTTGTGGAAAGCGACAAGCTGCCTCGAGACGTCGAGAGAGACCGGCAGCGAATATGCATTGGAACGAACAGTCGAGAGGGGTAAACGCGAGAGGGGGCGCGGCGAAAGGGCAGAGCGAAAGCAAAGGGCGAGTGGGCTGCAAATCGGCTTAGGGTGTCGTCGTGAGAGGCGATAGGGCGGCGGAGGCCCGAGCGAGGGCAGAGCTAATTTCGGCCCTTGCGCACCGTCCCCGTTTTCTCTCGCGCTGCCCTTCCCTCTTTCCAAGAAGTTCGCCGCACCAATAACAAGCCGTTACCAAAGCGCTCTCGAGCAGAAACGAAACGATTGGAAAGTACAGAGCGCGTCAATCCTTATTGCCCTTCTCATCCCAATTGTGAGTTCCGAAATATACTCCCAAAGATGTTCACTTTGGACCATGTATGTATTTAAAACGTCTGTTTACTCTACAGTAGAAACTTGTGGTACTTGACAGTAAACAAAGTACAAATAAATTAACAAATAAAACCTATCTGCCAGGAGCAACAATCTCATCTGAAGCACAAGAGAGATGGGAGTATCTTGCTGTCTATGGTAAATAGACTTATCGGGGCAACTTTCGCTACATTTTTTCGCCACATGCAAATATAATCACTGTCTTAACTACTCTTACACAAATGTTTTTCACGTTTCGGAATATTTCTTCACTACAGTATTTTTTATGAAAAAATACAATTCAAGGATCAGTTATTAGTAATCACTAGGTAATACAGAATACAAAACAAAATATTCGTTGGATTTCAACTTCTATAGTCGCAGAATCGGTCAGATTCATCCTTTTTGTAGTAGACTAACAATTAAAGTGCTAGATGGCAGTAACAAGATGAGAATCACTGATACCAAAATCGATACATTAACATTTACGGTTAGCGGAATATTTGCTGTGGATGGTGTGACTTACCGCGTTATGGCCACAAGCCCTTCAAACTCTCTGACTTGATGGGTTGGCTCTAGTTTCCAAATTCTATATTTATTAGATTTATTTTCATTAATAATCATTATTTCCACGTTTCAACTTCGTTCAAACAATCGTTATTTTTCTACAACATGAAACTGTAGAAAATAACAAGCATTTGGAACTGTAGAATAAAATAGATGTTTCAAATTTCAAATCAAATAGATTCACGTTACAAATTTCATACAATGTTAAATCCATTTTGTACAAATTCCATTGTACTACAACTTAAACTTAAGTTTGACTATTCAGCCTGCAAAAAGCGACAGGCTCAGTTGCATTCTGCAAAAACAACCGCTGGCAACCGACCGGCTATAAGTGGGATAGCACTGGATGCTTGAGCACAGTTGCCTCCGGTCGAGTGCTGACAACCAATCGTTTAGGCGCGACGACCGTTCGTTCTCGCTCTCTTCGTTGCGCGCGCTGCCGCCACCGCTCTCCTGCATTGGGCTTCTTTCTCTTGACTGAACAAAGGCATGTGCGAATTCTTTTTCAAATTCTGCAATCCATTAGTCCCAATACGTCATTATTCTCCTTAAATATATGCCTGTATATTATTATGTTCTTTTACGTATACATTCCGGTTCATTTTTGCAAAATAAAATCAGGTTTTTTTAAAGTAAAAATTCAGTGTTAGTGTAGTTTATTAGAATAATGTTTGGATGATGTTGGTAAAGAACAATACGTATTGTTGAGTAGTTTTTATGGGTATTTGTGAATGTCGATTCATGTTGCTTTCGATATGCAGTGTAATGATTTACAATGTTTACCGGAAATATCGGAAGTGCAAAGTCAAAAACAAAATAGTGTGTAGTTAAATGTACTGTGTCATTTTTGTGTGAAAAAATCAATTTTTCTGTATAGTTTTGCATCAAAATATTTTCTTATGCGCCAGTGATATTCAATCCGGTCCTCTCTTAGCTGGTGTTGTTAATTTTGGAAAAACGGAAAGAGCAAAAAAAATGTTAGTGTATTTATAAGAATAAAAATTGTTGTTTATTGTTGATAATGAATATTGTTGAGTAGTTTAGTTTTAAGAGGATTACTGCATCTGTAATCGTGTTGCTTTCGCCAGCAGTGCAATAAATTTATACATTTTTATGGGCAATGTCGTGTTCAATATTGCTTCCTCTGGCGCCCTTTTCCCCCCTCCCGATTTGACAGATATTTTGTGTTTACGGGCCCGTCAACTGCTTTGGTCATTAGTCCTACAAGTGTAGTGCATGTTGTTTGTTTCTTATTTTCGGGAGATGGCGGTGATCTTCCCCCGCTGGATGGAGAGATTTGGCGCCGACCTACCGTCGGCTAGTGGGGTTTCCCCCTAACCAGGACTCTCCCACCAGCGGGGCACCGCCCCAGTCGGGACAAGTTCTAAGCTCCAGACCGATCTCCCGGAATATGTGGTAGTGTGTGTGTGTGTATGTGTGTGTGTGTGTGTGTGTGTGTGTGTGTGTAAGAGGAGAGGAGAGGACAAGGAAGTGGGAGGACAGATCGCGCGTGGTCCGTAGCCCGTTTGTTAGGGTACTGCTCCGGCATTCGCCCGGTGTTGACGGAGAAACTACAGAAAACAACCGATCAGAGCAGCCAGCCGCTAGAATTCTCCTACAGACAGCGACCGAATTCGACCTTGCTGGAAAGCTAGTGTCGAAAATCCTGCCGTCGTCAGGACTCAAACCTACGACCTCGCGGTCAGAGTCGCTGCAGTGACATCCGTTGATGCACTAAGCTACCGCTTCCGGTCCTCCCGCTTTGACATTGCCCCTCTTTCCTGATCATGTTCGGCGGGTGACGTCAACGCGGTGATGGTGGCGCAGTTGTCCAGTCGCGGTCGGGGGCAGACGCAGTTGCTGGGTTGAGGGGGCAGGTACCCTTGCCGCTTTGTATATTTTTATCTAAATTATTGATCTGTATAACTTCTACTAAATATATACAGATCTGCGCGCCCTCAGTTGCTCGTTGGTGAGCGTAATTGCTTTCCACGGCACAACCCCGGGTTTGATTCCCGTTCTGAGCAAAATTAACTATGCGCTTTGCTTGCAATGTCCCAGTATCAGTTACTGTGTGACGATGAGGAAGTTCATTTCTCAGGTTGAGAAACCCGGAAATACGTCGCTGTGTGCCAACCAGACGTGGCTCAACCCATGGCCTCAGCCCATGGCTACAAGGTCGAGACGCCGCTGGTACGCCTTAGCTCATAAGGAGCTGTCGGGCCAAAGTACATACATATACTGATCTGTGAACATATGCGAAGTGAAAATATCAAGAACCATGTAGTTGTATATTGTGGTCGTTTTGTGTCGAAAAGCAAATAGTTTTTCTTCTGGTATTGCAACCATTCTCAACTTCGAGAAGTGCTTTTTTCAAAAATACCTGCAAGAAAACAAATTGTGTGTTTAAAAAGCACAAATATAGCAGAATATTTTGTGAATAAAGATTGGAGCGCATCGCCTAAAGCTCATAAATGTCTTTGCCAGCTTGACGGACGTCCATTCTTACGGTGGTTTACGATATTCACAAGTGGCGGGCGCGACAAGCGCCTTTCCGGTCATACACCGGGCGCTCGCTACGTTGGACACCGAGGGGTGGTCAGATGTTGTTTTTCTTTGTTTTTAGTTTGTTTTTGTAGTTGTTTTTCTTTGTTTTGAGTTGTTTTTGGTTTTTTGTTGTTTTTGGTTTTTTGTTGTTTTTGGTTTTTTGTTGGTTTTGGTTTTTTTGTTATATTGTTTGTATTTTCGTACAGTGCAGATGTTTGATAGTAATTAATAAGAGTGTGTGGATTATTAAAAGATTAGTTTTTTGATCAACTTATTACGAAACTGATTATAGCTGTTATGAATGAGTCGTCAATTCTTAGAACACTTGTGTATGCATGACGAAACTGGTTAACTGATGACAAACAACGAAACTTGAATTCAAAATGGATAGAACGTGATATTTCTTGACACATGTATTGCTAGTTTTATGATATTCATGTTGATTATTTGCTTTTTCGACAATAAGTTAATTTAATATACCTTCGAAAATGTTTACACACGTACGAACACGCACATACACACACTTCATTATTATTCTGTTGCGACATTTACGGACGTAGAATATGGATAAAGAAATGTATACTTTATCTCCATTTTTACAAGAAATCAGTTTTCTTAAAACAAATAATATTATTAGCTCTAAGAACGACAAGCTGGGAATAAAATCCAGGTAAAATAAATTATCTTTACTAATTCCGTATTTCTTTCAAGATTTTGCATAGAATAACTCAGGAATCACACGGCACTCAAATTGGGTTTCTTTCAACATATTCAGGAAAGACAGCCTTTTTGCATTAGATCTTTAAACGTTCGTGAGCTACAGTCCATTCTATTTTAGTTTTCAACGTCATATATGTGCAAACAAGGATTTTCAACATTAGATCGCATTTGATATAAAAAGACATTTTTCTTCTGTACGTGAGGAATATCGAATGAGTGCAATTCCTCCGCTTATGGAACTTTTCTCTGGAAGTAAACTATCCCACAAATCACATTAACTTAATTATAATTATTGACGGAATAATTGGTCAGTTCACAATGCGTGGTGTAGTTTTATAAACTAAATGTGAATAAATAACATTATAAAACTTTTGAAGGCTTTTTCGTTCGATAAATATTTAATACCTATTTTGGGTGTTTTAAACGTGTTATGGCAGTTCAAAAATGTAATTCCAAAACCCTTGTTCTTTAATAAATAGTTTTTATCAAGATCATATGTGAAGATATCAGTCTCTTCTAGGGCTTAGAAAAAAATTGAAATCAAATGTAATGTTTACCTTTTAATAATAGTATGTACATGAGAATCGAAAGTATATTTTAATGGTTTGTCTTGCAGTAACATGTTACTACATTTTAGTTAATAATTCAGAATAGACCATCACCGTAAAAATTAAAATATATACATTTTATTAAAATACGATCATGTTTTTTTATTGCGAGAAGTATGAAAAGTCTAGTGTCAGATAATCATCATGCGCAAACTATCTACATTATCAAAAATAAACCGTAAAAATCAAATCAATTAACTGGCACTGTAAAGCGAAAAAATTTTTTAACTTACTTTAATTTCGAATATTTATACCTGACAAGTTTCTCCTATGCTTAAAATATGTTTTTGAATTTTTACTTTATATTAATTCTATGCTATTGATTCTAGAAAAGTCTTAAGTAATAAATGAAATACATTACCAATATTCTCAAACATCATCATTGAGAATTCTTTACACAACTGAGAATTACGCCAAGTCCTGTTTACATCTAATATTTAAGTGATATAATATTGCAGTTCTTTTATTAAAATAATGTGTGGGGTCTGGTGAATTCTACAGCAATAGGAATAGTTGATAAATTGAAACACAAGTAAATTGAGAAAACCGATCAATACGAGCAGAGGGCTAATTTAATGAATACAAATGGAACAATCGTCCAGCTTATGTTGAGTCAGCTCATCTCGTTTGTAAACATGTACACAATACGCAGTTTTGCATCGAATATTTGGTGAAATATATGTTCACACTTTCACAATAGCATATGTTTTACTTAGGAATTTTTAGTAATAAAGATGTTAATTCTCAAATTTCTTTCCATTACCTCTCATCTTAACTTGCCTCTTAGAACTGTATTCAGGAGCGCGACGATTACCGGGCATTTTTGTTACAGGCATTCTGTTAGTCACTTGTTTTGACTGAATTAAATCGAACTAGTTAATAATAATTTTAGAAACTGGTATTCGTTGCTTTTTTCTTCAGTAAAAAAATTAAATTAAAAATTAAAGTTAAATTTTACCTCTGTTATGGACCGGTTACCCTCCACATACCTGTGAATTGAACTACACTAGACCAGCGCAATCGAAGAGCTACGAACCCCGAGTACGCTTGCACTTGGCGTGGCAAAGTAGAAGAAGCAGGCGCTTCTGTACACAGGATGAAGAGTAGGTGCCATGGGGTTTCAAGAAAAGAGTAAATTTCAGTCCGAATTCTTTAAAATTAAAGTTCCAAATACGTCTGTTTTTGAAAATAAATAATTTCAATTCATATCTGAACTCTTTCTCAAAACATGGAAGATGTTCATTTTAAAATTACGAAGCGTAGCATCAAGAAAGTGGTCAACGATTTGCAGAGCTATGTTGTTAAGATTTAATTATGATCTTCGAAGATATTTTTTTTAAATGTGATACAAAACTTCACGACAGATTTTTTGAATGTTAATGAATTGTCTATTGTCATGGTCTTTTGACGAAAAATGAGGAATAGCCAGATTTTCAGAGTAGTGGCTCTGAAAGTAGGGTTCATGGATTCCCAGGGATTTGTATACCTTTCTCTAGGGATTAGTGATTATCTCCAGTGAGTAATAATTTTAAAATAATTAGATTTTAAACCTGTTAGTAATACCGTAGTTCACTACCATCATTCAAGCTGCTCTGTTTCTAGAAAGAGTTTACACCCTAGTTTCATAAACGTTTCTTTACTTTTGTAGACATATTTTCATATATTTCATACTTCCATATGCAGTCCAATGCTAATACTAATTAACAGAAATGGTGTTTATCAATTTAGTTTAGGGATTTCATAAGAGAAAACAAGTAAAAATCATTGTTCAAGTGCTGTGTTCCCAGATTAAATTTACTTGTTATTGTGTCAGTATCTTGAAGGGGTCTGCGGGAATTTTGATCCCTCAATGAACATCTGTGATATCGAACGCTCCTATTTATCGATAAATTTATTTTTTTCTATTTCTGGCGACGTCAACAGGTATGGTCATTAGTCCAGTTAGTGAAGTGAATATTATACGGGGGGAGCTGGCAGTGTTCTTCCCACAACTGGCTGGTAAGATCCGGCGCCTATAAGGTCGGTTGTGCAGGGTTTTCCCCAACGAGGTGACTCCCATCAGTGGGGAAAACCCCCCATCAGAGCATGACCTCAGTTGATGTAGTGAGCCACTACAGTCTGTCGAACAATTCCAAATACTTCAAAACTTTTCGCCCAGTAACATTCAAAATATCACAAACAAGTCGTAAAAATTTAGCTGCTGTGTTTTTAATATTATGAATGTTGCATAGTAAAATTGTGTAGGAATTCGATATTTTTGATTTCATGGATGTCCCTCATCAGAAAGGAAGGTCTGTGAGAGTTTGAGAGTCACTGTCCTAGGAGCTCTGCGAATCCCTGCCGCACCCAGCGGCCCAGCGCGGGGCGGCGGTCAAGCCAATGTTGGCCGGCCTGGGTCACGCCGGCAGGGCCGGGCCGCGAGGGCCGAGCCGCCAAGTCCGCCCGTGTAGCTGGGCCGGCCATAAACCCGTGCGCACGCGATGCGGCCGTGCGAAGCAACCAGCCACCACCCGCCCCAGCCTGGTCGACGGCTTGGGCATCGCATCGCCTCACCAAGGCCACGGTCCCTCCCGTGACCCGCTGCCCCACTCGCATGGCCTGCCACTGCCCCTGCCCCTGCCCCTGCCCTCGCCCTTGTCCTTGGCAGCGGCCTCGCCCTGCTGCCCTCGTCCTCACTCGTGTCACACGACGATGTTTTGAGAGCGATGTTCAACGCTTGGAATTGCAGATGTACACTTTTGGAATGTGGTAAGACAATCTTCAAAGGATGAAAAGTCACGAGAACACCCTTAAGTTCAGGGAAGTATTTCGGTGAGAATTTATAATTAATTTGTTAGTGAAAACGAAAGTGCAAAAAAATTAGTTATCAAGTCACGCCAATATTTATTTGAATGCAATGCGGCGGAATCTATGGTACCAATCTCATACTAAAAAAATCACAATAACTATTTTACCATAGATGTTAGTATTGTTTAGTGGCATATTACTTACGAAAAGTTATAAACGGATACAGATACCTGCGTTTACTAGAGTGACTCGTATTAAAAAAGAGATAAGGTAGTTCTTAAGATAAGTGGCAGTTTTTGTTTGCCTTCACATCACAATCGAAAAGAGAAACAATTTTCAATGAGAGAATTCCCAGCTCTTCTGCAACCTTCTGAATCAGTAATTTCTGCATGGGTAGAATAAAGTAAATAGACCAACTAATAAGAGTGTCATACGATGGATAAATTGTATCACAAACAGCAAATTAGAATACAGATCACTTTCAATATATTAGTAATAAAATACGTCATTTTCTTCAGAAATAATAGTTTGAGATTTTATCCAAGATGAAGTGTAAACATTATTATTATTATTATTATTATTATTATTATTATTATTATTATTATTATTATATTATATTATATTATTATTATATTATTATATTATTATTATTATTAAGCCTGAAAATCCTTTTGTAGGGCAAAGGCCTCCTGCTTAGGGCAGGGAGGTTTCACATCACTTGAATGGATCTTCAGGTGACGGTGATTGGTACGAAATTACGAATTAAGGTCTGGTGGGTACGGGAGTAAACTGCCTTTGATAGCGAGGTACACTGCCGTAGATTGGTGAAAGGAACAAACGAAGGACCACGCTACAATCAGAGGGTTTTAATTTGAGATAAATAAATTAAATTGTCGTTATTTTAACAATGAACATTTGAGTCAAAAAAGTAAATTTTAACAAACAAATAATACAGTTGTGATTATTGAAATGAAGACTCAGTTCAGTAGTTTGAAATTATATTAGAGTTCTGACCTGGCCAGAACATTTACAATACTACGTACTTGGAGAAGCAAAGTAATGTCGCTAGGTCAAGCGGCTGCAGATTTCAGTGGCGCGGGCCGTTGCGAGCGAGTTGACTTGTATCCGGTGGTAGACCGCACCCCGAAGCCAGTTGTATTTCTAAACTTCAAGTCATAGGTCGCGCAGGGGCCAACGAAACACGTCCAAACACGACCGTTTCTGAACCTCAAGCACCGAGTTTCTGCAGGAGCGAAGGAAATAATTTAGTTGTTTCTAAACCTCATGGCAGGTTCGCGCAGGGATGAACCGGCCGCAGTGCAAACCGGCGCGCGGCGGGCTTCCGACAGGCCTTAAGTAATGCTCGCGCAAGTTTTCTTGATGCTAGAGCTCCCTAGTTCTTCCCCAGCGCTGAATAGCACGGCACGTTGAGATAGGTCCGACCCGGAACGGTACGTACCAATTTATAAGGTTCTGAACATCCACCTCATGTATTCAGAATAATCGTATTCCTCGTGCCACGCTTTTGTGCGATCAGTTCATACCAATAGTTGGTATACCCTTTTAAGCGTAAATAGCAGAACCCTCTTTCCCCGCACCCCCCGCTGTGGAATATCAAGAAAACTAGCGCTTTAGTAATTTTTCGCCCAGGGGCGAACGAAACACTGCAAACAGGCAGGCTTCTGAAATTGGAAGTTCTGACTCTCGCCGGGAATAGTGGAGCGGAGGGGAAATGAGGGGAGGGCGTTGAAGAGAGTCGCTCCTTCAGACGGTCATAATAATGCAACGAACACTGTTGGTGGACATGCACTGTTGGTTCCTACCAAGGTCACAACGATAAAAGTAATTTGCTTCGCACATGCTCGTTCATAATAATGCAACGAACATTATGTCCTTGGTCATAAAACACTTCATAAGTCAATTTTACGGATTTGTTTCTACCTTCTATTGTAAGTTTGTTAGCATCGAATTGAGCACTTTGGTGCTCAGACGTTTGGAGAATACATTTTCCAGCAATCAAAAGTTAAGGTCTCTTCACGCGTATCTCATAGATTTCAGTTAACGGTTTTGATTTAAAAAATTGAACATATCAGCTTTAGTTAGCGCCAATTCTATTCTGAAATAATGACATTCAATAATTTCTCAATAATAATTATATCAAAGTAAACAATTAACGGAAATTAGATAACAATCCAAATTATGAAATACACGTTTCATTTATTTAAGAACTAATAAAAACTGGATCACAAGAGGCAACCTACACAGGACATATTTATTTATAATTTCCATAGCATGTATTATTTTTGTGATAAGATGGATTTAATATTGCAAATGTGCGAATTATTCGCCAAAATACCCACTTACCTAATCAACAATGAAAAATCATCAGAAAATAAAATATTTGGAATCTGGGCGTGATACATTTCACATATGTGCCTAGGTTTTCTCTTACACGAATAGTTTCTGAAGTAGGATGGTTTTCATACGGTGACTGTGAAAATTCTCAACGGCAAAGCCGTTCTTTCAAGAACTGCTGTTGTCGGGGATGAAATGAGCACTTGTTTTGACTAACATATCTCAAAACATCAAGAAGAGACGGAAATAACAGAGTTTCTTAAGAACCTGGAAAATACAGTGTTCTCGGTGTTCCTTTCGTTAATCCCATCTTGATATTTCTCTCTCTTCTTCATATAAAGCTTGGATTAATTGTTTAGAGAAGACGATGATAAAGGTAAAATGTAGAACATTTTAGTATATCTGTAAAAAAATTCAAACAAACGGCACAGAGCAAACGAAGAAAGGAATCCCTCCGTATCCAAGACATTTTAAAAGATTCTCATGTAAACGGTTGATCCCGGGTTTAGGGTGGCACGGTTCCTTTGGTTCCTTTTATGATTCATTATTTCTCGCGATTCCTATGTTTATAGTTGCGCGGTTCACTATAACAACTGAATTATTTATGTTCAATGTTAAATGAGAAGAAGTCACCTGATAATTTGTTGGCGTAGAATTGTGTGTATTTTCGCATTTCAAGTCTTCTTCAAATAGGTTTGTGTGTCTACTCAGATGGAAGATGTGCATTTTCTTAAAAGTGAGTGTTCCCTTTAAAATAAATTCTCTTAAAAGTGACGGAGTATATAAGACAACGTGAGCGCCGGAGCGACAGCGGAGGCGCGAACAGGTCCAGAGCGAGGCCGGAAGGCCCTCGCGAACGTAGCACGTTGGATCCAGTCGGTAGCGACGTGCGGTAGCACGTCGCGGACCACTTGGTGAAAAAATGCGTTGGTTAAAGAATTGTGTAGGTTATAAAATTAAATTTGTAGCGTGAAAAATACGAATAATCAGTTCACTTAATGAGAGTACGTTGCTACGGAGATTTTATACGTACAGGGGGTTTTGGAGCAGGGGGTAGCTATTCTCCCAATCTACCTTTATTTTAAATAATTATATTTATTGCTGTAACATCATGAACTTAACTACATGCAACTACTACGTATAAACAAGGATTCAGTTCATGGAGTCGATTCTCTTCTAATGAGCCGAATCAGTGAATCAAAGGAACCGTGCCACCCTAAACTCGGGATTTACCTATGTAAACTTCGTCAGTTCACGCAAACTATGACTCCAGAAGAAAAGAATGCCTGGACTAGTTTTCAGTGTGTGTGTGTGAACAGTTCCTAGTGAAAAACAAATCTTCAGATTTTGTTGGCAGAATCAAGATACTTTTGTGTACATTTCAAAAACTGGACTGAATAATGTCACTTACGTTACACTTTCAACTCCCTATTTAGATTTCTCCATTTAGAAAAAATGTAACCTTCAAAAGTGAACTCATTGTGGATATTCGACATTCATTAAAAATAATACGTCTTATAGATTAAGAAATAAATGACTAACTCACAAAAAGTTGCTGTGTTTTATCTTTCTAAACATTTAAATAATGGTGGATGCTGTAGAGTGGAACGTATTTTTGTTAATATTTTGATTTCCTTAATTTCGAGGAGTAGAAAAATGCTTTCTCTGTTTATTAGGATAATTGGGATCGACATTAGATAACACAACTCACACAATAAGTTGAGGCTTGAGACAAATCTTGAAGGTAATTTTTACATTTTAAAGAAAGCTGAATTTGCACATTATCATCACATTTCACAAAAGTAGTCACTAGCGATTAATAGCCTTAATAACAGCAAAAAATCAGGACCAAAGTTGTTTTTTTTATAGTTCCTTGGTTTTTGTGTTTAACGTGGTAACGCCACGACAATGCTAACATTCATTTATCCAGCAACAACAACTGTCAATGAAATGGCCAGCTTGGTTGTGAGAGTGTTTTCATAACACGCCTCTCAACTATTTCGACGAATTTCCAGTTGATTAACACATTTACTTTCAGCGGAAGTGCAGGTAAGAATTACCTTATTTTGCATTTAAAACTATCTCTGATGTTCGTTGTTCAACCTCTAAGTAATTAGACACTTAATATGCACTTAAAAGTGGTTAGAGTAAATGGTTCATATCCCATTTTATTTTTGTTTACACTTTTATGAATGAATTTCACATTGATACAATCATTTTGAATCTTCGAAATAGGTTAAAAAATAGTTAAAAAAGTAGTCTTGTGAGAATTCAACGTAATGCAAGAGGGAATCTTATAATTTCATAATTAAGTTGACATAAATCTGAATGTCATGAACAAATTATGTACATTATGTTTATATTAAAGAAGCCAAGGAACTACAGCTATAATTTCTGAGATACGTATTAATTTAAATATCCATTATTGCACAGTTGTTTATTACAGTTGTTTAGCTGTATTCCGTAATGGGAAGAGCAATAGATTACAGGAAAACAAAATTTAATTTTATTTCATACGTTAATTTCATTTTCTTCTATGTAATACTTTTTCGCATCTATGTGCACCTTTTCTATTATAAGACACCCCGTGAACCCGATGGTATCGCTGTGACAAAGGAAATCAAAAATGCGCATTACGGAGTTAGAGCAGCGATGCCCCTCCGAGGCGGCTGCAGCTGCAGCAGCGACGGCGGCGCCAGAAGCGAAGGCTATAACATCGGAGTCGGAGTCAGAATCGGAATCAGAGAGCGAGGTACGGAGTATTTTTCCTACTACAAGTACTACATAAAATATGCCACAACACGTCTGTTCGCTTTTACACCTCCAATTGCATGACCGTTCTCGTATTTGAAAGTAAAATCCTACGCTTATTTGCAGAGTTAATACTAAATGTAAACCTACACAAAGAAAAACATATTCCCAAAATAGCAGTTCCCCATTGTGGCTGATGTCACGGCACCTTGAATTTGAGACCAATGTATTTAATTTTTGGGCGTAGGGGTGAGCAGGGTAAGGAGCGCCTATGAGTAATAGTTTATCCCAAATAATTTGACTTTCGCATGCTAGAAACCTGCCAGTTGTAAGATGGTGCTTTCGATTTGCCTAACAGACAACTGTGTGTTTTCGGTCATCCGCCAGTAATTTTTACTTTCTCGCTTCAGCTTCCGGAGGAGAGCGAAAGTTATGTAATGCAGCGCAAAACAAACAGCAAATTTTCGGCAGAGGAACTAATTACAGGGCTCTGGTAACGAAAAAGTGGATAAATTCATGGGCTAAATTTGGGGGGGGGGGCGAGGAATCCTCTCGCACGTGGTGTAGCCGGAATCCTTGTTTTGTGGGTGCTTGATATCGAAAATTCGATTCACAACAAAACGAGTCTCTGTGAACAACGCTAGCGGCTAAATCGTTCAGTTGATTTTCTCCAAAATTGATATTCCCCAATCCATCAGTCTGATGCCGCGGCTTCTTCAATGTGAACCGTTATTTAATTGGGGAGGTATTTTACACGAAACAACTGGGTTATTTTCAGAATTTTCAACAACAAAAGAACTCCATCTTTTTTTTATTACATTTTGTTGTTAGATAGTGTAAAGGACGTTTAAGAGAATGGTGCAAGTCTCATTTTCGTTGAAAACTGATTTTTCGAAAACTGCAAAAGATTACAATATTTTCGATGCGTTCCTACAACTATGATTATAAAGATAGAGATTTTTCCCTTAATGAAATATGTTCCTTAAAGATATATTTTGAAATAAGGTCGTATACAATTTTTCAAAACTGTGAGTACTTTTTCGCGTAATTTTGCATGAAAGTACAGGCGAGTATGTGCTGTTTTAGCACCACTGGTTTCTGCTGTTGTCTTAAGCCGGTGAGTTGGATATCATGCTTATATAAGGATCTTAATAATTGTATTTGTTGTATGATTCATGTAGTTGAACGAAATCAAGTTAAAACCGTAGTGCAAAATTATTTTCTCTTCCATTTTGCAATTTAAACAAAAACGTTACCATTCGGGTAATGAGAGCTATTAGTAAGGGGAAATTGGAGCCTAGCTCTGATAACACCATTATTTGTTTCACTGCACTTTCACTGCTTTCACTTATTTTAAGTTAAATAGCATGTAATTACTTTTTTTAATCGTGTTATTTTGGTTCCCGTGCGTCGAAAAAAGATCATAGATTAGGCAAACAGATCATGGGCCACAGATAAGGTTGGACTTTACAGGAACTAGATACAGATGTAAAGTGCATCAAGGAAAACTCCTCTGTTTAAAGGGCAGCAAAATCTTAACGAATTCCTTTCAGCACTTGGAAGAAACGGTACAGGGTTACATGTGAAGATGAAAGCATTGCACTGAAACGTACACCCTTAGGCAGACCAAACATTTTTTCTGAAGCCAAGAAAAGGAGCTCGCGGACTACATACTTCCATTTACAAACATGTTCTACGGCCTTAGTCGTAAGCATTTCCGTTCAGTTGCATATGAATATGCAGTAGCACTCAAGCCAAGCTTCAGGTGAAGATTCCTGCAAAGAAATCGTAATGTTGCCTTCCAAAACTCAAAGGCCACTAGCCTCAACCGCATTGTAAGTTTTAACAAGAAAAAAGTAGATGTATTATTTGTAATATGTAAAATGTGACATACAGATTTACAGCACCTAAAATTTTTAAGTTGATGAAACTAGTATGGCCATTATTCATAAACCAGAAAAAGTTTTGCTACTAAGGGAAAATAAAGAATCAGCTTTGACAAGTGTAAAAAAGGAAAAACAACAAAGGTCATAAGCGCGGTGAGTGAGGCTGACACCTTTATACCGCCATTTTTTGTATTCACCAGAAAGTGGTATTAAAAATTTATGAACAACTAGACCCCTATGTACTATTTACGCATGCACTCCGTACGGATGGAGCAACGAAATTTTTTCTTCCAATGGCTAGAACATTTTTCTGAATTTGTTTAATATCAACCATACTGGCCTTTCTTTCCTTGGATATGCAATTTTCTAGTCACAATACCCTAGAAGTGTATGAATTTTGGAAGAAATACTGTGTGACCATGTTGTCCTTACCACTGCATTCTCATATCGTGCTCGTGCTCGTATCATTCTCATGCTCTATCGTATGTAGACCCTTGATCTGACTTTACAGACCCTTAAAAGCAGCTTACAACAAGAAATGTGATATTTTTGTCAAAATGGCTGACAAAAATGACTCCGTACGAAATAGCTGAGATTTTAATTAAGCCTTTTCTAAGATCACTTCCGTAGAAAACGGAAAATCTGATTTCAAAACAAGTTAATATGACCTTAAATGCTGCCATCTTTAAAAGGGATGACTTTGCAGTGAAAATTACTAGTGAACCCCAAACTGCAGTAGCGACTACAGCCAGGGCATTCCAGTCTGTTCTCGAAGGCGGGGCCTTCGATGAGGTGTGCAGAGACGAAAATTAACGTCTGCTATGAAGAATCAATAGAGCAATCTTCGTCTAAAGCTCAAGAATGTAGTGCTCCTCTGCCATTACGAGCAAAAGAAGTCCCAACCAAGGCAAAGGTGAAGAATCCTTTACAAAAGTTTTGTCCTCGATCTCTCCTACGCCTAAATTACGCTACCTCAGAAATGCTCGTAAGAAACAACATTCAGAAATTTTGACTGCTTCGCTGTTGAAAAAACCTCTGAAGAAAAGGAACAACGAAAGAAAGAGAAGACAGAAGGCAAGTATGCGCCGAAGAGAAGTTCTTATTTTTACTGCTATAAAAGGACAATAAACATGATAGCAATGAAGAAAAGACAATATAAATAGAGCTCTACAAGCCGTTTGTCACAATCTTCCACAGAGAGCTTATCGATTTGCATTAATAACACGGTCTGCAAGTAAAAACTGCATAGGGTTTTTATACACTTTCTTATAGATTTCAACTTGATAAAAAAGAAAAAAATACCCAAAATTTTCCATATCGTCATTTTTCTTGCTCCACTCATTTTTTTCATTGTATTTAGCGTCAAATTTCTAATAAACTTAAAATAGAGTATTCTGTTGTTTTGTTTTTAAAATGGTCTTAAACCTAAGACTTCTCACATTAATTGCATCAATTATAACTGAACGTGGCAATAAATGAAAACAAATTAATGGTTGAAGAAAGTAGTGGTAGGGGGTGGTGGATAAAGTAGTTTTAGCGTTAACAAGAAGGTCGCATGATTGTGTCGAATCGGATTAAAAGTTGATAGTAATATGAGTATGTTTAGATTTGTCATCTGGGGAACTACGATTAAATAAAAAAATCTTTGCTGAATTAGCCCATGTTCCAACAATCAAATTAAATTCAATCTTATACCTCGCTCACTTTGTATTCAGCATTCAAACGATTGTTTTTGTATTTCTGAAATATGGCTTGCAGAGGTTGTGTAATTTCTTCTCACAGTTTCTTATATATGTGGCGAATACATGGTTTTTGTGAAAAAAGAAACAAGTGAGTTTGTGAAAAAAGTTTATTTTGCGTATTTCAAATTGAAACTTGGAGGTCAAGAAAGAACATGGGCTCCGCAGAAGATATGAGGAAGATCTCCGTTCGTAGTTTAAGGGTAAGAGAAAGTCATTTCGTTTTGGTGCTCGTATAGTGCGGCGTAAACAGAAAAATGATACAACCGACTGCTACTTCTATTCGGAAGATATGAGAGGATTTAATACAAAAAAAAGTCTTACCCTAACCTTGACTTAGCTATTCGTTCAGTGTTCCATGGTTCTGAAATACCAATTTCCCAGCCACCTTCTAATTTAGATGACATCCTGAGTGAGTCAGAGAAGTCAGATGCATTAGCTTCCCAGAACGAATCTAGTTCAGATTTTTATGTTGACGAGGGATCTCAAATGTTTTCTCAGAATGACCTCAACAACCTGATAAGGGGCTTAAGGTCATTCAAAAAATACATCCGAATTACTAAGATAAAGACTAAAAAACAAAAACCTGCTAACTCTTTTTCATGGTATCTCGAGGGAGAGAGAGAGAGAAAGAGAGAAGAATAATTTACTCAGATGTTCTCCAAAGATGGAAATCAGGTTTATTGTAATGATGTTCATGGGTTCATGAAGTGCTTTGAAATAGAATATGATTCATGAGAATGGCGCATATTCATTGAATCGCCTGAAACTAGCCTCTAAGCAGTCTTACTGCATAATGGAAATGTATTTGCATCTCTTCCTATTGAATATTCGGTTCATATGAAAGAAAACTAGAATGACTTGGCTACGATTCTTGAGAAAATCAAATATCAATAGCATCAATGGACGGTTTCAAAATACTAACCATATTGTTGGCTCAGCAGGGAGGTTATACAAAATATAGTTGATTTCCTTGTTTATGGGATAGTTGAGCCACAGAGATGCACTGCACTAAATCTGATTCGACTCCTCGAAACAGTTTAATTCCCGGGGGGAAAATGTTATCAATACTATGGTTCCCCCAGAACAAGTATTACTAACACATCTTTAAATTATCTCTCTCATATTAAATTGAGGCTTATAAAGCAGTTTCTCAAATCACGCCAAGTGATGGAGATTGTTTCAGTTATCTTTGATACAAGTATACAGTTTCCCGAAACTGTCTGAAGCCAAGTTAAAAGAGGGAGTTTTCACTGGCCTCGACATCAAAAATTTTCTAACTGATCCCCTTTTTCGTGTAAACAATGGAAAAAGAAGCATTGGGCCTTTTCAAGAATGTAAAGCATACGTTTTTAGGGGATACTAGAACCCCAACCATTGTAAAACGCATGCTGGCAGTGTATGAAGCTCAAGGATGCAAAATGAGAGTAAAAGTTCATTTCTTACTCACCCATATTCATTATTTTCCTGAAAATCTGGGAGCTTATAGTGATAAACAGAGTATAACTTTTCACCAGGATGTCCGCGGTTTTGAAAATGGAATTTTCTAGTAGCAATTTTAAGAATCTATTACCTTTAAAACACGTAATTCAGCAAAAATATTCCATTCAGGTGACAAAAATGTTTTTGCAGACCTGAGTAATTAATGTGACGATTCCGAAAAAGAGTTTATTTGCTTTGCTTCGCTTCCCTGACGTTGAATCAAATGACACTGTCGTATCTTGTAAAGAGTGTAAAAGTGTAGCACATAAGGACTGTACAGATTGTGATGATGAACCGTCATTTATTTGCAAAGTTTGCAAATTATGCTTGGAATAATTTATTTCTAATGTACAAAATGTAAATGAATTTGTTCATCACAAGAGTGTAAAGAGTGTATTAAGTTGCAATTTCGTTAAGACAGCTACATTTATGTCAGTGTGGATTAAGTCGGCTTCAGCTCCCATTACCCTGCGGGGGGCTTCTATTACCCAAGTGACCGGATAATGAGAGCCAGTCGTTTCAATTAGTAGTTTTTTTTTCTTAACAGAAGTATCTGATTGATTTTTGATGTACATAGTTTATGGACCAGGCATAAGAGACTCTAGATTAACAACAAGATAAGGTGCAGAACTAGAAGGAAGGTTTTCGATATTTGGGTTATAGAGAAAACGTGGTGGAAGTGAAGTATTCATGTTTTGAGAAGGTTGATGGCAATAATGGGTGTTGGTATCATCGGAACATTTTGATAAAAAGTAGATGAATAATTTGGTTCTGAATTCATGTTAGGAACATAATCTTGATTGTTTACTGTTTGTAATACTGATGATATTGTTTCTGATAGTGAAGGTAGGGACTCCATCATTAGGGATCCGAGCCCTCTCTTTTACGTATGTAAATTCGAACTTTTACCTGATTTGATCTTTTTTCTTGAATGTTTAGGTTATATAAAAAAGATGAGATATTCAGAATACTGATTGAAGCTTATTACTTTCTTCAGTAATTACAATTATTTGGAGAAATCAACTGGAGCTCATATATGTTTCAAATTACTTTATTTATCTGCTAGTATTGTTGAGAATTAATGTAATTGTTGAGACAGTTTAATTCTTCGTTTTCTATAACAATGCCCAGTGATTTCTGTTCTTTTTTAATTCGAGTTAGTTCGAATTTCGAATTCGTTTTAGTTCGAGTTATTTTTCCCTTTTCATCTTTATGAGGCATTTTTATTATTTCCGTTGGTAATGCCGTCAACATTTCTTCTTCTGTAAACGCCCTTGAACCATATTGGCCGTATGGGTGAGACTATTTGATATTCAGTTTAGTGATTCAAGATGTCAGAAAGTTTGGCAGTAAGCCAAATATAAGAGTTATCAAATTAAGCTTCAAAATGGATATCTTTAAAACAAATTGTATGTCTAAGCGTTCATTAAATACATATTCTTTTGAAAATGCATGTACAATTTTTTAATTTCTCTTTTTACGAACTAATCAGGGGCTCGACGAGCCCCTCCCCCTTGGCAATACACGTTACCACTTATTCCCTGGTATTGCTAGGGTTAATCGACGAGGTGGGCTCTACACCGTTCCCCGAGGCCCTCACTTGAAGTGTGATCTATGGATACCTTTTTAAACTACAGACCTCACTTCGACTCAATATGGAATGACATCTATGGAAGATCTAGAAAGTCGGAACCACATTCTGGCGGTGCACATCATAATTCGAATATTTGATTTTTAAAGCGTAGTGTAATATAGCAAACAGTACTGAATACGTAGTTAAAGTGTATTTAATACGTTACGTAGTTAATCTTCACCGAATAAACTGATTTTAAACACGAATTGCTTTTATTTAATTACTGCAATAGCGAAGCATTACCGGGTCCGCTTCGTCGGGTGCGCAGGACGAGGCGTCGACGGCCGAGGGGCGCAAAGGAGGCTCGGCGGAGGAGGCGGAGGAGGCGGAGACGAAGGCGGAGGCGGAGACGGCGGAGGAGCGCACGGAGCTGCCAGACGCGCGCGCAGCTGGACGAGGAGCTGGCGGAGCAGAAGCGCTCCCTCATGCGCGCGCTCGCCAACACGCTCAACATCGTCCACGACACGCGCAAGGAAGTGGTGAGGCCCCGCGAAACATGACGTTCTTTCGCAAAAAAACACAAATTTATTAAAAACCAAGGAATTATATATAATACGATATCATATACACAATGATATTCAAGAACCGAGGCGACTAGCCAGGAAAACTGCAACATCTAGTGCGTGTGGCTGTGAAAGAGAGCGCGCGTGTGCATATGAAAGAAAGCGCGTGTGCATGTGAGTGTGTGCATGTGAGTGTGTGCATGTGAGAGTGTGTGTATCTTCAGTCTTCGCGAAACCGCATTACTGCGAGGAAAGTCAAATAGTGACAAGAAGTTGGTCATATGAGGAATCATGAGATATCCTCCTTCCTTTCTCTAGGCGTCTTAATCCCAACAATATATCTTGTGCAAAATTGCCCTCCAATTGAACTACGTTTTCTGGAGTCAATTGGCCTGTACCAACTATCTCGGCAGTGGCTAGTCGAGTTCGAAACTAAACGCGAACTAAAAACACACTGAAAAAACACGTGTTTGGCGTCCTTATACATCAGGTTCACACACAGGACAATGAGAGGTATCATCCAGTTTGAACCTGTGAAGGTAGGCTCTGAAGCAACCATGTCCTGTTAGAAGTTGCGTGATGTAATAATTTACCCCGTCGATCTTTCGATTGATCTATGATTCAACTGTCGGTATCAATCGGTATGTTCATCTTCCATTGGAGGACGTGTCTCATCGCTGTTGCCACTCTGCTAGCTCATCCAAGTAGTTCTGCTTCCCGTCTCTTTTGTCGTAAGACCTCTGCCGTTCGCGAGCCGCTTTCTCTTGTGCTTTCGCCGTGTTCAGGTTGCGCGGGGCTTGCTCTTGTTTCGTCCCTGTACTCACACTTGTTTTTCGAGGGACGTCTGAGTTCTCGTCTCCTTATAGGATTACTAGACTGAGAATCTGGAGAGGGCGGTCCTCTTTCTTGAACCACAACCACGTCATTAAAACATGTGCGAATCGCATAAGCTAATTTCCTAATCTCACCATGCACATTGTGGCGAGGTTTGACAAATTCAAGAAGTTCAATTATCGTCTTCTCGAGATGGGGTACCAGACCCCTGCACTGTAGACCGACCTCCCGCAAGACCATTCATTGCACCCCGCGCGCATGCAACGAACACATGAACAGTGCCCAAAACACGGACGTCTGAAGGTAACAGAGGTCACTGGGTAGCAAAGAGGGTCACTGGGGGAAGATGTTGAAAAGGTGAGAGTGCGTGCGTG
Source organism: Teleogryllus oceanicus (assembly GCA_964035755.1). Taxonomy (NCBI): domain Eukaryota; kingdom Metazoa; phylum Arthropoda; class Insecta; order Orthoptera; family Gryllidae; genus Teleogryllus; species Teleogryllus oceanicus. The sequence continues at coordinate 16,784,873 of CAXIVR010000003.1, forward strand.
CATGCGAGTGTATGTGGCAGTGCGTGCGTGTGTGGTGCTGCGTGATGCGTGCGTGCGTGCATGCGAGTGCGTGCGTGCTGCGAGTGCGTGCGTGCATGTGAGTGCGTGCGTGCGTGAGTGCGTCGTGCATGTGAGTGCGTGCGTGCATGTGAGGTGCGCGTCATGTGAGTGCGTGCGCGCATGTGAGTGCGTGCGCGCATGTGAGTGCGTGCGCGCATGTGAGTGCGTGCGCGCATGTGAGTGCGTGCGCGCATGTGAGTGCGTGCGCGCATGTGAGTGCGTGCGCGATGTGAGTGCGTGCGGCATGTGAGTGCGTGCGGCATGTGAGTGCGTGTGCATGTGAGTGCGTGCGGCATGTGAGTGCGTGCGTGGCATGTGAGTGCGTGTGCATGTGAGTGCGTGTGCATGTGAGTGTGTGTGCATGTGAGTGTGTGTGTGTGTGTGTGTGTGTGCAGGATACTATGAGTAGAAAGAGATAGTGTGTGTGTGTGTCAAGCGATACTATGAGTATGAAGAGATAGTGTGTGTGTGTGTGTGCAAGCGATACTATGAGTATGAAAGAGATAGTGTGTGTGTGTGTTGCAAGCGATACTATGAGTATGAAAGAGATAGTGTGTGTGTGTGCAAGCGATACTATGAGTATGAAAGAGAGAGAGAGTGTGTGTGCCTCTGTGTCATAGAGTGTGTGCCTCTGTGTCATAGAGTGTGTGCCTCTGTGTCATAGAGTGTGTGCCTCTGTGTCATAGAGTGTGTGCCTCTGTGTCATAGAGTGTGTGCCTCTGTGTCATAGAGTGTGTGCCTCTGTGTCATAGAGTGTGTGCCTCTGTGTCATAGAGTGTGTGTGCCTCTGTGTCATAGAGTGTGTGTGTGCCTCTGTGTCATAGAGTGTGTGCCTCTGTGTCATAGAGTGTGTGCCTCTGTGTCAAAGAGTGTGTGCCTCTGTGTCAAAGAGTGTGTGCCTCTGTCAAGAGTGTGTGCCTCTGTGTCAAGAGTGTGTGCCTCTGTGTCAAAGAGTGTGTGCCTCTGTGTCAAAGAGTGTGTGCCTCCGTGTCAAAGAGTGTGTGCATCTGTGTCAAAGAGTGTGTGCATCTGTGTCAAAAGTGTGTGTCAAAGAGAGAATGTGTGTCAAAGAGAGAATGTGTGTCAAAGAGAGAATGTGTGTCGAAAAGAGAATGTGTGTCGAAAAGAGAATGTGTGTCGAAAAGAGAATGTGTTCAAAAGAGGTGTAAAAATGTGGGTGGGGGTATGTGGGGGTGGGCGCGTGAGGTTTTAAAAGTGTTTGTAAGAATGTTCGCGAGTAATTTGTGTGTGAGACTGATTGCACATGTCAATGAATTAGGGTACAAAATTTAACAAGCGGAAATATTTTTAAATTTCCCCTTAAATTTCAATGTGAACCATATAATGAACATATACTTGGCCGTGCATGAGCAATTCTCGTGAAAAGCAGCCGTTCTATATTGTGATTAATATCACACCGAATACTATCTACTGAATGGAATTGCGCTCCGAGAACCGCGGCGCTCGTGATTTCGCTTTCCGCTCACCAATAACGCTCACGATTTTATCACAGCGGAGGTCAGTTTGAAAACCATAAAATCCACAGAGGCAATTTCTCGAATGTGGCTTGCATAATAGCTGGTCTGGTAGTCTTAGATAAATTAAAAACCTGGATGATTATCCTCACAGTGAAATATATCCAGCAATCCCTATCCTTATGATATTCTAGAGACAAAATTCAGGTGCACGAATCTAGAAATCCAATTTGAAAACTGGAAAACCTCTGCACCTACAGGATAGTGATAAACCGGATGTTCGGATCGGAAGGGTTAGGAAGAAGAGTAAAAATAAATATTTCGGATTTGGTATAGCGAACATCGGTGGTTCTCTCCAGTTTCATGAGAAGTACTCTTGTTATGCTTGATTGACATACTACAATGTTCATTCACTGTACTTAATGCGCATAGGCGGTTTGAATGAAAACATATTATTGACGAGAAAACGTTAAGGATTAATTGGCAGAAAGTAGACCTTGCATTCATGTAAAATACTACCGTCAGAACTAATCAACAACAAACGTTTGTTAGCCTGGAGTACCTTACGTCCTTATTGTTAGGGTATTGTTTGGTTAGTCTTTTTCATGTTCACCCTTTTGGGACCGTGGAATTCGTATAAGTTATGAATATATTTCCCAATACAACTCCATGTTTTTAAACATTGAAATAGGGTGTCTTTAAACATGAGTAAGCCGCATTTTCCATACGCATATCAATTTTTGTGAACTTCCTGTTCCAATATTGGCACACAACGTTTAAAAATCGAGGAGCAATTTCACGCTGTAATTTTCATATTTAAAGAGTACTACACAAATTGTCAGTTCAATTTGCATCCAAACAGGCTACTAAAAATTCGTTTATTTTCTTGTAGAAGGGATAACTTCGACATCAGGATTTAACGCGGGTAATTCACTATCAACATAGCAGCCAAAAATCAAAACCACTAAAAGGCATCATTCAAAGCATTTAGCAACATCAAACTCCACTACGTTTTACGAATATTTTTACTTTCTCGTATACGTACTTATACACGGGATAGGGATTAATAATACAGCAAATATTATTCTAATTTAGTCGACTAGTACGAAAAAAAACGCCATTTATCGCACTCTTTCGGTTGTTTCTCCAGAACTCCTCAACTTAAAATTGTGGAGAAAAATTATTCAAATCAATTTCAAAAGGAAAAAATTTCCAAAAGTTTTGCGAAAAAATATTTTTCTTTCTAAATCAATTTCCAAGCCAGTTACAACTTTTCAAAAAAAACGCTATTTATTCTTGTTCTATTCTTCTTCTTCTCCTTCTATCTTGTGGTATTTAATATGTTCAAAAATACACATTTATGAAGTTATAATCAAAAATTTTTTTTTTCCAAAATTGCTCAAAATGTACCCATTCCGAAAATATTATAAATAGTCTGGAAATATATACATGTGTTCGTGTTCCAGATAAGTTCTTCACTACAGGAACAATTTCATTGCAACAAAACTAGGTATACATTATTACTGGGGAATTACAATGGAGAAAAGAATACTGTGGAGTAAGACATCCCTCGCGGAGGGTACGGCAAGGGAATGACATTTACGAGTACAAATAAAATCATTGTGCTACGCATAATCCCAATACCTCGCGTAACGCGCACTGAGCAGGCACAGTTTACCTCTTATAGTCGCCGCTTGGGAGGTGTCGGCCCGCGACCACGTGGCCGACTCTGCGATTTTCGCCTCTTTGACGTCGAATAACTGCCAGGCGAATGCCGATGCGGGGTCGGTCTCTCGTTTGCCAGCAGTCCGCTCGGCGGACTGTCGAACCCAGGCCCCCCTCCCCTTGGGCCCTTTTCCCGGCGTCCAGGTCGGCCCCAAAGTCGCCACTTTGGAGGTGTCGGCCCCCGTGTGACATTTTCCGTCTGTTATTAAGTCTTTTATTGATTTGTCTGTACTGAACCTGTACTTTACCTGTACTTACATAGAATTCCTTCTAGTGACTATTTGTAAACAGAAACCAAATATATGTACAACGTAATAGGCCTTTAATTCATGTCATGTACACTTTTTTTAATATTAATAGTTTTCATGCAACATTCAGTGAAATACAAGCAATATTAAAAACAAAATTTCGAGCGGTTTTTTTTTTTTTTTTTTTAAATTGCTCCAAACTTTTTCTTTAACCATTTGTACATATAGTGATAAATACACTGGATTACATTATACCAGGCATTTTGAAGTAATTTTGATTTTTCAGAAACTACGCAATGATTTTTTTTAAATATCTCTCACGTCCTTAATATTTACATTATGAATCATTTCTATATATTAGAGCATTTGTGAACACAAGTGCTTCGCAAGATTGCTTATGAAGTTACTCGAAAACAAACTTTTCTGTGAAAATGAGCTCAAAATTGCGCATTTTCAGAAACGCTCAAAGGACACTTTCTCAAGAATGGCTGCAAATTTTTAAATATCATGTGGCTTTACTCTTCTATGATATTCTTTGAGGAATGGTAAAATTCTACTATTACGGGGCTAAAAATTGAAAAAAATTAAAAAATGTACCGATATTTTTGTATAAAGAATTATTTCTTCAATACAAATATTAAGTGAAAAACAAATATTTCGTTAACTGATATCGATGTAAATTAGTAAAAATTTTCTGTAGAGTGGTAAAATTTGAGAAAATTGTAATTATTGAATGCAACTTAATAGATTTCAATGCTCAAGTAACGTTGCAGGTGATGGTAGCATGCTCCACGATGAAAGTAGACCCGGCCACCCTCCTAAATGATCCCGAACCCAAGACTGAAGAGAACGAATCAAAAGAGACAGAAATGAAACCTCCAGAGAATGAAGAAAAACCCTGCCGGCCTAATTCTCCCGTTTTCGACAACCCCGGTCCGAGAAAACCAAGAAGTCTAGAAGAGGTTAAAGCCTGGCTTCAAAGTTCTGGGCATGTAAGTTGAAATTAGCATAATTCTTACGATAAAAATTCTTGAATGCAATTAACATAAACATCAATCAATATATGATATTTAAAATTTTGACTACACATGTTAAAAGTAATATTAAATACGAAACTGAAGTATTTACAATTTCTTTTTTATGATATGAATCCACGTTGCTTCAAATTGCAACTCTAATAAAAAATGCTCCTTTGGTTAGCAATTAATACATTTCATATTCAGGTCCAATAATTGACAAAGTGCCTAAAGTTCAAATGTTAAAAATTTTTTGGAAAGTTTGAATACAATTAACTATATTTTAATTAAATGCTAATCGAGATAATAATCAACGATTAACCTGTTCTAAAATTTGTCTGGTTCGGTAGGCCACGGAAAAAGTCATTACAGATTTAGCGTTTAAGTCAAAGACAGTTGCACGATTTCCTACTGTGCTTGTGTCATTTCAAGAAAAGGCTACATTCTTTTGTTATAATATTTGTTTCAATTTATTTTCTAAAACCGAGAAAGTACGCTTAAATGATGATAATGATGATGATGATGATAATAATAATAATAATAATAATAATAATAATAATAATAATAATAATAATAATAATAATAATAATATATTTCAATGTGACTCATTCAGTCCACTCTGGTTCTGTATGACCCTCAATCCATTAAGTCTAGCTCTTAATGAAACGAAGTACGGTTTCAAAATTAAATCATCTAAAGGTTCCCATACAATAAGCCATTTACTCTACATAGATGATACGAAAATGTATGCCAACTCTCCCACACAATTGCACAAAATGCTGGATATAACAACAAAGTTCAGTAACGACATACATATGTCATTTGGCCTTAGTAAGTGCAAATCACTACACCTTACAAAAGGGAAAATAACCCAAACTAGTGGCTTTGACACAGGGAAAGGTGTCATCGAAGACCTGACAGCCGAAGATCTTACAAGTACCTGGGATTCCAACAATTGCGAGGTATCAATGACACTCTTATTTAAGAGAAAACTTCTACTGAACTAATGAGAAGGGTAGAAACACTTCTTAAAATGCATCTTAATAGGCGGAATAAAGTCAAAGCAATCAATACATTCGCTATCCCTGTTTTGGGTTACACTTTTGGAGTGGTGAAATGGTCCAAGACAGATTTGGAAAATATTGAAAGACAAATCAGAGTTAAGATAACCAAGCACAGAATGAGGCATCCCAAATCAGCAATTGAAAGGGTAACGCTACCTCCATGCAAGGGAGGAATGGGTATCACGAGTGTCCTTCAATTACACTGCAAGCAAATTCAAGACCTAAGGAATACTTCCATTCTAAGCAGGATAAACACATGTATGAGATATTGGCTCCGCAACGTAAATAAACCATTAAAAATGGGTATCACGAGTACTAATAACTTATTTCCTGGCAATCTATGGAAGAAAAAATACTGTCATGGAAGCAGAAATCTTTACACGGTTCGTATCCCCATCAGCTTGAGGATACAAATGTTGACAGCATATTTTCGCATCTTTCGTTAACTGCAGGTAACTTGTATGGATAAACCACTGGATTCATGATGGCCATTCAGGACAGATTCATCAGCACACGAAACTACAGAAAATATATATTGAAAGAAACACTGAACGATAAATGTAGGTTATGCTCAACGGAGACGGAAATAATTGAGCACATAACTGGGGCATGTAAAATTCTTGCTGGAACGGAATACCTGCGACGACATAACAACTTTGCAAAAATCGTCCACCAATCTCTGGCTGTTAAAGAACAGCTTAGTGTGGAAAACGTGCCATACTATCAGTACCAACCTCCCACCGTTTTGGAAAATGAATCCATGAAGATGTATTGGGATAGGGAGATTAGAAAAGATAATACCATCACTGCAAATACATTATGTGCTAAATAAAATCAAGAAGGACGTCACCATCATCGATATTACGGTACCACTGTCACATAATCTCCACTCCGCATACACGAACAAAGTCACAAAATACCAAGAGCTAGCAGATGAGATAAAGAAGATTTGGAAAGTAAAAAAGGTTCAGATCCGTCCCCTAAAAAAGGTTCATCCCCCGGAAAATAAATTAAGATCTTGCTCGTTACTTGCTCTGAGCCGTACGAGTGAGCCTAGTCACAATGACATCTGTGGCAGGTGAATGTTTCCCCCCCGCGAGGGAGAAGTGCATAAGTCATAACAATAATAATAATAATAATAATAATAATAATAATAGTGCAGGTCCGATTTTCATTGAAATTTCTGGACTTTCCAAAAATGTAACAGTTCAATTTTGGGGACCCTCTTCTACAACTACATTATTGAAGCTACAATTTTTTAATAAAATCTATACTCCAAAATTATGTTTTCTATGATATATCTGCAATTTGTTTCAAAATGGGAGTATTTTTACGTAATTTAGCCAAATATTACATAAAGCAAATAGTTATAAATAATAATAAATCGTTGCAGCAAATCGTCACAGCAAATAGTTTTAGTTATTAGTTGTAATTAACAATATTCACAATTTAAACTTTTATTTTTTCTTCAAAATTTTACTTTTACCTGAAATACTCTCCACAATATTATCAAGAGTAAAATTAGTACTCCCCAAACAACCACATTACTATCATTAGAAATAAAATTGTTGTAATGAATAGATTAATGATTGATAAGATAAGATGACAAGTTTATTATAATCAAGAATTTCACAATAAATGTACACGATATTTTTGTGTTTTCAGAAAAGCTTGTCAAAGCTATCACCACCTGAAGGTGAAACGAATTTGGAGGACCGCAAGAAAATTCCTCAAAAACTAGAGCGATCCACTCTGAGCTGCCATAACAATTCTGATCATACTGGACAAAATGAAATTAGGAATTACCAAAAAGGTGCCCGTGAGCAGCCAACAAATATTTCCTGCAGCAAAACCACAGAAATGGGTTTAGAACACGACAAACTCTCAAAGCGCAATATTCAACCCGGCAGAGAAGATGCGGCACATGATCCGGACAAGAAAACTCTCAAATCCAGACGGACGAAAACTCACTCTCATTCAGTTGAACGTCCTGTAGCGCCTATGCATGAAAGCATTGCGGAGGAGTTTTCCAAAGTATTTGGTGGAAAAAAAACCAAAAATGACTCCGGAAGTGGTATGGATACATTTTTTCAGGAGGCGATGGAGACTTTTGTTACAGAAACTTTGGCAAATAGTACAAGTGAAGAGAAAAAACAAAGAAAAGCTCGCTCGAAAACACGTCACATGCTCAAGGAAGAGAAGAAAGAGCGAGTATCTAGATGGGTGTCCGTAGATACTGCAGAGATATCAACTCAAAAGAATCAAAACAGAAAGGAACGATCACCGGAGAAGAATAGCCAAAAAGTGCCAAAATCACAACTGCTACTACATAAATACGCTGCAGGAGAAAACGTCCGCGAAATACTAATGAAAGCCAACAGAGAGCAGAGATGATAAAGAAATGCGGTGAGTTCGTTGTCACAACCTTATTCACACAAATACAAGTAGATGATCAAATACAATGAAAATGTGGGAAATTTATGAAATAGTTTTGTAAGTATTGATAAACTCGTGATACTAAATGAATGTTGGTATATTTCTATTCTTAGAAAATGGAATTCAATTCATAAAAAATAAATTTTTTTAATTTCTTAAAATGTTATTAATTTTATTGTTCTAGGGGCAAAATGGGCGAATGAACGATCCCCGTATGAAGAGAAAATGCTGCCTCCTATCCCTGCACGCAGACGAAGAAATTCGTCCAGCACGAGCAGACTGATCAATCGTTACTGGCAATAAATAGCATTTAACATTACTTTTGCATGTTTCATCACTTCATTCTCTTCAATAGAATTATCTCTTCCCCGCATGAGATCATCTTTGAAGCAACACGCCGTTTTGTTCTCCGAATTCCACTCTGAAGACACCCGCTCCGTCTTTGAGCAAGTCCGTCTGCTACACCTCCGCAATATGATTCACAACATCCAATTCAAATCCCAATCACCATAAAAAAATTCAAAATAAATTTATCCTCCAAATCACAAACTAAATCTGGTTTGACCAAAATAACCGACTTCACCAACATCTTAGCATTCACCATTTAACTATTTGTCTGCAACTTTTCCTACGTCTTATTTAGACCTCGGTTGTGACCACTATTCCGTCAGCAAAACCAACATCCCGCTTCCCAAGAATTGAGAAACCATATCTCAGGATTTCTTAGAATCATTCTTCTTCCCAGAAACTTCTTTCCAACCACCAACAATCAATAAATACCTAACTTTAACAAAAACAAGCATTACAGAAGCCCCACTGGGTTAACTTCAAATGTAATTTTTTTCTATAAATTACGTATTTATTATGTTATTCTGAAACCATCACTGTAAATAGTTAGGGGTAACAGTGAATAGAAATAAACTTTAAAAACTCTAATTTCGCTCCCCGAGAATATACCGGCCAAGAGCGACTGCTGGTATCGAAAAAAGAGGTAATGACATGTCAGTGTTTATACTTTAATCTTTGCTGAGCCACCATTATTAATTTTGCTTTGTACCGGGAGAGGTGGCTCAGAGCATCTCTCGGATGTCACTGCAGTCCCTCTGACCGGGAGGTCCTACATTCGAGTCCCTACGGCGGCAGGATTTTCGATACTAGCTAGTCGAATTCAGTCGCTGTCGGGAGGAAATTCTAGCGGCAGGTGCTCTGATCAGTAGTTTTCATGGTTTCTTCGATCAGCACCAGGCGAATGCCGGGGCAGTAACCTAACAAATAGGACACGGACCGCGCGCCATTTTTCCTACCTCTTCCTTCTCCTATCCTCACCCTTTACACACACTTTCACTAACATGCAACACACTACCACACATGCCGGGAGACCGGTCGGGAGCTTAGAACTCGTCCTGACTGGGGCGGTGCCCCGCTGGTGGGAGATACGGGGTTGAGGAAAACCCCGCTAGCCGATGGTAGGTCGGCGCCGGACTTCGCCATCCAGCGGGGAAAGACCACCGCCACCTCCCGAGCAAAAAACATGCACTACACTTACAGGGCTAATGAACATAGTAGTTGACGCGCCCGGAATCACTAACAATCAATTAATCAAGATTGCTTTGGCGCTCTACAAAACTGTTCAATTTTTATCACATTTCATATTTTTAGTAGATCAAGGATAAATTCTCAATACGTTATCATAACTGTGGTCAAGTATGGAGTATTTGAATATTTTCTAAATCTCATAATTAATCTTTGAAAAATGTATCCTCTTGGAAGCCTTCCAAAACACCAACAGGGTTTCGAATGTGCTTTACCGGTGTTGTTTATCTTTTGTCACCACTTCTTTCATCTGTACTCTCTTTTCACTCAGCTTTTGTCCTGCTTTTCCGAAATACTAATAAAATGCTCATATTTATGCAAGCATAGAAATTATATTTTCTGGCACATGTAAAAATATACCACACACAATTCCCTTTTTTATTTTGTTGATTTGATTCGCTATCTGATTTTGCTGACAACATGCAGAAGGAGAATTGCGGGGAGTCAATATCCTATCTATCGTTTTGAAAAGGAAAAACAAAAGGAATCCTCGCCGTCATATCGCATCGTCCGAGAAACGGGTAGCAAAGAGCGGAAAGATAATAAACCTTGCGATTGGAGACGTAACGAAGCCTGAAATCGCTCACAACCCTGGGCGCCAGGAGGGGGGGAAGAGCGGCACCGAGAACAGAGCCACGATCAATGTCACCGGCAGCCGCGGCGCACAAGCTGATTAGCAATTTAATATGAGGAAACCGCACCCCCTCTTCCAGTGAAGCGGAACCGCCGATAAACCAGGATATTGAGCACCTCCAGCTGTGTGGCAGAGGTGGTGGTGTATACGTGCGAGCAGGTGGAAGAGGAAACCACAAGACAGTGCAAGACAATATTTTAATATTCAGTTTAACTCGATTTTTCCTACATACGAAAAATTGGTAAAGATTAATGTATAAAAACGTATTATACTACAAATTTATTCATAAAAACACTTTTACGTAATATTGTGAATATTTTTATCAAATGATGGATTTTTATATTCTAGATCCCGTCCCCGCCCCCCCCCGTCCCCCGCCCGCCCCCGTCCGCCCGTCCGCCTCAGAAGATCCTCAATTGCCATCACAAATTCACCACGAATCCAAATCAACACTGACGAGCCCTCAGTGCAGTTTAGGACGCCTCGAGTGCGTCCTGGTTCCGTGTCATTATGTGCATGGAACATGCGCCTCTTTTCACTGGTGCGCCCTAGAGGTCGATTGGAACACGGAAGCTGCCCTGAGTGCGTCCTGGGCGAGCACCAGTGCGGCGAATGGAAAACGCCATTAGAGGTTTTGGGTGGAACAAACACGAAACTTTAACATTTTCAACATTTTCCCAAAAAAGATTCCAAATGTTTTTGGAATACGATTTTTCTCGAAAAGAGGAAAGTACTCTTTTAAAAACTGCGCAGGTCACATTTTCTTTGAATTTATATTTTTTAAATATTTGAGTAATTTCTTACAACTACAACTTGAAGATATATTTCTTTGATGATTTTTTTTCTTCAAAAATACATCTTTAAATAAGGTCACGTACAATTTTTCGAAAATATGAGTAGTATTTGAAATAAGGCAATTTTGAAAAATTATTTTCAGAAACGGCTCCAATTTTCTTCTTTATATTTTTTCTCGAAAAGATTGAACGCTTATAAAAATGGTCCACTTTCCGTGTCTCACTTTCGACAAACTCATTGACCTTTCGAAAATTCCAAAAGTTACAAATCATTCAAGAAAATGTGTATCATATTAGCACAACTAGTTTATATTAAGTGCGTAAAATATATTTTGGCACAATGATGATTCAGTTTTTTGCTGAGAACTGTTGACATATCTGACGTCTGTTTAACAGGAGGCCTTTATGTCGCAACATAAGGTATCAGCATTTTTGTTCTATTCTAGTACCTTTTCTGTAACTTGATCATCGTGGTTATAATTACCGAATTCAAGAAAAATAATAGCGTTGCAAACGCGCGACAAGAATTGCCCTATGCACATTACAGAATCTAATATGTAACCTGAAAAATCCAAAGGTAGCTACAAAACACTATCAGTTGAGGCATTAGTGCACTCTAAGAGAGTTAAAATCACAGAAAATGTTTTGTGGACTATTTAATGCAAAAATAAAAAGTATCACTATCTGCGTCACAAATATCCATTATATCATGATGTAAGTATAGGCCAATAAATTCCTTAATATTTGTAATTATTTACGAGTTTGGTCCCGAATGTTCTGTAGCAAGTTTCATCATAATATGTTAACATTTACCAGCTAAGTATGTGTTAAATTTAAATTATAAAAAAATATTGGGAAAGATTAATTAATTAAAAATGTTTTTCCTGAAGCTGATTTCACAACCCGCGTGAGAAGTACAGTTTTTAAGTACATCTTTGTTATTTTAAAAAGGTTTCAGGTGCTTTTAACATATATTTTGACCAGTGGCCAACGCTTAAAAACGGGCATAAGAAATTTCTTTTAAGAGAGTCCAGTAAATATTGCTTTGTATTGCGACGCCCCCACCTACCTGTGCTGTAATTGCCGGCTAGCTCAGGTGACGGGTAGAGCCTGAAATTTAGGTTGTGGACGGACGTGGCTACGTGACAGAGGTCAATTGAAAGAAAGTTTAAAGACAAAAAAATGTAAATTTAATGAGAAATTAAAAAATGGTAAATTGACATTATTATCTGAGCTCAGTTTTTTTTTTTTAAACCCTTGTTTTTTTATGCAATCTTAAAACTAATACGATCAAATTACTTAAAACAAATAAAGCAAAAAAAAGAGATGCGCTAACAAATAAAAAGAAAAAAGGGGGCCAATGCGCGGCCTGCACCTTCTGAATGTTGACAACAGTCCAGGTAAGCCTGAAGGGCGTAATGAATGTTTGTTTTGTCTGTCGGAGCTCGACAGATTATTAGAATCACCGCTGCGGCAGGAGGACGCGCTGGGGTGAACGGCCTCCAAACAGGCAACACAGCTGGGCTCCTTTCTTCTGGACGGCACGCCCTTTAGGGGCGGAGGGTGATTCCCTCTCGCAGCCTGCTCCCATTCAAGAGTAGAGTTAACCACGACATCAGCTGGGACGTCGGCGGTAGCGGTGACGACAGATCGGTGACGACAGATCGTAATTTCGTAATCGCGTAACTTGCGATACACGGCGCGGGCGTAAACGAGCAGAGAAACAAATAACATTACTAGATAAAGTTCTTTTTTCTCAATCTAATGACACGCGGTGCGATAATACCACAAATCGCACTCTAATCATGCTACTTCGCGCTATCCTAGCGCCTACACAACTCGGATGACCTCCGCGCCCCACACCGTACAACATGAGCGTCCCCGCCTCTGTGTCCGCACGACTTGGGCGTCCCCGCGCCTCTGTCCAAAGACCTCCCCGCTTCTGTCTGCCCTCAGCGCGTCTCAGCGCCCACGAACCTCTTTCCCCCCCCCCAATTTCCATGAATGTTCTAGAAGTTTCTACAGAAATTTTGGAAGATGTGTTGTTACTGGCCGAAAGTTACTACGCCGAAAATAATATTGCTCCAATCAGATTACGCGTCTTGTCGGTAATTTTGATGGAATTTTCCAGAACGCTCTCTCTCGCACACTTCCTGTAAACAAACACGGAGCGGTCGCCGCGCCCGCCCGCGTGGAGCCTGGTCGGTGGTCCCTGAGGGTTTTCGGAGGCGTTATCTAAACACTACACCCCCCCCTTGCTCGGCGACGCTAAGGAGCGGCGTAGATGGCCGTGCGAAGTGATTTAGGTCGCACCCGGTTGGGGCACGCACGCTTCTGAACAGTAATAACAAAAATAAATGTATTTATTTTTTAATCCAATATTCGGTTACGTCACAGTATACTATTTCTTAAGTAGAATATTCAACTGGCTAATTCAAATATTTGTTGAATTAAAAATACAAGATTACAATTGTTGCTTTTAGACAGATTTATCACAGTTCTTTACCATATGGATCAGCATTTTATTAAAGTGCTACGTCGAACTCTCAATTTTTCTCGAGATGTCACTGGTTACTGAGCAGTTACAAAAAATATTATAAAATGAATACATAGTGGTTTGTCATCCACTTCCATGCCCGAATAACGAAACTATTGGAGTATCTCATCCGCGATGGCTGTGTGTACATACTTCGCACTCACTATCAAAACGCAAAGGTACTGTCTGCACTGTTATAGGTCGTGTGTACATAGATAAAACACACAAATGTCCATCAACTTAGTTTCGTGTGTTTAGTCGTGAGAGAAGGAAAACAGGTGTTTCGAAACTCGCGCTACTAAGCGGTTTCAAAGCTGTCCGCGCGTAGCGTGCGGTGGCAGGGCTAGCCATCTGATAGCCCAGTGATCGACACGGGCGACCGCCCGCGCCCATTCCCCCACCCGTTCGACCCACCGACATTCTCCCGACGACCCCTCGACACAGCCGCCCCTCCTCCTGCCACCTCACTCTTCCACCCCCCTTATCTCTTCTCCTTCTCCTGTGCCCCCCCCCCCTCCCCCCTCCTCCTCTCCTCCTCCCCCTCTCCTCCTCCTCCTCTTACTCCTCCTCCTCCTCCTCTTACTCCTCCTCCTCCTCTTACTCCTCTTACTCCTCCTCCTCCTCCTTCTCCTCTCTCCTCCTCACCTCCTCTTCCTCCTCCTCCTCCTCTCTACTCCTCCTCTACTCCTCCTCCTCCTCCTTACTCCTCTACTCCTCCTCCTCTACTCCTCCTCTCACTCCTCCTCCTCCTCCCTACTCTCTCCTCCTCCTCCTACTCTCCTCCTCCTCCTCTCTACTCCTCCTCCTCCTCCTCCTCCTCCTCCCTCCACTCCTCCTCCTACTCTCCTCCCTCTCTACTACTCCTCCTCTTACTACTCCTCCTCTTACTCCTCCTCCTCCTCCTACTCCTCCTCCTCCTCCTCTCCTCCTCCTCCTACTCCTCCTCCTCCTCCTCCTCCTCCTCCTCCTCCTACTCCTCCTCCTCCTCCTCCTCCTCCTCCTACTCCTCCTCCTCCTCCTCCTACTCCTCCTCCTCTTCCTCCTCCTCTCCTCCTCCTCTTACTCCTCCTCCTCTTACTCCTCCTCCTCCTCTTCTCCTCCTCCTCCTCTTACTCCTACTCCTAATCCTCCTCCCTCATCTCCTGCGATAACTATTCCTCCCCCGCCATCACTTCACCACCACCACAACCAATACCGCCGCGTTGCCAGCCGCCTGACACGAGGTAGTACGCCGTGTTGACCTGTCTGTGGTGACGCGCCTCAGCCCCGCACTCCAGGCCGCCACCGATGTCGCTGCAGCTTCAGTCCGGCGACTGATAACACGCTGCGTCCACTACGAACGCCGACCCATCGGCGCGAGAGGGAGGAGGCAGATATTGGACGGGTGGCTGGCAAATCGATCTAAGGACATTCGATACATCTCTATGGAAGGGCTGCAATTGATTTGAAGGTAAATAAACAAAAAGAAATAAGGAAAAAATTTATCTACAACCATAAATAATGCATATAAGTATGACTTGGAGATGGATGCCAAATGAAATGCGTGATACACGTTGAGAATGTTAATCAATCATTCATAATTTAATATATGTGGCGAAAGCAATTACGCAAGCCGAGTGTGATAAGCAACAGAAAATTTCAATAGTTTCCGTCAATTGACCTAACTTTTAAGATTTACGGGAAGTTTCTCCAAAAACCAACTTCGAGTAATGGATTTCAATTTAAAGAAATAACAAATGAACAGCGGCAGAGTGAGTTAGCATTTGCAATTATAAGTCCAAAATCGATGCTTTGTAGGTCGGACGGTTGAAACTTCCGAGACCCACAGGCAGCAGATTTTCGGCATCAAGAAAGTATTTTTTAAAAGCAGATTGATCAAGTCGTCCACTGTCTGCATGAGAATAATTAAGAGACACTTAAAGTACTTGCTGAATAGAATTGGATAAATAAAAATTAAATCTGAAATAATTTCATTCATATTATTTTGCCAAATATTTTCACTCCTAACATTTAATGCAACAAGTGACCCCAATCTACAAAAAAAATAAGCAAAACGCTATAATATGGAGTATTTTTAAATACGACTGTTGTTAATTCATGTCTTATATTAATTTAGTTGGTCCCTTGTTTCAAAATATTTGCAACTTGTCTGTATACATCAAGTGTGAATGTTAAAATTTGTACATTTCATGAAACTAATTAATCAATTTTAACCTTTACGTATAGAATGATGTATGTCGCATGTTGCAAATGACTCCAGAGGAACAACTGCCCAAATAAAATAATACATTTGAAATCGATTACTGTAATCAACTTAGCTTTCCTGGCATGTAAACCACAAACAGGAATATGAACAATTGTAAAAAAATTTGAAATAGGAAAATTTGGAAAATTCACGTGAGAAATAAACAAATGGATACCAAGAAATAAATGCTACATTGTATGTGAAATAATTCTTTATATTCTCTTTTTATAATTTTTACAATGAACATTTCACAGCAATAAGTATAAACTCATTCACGGCCCTAGGGCAAAAAAAATTCAATGGAATTCAAACTTAATTAGGTTATCTCAGTTCCAAGAGATCTTGAAATGTAAGATACCAGTTTTGCATCTGATAATACTGTAAAGTTTCTCATAGTAAAAACATACATGTATGCACATGAACATTTTGAGAGGAGCTCATAGCCTCCTGTAATAAAAATATTACATGCAGTGCTTACTCTTTTAGAACATGAAATATGATAAGAGAGATCAAATTAAAATCTATTGTATTTAAATGTATTATTAATTGCTCCTATGTTTGGCATTAAGAAGGAGATCAGACTGAATAATCAATAAAAATGAGCCTGCCCCCATTAGCGCTGAACCCTTAGAAGTGGTAAAAGGCAATGATGAAAAGGAAAAAGTAATTTTATTGAACTTGTAGTTATTACTTGCAGGTTTCTCAGTGTTTAAATTCAAAATAGTTCAATCAAGTTTTGTGGTCCAAAAATGAGGAGGAAAAAATATTATCATTTTTAAAGAAGAAATATTAATTACAAAATAAGCTATTATAAGTCCTAAAATTTTTTAACATCAATCCCAAACAATAATTAAAGTTTTAAAAATCATAAAGTTTTTAATAAAACTTCAAAATATTGGAGTTAAAACAAAGCAATTACATTTTCACATGAGAATGCTAGTTTCAAATTCAGCAATCTCTCTTTATTTTTTCTGAAATGTTATTGGCACCACTAGTGGATCAGGACACATGGAAATCTGCTAATTAAATGAATATCATAGTCACTGTCAAAACCATAAAATCAAACCAAAAAACACGAAAACATCCGTCTTCGTGGCATCTAAAAGTATTGTTTTTATCAATACTGTGGTCAATTGTCAGATGCATGTACAAACTATTTATGCCATTAACCCATATTTGCCCGGTGTTCCATTATTTGAACATGCGACAGTGGATTTGTCTTTGACTCCTTATCGCGGAAGGCACTTGGAGGCTTCGTTATATTACTAGAACTTGAACACAGGGATTGAATTTCCTGATGGTGCCAAGCGTTGATTTAAGTTCTCGATTGCACACAGAACGAAGAGTATTTATTGAGCCGTCGTTTCACTACTGGCACTATGAGTGATACAAGGTGAAAAAAATCGTATAATATTTTTACTTTAAACGTTTTGTTCCTATGAGATTAGTTAAATGACATATTTTTATCAGTAAAGTAAAAAATCTTGAAAATATTACGAGTATTTAGCTGAGCTGGAAACAATTTTTCTAAAATGTTCCAATATTGGAACACCAGGCACGAAGATACCATTAATTATTATTTCGACAATCATCTAATATATCTTGGCTGATCGGGAGAATAGCTACCCCCCCTACGTCAAGGCTACATTAAGTCACATACGTTCCTAAGCAATTGTTTTTTCCATTCGTTTGTTTGATTTAATGAAAATCATTTGCTTTATGCATTCTTCTCCACATATATTGATAAAGGTAAGTTTGAAATTATTCTTTAATTGCATTTCTTTTACGTCAACCACTCTTTCCACATCAAGGATCCTGAAAATAATGAGCGCACCAATACAATCGAAAGCACTTGGAGTGCAATTAAGCGCCAATTGCCTCGGCATGGCGTCAAAGACCAATTTCAGACTTATCTTTTTGAATATATGTGGAGAAAAAACATGTTGAAATAATATTAGTGAAATTATGTGGAAATTTTTAACATCCATAAAATCAATTTACGGAACTTCACAAAAAGACTAGACGTGAGTACAATATTTTTTACTTTTATATTTTTTAAATTTTCTTAGACATTAAAAAATGTCATTTCCTACTATTTACTATTCCCTCTAAAAGAATTTTCTTAAAAGTGAATGTTCCCTTTAAAATAGATTCTCTTAAAAGTGAGGGAGGTATATAAAACAAAGTGAGCGCCAGAGCGACAGCAGAAGTGCGAACCAGGTCTCGAGAGCGAGGGCCGGAAAGCCCTCGCGAATGTAGTACGTTGGATCCGTCGGGTAGCGACGTGCTGTAGCACGTTGCGGACCACTAGGTGAAAAAAATGCGTTGGTTAAAGAATTGTGTAGGTTATAAAATTAAATTTGTAGCGTGAAAAATACGAATAATCAGTCCACTTAATGAGTACGTAACTACGGAGATTTATACGTACAGGGGGCTTTGAAGCAGGGGGTAGCTATCTCCCGATCTACCAAAAATATTCCTATTTCTATGAATTTGCTAATACATATACATACAAGATAATATTTTTGTATTCATACTACTGTTCCCTAAAATACATTACTTACATTTTTTCTGCTAGTTGATTGTTTTCTTCATATTTCTCTATTTACTCTGACCCTTTTATTCCGATTAATCTCAGGTCTGCTGAATTTATTTTCTGACACTCCCTCTGCTCGCTAGCAATTACCTCATTCAATGATTCCAGTCCTACCCTAAACATAAAGCATCCCTAACAATACAATGCTGGAAATTGTGTCAGCATGTGTTTTTAACAACGTAAGATCATTATAATACATATTAATCCCCGCTATCTTCATGAAGTTCACAATTACATGATCAGGATTGAAAAAGAATTGAACTTTTTCTAAAACAATTACCGACAAATAAAAATTCTGATGTAAAAACTAATTTGTTTGTACTTTTGGGACAAAGCAATTATCATAAAATAATACATTTATTTTCTTTGTGATTTCTGCTGTAGTCTACATTTTTATGATTTTACTTATTAAAATGATATTTGAAAATCTATGTATGAAAAATTAATACAGCTATGTAAATTATAACTTTGCATCATTACTTCCCAAGTACTAATAGATGTAAGTCAAAAGAAGAATTTCTACTTTTTGATTTGTGCACTCGTTATACTCTCGTGATTTGAAACTGTTGGAAAAATAATTGAACTAAGTATTATTTGATTTTGTAATTTTGGTCAGATCCCTTCTCGTTCACTTCCAACCCCTTCTTCGACCCATCCATCCCAGCTTCCTAAATAAAATAAACTATAGAATACATGAAAATTAACTATTTAAACAATCTATTAAACGTACTCTGTTATGAAATGAGAAGTTTGGTTGAAAATTAAAGTTGAAAATTGAAGTTTGGTTGTACATTTTATAAAACATAGTCACTATAATTTATTTTACAATGAAAGTCAGGTATTGGAAACACGCAAATGAGACAAATATCATTAACCTCAAAGACAGAAGGCTGAATATAAAACACCATGGGAATGTCCCTATTATATAGTGTGGGGAACAAAGGAAAGGATAGAAAAACGCGCGCGTTATTTCAATAACAACTTGGCGTGACCTTTCTAAAGTATACCCAGTTTCGAAATCGGAACTTTCAAACAAAGTATACTCTACGTATTAAACATTACATAGTAATAGTATTTACCCTTACCAGCAAACTTTTCAATCAAATGAGGAAGATTCATGTTTGTTAGTTCTTCTTTGTACTTAAGAGTCCATTCTTTACTGCTTAGAAACTAACATGCACTTCTCTATAACACAATACGACCTCACAACGCACAGCCGAACAGATTCACGAATGCAGGAACTCCCGCGTGAAATCGGGGAATGGGCTTCCCGCCGGAGGACGTTTGGACAGTGTTACCACACTATGGACTTAAATACCATGCGCTCTAGCGGCAACCATTTAAAACGTAATGTGAATTAATTGGGTGTTTCAGGCCCCGCGTAATTTTCAACCTCCATGGCTTGGATGTATGAACAATCAACCACTGTCACGTCATCTGTGATGATTAGAATGTGTAAATCAATTGCCACAACTTGAAGACACGTAGCCACAGGTTTCTGGTTGTGAGCGAGATGGTCACTTCTTTCAGTGTAGTTCTAATCTAACAGTTCGTTTTCGTGTTTTCAATTCCAAGGAGGCACAGAAGCGGTATCTTCAGCAAAGGGACCACAATCAGCGCACTACTTCTTTCATGATTCTCTTCTATCTTTAATCATTAGACTGATTGGTTGATCTTGTGTTTCCAAGCGCGCCAACTGATGGGATCATTAGTCTGTAAGTGTAGCATATTTTATATCTTGCGAGACTGCAATGTTCCTCTCCTGCTGAAACGCAATATCCAGGGCCGATGCGGCGTTTGTCACACCAAGGAAAGAAGTTTGGCGCTCAAGAAAGTGGCTCACTTGGCGTGCCGCATTCGACATGGCACACTTATGGTAGATTAAGTGTACTACATGAAAAACGGGCTGCGGCGATCTACTTATGCGATATGCTGATGGCAGATCAAAAAAATCGTAATTCCAGGATCACATGATTAACCCAACAGATTTAAGATCCACTTACTGAACACTGATTTTTAGTTCAAATAAAATTCGTTTTTATAAACTTTTTTCGAATAAATGACAAGAGTGGCAAATTGCCTGTAATTACCAGAAATTCACTTCTACTCTTCACCATGTAAAGGGGATAACTCCGTCAATATTTTGTTTTAATGAATGCCTATGAATATGATTTATTTATTATTAACTAACAACAAAGATCACAACTAAGGAAGGGGAATTTTTACTTACTAGTTCCAATATGAGAAAGTCGAAACGAAAGAACCAACAATTTTTTTTGTAATATTTTCGGACGAAATTAAAATTAAAAATTTGTGTACCTTGAATCAGAAGATCACTGTATCAAACATTAAGGTAAAAAATATTCTGAATGATAACACCAATCACGAAATACAAATGAAGGTAAGAAATGAGACGTAAGTAAATCAAAATAATGTTTCCACACATCAAAGAAATACTAACTCGCTTGCCGTAGAATGACGGGAATTCAGATTTATCTCCGAAGCAAATTCCATGAGCGTGGACATTCACTATATTCTGAAGCAGAGGTGACAACTGCTACAACATTTCCAGTTGCGGCTACAGGGCCAGAGGTGTCAGCACGTCCGACCCCGGAGGGGGTGTCAGCAATCCCCCGAGACAAACTCCGACGTCTTCACCCACCCTCTCGTCATCTATGAAGCGAAAGGAGGTAGAGCGCCATTCAAGCAGCCAT
Source organism: Teleogryllus oceanicus (assembly GCA_964035755.1). Classification (NCBI taxonomy): domain Eukaryota; kingdom Metazoa; phylum Arthropoda; class Insecta; order Orthoptera; family Gryllidae; genus Teleogryllus; species Teleogryllus oceanicus. Next base: position 16,806,009 of record CAXIVR010000003.1, read on the forward strand.
CACTATATTTCTTGTATACTAGCATTTTAAGCAACCTTTCTCATTGAACAAAATGAATCTTAATATGGAATATTATTGAACGAAACATTAAGTCAACGCTCCTTCTGCATGAAATATAAGTCATCTCTGACGAAATATTCACATCTTCCCTTCATCATCGTCCATTATATCTCAATAAGCAGTGGTATCATATAAACAGATTCCAGCGCACGTAATAAAATCATCGATAAGTATTGTAAATAACGTATACTTTTAAACACTATTTTATTTTTGTATTAATTAATAAATTAGTGTTTCATTTCGAAAAATTTAACAAACAATAATAACAGATCACTTAATATTATTTTGGTCACATTAATATTAATGTTGCAATTATATAAGTTTGTAGATTTACGAGTTGTGAAATTGATTTTAACGAAGCATTATTATAATAAATACTATCTTTTTTCAGGCAAGTGCGCGATATCTGATCAACTAACCCGCTCCGAAAGATATGCAAGGACAACAGACTCGTAAAAATATCCCTTGTTTTACATACAACTAATTCTTAAACTTTGAATATTATTTGTGGTAACGTTTGGTAAGCTCCTTTGGAATAAACGAACTTTCTGCTTCCAAACGTTTTCAAACTGCTTCCAAAATGTCTTGTGGCAACGAATCCGTCATTTGTATAAATCGTACCTTTTAAGCCAATTGCCTTTCTTAAACAAATTCGTTGTCTAGGTAGTTGTACGCATGATGTAATAACATAGGTCCGTTATTATTGTATCCCACTCCGGGATATAAATGTGGCGCCCTAAATAGCGCGCACTTGCCTCCAGAGTGCGAAAGGGGCGGCTCCGCCAGCCCGTAAAGTTTAGCGGGACGGCGATTGGCCGACGTCACCTCCAGCGGTCGACAGTGAGAAAACGCCGGCAGGCTTGTGAGAAGTGCGTTTGGAGTAAAGTCCTTCAGTCACGATACTTGGACTTTTCTAACGGGGCATCTGAGGGTAGTATCTCCAAATGGACTATGGCACGGCTTTTCGCGTCTCTCTCGGTCCTGCCGCTAGAGTCGTTTGATCTGCAGCACTGCTTGATTCGATCGCGATCATTCGACATCTTGCGGCAGGAATGAGAAAGGCGCAAAAGTCGTGCCATATTCCATCTTCAAGATACTACCCTTAGATGCCACGTTAAAAAATATATATCTGCTGTTCCTTTGTACTTAGAACCTGCTACGCCCCAAGATTTTGCTACTGGTGGTACTTGGTGAAGGAATTATAGACAACGAACACTTGCTGACGCCCCTAGGACATTTCTACTGGTTTTAAGGCACGATACGGCACGTCCCTCGGTAACACTTCTGGATACAGCTGCTCGACCCGGGAGGCAAGCCGACCATCGCACAGATCCGCCTGCGGGGCTTCGTCGCCCGCGCCTCTGCAGCTACCGGCCGCCACGTCACAACGGGACCACGCAGGCCCGACGTCCGTCTTCCCCGCATCGCCTTCCTCAATGGCCGAGGCCAGCCTTCCTCGTGTTAGCTGCGTCACACGACGGATGTAAGCCGCTACGACGGCCATAAGGCGCCCCCGCCGTGCGTTTCAAGTAAACGGCCCCCCAAGCCGTACGGTTTTGTATGTACAGTCGACTTCAGTTAAAGTGCCTTCGGATATAGTGAACTTAAGTCACTGGTCCCATATCACTTACATTAAAAATAAGTATAAGAATATTCAGTTGTAGTGAACCTGAACCTCGGTTATAGTGAACGTAGGAAAAAACACGTCCTGGAAAATAACATATCGCCTCAGTGCCACTAATTCCAACACTAGGTAGCCTGAAAAAAAATTTCGGCCAAGGTGATAATGGAGAAGTCTCCCTTGAGGTGAAGGAAGCAGACCCGGAACGGAGACCTTACTGTTGTTACATGGCACTCGCTTTCACGTTGAAAACAAAAGTCGTGTCCTGCGTGGGCTACAACTGGTGGCGACGAGGCGCAATTGCTTGCTTGTTTCAGTAGCAAGCTTGGTGTTAATTAATATTTTGCGGGACAAAGCGCGTTGAGTTCTACGTAGGCGACAGGAAGCACACAACTGCCAGAACCTGGCGATATCCACCGTGCCACGCGGAAAAGCGATCAATTTCATTAGCCGCTCGCGCCATCCCGCTATCGAATGCATCTTTTATGTTATTAGGCGAGTAAAAGTTGAAAAGTACTCCAACAATGCAAAAAGCATTGAAGGGTGTACAGACTGCATTTTGATACTTAGACACAGAGGGCAATGTATAATCAAGTATACAGAATGCACGAACTCTGGTGAAGGATCTGGAGAAATTGTAACGAAAAATGTACGAAGCCAACAATTGAAAATAATAATTTTAATAATAAAAATAATAAGAAGAAGAATAACAAATAAACATATTGACATTTTCAGTTCGTGCTGTCAATATATTTTTCTGTATCTCTATATTTAATAAAATCAATCGTTATGGAGAAATTCTAGAATTTAATTTTGACATCGGATATAATGAACCTCTGATATTGTGAACCAAGCATGTTGGTCCCCAGAAGTTCACTGTAACCGGAGTCGACTGTTCTTGTACACATCAAACTGTTGATCACCAGGTTTTCTTTGAAAACTCTACACCTACTTAACATCCAAATGAACTTCGTTTCCCTTAAATCTTTATATTACTATTGTACAAAAACTGCGTATGCAAGTCGTTACTCACTGTTAACGTCGTACGTTCGGTAATATATTTGCGCGTTTAGTTTTTTGAAAAAATTATAAAATAATTAACGATCTCTCTTCCCTCTTCAGATAATACAAGAGTAAAATCTGAACATTTTACAACAAAAAGTTAAAATCTGGTTTATTTATTTTAAATAGCTTTAAATATAAATCCACACTTAGAAAGGATTTTTATTAATCGCATCGTGAAATTCAAGGAGACGGCACAACAGTCGTTATACGCAACACTTCCGCTTCCTGGTCTCTCCGGTTTAAGAAGTTTGTTTCGAATGTAATGGTGATGGGGGATTACGATTATGATTATGATTATGAAGGGAAGGATAACGAGAACCCACAAGGATAATTCCTGAATTCGCTTTGCCCAAAATAAATTATATATGGAATGATGGGCATTTTACGACGGTACACAGATACTCTATTACATATTCAGCACAACAACTCGAGGTGTCACAACAGTTGCAACTTGCATTATTTCTAAATTTGCAGTTTTCGAAAATTCAGAAAAGTCAACGAAAATGACAACAGCCCATATCTTTTATGCGTTCCTTGATCTATCCTCAAAAAAATTGAAAAAAAATCTGTAGCGATTTTTGAGAAAAAGGTTTTTTAATAAATTGCAATTAATTCAAGTATAAAGTACTTTTTTCAAATCTTGAACACGAATTTTTTTAATGAGCTTCTTTTTAGAATAGATTGTGTTTATTCCATTTTGTAATTTTTAAATGTTAGAAGTTTGCAATTTTCAAAAATACAGAAAATTTGTCGGAAATGAGATATTCAATGAGATACATCAACTTTTTACCGTCCTTTGATGCACGCAAGGAGAAAATTTAACGAACAAATGGAACGTTTTTTTCAGAAAAAAATTGTTTGAAAATTTAAAATTCCCTGTAGAAAGAATTTGAAAACTTTCACTCAAGAAGCGCCTTGATAAACCTACTGCGCACAAGGTCATTACAGGAGGTTTCATAACAGCTTCAAAAGAAGGCTCTCGTGTCCACAGCTATGTCCAGTACGAACTATTACTATTTGAACCTACAAAATGTTACCGACCACCATTTTTTTCATACTGGTATTTAAAGTCAGGTGATTAGGTTTAGCACTCCATTCAACACGTTATCCTACAATATCAGCCTCATAGTAACCTGAACATTTCGGATGCTTCAAAACCAGTTGAGATTTGTATTGCATTTTTCAAAAATTCACAGATTCAGATTGACATTATTTAAAACTTAGTTTTAAAGATGGGAGATATAGTCTCTGATCTTTAAAATCATTAAGAGAAACTCTTCCTACAGTACTATTGCAGTTGTAGGTCGACCCCGAAAAAGTTGTAAGTTTTGCACTTTTCGAAAATACAGTGAGTTCAACAAAAATGGGATCTTTGCCATTTTATTAACACGGATGATTTTACTGTTTTTTCACGTTTCTGCGTTCTTTAAATATCAGTTTCAAATTCGCAAGACCTCGAGTTCAGCGAAATCGATCGGGGAATGCCAGTTTCGGAGGAAATGGTCTGAATGATTTAGACGCTAGTGTTCGCCATAGGTGGACAGACGGACAGTCATTTTGCCTTGAACCTATTTTTCGGAATCAAGGACCCACAAATTGTGGATCCCGACTCGATAACGTTATAGAGGAAGTATTTAACTACTCACAGAAACAAGATTTATACATTTTTTTGATACCACAATGCCAAAGATCACTCCGGATTTCAATGCTTTCTCTTCCCTACGTAAGTGCGTAGTAGACAAGAATATAAAAATAGTAACCTGAAAACAATCTATGCAAAATTCACCGTTAAGCCAACATTCTATCTCAGAATTTGACATGGCTGCTGCGAAGAGTCGCCTAATAAAAATCTCTTCCCGTGCAAAGATAAGAAAATGATCATACTTGGTACCCCATGCTACTGCAGATAACTTTGCATCTGAATAAGTATCGACATATTCCTTACAAAGAACATCGTAACAAATCTTGATATTCATCATGGGACTATTTCATTTTTGATAACATAGTAAATGGCTAAAACATACAGCTCGTTAAGCGTTAAGTACTTACTTGTAAGTACGCCATTTTGACGACACACGACGACGTGAAGCAATCGTAAACACCACGATAAAAGTTATCACCAGCATAGGCAGTAAGTTGTACGTAGGTAATGGTCGTAAAAAGAAGTTACGCGAGAGCTGTTCAAGACGTGTGAAATTACATTATTCCAAATAATGGGTATAAGTTTAGAAAGTAAAATGTTTGCACTTATTTTTAAATTGTCTCGAAAAACAAAGTAACATTTCTGTACAGTTTTTAACATAAATAGATATTGTTTACCGTTTCTTCATAAATAACCTGAACATTTACCTGAGAACGTGAAATAATGTTTGTGAGTGTACAAAATCATGACAAAACATCCCCAAATGTGGAGTTGCCTATACACGTTTGTTGGTATTTTTAAGCTTTATACCGGGTGGTTCACCTACGATGTTCCACTCAAATACATACTGAACCGTTGCAGATATTAGGATGTGTTTTTTCTTCTAAAACGAGAGGACCATTAAACCATAGGTGAATCAAGTGACCGTGCCCCTCCCCCACATACACCCAAAAAATGATCAAGAGTTTTCGTTTATATCTTCCTTTATTGAGTAAAACTGATTAAAATATTTAGGTTAGAACTGTGTAATTATTTACAACTAATATTGTATCGTATCAAATAATATTTTATAGTACCAAAAATCATATACAATATAATAAAAACCGGATTCCCCTGTAACTGCATCTTTTCTTTGCTAGCTTTAAATTGGATGAAACCTTGAGAGAAATTTCAATCATAGAAGACACGTTATTTTTGATCATATTTTATTTTGCACGAAACTGCACGTTTGGGGGGTTACTGCACAATATTGCACATTTTGGGATTTTTCTGGGTAAATTTGCAAGATTCATATTTTTATTATACAAAAAAAACACAGGAATTTTTTTGTCACTATTAAATTCAATTGTACTCCAGTTTCACCTGAGATTTTCTGACTAACAGTTTAAAAAACTTTTTGAAATAACCAAGATTCACTTAACTTTAAACTTAAAAGTTTTATTTATCATTAGGTACTTCTTGGTACAAATTTCTTCTGCGACGTTTATAGGACATGCATCGATAGAATATAATCATAGTTTTATCGCATAAAATATAATTTTTATATTATCAACTTGTTTTAATTTTTCTTAAAGGTTTCATTAAATAAAAAAATTACATAACCCAGCAGTGCATTCGAATGGTCTGTGAAAATCGAACGCCGTTTAATACACATCAATTCTGCATTTTGATACCCTATGAATCGAGCGTCTGTAACTTTCATGATACCTATTATCTAATTAAAATTTCCAAGTTATTGCAGTAGGGATATGCTGAGTTTCTATGAACTAGGTGCGCTGCCCTTGGTTTCGGCCGTTCAGTCTCTATGTGCGAGTTCTATCTTCCCAATCGGATCATATATCCGTTTTGTCAGTCATCGCTGAACTTACCAATAGGAGACTACATACACGAGTCATATTTGACCATATGTCCGTGCGCGAAGCTTAGTGGCAAGAGCACTGCATTTCAAATTCATCGAATTTCTCGGAACAGACGTTGCCCTGCGAGGTGTGAGAGAGAAGAAACGCAGTTTTTGACCGCTTTTAGCTGCAAATGTAGTAAATGTAAATGCTGTAAATGTAGATGTTTCCTTTGTTAGTGCTCGTAAATTATTTTAGCCCATATCCCGCAATTCACTATTCTCCTCCGCTACGCAATTTGCACTCAATTGTCCTCTTAATTGTTATATTTCAATATAAACTACTGAGAAAAAGCGCTTTATCTCAACATTTCCTATTCTTAGTGTTCCTAGTTATTACTCAACAACTAGAATTCATAATTGTTTTTCAAAACATTCACGACATCATTTTAGAATTAAGGGATACGTCAGGTACGGAAACGTCACATATTGATGTCATACCGGTATCTACTTCTCTTTATTTAAGTTAATTATATCCTAAAACCAATGCCCCTGTTCATTTCTGGATGCATCCTGAAGTGTCATTTCAACAACTTGCCATCACACTGCTGTGTCGTCGTGAGCTCGACGCGTTGACTTATTGTCGTGTCTGGATGCCAAGAACTTCTAAACAAAATATACATTATTTTTTCTTGGATGGGGTACCATCGCGCCTCTAAATTCTCTGGGAATTGGTACATAATTCTCAAACTGTACAGATAAACCATCGTAAATATCCTTAGAATTATCTATAAGTCCCTATCGATAATATGGGAGCTATGAGGGCGCATATGGGAATGAGACGACGAGCTTCTCGAGTTCGCGGTGAGTAGCTTACTTTTGTATCTCATTAATTTACGTCATTTTATTACTTCCTGAAACATTTGCAAGAATAGAAATCTGCCTTGTCCAGTTGCCCGCCGCCAAGACGGTGAGAACAATTTGGATGGCAGCTTCCAAACGAGGACAGTCGTGCAGTCGCCGCAGTAAGGAGCGGTCGAGCTGTAGCGTCCCCACGAAGCGTTTATATGGTTAGTATTCGAGATCGGCAGTAGTTAAGTTGGCACCTCTCGATTCAGACGTGATTCGAAGATGTAAAGGTCGGAAACGTGATATCAAGCTGGTATGATAGGCGAACATGTAAAATTGTCCGTGTAGATGTGTACTTTGGTGACTTTAAGAAATGACTAACGACGCAGGCATAAAATGTATACGTAAAGTTACCAACATATCCGTGAAACTGTCCCGAAAATTATCATGGAACTGAATAGAGGTGTGTTTAAGTTGCAGGACTTGAGTAGAAGTAAAATTGTGTTGTGCAGAGGAATGAATTGTGTACCCTCAGTAAATACGTGAACCATTAATTGAAGTGATTAAAGTAGTGTCCAGTAATTAAAGTCCAGCCACTGTACAATTGCTCCCTACTTGCCTTACTTCAAGGTGAAATTAGTAGGTAAAGAAATCTCACCCGTTCTCCATCCGATTCATCCTAAAAATTACCCGCCTGGAATCAAGTAAACCTCCAATTGCCACATCACTCAAATATATCCAGCAACGTATTTATACCCAAAAAATTGGTAATTAATTAGATTTTATTAAAATTACTCACTTATTTCCTTAAAATGAGAACTTCAAACACTAGGTGAAGACTGAAACAATATTGTGCGATCAACACCAGCCTTTAATAAAGTTCGAAGAAATGTATGTTCTTTGAAGATATTTTACAACTGCTGCTATTAATTTGAGTAAGATCAGTCAATCTTAGCCGTGTTGCCTATAACAATGTTTTACTGTTGGAAATGTAGCCTCAACCAGTTCTTGTGACCATTCACAAGTCTTTAAAATTCAGTAAACATTTACTCTGTGAATGCAAAAGAACATCACACAAACAGTACACAATCTATGTCACATCTCCAAAGAGTAAGACAAATCCAACTCACTTGAGCACGTTTCCGAGCAGTCCCTACCGACATGGACAAAAGATGACGGCGCAATCGGAATCTCCTCCGGAGTTGCGAAAACGTATGCAATTGCATTGCGGGTTTCCTAGAAACGCTGGCGAGACCCTTCCCAAGCGCCTTCAGAAGGTAACGGATCCTCATTAGTGCCGCGCGGGTGCGCTGCATTCGCGCCCGCCCTGCCGCACCGCTGCGCGTCGCTCGCGCGGCTGGCGGAAACGCAGGCGTCCGCCAAAGGCACGTTCTACTTTGCAACAATTAACTCTAAACGCTACGCAGCCCTCGACTGATTAGGGAGCCTTAAGTCGGGAATGAGTATTCATGTGCCAGTTCATGAAGAGGCGTTGGCATGACAATGCAAACAAAACACAAACAGAAATGGTATTTATTCGAGACTGGAAAGTAGTTTCATTGTTGTGCCGCTTTGCGGCAAGATAGTAGTTCATTACAGGACGATTCTGATAAAAGCGTTCTATAATGAATTTTTTCTACTCCTATTGTATAATGCTGTCATATGATGGCTGCACCGGTAGCATAATGATACTCATTACGACACAGATTTCATTATGATATAGGTTCTTGACGAATCACAGAGAAGTTATGTATCGACACTTAATTGATCATTGAAAATCGTTCTGGTAAGTTTTTCTTTTGGATTGTGTACATCAAAATTGCACTTGATATTTTATTATACTTGTCAGTTTTAATTTCTTTTATTATAATTAATTTTTTACGTGAAATATTATTTAAAATGAATTGGATCGTAATTTCACTTTCATCCTATTTGACTGACAGTACTCCAACGCACTCGTAACCACAGCCACCTGTGGCACTATACGAGGGTAGCTGTTCTCTAGGTGGCCTTGGCTAAATCCTGCAAGTCGACAGCCACGAAACGATTCAATGTAAAAGCTTCTTACAAAAGTCGTAGAAAAAGTACCGTATGAAACTCGATGTAATTGGTATACACTCGTGTGAAGTTTACGATACTTGCTCGTTCCTCTCGCGTATTGTAATATCACACTCTTGTATTAATAACCATCATTACATCATCGTTTCATAATGTACTATTTCCTGACTCCACTTCCCATCGTTTCGCCATGTAACTGCTGCCCACGATGAACCGAAGAGCATTGCGTTATATTAACATTTCGTGACTTAATGTTGCTTAACCTGTTATAAATGTCGAAACAAAATACAATCAGCAAGCCATGTACCAAGAGTTTCATGTCAAAATATACTGAGTTAGCATGCATTCAAAACATGCACTAATAAACTAATAATTTTCTTTGAAACTATTTACGTTAATTGTATTTGAACAATCTACCAAAGAGCTTTTCGACACTGCTTTTCACTCATTTCGGAAATAGATTGGGAGAAGCACGTTTTCTAAGACTTTCTTACCCATCTTTGATATTGTTACTTAAAAAAATTCCAATATTCTTTCACATATCTATCTTTTGTTTAAATGTAACATTCAAAAATTGCGGCTCTTTCTTTTTTGTTGTTGTTTCTTCTTATCCTGTTAATTTTTTTTGTAGTCATTCAAACGAGCTTTTATACCAACTCTCAATTTTTTGGCTTTCAATGGCGGTACAGAACTACATAACATTCAACTAAAAAGCGTTCAACACTAAACAGATGAGCACCTTTTTACTAAACATTTGCAACATAAGGTTATGAAATGTTGACGCATTAGGAACAGTAAGCTCATAATTTTGAACTCAACAAAACATCGAACAAGAAAATGAATGTTCAATCCTCGGGCAGGTCGTACGGGGGAAAGGGACCCAACTCAAAGACTGACAAGTTCTCCAAGTTTTGACACGCTTAGCTTTTAAAATATTAAATTATTTACTAAACCGAAATCAAAAATGTAATATCGTTTATGTAAAAGCAAAAATAGAACACTTAATAAATTGAAGTGGTAAATGATCATGAACTGGTCACACTAATTAGACTTTTTTCTTAGTAGGATGTTTACTTCTCCAAGCCCTCCCACAGCTTTACATTGTTCAATCGCGTATTTCACCTACTCCGGTGGATAATGTCTCCCGAAACAATGGCACGGAATTTCAATACCCACAGTTAATGTTTTAGTAAAATGCATTTAACATTCAATCAGAAAATAATATTTCCAACTTTTTTCTCATTTCATTACTCATAATATACAACGAGTTCACGATTCATAACCTAGATCACGTTTGAACCAGCGGGAACAGTGTTTGTAACTAAACAACAGAATTTTATTAAAATTTATTACATCACACCATCAACGCGGCATTACATCCAATAGAACTATTTTTTAAAACGCCGTTCACATAATGTTAAAAAAATTATCACTGCATCGCTGTCAATGGTTTCAAAAAAGCATTCCTTAATTATACCATTAATCATAAATGAGTTTATTTTCAATGTAGTTGTGAAAATGGAAATTAAGTCATTTTGATTATGACCATCTTTGTGACTAAAAATCGAAATAATCACATACCACAGGCAATCACAGGTTTAGTATTTAGGTTTAACCACTGATAACCTACGTTGAATGAGAACTACTCTTAATGTATGCCACAGAATATCTACGCAAAATATGAAGCATATCAAGAATCATTCTTTATTTACGTTTTTATTAATAAATGAAACAATTCTGTCAAAATTTCAAAAAACATACTTGTTTTGAACAGTCTGTTTTTACAATAAGGTTATACATTATTTCGTATTTTTAATTTTTCTAAGGTTTTTACCCAGCCGTAAGCCGGTTACTATTTACGTCTGAATGGGACGCGTATTCGACCACACATAAGACACATTTGCGGGCTTTCTGATCTAGTCTGCAGAACGCGAAGCTCCCCGCAATAACACACATGAGAGTCAAGGGACAAACAACCATACCCAAAGCGGAACTCGAACCCACGACCTCGACCATCCCGGTTGGCTAAGATAATATATAAGATAAAATATTTACGTTAACATTTACATGAAGAGAAGATCATGGTCGCCTTAACTGATGCTCGTAGAAAACGCTCATCTATCTCTCACTCGCAGTTTTTTTCTGTGATTTTATGCAGATACCATACAATACCCTGCAATGGCATTGCGAGCAACATGTTGCCATCTATGACTCAGTTCTGAAATGTATTTGGATGTTTTCAAGTTCTTTATATAAGAACTAGTTGTGATACAGAATGGTACAGACTTACAAGCATTAGTTAGTTTTCTAACCTTTTTAATTTAGACTAGATTTCGATATTGACCCACCATCTCTCTAGATACCTAGTGGCGTCAAAACACAACTTTCTATTTTTCGGTTTTCTAATAGTAGGGATCGAAATATTACAGAAGAATGAAAGTCCTATATGCATATTTTCATTGAAAAATGTGAAGTCGTTCTTGAGAAAATGTCCATCTTGAAAAATTGTCGCCATTGATGGGAACTCACATAACCCTCTTCTGTATCAAACAGAATTAAGACGAGAATATTAGACTTTCACAAATTTTATGAAAGAGAAAAAAGCAGGGACACGTGCAACTTGCACTACACGTTACCATTGTGTGATTACTTCATTTTTCAGCGCGCGCCAACTGCTGTGGTCAATAGTCCAGTAAGTGTAGTGCCTGTTTTTCATCCGGGGAGGATACGGTGATCTTTCCCCACTGGCTTCTGAGATCCGGTCCCGAACTGCACATCGATTTGCGGTGTAGTAGACTTCTGTAATGTTTTTATTGGTTTGTGGTTTCTTCTTGGTGAAAAGAAGTTTGATACATAATGCATTGCTAAGTACTCTCCTCCCTGAATCATCTTTTTTTTTTCTTCAAGAACCGACAAAACACGGATTCTGGCTACACCACGATTTAGAGAACTATTTTTTTTTTAATTTAGCATCTCGTATTTATCCACTTTTTCGTTATCAGGGCCCGGCAATTTAAGTTTTTCTGCCAAAAATCCGCCGTTCTTTTTCGCGCAGCATTACATACCATTCTCTGTAATGCGTAATCGTTAGCGGGGAAGTAAAAACTGCCAGCCCTGATCTAGACTAAGGCGGTACGCAGCGTCGGAAGGAAGTAGAGCGCCAGCGGCGGGCGGGGAGGGGCGAGCGGCGACGTCGTGGCGCCGAGGCTCTGTCGCGCGCACCCCGCTCGCCCTCCTAATTGCCGCGCGACGCCTCTGCGCGTCGCGTCGTGTGCTGTGTGCGCGCGCGCGCGCGGCTGGCGACGGCGCCGCTGGCAACAGCAGGTACAGGCGGCGGGCGGCCGGCGGCGGCGGCGACGGCGGCGGCCGCCCCCGCCGGCCGCGCCCTCTCCCGTCGCCATGGCAACCGGCGTTGCCATTCAACACCGACCGGCAGACGAGCTACGGCGCGGGAGCGTTGGCGACGACGACGCTACGACGCAAGGCAACACTAGAGACCGTGATTTATTGGTGTTTGGAGGCTATTGATGTAACTATACCACTAATTACAGTCAAAACCCTAACGCACTGCAACGAAATAATTCCTCAATGTGATATGTATTTACCCAATTATCTAATAACCATTGTGACGTACTAGGATGAAAAAAACACAGACGACTGCTCTGATTGATATTTACAATATATTTACAGTATATTTACAGTTAATGTACAATGATTACAATACAAAACAAACTAACTCCTTGGCAACCTTTCAGTTCTCTTAGCCGCGAAACCCCGCGACCGTCCCTAGGCCTCGCCCAGAACCACTGCTTCGAAAGCAGCAAAAAGCAACGCGAGGTGCAAAGCTGTCGGACATAGAGTCCCGTAACTATACCAGTTACATGGCCTGTCGCCAAACCGATCTTCGACCCGAAGATCACGTGCAATGAATGCACTGGAGATACCTCTCGTCTTTCGACACCCAGCGTATCCCACGAGGCGCCTGTCGGTGCGGCCTTATATATCCGTTGGCTCGCCCCACCCTACAAGCAGCGGGCGTCATACGGTTGCTGGCCAGCCCTTCCAGGGCTGCAACCGACATCTCTTAGCCTCGCATCGCGCGCGTCCCTTTCAGGGAATTTCCAGCCCGGATTCCTACGGGTTTTCCAGCCGGCGCGCGAGGCGCCGTCGCCTTTCACACCCCCACTTAGCATCCGGCTTAGAGCGGGTTTCCCCGAAGCGTCCCGGCGCGTCCCGGCGCGGCCCGGCGCGGCCCGACGCCGCGGCGCCGAACCACGCGACGCTACACCATCATAACCAATCATTTAAAAAAGTGATTAATGCCATCGAGAGATCAAAAAATTGGAATAAGTAATTGAAATCACGAGCGATGGCAAGAAGGACAAACAGGCAGGGAAGGTAATAAGAAAAAGAAAGGGAGAAAAATTACGAGAAATATCTCGAGCTGGTTAAGAACGCAGGTTGGCAAAGTTATGGGAAACCTGTTCTGAAAATAAAATGGCCAGAATACAATAAATAAAAATAAAATTTGCATGTAACAAAAGAACTTCATATAATTTGATAAGAAAATTCAGCGATGAAGAACTCCACTAAGTGCCCGCCTCAACGCGTTTTATTTCTGGTTTGGAGTTGGCAGCAGCTGGAGTGCGCCCACAGCGCTGATTGGGAGACGGCGCTCGGCGCGTGGGGTTGCGATAGCAACGTCAGCCACAGTGACGTGGGCGCCACTGGGCGACTGGCGCTGTGGCTCACTGGGTCGCCCGCCCCCACCAACCCACATCCAACGCCCCTCCGTCGCAACTACTGCCGCTGGCCGCCGCCTACACCGTCCCGTACCGCTCCCCGCCGTCCCCCATCGCTGCCCATCGGGCCCCTCCGGCCCCGTCAATCTCCTCCAATTGCTCAGCTTTCCTGTCAACCATTCTCCGATAACTCTTGCTATTTTTCTCCAATCTCATTTCTACTTTCCGTTATTTAATTTAATTTCCTCCAATTTTGTTCCAAGCCCTGTCATATCCTTCCATCCCCTACTTATTACCGCCATTCGCTACTTATCATTCACTATTATGCGTTTCCATTCCATACCATTCTCTATCATGGCCTACCACACCATATCAAACTGTCATTATTCACAATTCCTATCAGCTCCCGTCATTAACCAGTTCCCGTGTAATCCTTCAATCACATTATCGCGACATTTCCACCCCCGCCCGTCTGTTTAATCTCTGCCGCCACCACCCTAATCGTTACCTCCTATGCCACTCACATCGCTGAACATCTATCGTCCCACCCCAAATCGCGGCCGCTGCCACAACCACCGTCGTCACCACGCCGCCCGACAAGCGTCTGCCGCCACAGCCCGTCCCGCCTTCGCCCCACCACCACTGCCAGCCGCCGGCCTTGCCGCCTCCGCGCCGCGCCGTCCAGTTGATTACTACGCGCTCCGAGGCCGGCGTTGCCCCCCCCCCCTCGGGCGTCGCGTGCGCAGGGCGGGCCGGCGGGCGGGGGACACCTCCGCCCGCAGCGGTCACCAGAGGGCGCCTGCCCCGCCGGCCGCCCACTCTAATTTGAGCTACGACAAACAAGTCAGCGGCCTTACCATCCATCGGGATGGGATGGCTACCGCTTCAAATCAACTGCTCCGTTCCGAAATCTCTTCGTGAAGCAGTATCTCCATAAAATACAAAATTGTGGAATGCAATTATCGCTTTTAGAAGCAACACGATCAATTATTGATTAGATCACTTTATTACATAAAATTTGGTAATATAACCAACCAAACGTGAACTATATACAGAAATCTATATATCTCTCAATTTTTAGGAAACTTTAGTTTCATCTACTGCGTCGACCAAAAGTTCAGCATATGAACTAAGTATGAGTCGTACGTAATTATCGTGAATTAGAAAAGCTGGAAGATAAACACGTATTGTTGACTCGGGATTGTCCTGTGACCTCGTTTTATTACTTATGTGCGTAAAATAAGTTTCCCAAACCCTCTAAGTCACATAGGCCATGGAAAGTAGTGTACAACACTCATTCGAATTTCATTTTTACTTTCTCGTATACATACGTACATACGGAGTAATATATGTAGTATAGAGAAAGTTATGTAATGTTGCGTAAAATCAATTTCGAGATTTCAACCGATATACACGTTTTGGGATCCCCTGATACCGAAAAAGTGATTGTTTTCAAAACGTCCGTCGGTCCGTCCGTCGTATGTGAAGAAACCTAGAGCCTAAACTACACGTACGATCTTTTCCAAATTGAAGAAATCCCTGTCCATGTGGCTTTAGCTGAAGCTTTCAAACTTTGAAAAACATTCTTTAAAATTAGGGGGTACTTTACATGAAGACCCCAGACATTTTTAAAATTTTCTCAAAAACAGCTCCAAATCTTTATTTAAATTTCTTGTAAGAACAGAGTTAAAAACATTTATAAAAGTGGCATAGGCCTGAATTCCACGGTTAACTCTGAAGTCCCGAAAATTGCAAAAGTTTGAATATTTTCCGGCGACTTCCTACAACTATAAAATTGAAGATAAAGATTTTTCCTACAAATTTGTTGTCCATAAATCTCTTTCATTAAAGTTATGTAGATGTTTTTGAAACTTTTAGTAGTTTTCGTGCAATAGTTCATGCAATATTTGAAATTTTGAAAAATGACAAAAACAATTTCTCATAAACGACTAATATTTTGTTCTTTAAATTTTTGGTAGGGATAGTCCTAAATTCATCCTATCCGATGTCGTCAACATCATATTGCTCTATTCTTTTGTTGATGTTTTTTAAGAAATTACAAAATTTAATTTTTTAACTTGTCTCTCACGACAGAAATATTTACATAACAATTTCTTCACTTTATTAGATTTATAGTACATGTTCTCAAATAATATTAAATAACGTTTCTCGAAAACAACAGTTTTCTGTAAAAATAGCTCAAATTTCGCATTTACAGTAATGCTTAATTGCTATTTTCTTAAAACCGGCTTCAAATTTTTTGAATGAAAATTTCTATTTATGACCATGTTATTTTTAAAAAAAAATTGAAAATTTTAAAAAACATTATTTGGGCCACAATAGATGGAAGCAGGCATGAAGGAGGAACAAGACCGTACAGTACCAGTCTACACCAAGGAAATTAAAAAACCTTACGAGAAAGTCTGTGCCATTCTGTAGCACCTCGAGTTAAATATTTTATGTTACGCGTGGATTCATTGTGCGTTTATTTTAGTTTCATTGATTATATAACCGCATCAAGTTTTTGTTTTATATTCTCGCAGACCGGTTAAAGGTGTCTCAGGCTACATAGCTGGGTCGAATTCAGCCGCTGTCTGGAGGAGAACTCTGGCGGATGGACGCTCTGTTCGTAAGTTTTCCGTGATTTCTCAGATCAACACCTGGCCAATGCCGGAGCAGTACCCTAACAAACGGGCCACGGACCGCGAGCGATATTTCCTTCCTTTTCCTTGCCCTATACTTCCCTTACTTAACCACACTTACACTCCCATGCACTACACTACCACACGTTAGGTGACGAGTCGGAAGCTTAGAGCTGGATCCGGCTGGGGCGGTTCCACGCTAAGGAGAAAAAGTCGCATGTCAAGACGTAGGTCGGTGCCGGATCTCCAGCAAGCGGGAGATCATCGCCACCTCTCGCGATAAAAAAGTGGGCACTACACGTACGGGACTAATTACCTTAGCAGTTGACAATGATATATTGTTTGAAGATAATTTTTGTAAATATTTAATGTTATTTGCAAAGAACGAATCATTGCTCATAGAGTACAGGTGTATCCGAAAGGAGCGCGCGACAAACGCCGCGGAGTACATACATGTTATAATAGAATTTTAAGTAAGAATGTTCCCCGCTTATAATTTACGAGACAAATGCCGCATTAATAATATTGTAACTTTCTAAATGTGCTTCTTTAGATTATATTTAGAGATGTACAATAATTGATATCCATCTCGATCAGGTTTTTCGTCCAGTTTCCCTGATCCATTGAGCAAATGCTGAGATGGCCCCTTGTTTTGCTTCTGGACATAAATGTAACTTCATTTTCTGTGCACGGCTTCTAGAATTCAGTGGAAAATACAATTATTCAAATTATCGTTTCCATGTTGTCGCGCCAGGAAGTATTATTCTGAAGGACAACATGGATAAGAGCCAAAATTTATTGCCTATCCTTGAAAATAGATTTTATTACATGGGAGTTTTTTTTCTCTTTTTTTCCCTCCCTTTCAAAATTCAAAATTTAAGTAGTATATGACTTAGTGTAGGGATCACAGAATTTTGAAAATGTGCACACAATTCACTTTTCCCCATAGCACGTCATACGCAGTTTTTTAACTGTTGTTTTGACGTAAAATAAAATTAAAAAAATATTAGCGGACAGAGAGCGCCTGTGAGAGGACGCTATATGTGGCTTGATTACGCACGTAGCTTCTCCAACATAATTTATGAAAAACATAGTGATTAGTAAGTACATATCTTTTTCATTCAGTATGTTTAGTTTATGTTCAATTTTTAATAATAAATGCTAATTCTTAAATTACTGGATTAAATTTGCCTCTCTTTACATGAACACAACCGTCACTCAGTTATTTTTTGTATGTACATATAACATGTATTCATTCGTTCGTACTAATGGTTGAATATTCCCAAGTTTAATCGTTTGTATTTAGAAAAATGAACTGAAAACCGCAAAAGCACAACTAATTTTTTTCTTTAGGTGTTTAGTTAGTCCTTGATGTCCCTTAGAGCTGGTAGTACGAGGCAGTGTTAGTAGATGTGGTTGGAGCTTAATAATACCTGAATCAAGATGGCAGCACCACAACCACCAAGGAGCCACATCGTGGAGTTATTATTTTTTAATGGAGTTAAGATGTGATGCCGGTTGATATTCCCCGGAGAATGAAGACGAAGTTTGGGGACGCCCGTCAGTCACATAAACAAATTACGCGAGGCGTAATAAATTCAGACAAAAGACGACTTTTCAATGATGCTCATCAGGCTCATCATTTTCATGATGCCCGGTCAGGCTCTTTGTGTTGTAACAGAGGAGTCTATACTAACTGCTGGAAAAGTGATGTTGACTTTATTTTAGGATAAGAATGATCGAATTCTGAAACAGTGCATGCCCCAAGGTACCACAGGGACCAGAGCCAACTACTCCGACCTTCTCAAGAATCCTTTGAAGTCAGTAATACGCACAAAATGATGGAGTTTGCTCCGTGCAGGTATTTTTTCAACATGATAACGCATTCAGTTCGTGCAATTATGAAAACCATCGACGACCTACGCATCAAGTGCCTTTCACATCCGCCATATTTGGCACCGGCAGATTACCACATCTTTGGTCCATTAATGAGCAACTCGGAGGTCAGAAGCTCAAGTCTGATGAAGACTTCCAATCGGCGGTGCACGAGTGTCTACGGCAAGCAAACAACGTTCTCCTACGCAGTATCGAGGCATTTCCTATCCGATGGCATGATTGCATTGAATATGGAAGGGTCTGTACAAAAATAATGTAAAAGAAATACTATCTCTGCAGTAAAATAGAGCAAACATTTAATTGCGGTTTTCATTTGATCCTTCCTCGTATATTTCTGTGTTTGTAGTGCAGTGATTATATTACAGGTTTACAATCGGTCCACAACAGATCGGAAACGTCCAGAACACATTTGTGTGATATTTGACAATCATAGACAAAACCTCTAAATCAAAACTATGAGTGTGAGAGGATCCGGGGCACAAATGAATATCCTACACTATTAGCTAGAAGGCTGAACCATGACCTCGTATCTCTACTGCGACCCGCTCACATCCCTCGCTTGGAAACTAAAACTAATTTAATTATTTTCAATAAAAATACCTAAATTTCGCCATCTCTAACTTGTTCAGTATTGACCCTTCGATTCTGTTTCTCTAATACTCTCATGGACTCTGTTTGGGGTCAGATTTGACCCCACTCGTTTTACCCAGTAGTCTACCTGTATTTCATGCACGATTGCTCTTTGGAATTATTAATTAACAAAATAATGCTCTTTATTTGCTTCATTTGCTATATCGTTCTTAAAAAAGAGAGAAAAATATTTCCAGAAAATCATTCTAGAATACCCTCACGACTATACGTACATAAGTGTCTACCATTTCAGCATTAGAATTCCTGAAAACTCTACCACACAAATACGCAAGATTTTTCATTCAGAAACAACAACATAATATTATAAAAACGGAAATGTACAGGTTTTTAGAATTTTTCATATAATTTAGACGTGTAACGTGGAACCTATTTGGGAACATTTCTAATCCCCAACGGCATAAAATTTAATTACTTCCATCCAAAGAAACTTAAAAAACTGAAAACTTTACAACACGTGTAAAACTAGACATAAATAGCATATCTAAAGGGAGAAGTTAATATGAATAACTTTCAGAGTGTTTGCAAAACATTATTTGCGCCTGCGGTCAGAAAAGACCTCAAACAGAGTTTAAGGGTTAATTAATTTGCTTCATCCTATTAGTTTCCTAAATGGAATCGTTGCGGGTCATAGAAAAATGTATATGTAGATCGACAGACTGGCCCATATGGAATTCCAAGAATGAAAGATATTTGTAGGGAGCTTTGATCGTTGAATTTAAACTATTTAAATAAACAAAACAAATTGTTTTCAAAAAATCTTAATAAATTCTGTTCCCTCCATTTCTCTTACATCTTCCGCGTTCACCGTAATCGCTGCAGATACACAATGACAAAACTTCGAATAAATAAAAAGAACTCTAGAAATCATCACATTCACACAATATTTACAAACACATTAACTCTATCCTTTTCGCTTCTCATGGCCATGCTCCCTTTTTGACTCTTGGTTATTTGCTATCCTTTAATCTAAAAGCAAAACAGAACTTCATCTTCCTACATAAAAAAATCATCTTTAAAGTAACTTCCCCGTAGGTTTCACCAGCGATCTTGGCCGACGATAAGTGGTAATTGCTTCCTACAATCATGACCTCACGTCATCTCGTTTCTGGAACCCGTTCAGATTCCACTTACGTCCGAATTCTAATGAAGTCCTAAAATTACATCACTTAACAGTTCGTCACACAATTTGTAATAAATTTTTTCCCCCCCTTTTTACGTTAGTTATCATACTCCATTAAATCGCATGCAACACATTTCAGTACCCACTCACATTCTTTCGTTATCACGACTCAGCTCCTTCTGTTCCGCAAGTCATAATGCCCGCCTTTCACTTTTCTTCCTGATTGATAGCGTCGTAAAGCGTGCGCCTCTTTTTCAACTGTTTAATATCCGTGTTTTGCCCCATAGTCTATTGCTTCTTCATAGATCTCGTTATTTATTCCTTGACATCGGCTTTCGTTTTCTATTTATTAGTTATATTATTATTACTATATTATTATTATTCATGAAAATTCCTCACTTCTCCTCAAATAAACTTACTCTTTTAAACTTTTTTACTAAACACTTTATTTTTCACGGTTTTATTAAGCCGGTCACTCCCCACCCTCATTCTTTACTTATATTTTAATTCTATCAACTATAATGACTTCCATTGTTGTTTTCCAAAAACATTCCCTATAAACTTTTGTGATGATTTTCACAAACCCAAGTACACTCCATCACATTACACACCTTTATAAATGGGGATATGAACTGTCTACTGAAATATTATTTCTAAACTGAGATATTATGCTCCGTAATGTGAACAAAGAATTCACTCAACCTTTTTTATATATTTAATTATAGAACAAGCGTGTGTGACCGCTCGCTTGATTTCATCGCTAGTGAGCGGCGGGTCGCACTTCCATTCCGCGCGTGCACCGTACATTAGAGAGCGCTGCTATCACAAAGGCCTCTGAAAACATGAGAAAATAAGTTTTCGTTCTACTTGAAGAGAATTAAGCAGACACACTCGATTTAACATTGCAACCGGAGTTTACAGTATCTCAACAAAGTTAGAGTCTCAAAATTAAATGTGCAACGAGAATATGCGAGGTGAATAACATTAGTCATCGGTACGTGGTGAAGTGATTGGGATATAATTGTGGTGATAAGGACGGCGGAGAGCCGCGTTGCTGTTGCTTGGACTTCCATCATATAAGGTCACGTGCTGTATTTCTCCTCATGAGGTCATGTATACAAGTGAATAGAATGTCAACAAGAGCTAAAACATGCACTTTCAATTTAAAAGAAAAACTCAACTTCTTTCTTACCTTAATCTACAGTATGTTTATGAAGGGTGGTAACAGCAAATTTAATAAATAACTAAAGATTCATTTCAAACTACGTTAACTGAAAGAAAAAAAGTTATTATACAAGGTGATTTTATTTAAAATATAATTTAAATCAAATGATTATTTAAAAAATCAATGATTTAAATCAAGTTTACCATCTGTAAAATTTGAAAATATATTTGTAATTTAAATATTCGTAAAATAAACTCAGATAAAAAGACTTAAATAATTACAAAGTTGATATAAGAATATTATATATTTCTTATGAACTTTTTCACATAATTGAACAGTTTTGAAAAAATAAAATACACTATAATATTCAATAAAATGAACAAACCTATTAAACGAAGAACAACAAACACTTTGTAACAGAGTTATAAAGGATGTCCAGGAAGGAAACATAAAATTCGAAAATAATCTCTTAGGACAATTTTAAACATATTTTGTCTAATAAACTACCTGGATATTCTAGATGGCTGAGCCGCAATAAGCACTCAAAAGTTGTTTTGAAAAATTGCTTTGCAGGCAAAAATTTGCTTTGCAGAAGCATAGATACACTCCAGAAACATGTCGTCCACATTCATAATTTTTTATTATTTACTAACAAAATTAATATATTTGATCAGAAAGAAAAAATAATCCAGAAATAAAAAAGCACCCAATTTAAACAATTCGACTGCTTTTTTTATTTCTGCGTTACTTTTTTTCTTTCTGAACAAATATATTAATTTCTTTTGCAAGTAAGAAACAATTTGCCTTTTCTGGAGTGTTTCTATGCTTTTACAATGCAAATTTTTGCCTAGAAAGCATTTTTCCAAAACAGCTTTTGTGTGTTTATTGCGGATCAGCCATTCAGAATATCAAAGTAGTTTATTAGACAAAATATGCTTAAAAATGTCTGAGAGATTATTTTCGAATTTTTGACCATTCCTCTCCGGACATCCTATATACTAATAGACTTAGATGATTATTTTTTATCCAGCATTTAATTGTCAGTTGATAAAAATACTTTAGCAGCAATACAGCCCTAACACACAACCAGCTAGTTTCGAGAAAAATACGTTTAAAGGTTCAACGGTGTCCATAATTCTGTATTTGTATTAAAATGTTTGCTAAGGTCACTTAAAGTACATCTTAAAGATGATGAGTATTGATAAAAATGGAATTTTATTAATACTTATTTAAAGGAAATGTTTTTGTTAAGGGCAGATTTTACATTTTTGCTTGGTTTTAGCTTTAAATCTTTATATAATATAAAGCTTTATACCTCTGAATTGAAGGAAAATACAAATGGTTTTTTTCCAAAATTTTCAATAATTACTCAAAATTTCATCATTTTATCTCCTCTTAATCACTTAGTTACAAGCAAGATCATCTATAGTTTTGCAACGAATCTAATTCATTTTTTGATCAACTGTAGGAAAATAATATTTCACAGCTCATGGAAATCTATATAAAATCTCTTTTTCCAACTTTTTCTAAAAACTTCCCCTTAGACATGATTTTAAATAATACTTATTTGCATTTGTAATTTATTTTTCCATTTTTTAAGCTCTTGGATAAAATAATTACCACTATTGCAGGTAAACCATCCCAACGTTTATTGTATGTATAACAAAAGAAAATTTTCCAATATCAGATATTTTGCCTTCTTCACGAATACAAAAATTGTATTCCTGACGACCCTCGTTTGATGATATTAAGAGCAAATTCTGTACATCTTTTCGAAAATATAGTAACATTATTCTATTCAAAATTTGGTGTCTTTCCTCAACATTACATATGAACAACTGTAGTTCATACAAGGATCTGCTATAAGAGTAGCTATTTCAAAATGACATATTATCGATTTTATTTCAATACGAGTTACCGTGTTAGGTGAAACAAACCAGTAATGAAATAATAACACAATCATGTTATCTCAGGGCCTGTAGGTCTATACATACATTCACGAAAAGCGATTCCAGCATCAATCCCTTCATTGTGCCACCGATCATTACGCTTGCATTGAGTAATCTTCGGCAGTGAATAGCCTTCTCATAAAAGCAGGTTGAACTTGCATAAATTTACAATGCCAACAATGGCTGTTCCGAAGTTGCCAGCGCAGGTCTCCATCGAGCGCCCGTCCGCCGGTCGACTTTTTTAAGCGCTGCGCCGCGCTCAGCCCCGCACAGCCCTGCTCAGCCGCCCTTCCCGGCCCGCCCACAGGTCTCCTCCACCCCCACCCCCACTCCTCCTCCACGCAGCGCTGTGCTTCTCGCCGCCACGGTTTCTCTCAGGTCGTCATCCGTACGACTTGCGGTCGCCGCTCCTGCAGTTTTTACTTGCCTCCATTCCGTTCTCGAATATACTCCTCTGCACTCCTGTACTACTGTCGCAGCTTCAAGCATCTTCGGCGGTGCAGTTTTTTCTCAAGCTGCCGTTTCCGACAACCTCACCTTCAATTCCACCGAGCAACCACCTCCAGACCCGTGTACCTTCCTCGTTGCGATCTCGACCTACACCCTCCCATCACCACCACCGACCGCTCGCCGCCCCATGTCGACCAGACTTTTCCAATGTCTCGGTCGGGCCCCGCCCTCACCGCCCCCTCTGGCTCCGGCGCCTCGCCGCCGCCGTCGCGTCCACACAATGCCTCCGCCGCTACCTTCTTGGCGAACAGCTCCCCGGCTCGCCTTTCAGCGGCACTCGAGTCGCCGATAGATCCAATATCGGTGCGGCGCGGCGCGGCGCGGCGCGGAGCGGAGTGGGGAAAAGCTCCCTGCCCACAGGCACACAGCCAACTTGCGCGCCGGACAATGGTTCGAAATGGCCCAAAAACTCCCAATGAAAATCAAAAAATCTATAAATAAAGTTTGTACACGCAAAATTTGTAGATTTTTATTAGATTATCGATCCGAGATTTTTTAATTATTGAAACTTTATGGTTATATAATAAAGGTATTTTCATCCAGAAGATAAAGAATATAAAGCGTGCAGTGTAATATCTGAACTTTTATTTCATTCCTTGTGGTAAAACACTTTTTTTAAATTCTGGTATTAGGTTACGTCATTAAAAGAATTTCGGCCCGCCGCAAGAGCGTCTATTCCAGTAATCTAAAAAGTATATCACTCTTAAATAATAAAATACTTTCTTGTATTCCTGCATTACTAACGACCTTTTCTGTTGCAAGACATCATTCATAAAAGGGCTTTTACGGCACCAATGATGACGTGTTAGAATTTTACGGCACGAACGATTGCGATACCACACATTCAGCCAATCGCAGCGAGAGAATCGGGGGGAGGTAGCGGTAAACAAAACAGCCGACCACCGTTTCCTCGCACAGAAGTCAAATACCCGAGACGTGACAAGAAAGTTGTTTCGCAAAAATTACTTTTGATTTTATTATACGTTTATAATGCTGTTTTACAAAAAAATGATGCAACTCGTTTATAATGTTGCGTTATTGCGGTCGTACTGTGTGACGAACCAACCCAGGACCGGGTTGTCGCACAAAACAGCATACGCTTTCGGGGAAGCACTGACCGTAACATACATGAAGGGACTTCCCCAACTCGGACAGTGAGAACTTCGGGATCCCCTCAGAGTAAAGACAAATGGGAATGGGAACAATTGACTGACGTAATACTCGGGACACCCAAAAATATTCCGGGATTCACCTTGCACGTGACCAAAGGGACGAATCACGACAACATCGACGAGACGCAGACCAGTAAGACTGACGAGACAGAACACGTGAAGAGAGGAGAAAGACGAGTGCAGGCGAAACCCGGCAAGACGGAGACACAGGCTGATGGAGTGTGAGAGGAGATGGGCATGTCCGGGGCGTCGGACGGACAGAGATGCGAAGAAAAAAAGGGGGTGGAAGGGAAGCCGTGAAGGGAGCGGGAACAGATAAGTGTGACGGGAGTTTCGGAGATATCTGGGAGACGAACACGTGGAGATGGACACGTGAGTGAAAGGATCGGACTTCTGTGACTACAAACAAGGAAAATGAACTGTGGCCGCGGAACTGAACCCGCTAATTTCGGTAGTTGGCGGCACCGCGTGGCTGCGAACGGACTGCGCCGGCGTGAACCCACGGGACACAGCGACGAGGGAAGCGGAGTGCGGATCTCGGCAGCACCACCTAGACACACAAGGCCTGAGCAGTCATTCAAGATGGCCGCCTAAGAAGGCCATACGAACTGAAATGCGAAGTTGAATTGTCGTTACCAGACGAAAATATATAATTAATTACACTATCAAATATGAAGAAAAGACGTCTACTTTCTCCAGCTGAAAGATTGTACATAAATATAAGTTATTTTTCAAGTGAAACAACCTGCATACACCACTTTCTATTAATACTGTTATCACTTACAACCACAGTAAATGAAATCGTATCTGTTCTAATCGCAATATACTTTTTTTCAAAATATTTTACAAGTCCTGATTTTAAATGTATATCATCATCACGAGAGTCACAATTTATCATTATCACTCAATTAATGTATTTGTTTCTTGTATACTTAAAAATGTTTTCACTATGTTCCATTTGAGGTTCTACGCCAAATTAACACAATTTCCTAATTGCACTAGGATGAGAAAATATTAGGAACCCTAAATGTTTGAAATATTTATAAAAATATGGCTATATGGTAAATAGAGTACAAGACAATATGAAAAACTGTACTGATATGCACTTCATTTCTTGGTAAGAAGTTCTATTTGTTCCAGGGCAAAAGCAACAGGTTTGTCAAATTGTGAATTTGTGGTGTCTATTTCAAGTATATGTCTAAATTTATGCAAACCCATAATGAGGACCGCTTCTACTACTTGTATTAAAAAATAACTTTAAACACCTTTTTAAAAAACACTGATTTCATTTGTATTATACACACTACATATTGTAGTGCCCCTAGTTTTAATATTTTTGTAAATAATAAAACTGAGTTTCAATTCCTTACCACCGCAACTGAATTGATGATTTAGGGGCAGAATTACAATTAATATTTGAAAAAGAATACAATCTTCCTTATCGATCAATAATGGTCCAAAATAATAACCTCAAGTTTGCTAGTTCATCAAAAGTGCTGAAAGATATGTCATTTAATGTTGTAAAGTTTTCTTCTCCACTTTCTTCAATAGCAAGCTGATACTCGTTTTTTAAACACAATTTCTTTTCTTGAATACTTTCTCTGTACGAAGTGCTTGGGCGATTCCAGTAAGAGGACAATTAGGCAACAAAGAAGGCATGTTGGCCGCGAGACAGTCGTATGTTTTAAAGGAAGACTGATTTTTCGTCCATTATCACAAGAACACTTCACAAGATCTTAATTCATCAGATTATCAAGAATTTTCTCTATTTCCCACGTTCAAAAATGCATTTCACAAACTAAAAGTAAACACTGAACTTATAACTTACATATTTCACTTTTTACCATAATTTCCTCACCTGGGGACACTGCCTTGTTCACCATGATTCTCACTACTTCAACAACAGACCACATCTACATAACCACAACTCGAAAGCTACACGTGCTACTCAACATGCACAACTGGATCGCCTCAACTCGAAGAAGTCAACCTTCTCTAGCCGCCATATTGGCTTTGAAAACCTCCAGTGCGCAGGGCCTTGTTCGTATGTCTAGGTGGCGGTGATCTCGGGCGCGGCGCCGGGTCCTCCACGGGTCCGCCTACGGCCGGCAACGTCTCAATGGGCGACTATACCTGAGGAGGACGTCGACCCCATGCAGCGCCTCCCAACCGACTCTTCGCTTGACAACACCATCTCAACAACTGTGTAAATTTGCGGCGCTCGCACACTTACAGGAATATATTCGTTAGACAAAAAAAGTGCTTGTACTGCATCACATGAAGTCATTTCAAAATCAGGTAAGCCCCTTTGCATTTCCCTAGCCAAGCAATCCTGCATATAAACCAGCCCCGATTTGAACTAGTTTCACATCCCAGTGTGGGATGCGTTCGCTGGCTGAAGCTGTTCAGTCAATCTACGATCGCGCGGGAGCCGCTCGAGGGAGGTCGCTGAAAGCGGCGGTCAACAGTCCTGCGGTTCCTGGACATCTAACAGGTGTCGGCGGTCACAGAACAGATTTGAAAACTCGCTCCTGACGTTGCAAGTTTTCAAAACATGTACTCATGCAATAATGCTTAACATTATAAACTAATTGCATTAACTACTATTACCAGCTCGTTACCATTAATAAACTTATTCACTTCAAGAAAAAAATGGAGGGAACTGATCTAGGAGCCGTGGTAGTCTATTGCTGACAATATTTACTTATTTATACATTATTAAGTTTGCGGCCATTTACGTAAAAAAATTTAAAAGCCATTTTCGTATACTATCTCTGTTCAGAAAACATCGGGTAGCCTTATGCAACCTAGGGATTGTAATCGCCCTGAAATTTGTATTGGCTGAGTTAGTAAGTTTTCTTAATTTGTTTTCTTGTTTGCTTTCTTATATAAAATAAGAAAAGTATTTTTTTGTGACCAAGTTGCCTGTCGAGAAGCCAGACTGACAAAGTTTTTGAGACGGCATTGAATGTAGCCGCCTTCTTCCTTAGTGACAGCGGAGTGCACAGATTCCGCGCGCGAACACCAGCGCTGGGTCCGTTGTCGGCCATCACATTTTTTGCGAGGAGGCTGTGGGTATCAACTGTCAACAGTTATCGCAGTGCCTCTGATCGGAAGGCCTAGGGTTTGAGTCCCGATTGATTGAAAAATTAATTAGCGATTCTGGGTGCGTCACCTGCTAAGGTCTCCAGTACCGTAAGTGTAGTGTATGTTGTTTCTCGCTGAATTTGCCTGTGATCTTGCCCCGCTGGTTGGCGAGATCCGACGCCGACTTGCGGGTATTTTTCCACTTCGAGGTATCTCCCACCAGCGTATATCGCCCCAGCTAGGTCAAGCTTCACGCTCTCTACTGCCTCCCGACACTAGTGGTAGTTTAGTGCATGTGAGTGTAAGTAAGGGGCGGGGCTAACTAGTTTTCCGATATGTGTGGTAGTGTAGTGCAAGCAAATGTGTTAATAAGAGATTCAATTAATAGGACAAGGAATGGGAAGGAAATATCGCGCGCGCTCTGTGGCTCGTTTGTTAGGAAACTGCTCCGGCATTCGTCTGGTGTGGCTCGTAACAAGTTAGTACTCAATCTAACGTATATATTACCACATACTATCTCGCATTATTTGTAATTTTTGAAATTTTCGAAAAATCAGAGAAAAAGAAAAACATTGAACCTGCGCCATTTTTAAGTGTCCTTTTCTCTCATTCGAGGAAAAAATATAAATAACTTTGCCCCAAATTTTACTGAATTTTCGTTTGATTTTAATTATTTCGTGTTTCCGGGCGCAGTAACTATGGTCCTTAGTCACATTAGTGTAGTGCGTGATTTCATCACGGGAGGGGCGGTGGTCTTCCGTGGATGGTAAAATCCGGCGCCGACCTACATGTTGGCTTGCGGGGTTTTCCCCATTTAGAAATCTCTCTCAAACGGGGCCCTCACTCGGGTCAAGCTCTAATCTCCCAACGGATCTCTTGACATGCCTACATGACCTTTTTAAAGAGCTTAGATTATGTCTGTGGCAAAAATCTTTACCTTCAATTTTGTATTTTTGAAATTTGGATAAGTACAGAACTCAAATTCCTTATTAAACGAAACCATTAGTGAGATTCTAAAAACAATTTAATATTCTATTTTTACATGTCTTTTGGCCCATCCATTCTTAAGTTCCAGGAACATGCTCATGATTTAATTTTTATAAATTAAATGTTAAAAGACATTCTCCTTTCATGTCAACCAATACGGGCGTCTGCGCGCTCTGTAGTCAATGTGACCCACTGTGCGCCAGCAAGGGTAGATTATACTTCTACATGCGAACGACGTTCGGGTCCTGCGGCGGCGAATATAAAGCTGTCAACATGGTACACGAGAGCTCCATGTTGACGTGTGGTTACAGAAATGGGACGACGAGGTTCAAAAGAAGACAAGTGAAAGTCACTGCGCTAAAAGAGATTTTGTTTCGGAAATGTTAAACTAAAAATAAGAACATCAAAACGAGAGACTAAAGATTACAGGTTCTTAGTATAATGAGTGATGAAAAATTATATCATAGTAAAGTAATTATGAACAAAAATAAGAAGGAGAATATTTGAAGTCACAAAATTGATGAGTGCACTGAAAAAAGATAAAAAAGACAAAAAAGTATAATGGGAATGAAGGGGATCTGAGTGAACAGAAAAGGAGAATATTTTCACAAAATGTGAGGATTAATAAACATCATTTAAAACTAATAACTGTAATTCTCATATAAATGAAACCGAAATTTACTTAGTTCATATATTACAGTGTGAGAAAAAGTTAGAAAATGAATGAAATATTTTACTATATCTTAAAAAGTATTACCTTATGAATCGAATGGGTATCTGACAATCAAAATTCCTGACGAGCCTCTGAAGTTGACAAGACCCAGGCGCTAGACCGCGAACGCCGGAGGAGTGGAGAAAGAGAGAGCGCCGAGAAGGAGGGGGCGGGGCGGCGTCAGAGGGAGGGAGAGGAAGAGCGAGGGCAGCGTGGAGTGACTAACGAGATCCTCGATAATCAGGCACGGATTGGAGCGGTGGCGGCGGTGCGTTGTGGCACCGAGGGGGCAGACTGCTGTAGTGGCAGAGGCGGTGTCGCGGGCGGGGGCTGGGACGGTAGCGATGGTGGTGGCGATTCAAAACATTCATATGCTTCACTGGATTCCCTTCATTCTCTCCAGTCGATATATCTTCTGCAATCTAATATGATTTATTTTTTCTTAGTGATAGTCTCCATGCGTCCCAAGGGAAAGTAAAATGCTTGAATTCATGACGTCAAACATCTCCCCACTTTGTGCGAAAACAGATGACATTTAAGGAAACAAGGGAAAGAGCAAGGGTACCGTAAATATGAATCTCTATAAATTAGAGCATCAGCAAAATGAGTACCAGAACCCACGGGGAAATCGGGAAAACCAATAATCAGAAAACTCAGGCCAGCACAAAAAACGGGAGAATTGTAAGTCTGGCCAAGAAAAAAAGGAGAAACTGGGAAAACAGAAAACTAGAATGGCGGATAATTGGTTGAGTTGGGAAAAGGGTTGCTGGGATCGTTGCGTGCAATGGAAGCAGCGGGTGTACCAAGAGATCTGGGGCCCTGAAAACCCTGTAAACAACAAGGGCACTAATAGACCCGGAAGAAGCAGGTGCATAGAAAGGGCAGCGGCAGCAGCAGGAGCACTGACAGAACGGGAAGTACCATGTGCAACAGGAGGACCGGGTGGATGGTAGCGCGGAAGCAGAGAGAGCGCCTGGCGACGAAATATTCTGCGGAGGCGGCGGTCGCGGCCAAGACAGCCCGTGGGCTGCCCCGAGAGTGACGGGGGGGGGGCGGGGGGGGCGGCGAGGGCCCCGATGGAGTGGGTTGCGATTAACGAACCTATCACGCGCACGCGGAGGATGCGCTGCGTTAACGAGAGCCAGGGAAAGGGAGGGGGCGGAAAGGGGCGGGGGAGGGAAGGGCGTGCACCGCGGCGAGGCGCCCGGGGAGCGCCTGAGCACTTAATGTCGCCGCCGCCATCAGACTTCCTCAGCGCGAGCACAGGCCATTCCGCGCGCCTCCCAAATAATAATACAGCAGCTGTAATAGCTCTGGCTTCGTTGTTGCCTCTGCAGCATCGTTGACCGGGAGATTCTGGGGTTCAAGTGGCAGATTTTTGTCACGGTGGGGAATGCCGAAGCATCACCATATCATGACAGCACGATGTTTTCTTCATTTTTCCCGTCCCCCACTCACACACAAACATACGCACGTCACACATATGTACATTTATATCCACTCAGCTAACAAAAATTCACGAGGACGAAAATATTGACTTATCATATTTTGAGAACGTAAAAATGTGTAAACAATTAATAATTTATCTACGAAATATCGTAAGACGTATTCCAATACAAAAGTTGGAAAATTATCAAACTACATCTCTAAGCTGGTATTATATTCAATAATTTAATAAGGTGTTACAATCCAATATCATACAGTTTTATCTACTTTTTCAAATTTCAAATTCTAAACTGATCATTGCTGTTAATACTTGGTCATGGAGAATTAGTACATTTTTATTCTAATAATTATAATTACTACCCTAATCTCAGTTCCTAAATGACTTTTGATAACGAAGTGGATAAAAACGGTATATATTAAATTTTCAGTTATTTCATTTACTATGTGGAAAGAGTTGAAAACCCTGAAACAAATCTACGAAATATTTCGTTAAAAAAGTGTCTTTACTCACACATAAGCGACTTGTTTTATCGACTGAAACTTAAGTCGCAGCTAATGAGTGTGTTCCTTCAAATTAACTTCAATTTTGTGAAAACTATGAGTCATAGAGAGCTTGTGTACTACAAAGTGTTAATTTAAGTACAGGTACGTACTTAAAAATTGTCCGAATACCATCCAAGGGGTCAGTCCAGATGTTGGGAGAAAACTCACTCTGCGACAAAACAAGGCATCGGATATACCGTAAACCATTTGAGTTTTTCTTACAGAAAAGGTAATGAACTATGACAACAAACATTATATACCCATAATTATTAGTTCACTAAACTAGGAATGTTAAGAAGCTCATATTTCAAATTAATGAGAGTATTATTAAAAATCTCATATCATCCAGTTGTACAGAGACGTAAGTCGACGACATTCACGATACCGACTGAAAAATCACCAAATTAGTTTAGTAATCATCTAATAAATTCCCAGAGTTAATTCAGATTTTTTTTCATTTTTCTTCCAAACGTCAACATTTTTATGAATGCGTAATGAATTTAACTTTTCTATCTCTATTTGAACAATATTCTTTTCTACAATCACTTAATTCTCGCCAAACCTATGTCAACTATATTACACAATGATGTTTTTTATATTTCACACTGAATATCTTTTTATGCTCTACAACAAGTGACTCCTTTGAAAAGGTTTAGAAAAACGCATAAAACGAGAGAGGTGATTTAGGCGAGAACACATTTTCACTGCCAATTAGCGAGGAAGTAATTTTAATCGCCTGCTAGTAATACAATTGAGTGAAAATAAAGCATGCAACGAATCCATTGTTCCTGACAGCAGCAGCAAGAGAAGAAACAGAGAAATGGGGATGAACCAACTAAAATTTATATTTCAAGCTTATAAGAACATGTTTATATAGATTATTCTCACGTGTCTTTGTAGCACGCAAGAGATTTGCACGAGCCAAAGCTTACACACGGTGGCTTACTTAAGATGTTCCCTCGGAATATCTCTTGAACAATTGCATATTTCTGCAAAACATATATCATACGAGGGGCACATATGATGTACGAGGGGTGTTTGATAAGTTTGGTAAAAATTGAACAAAGTAACATTTTTTGGAAAAATCTCACTTTACTTTTCAACACAGACTCTAGATCTAAGCATTTGACCCAGAGTGTTTCCAATTTTTTCATCCCATTGGAGAAATAGGTTTTGTAAAACTGCACAATACAAGTTGACATCAACAATCGCATCTCCGTTTGATGAAAATTTCTGCTCACCAAGCCAAAATTTAAAATTGGGGATAGCAAGAATTCACTCAGGGCTAAGTTCGGTGAGTATACTGGATGAGGAACCTCTTCGAACCCCAACTGATACACTTTTGTTACTGTGATTGCTGCTGTGTGGTCGGTGTATGGTCTCGTCGGAACAGCAATTTCTTGTCCCCCAATCTTGGCCGTTTTTCCATCAGATCCTGTTTTAAACTATCCAATAACGAAGCGCAATAGAGCCCAGTAATTTTTCTGTCTTCTTCAAAATAATCGATAAGGATTATACCCCGAGAATCCCAAAAATCAGTTGACATCACCTTTCCTCCCGACAAAACTGACTTCGTCTTCTTTGTGCACTGTCACCGCCTTTGTCAACTCTTTTGGTTTTAGAAGTGGGGTGATGGATCCAAGTTTTTCCTATGGTCACGAATTTGCGCCAAAAGTTCTGCTGATTTCATTTCAACACTGCCAGATTTTGCTATGAAATGTTCTTCCGAGTCAGTTTCTGGTCCAAATTGAGCAATCGCCGCACCATCTCGCGCTCAGCTTTTTCAAGTGCAAATTTCTCGTGCGAGATGAAGTGCACTCGTTTATTGAGATGCCAACAGCATCGGCTCCCTCACGCACTTTCAGTCTGCAATCTTCCATCGATCATGAAAAACCCGGCGACTTCGCCAAGCAGAGGTGGCCTACAGTCGTAGCCGCGCCACAAGCCTGCAGTGATCGCGCTTGTCACCGTTGAGGCAACGCCATCGCTGAGATTAAACGCTGAGCTCACTTGGCATCGAGAAGAAGGACCTTTGCCGACAGACTCACCCTTCGAGATTTCGGTTTCCCGGCAAAAAAGAAAATTTGTATGATTTCTTTGTGATCGCGCCTCACGCGGGCCCATGTATGTTTTATGTTGTGTTCAATAAATGTTTGCGTTTATGAACTGACTTCGTTCTCATTTACGAATACACAATACATCAATAAATTGATAGTACACATTGTAGAATAGAGTAAGAAGTAAAAATAGAATTAATATTGGCATTTTTAATAGTAATAATAATTAAAATTAAATTAATTATTTTTCATATGCTTTGGATCCATTTCTGTTCTCCTACAATTTCCTCGTGGTCCGTAGTTGGTGAGACCCCAGAATATGTTTCATTAATTTCAAGCGGAAATTGCATGAAAACTAAAAGTCTTTTCGAACAAATGTACACGACCTTTTTTAATTAACTTATTTTTACAACCGACTGTGTATGAGGCAAAAATCTCCATCTCAATTTTTGTTTAGTTTTCATTTTGCAATTTTCAAAAACAACGAGCAACACCCGAAAATGGGACTAGCACTATTATTTTTACCGTCTCTTGTTATGTAGGTGGAGAAAATTTTAAGAAAAAAATTGGAGCGGTTTTTGAGAAAAAAAATACATTTGCCTATATTACGAGCAAAATTACACGAAGACTTCTCACTTTCGAAAAGTTGAACGTGACCGTATTTCAAGATCCTTAAGGAACATATTTTTAAGTAAAAACCTATCTTCATTATTATAATAACTAAGAAATGCGCGTCGGCGGCAGGATTTTCGACACTAGCTTTTCAGCAGGGTCGAATTCAGTCGCTGTCTGGAGGAGAATTCTAGCGGCCGGCTGCTCTGATCGGTAGTTTTCCGTGGTTTCTCCGATCAACGCCAGGCGAATGCCGAAGCAGTACCCTACCAAACGGGCCACGAACCACGCGCGATCTGTCCTATGCTGTCCCCTTACACACACACTTACACTAACATGCACTACATTACCACATACTCCGGGAGACCGGTCGGAAGCTTAGAGCTTGTCCCGGCTGGGGCGGTGCCCCACTGGTGGGAGAGTCCTGGATAGGGGGAAACCCCACTAGCCGACCGTAGGTCTGCGGATCTCGCCATCCAGCGGGGGAAGATGACAGCCTGCTCCCGCGAAAAAAATGCACTACACTAACGGGACTAATGACCAAATCAGTTGACGCGCCCGGAAACACGAAAAAATCAATCAAGAAATGCGCTCAAGTGTGCAAGGAGTTTACAGTTGTCGTCGGAGCTGAGCTCCGGAATTGTTTTGTTGTTTCTCTTTCATGAAAGCACGTGATATTTGGGACACTTTTCGTTACATAGTTTGCACATGTATAGATCACTGGCGGTGTGATATGTAGTAATGTTGTAGTTTTTGGTGGAATCAGTGCACCGCCAATCTGTCTACTACATTTCCCATTTCCTGGTTTAGATTTGTCCAACTCCTCACTCTCATGGCACACGTGCAATAGAAAAGTTATTTTACCTCTTCTCTCTTCTGTTGTCTTTCCGCTAGCAGTTTGTTTTATGCTGTGGTAGATGGTAGTAACATGTTATATCTCAGGTCCCTCAATGAGGAAGGGTTCGCTGATGAGTGGATATACATATCTGGATGTTAAATATTATAGTTGTATTGAGTTTTTTGTAATTTTCGAAAAATCAGGTATTTCAACGAAAATTAGACCTGCATCGTTACACGTTCTTCGCACGATCCAACAACAAAATTTAATTAACAAATTTGGAGCCTTTTTCAAATTTTGAAAAGGTCCGAGGGACTTCATGTAATGTACGCCCCAAAATTAAAATATCGATTTCAATTTCTAGGAGCCGTGATATTAGCCAGAACGATTGGGGAATATCAATTTTGGAGAAAATCGGCTGAACAGTTTAGGCGCTAGCGTTGTGCAGGCGGACAGACGGACGTTTTGCCGCCAACCGATTTTCGGTATTAAGAACGCACAAAACACCAATTCTGACTACCCCACGTGTTGGAGAATTTTTTTCTATTTTAGCAACTACATTTATTCACTTTTTCGTTACCAGGGCCCGGCAATAAGAGTTTTTGTGTCGAAAATTCGCCGTTTACCGGCGCACGATTTCAATACTTTCTCTTCTTACGTTAGTGAGGGCGAGAAAGTAAAAATATAATAACATATTATACTTGCCTTACAATATTGACATTTTTAGTACCCAGTTTTACATCACACAATATCACCTCAGATAAAGAGTGTTTAAATCCTTTGTGAATGATCGCCATGTTTTGGTATCATTTACTGGAGGATCATTCCACGCTCTGATCATTGCTACTAAATAAGATTTATTGTAAAAATTGGTGTTGCTTTTAGGAATATTGCATAGCAAAGATTTCTGGAACATTGTTGTTAGATAAGAAATCTTATGAAAGAAGCATGTTCACTAGTACTTTATATTTTGAAGAAAAGACCAACTATGCAACATGTGTCTACCTTTCAAATTTAATATGTGATTCGCTCAGTAGTATCCCAATATGTGATCATATTTACTGATATTATATTGAAACTCAACACATGCATTTTGAGCTCTTTGAAGATCATCTGCGGATGATTTCTTTACATTACCGTACACAATATCACCGCAGTCAAGAATGGAGAGCAAAAGATGGATTTTACTAGTCGTCCTTGATTTTGGATGGGAAACACTTGTAAACACATTTCAGTAAGTACATTGAGGCGTAGTCATTGCAGCATGCGCCCCGAGCATGGGATTAAGAAATTTTAAATATAATATTGGTCAGACCGATATTTTTAAGTAAAAAGGAACAATAGTGCTGTTAAGTATGCTATAAGGAATATTGAGATTTTGAATTGATTTGTGAGACCGACAGTAGCCAATTATTATTGATTAAGATTTTAACGTGTTTAGTGTAACGCGATGTCTCATTGACCACCCAAGTATGAATGGTTGATAATTGTTTTTACTAATTATATGGGTCCTTGATTGATTAATTTTTTCGTGTTTCCGAGCGCGTCAACTGCTTTGGTCATTAGTCCCGTTAGTGTAGTGCATGTTTATTCTCGGGAGATGGCGGTGATCTTCTCCAGCTGGATGGCGAGATCCGTCGCCGACCTACCATCGGCTAGTGGGGTTTCCCCTCAACCAGGACTCACCCACCAGCGGGGCGCCGCCCCAGCCGGGACAAACTCTAAGCTCCCGACCGGCCTCCCGCAATATGTGGTAGTGTAGTGCATATTAGTGTAAAATGTGTGTAAAGGGATAGGATAGGACAAGGAACAGGAAGGAATGATCGCGTGCAGTCCGTGACCCGTTTGTTAGGGTACTGCTCCGGCACTCGCCTGGTGTTGATCGGAGAAACCACGGAAAAACTACCCATCATAGCAGCCGGCCACTAGAATTCTCCTCCAGTCAGCGACTGAATCCGACCTAACTGAAAAGCTAGTATCGAAAATCATGCCGCCGTCAGGACTCGAACCTAGGACTTCCCGGTCAGAGGCGCTGCAGTGACATCAGTTGATGCACTGAGCTACCACTCCCGGTTTATATGGGCCACTTCTGAAGATTTTCCGCAGACGTAACCTCTACGACGTCTGTATACATACTAAACATTGATAGAACAGAGGGGATATCATTTACCTAGATCAAGAAGAAAAGTGTAGCTAGTACGAAGCCCTGAGGTGCTCCCCGTAAAACTAATTTAGGTGATGAGAAGTTATTTTCAATTATTTCAACTTGATGTGTGTTACTAAAATAACTTGAGATCCACGATAAGGTACTCTAGTATCAGAAAAATCGAGGTATTTATATTTTTTTCGAAGCACGTCATGTTCTACTGAATCTAAGGTCTTGCTAAAAACCGAAAAGCGTTGAGGTTGTTGTATTGCCTTCATCCAGAGATTGACAAATGTCTTCCGTCTGTTAACAAACTGTTTGCGTACTTCTACCTTCCAAAAAAAAAAAACAGATTAAAAATCATTGAGAAGATCATTTATGTTGAGATACTTGTGTAATTGTTGACGTACGCTTTTTCCGAAGACTTGGATAATGTTGTACTGAAGGGTTGGTACACAAAAGGGTTTGACGAATTGGAACATTTCGGGAGGATATGTACGTAAGCTAGTTTCCACTCAAATTCCATTAAAATAAATATTTATTCACTTGGTAAGGACTTGAAAAAATGTTTAACGACAAAATTAAATTTTAGAAATTTGTACAATCATGCCATCGTTCATCCCCAAGATATTTGAAAAACAACTCGAAAAGGAACATTTCAAAATAGAAAGCTGTTAAGCTACGTTAAGCAGTTCTCTTTTGATCTGCATGATTTACATCGCAACATCCTGCAAATCACTCCTCCACACCTGTAAATGGTTTTAAAATGTGAGAGAAACTCGTTTAATTCCGGTCTGACGCACTCTGATCCTGACAAGTCTTTCTCGAGAGATTTAGATGGATTCATTTAAGCAACTGAAGAGCAACACGTTTCTAATAAATGGAGTCACGTCAGTTTCAGGCTAAACGTAAATGGTAGTTAGACAACGAATCAATCATTTTGCTCCTATATAAAGAGAGAAAAAATTAACCTACTTCTGGCACATCATCTTTTCTGGATGAGAAGTAGTCTGGCTGTCGTATCCATATGATGTGTCTCGTTTAAACGCACAAAAATTTAACTAGTGAACTTGAATTTTCTGGCAAATTGTTTTCTTTTTATAACAGAATTAAACACCGGTATATTGAAAAATTACATTGCAGTGTCCTAAGTTTTTAAAATACGCCTCAGTTCTACACATTTATACAGTGAGTAAATATTATGACGTACATACCTGGGTGTGTGATACACATTTTATTTGTTTCTATAGAATTTGGTTTTAAATAATATTCGCTCTCGGAATCGTTTTCATATTTGGTTTTATTCCTCAAGATATATTTTCAATGAATGAGGGAGTTTTAGTATATACCTCGACATTATCAGCAAGTATAAAACTGATTTTACAGACAATACACCTAGGTCCATGACAAAGTAAAATTCCTTGATAATGTAGAACACTGATCTTTCTTAATCTCTCGTATTCAGGGTGCAGTTTATGTGCAGAAATCCCCTAACATAACACAACAAAATATTTTTTTCTACAACTGCATAAAAAAGACAACGTCTTTGTATCGCAAGCAGTACGTGAACTTCGTCATTTTTTAATCGCTATTAAAAAAAGATCGTTGCCGAGACAACTATCTTGTTACCGTGAAAAAAAGTCTTTTTTGCACGGTTTTAGAATACTTTTTTGCACGTTTGGTTCTTTTTCCAATACAAGTTTACGAAAGTATTTGTATTATATTTTTATGCAGTTTTAGAAAAAATGTTGTTCATATTTCGTGTGTAAAGTTTCTGCCCTTTTCAAGGTCTCGATTGAGACTTTTTGCCTCGACCTACGGTCTCGACAAAAAATCTCAATCTCGACTATGAAAAAAACGGAAACTTCACACACTTAATATGAAAATAACTATTAATGAGTTATACTTTAATTTTCTGAACTAGTTTTTGCAGACAGGCTGACTTTTAGCAGGTTAATGCTGACATGATTTTCCCCTACATCTTTTACCTCACATATGTATACTTTTATAATCATATTAAAATTTTTTTTTTTAAATTTAATAACCTTTTTTTGTTTATATTTCTCTATTTCGATCTGCTCAATTATTCTTATAATATCTTCCTAGTATCCAACGACATAACAGTCAAAGGAAATACTATTTGTAATGCGTGCCCATATACCTTGAATAATTCGAAATTTTCCGTTTATTAAAAGGTTTGAAATATTTGGGCAGATGAAAACATGAAGAAATGTTTGGGGAAACACAAAAAGTCCAAGAAAGTGATTTCACATCATTAAGTGCATTGGAATGGGCACCTAAATTGCTTCTTCAGGATTTGCAGACGAACGCCATCTTATATTTACTACTCACAAAAGGACGACTTGAGGAAAAGGCAGACCACTCAAAAGCGCCTGAGAATCACGACTCAAGAGTAAAATGTAAAGCGAATGCAAATCAAGGGCGCAAAGCGAGAATGGAAGCAGCAGAAAACGATTCTCTCAATCGACCA
Organism: Teleogryllus oceanicus; assembly: GCA_964035755.1. Classification (NCBI taxonomy): domain Eukaryota; kingdom Metazoa; phylum Arthropoda; class Insecta; order Orthoptera; family Gryllidae; genus Teleogryllus; species Teleogryllus oceanicus. The sequence continues at coordinate 16,845,907 of CAXIVR010000003.1, forward strand.
GACAGCAACCGCAGTGAAAAGGGCTTCCGCGCTTCTAACCAAATTTATTTGGCTTCACTGCTAGCGCTTGCAGCGGTGAGTGACGGAAGTGGATACTCAAATAAAGTTGCCCCGGTGCTGTGAACCCAAGAGATGTGAACAGGCAAATCCGCTCCTGCTAACTGCACGCTTAAGTTTTCACAATTTTCTTTCCGGTGAACATGAGGTAAATATTTTTTAGATTGTCAAAAGACTAAATTATTGGAAATCTTCCCTAACTATGAATATTTATAATATAAATATAATCACAATAACAATACAATAGCAATAGCATAAACTAATACTAATAATAATAATAATAATAATAATAATAATAATAATAATAATAACAAACAGTGATGCGACTGTAGCAAAAGCATTAAGTGACCAATCACAGCTGGCCCACAAGAAAAACACGCTCTCCTACCTCCTGGCTACCTGCCTACCCGCCTGTCTCTCTGCCACCGCACCGACCGGAAGGTGGAAGAAACAAGAGGCCACGCGCTCCGGACGGCGGCCGCATGCGTTAGAAACCCACATCCCCCCCCCGCCCCAGAAGTATGAAAATCAATTTGAAAATTCGTTAATTTTCGTTAATTCTATTTTTTTTACGAATTATGTTTAGAAAACGGAGCTTCACAGCTTCAAGTTCTATATTAAAAACGAGGCCAATGCCGTTTACATATCGAAAATCGGACGATTTATGCAGACGGTACCATCAATGTAAATTCTCCTGTTAAAGTGCTACGATCATTTGAATTTTCCAAAAGTATTTTTCGGTACATTTAACCTTAAGTGCTTTCCTCTAGTGCTTAAACTGTCACCTTACCCACAGAATCCAAGTAAATCTGTCTCCAAATTGCATGTTGTTGTTCCGACATGCCCTAATTTGTCGTAGCGAATATGTATTTATTTATATTTTTTACATTGCTCCATTCAAACGTCCAATGAAGTAGTGCGATTACTGACAACTCGATGCTCTAATAAAAGTACAGTCGTAAGCGAATGGTGTATTCAGCTCCCGCATGTCTTCCAGTGACTAATGGTTTCCCCTCGCCTTTGAGGCAGACCGCCGGGGAAGCGCGCCCGGCGCGCGTTTCAACACCGGAGGCGCACTACTTCATCGGCGGCGAACAGCACCCGCCGGCGCAGCCCCCGGCGGCCGCGCCGCGCTCCAGTAATCGCTTTAAATGAAAATACGAGCGGGCAGGAGAAGGCGTGCCGCGCTGCTCGCCCAAGCGACCCCGCCACGCCCCCCTCACTGCCCCTCACCGTTCCAAGCCCTCCAGTCCCCAACCCTCCAGTCCCCAACCCTCCCCAGTCCCCAAGCCCTCCAGTCCCCAACCCTCCAGTCCCCAACCCTCCAGTCCCCCACCCTCCAGTCCCCCACCCTCCAGTCCCCCACCCTCCAGTCCCCACCCCTCCAGTCCCCAACCCTCCAGTCCCCAACCCTCCAGTCCCCAACCCTCCAGTCCCCAACCCTCCAGTCCCCAACCCTCCAGTCCCCGACCCTCCAGTCCCCCGGTCCCCAATTGACAGTTCCACCTCCTCTCACGACACTATACATTCACTTGAACGTCATACTTCGCACTGCGCTCATTCTTGTTCTTCACTTTCTTTTCCAGGCATTTCGCGGCGAACATAAACTCATTTCCAACGTGGTCTCCCCTGCCAGTTCGCCCTTCTCTGTTTTTGCAGTCTTTACAGTGAAGCTAATCTATTGGTGCTTCTGGTTGCCGTCTCATTGACCACACTTACGCCTTTTCGCTCATTTCTTCTCTGCAAAGCTCGCTTTTTCCGTCCGTTTTCCTTCATCCGTTAACCCTTTTACCTACCTCTTACTCTTTTTTTCTAACAGTATCTCCATCTGCAACACTGTACTGGCGCCCCACCCTCTTTGCTTGCTTATGCCATTGTGTTTCCACTCCAGCCTCCGGCGTTCAACCCTCAAACGCGCTTTGCTACCGCGAATATTGTTTTTATAAACAACAAATATCGAATATTTTTGCTGCTCGGATGACGAAAATTGTTTTTGTAACCAACACATCCTGTTTCCTGGGCATTGGTCCATCAGTGCCTGGACACGGATATTAAACATTTTAGCGGTTATCATTCGGTAGCAGCATCAGAAAATAATTTTGTGCACGATGTGAACGCTGCGATGTTTTCTGTGCCTGTAATGCGTTAGAGGTTTCTGAAACAAGTACGATGCTTGTAAATTCTTTGAATAAAAACTTTTTGAGATGAATTAGAAAATGTTGTTCATTCGAAGTCGCCCGACTTTTGCCGACAGCAGCGAGAATGACGATGACGGCAAAGCCGTCGAAAGCCGGCTATCTTAATAAAGCTGATATGTTGACGAAGATGACCTCTTTTATTTCTTCTTAATTGGACACTGTAGAAATGTTGACAAAAACGCATCTAAGGCATGGCCTTAATCCAAGGGCGTCTCTTAAGTGATTGATGTTTCCTAGCAGTTCAACTGTTCCGCTGTTATTAGTCCCGTTATTGTGGTGAATGTTTTTATTGCGGGAGGTGACGCCGTTCTGCAGTATGGTGAGATTCGTCGCCGAACTACAAGTCGGCTTGGGGGTATTTCCCCACCCAGTTATCTCCCCCTACCCGGGCACAGCCCCAGCTGGGACAAGTTCTAAGTTTTCGCAAGTGTGTGTGTGTGAGTGTGAGTGTAAGGAAAGGGATTATAACACGGAATAAGAAGGAAAAACTCGCGCGAGGTTCGTGGTCCTTTTTACGGTACTCCTTCGGCATTCGCATGGTTCTGATCGAAGAAACCACAGAACCCTACCGATCTGAGCAGCTGGTCACTACAATTCCCCTCCACATTCGACCTACGTAGATAGCTAGTGCTATTATTTCAAAATTCAAAATTTATTGCTTATTTATCCTTGAAAATAGATTTTATTACATGGGAGTTTTTTGTTGTTTTTTTTCTCCCTTTCAAAAATTCAAAAATTCAAAATTTAAGTAGTATATTACTTAGTGTAGGGATCACAGAATTTTGAAAATGTGCACACAATTCACTTTTCCCCATAGCACGTCATACGCAGTTTTTAACTGTTTTTTTTAAGTAAAATAAATAAAAATAAAAAAATCTGTCACCATCAGGATTTGAACTGAAAGACTTCCCGGACTGAGTCTCTGCAGAGACAGCAGCAATGTCATTCATTAGTCAAGAATGCGTTGGAAAGGAATATTATACAGCGGCTCCCGAATTTGAGAGTTTAGAACGGCCCCCACATTATTCCCCACCACTCTAATTACCACCAACGACTCCTAGCTGCAATCGTTTATTTTAAGAGTATATTATTGAATAGCTACCACATAACATTGGCCTCTTTAATCAACCGCGTGCATCTTGTTACATTCAACAAACCAATAAAAATTTGCCGTGACATGTACAAAAATTATGTAGAGGTATATAATTTATTTTGATGTACTCCTCACACAAATTTTATGCTAATAGTAATCAAGATTTTTAGTGTTGATAAATCTTGTGATGGAGAGTCGATTTATTGTTTTATTGAGATAAACGTTTACGTACATTAACTTGTTTGTCCCATTATTCATCAATCAAGTGCTTTAATTAAGTAGGTACCTTCGGAGTAACTGCCCCTAGAACTTCCTAAAATTAAAAAGCTATGAAAAACGTGATCTATTTCTGTTGCTTGTTCTTCTACAATTAGCTTAATCTCTTGCAAGATTTCGAGTTTAAAAGAAATGGAACTATCATGTAGTAAAATTTCATATAACCGAGTCAAAATGTGTGATTTTGAAGTGATGACAGTACATTATTTTGATTACAATCATCGCCTGCCAAATTGTGTACATGACGCCGCGTCATCCTCCATACCTGTTAACTCAAACAAGTTCGCTCGTCATTAACGATGTTGACATTTGACGAGCTGAAGCACTCCGATTACGGTGAAGTGCATGTCAATTTCGTGTCTAGTATTTTGTAATCATTTACTTTGGGCACAGTAATAATTACTCATTATTTATCTCATTGTTTCTTATTAGATTTTCTCGTACAATATTGATCTATTTTTATCCGTTTTTACTTTTTTTCCATTTTTCCAATCCACATTTTATCGATTTCAAGAACATTTTCATTACTATCGCACCCGCACGAGAACTCTCGCATTCTTCTCTGTTTGCCATTTCCATTCTGAGCCTGTAATATATCCTTTTTTAAACCCTCTTATCCTTATTCTATGTCTCCTTGTAATTGATAACAATACAAAACACCTTTGTCAATTCTATTACTTTAACGTTATTACCGAGCAGAGAGGTACACCCGTGTAATTCAATCGCGTAGAATATCAATTAATTAGTTTAATTTCACATACAGTTGCAGATTCTACAGACTTTGAACAGGTGGGGTAGAATCAAAAAGCAACGAATCAGCAAAAGTGTAATAGAATGTTCAAGTTCTCATTCTGTAGGTTAGGGTGTGAAGAACGTTTCCTTGAGGCCTCTGGCCTCAATATTTTAGTTTTAAGGCCCTAAAACGCTTCGTTTACTTAACGATAGAGATTCAAAAATATGGCCGAGTGTTGCCGGTTGCATTTGGCATGAATATTTAGGGTTTTTTAAACAAATCCTTCATATTTTTAAAGTCAAAGTGCAATTCGGTACGTCTCCGTGATATTCTTTTTCTTGCGAGACCTCCCTATAAAGAATGGTTGCGTGTGAGAGCCACAACGGAAATAATATAGGAGGCGATTCTTCAACTAATGCAAATTATGAAAAGCTTGTTTTTCATAAATTGTTAATTTAAAATTAACATTCATTTAAAAATTATAAACATATAATATGAATAATATATTGTTTATAATATTTTTCACAACTTGCATGCGTATTGTGTAACAGTTTGCGTTAAATAAAAATGTTTAAATAAAATATTAAATTAATGTACTTCAGAAACATCAAAAATATTAATCAACATGAAGTGATCCTAATTTCTTTGCTTCTTAAATGATTTCGAAAAATATTTCCTGACTTCAAGCCATGAACATCACTTTCTTTCTTACCAAATGCCGAAGTTCAGGTGATTTATTTTTTCTCAACTTTCAACTTTCCTTTTAAAAACAAGAATACATGACACTATTTCATGTTTAAGGTTTTTCCAGTTTTCCATAATATAAATAATGAAAATGATCATAAATACATTTTATGACATAGTTACGTGAATGCATGGACTTCACAAAAAAGGACTGAATCAAGAAAAAACGAATCTACTTTACTAAAGCAGTTACCTTCTCCCTTTACCAACTTCCTGCAGTAAGGAACGTAAGCGGACCATGCCTCGTGGAAAAGGTATTAGCACCAAATAAGGTAATGTTGCGGAAAATGAGGCGTAATGGTCGGAGGCTCGATACTTAAAATTAATGGAAATATATTTTGAATGATAGGATAATCATAATGGGACGTTATGCCTCCCCCACCGCTCAGAACAATTAACCTATTTGTACTCCACCAGGAAAGGTAATTTTCGAGCAGTGGTTTTGACACTCCAACCCATCTCGCGAACAGGATCGATTTAAATTCCTGCACGCCCGTAATGAGATGAAATCGGGCGGTTGCCCAAAAATGCAATCAGTTGATGTAGACCAGATCATTGTGACACGCCATCCCATGAGCAAATTTCCCTCGTTAACGTTGTCCACCTACATTCTATGTCCATGTCACTCAACTCTGCATATCGCCTGTTCGTTGTCCCCCATAATATACTATTGCCACAAAAGGCTTTTAAACGACATTCTCACTCTTCGCTTTTCGGAATTTCTCCTTATAAGCAGTCACGTTGTTATTGTTTATAACACTTTATAAAATGTGATGTGAACACGATGTAAGTCAGAAAATTGAAAACTAATATAAAACCGTCGTTTGGCTTGGAAGGAAAAGCAAAAGGAGGACAAGAAGAAGAAGAAGAAAGAAAAATAAATAGCTATCCAAATACAATTCAAAAATCGATTTCCAGTTGTTCCAGTCACAGTAAAGCACAGGTATATTCAACTTATTTTATTGAGGCATGTATAACAATGAAGAGTACTCCTCCTTTCATGTCAAATCATTATCAGCGTTTAGAAAACACTCCTAGTGTATCGAGGGAGACCGCGGATAGAACAAAATAATTTCCAAGCAGCAATCTCTGAACTATAGATAATCGTCTGGCAGCCTTTCAACTGGAAATCGAAATATGACCTTATTAATATTGAAACATGCCCGAGGTTGACTGGTGCCAATTTGAAACGAGCCCCGTCCTATTTAAAAACAAACCCCACATTTTGAAAACATAATTATTACTGATAAATGTGATTTGGGCGCCAGGAAAAGGTTACACTTGAATCCTAATGATTCCTACGTAATTTAAATACCTCTCATTCCAAAATTATATTGCGCTAGCTCAGTTAATTGGGGTTCGAAGTTCATAATTGTTGCTACTTACTCTGTAACCAATTATTCAATCTGCCATCCATACGGAGTGGCCAGGAATCTGAAAATCTTATTAAAATGCTGGATTGTACGTAAGGAACAATGATAAGCAACTTCCTTTCAACTTAACAAATTATAATTTATTGTATCAACTATGATTCTGTTGCAAGTTCAACAATTATTACAGTGATAATTAAAAATGAATTGATCTTTGGTCATGACCATTTTTCTCTATATTACAATAGTTATAAAACCTTGTTATTCATTCGCGTGTCTTCACGCGCTCTTCGTTCGGTGGCTTTCCGTGAAACCTTCTCCGTCGACGTAGCAGAATCTTACTAATGAATAAAGTCCTCACCTAATGTCCGTGATCTGGGTCCAAATTCTTCCGGCGATACTATTATAATCCGTGACTTCCCTCGCTTGCGTCACGGGTGGACGCCAAGATACGTATTTACTTCCTACAGGAACGCTCTATCCTAATATAAGAAACGATAGTTAATTTTATACAACAGTAAATTACGGTCTTTCTTCGACCTGGTAAAATATATCAGGAGCCGACCCGCTCATCACCGCGTTGCTCGAGCGAATGAATGTTCTTAAAAAAACTGGGAAGCATCCGAATTTTACATCTTTTTCTTTTGTCTCTCAAAACAATGATTATTCCGCCTCTGCTCTGTCATTGCAACCTAACGAAAATAATCCTTAAAGCCGGTGTTTTATTTGTCACATATGACCCCCTGGCGATCGTCTATTGACATCCCTATATTCTATGTCGTATAAAATGACATTTCCATAATAAAAATGGTCCTCATTTTGGTATATCCAACATGACATTTCTTGGCATTAATGACTATATCCGTAAAAAGGGCTTTAAATCCTTTATCACATTTTGGTAAGATTTTAATAGAAAATAGATGTTGAGGAAATTTACTGTGTGCTAAAACTTCAGAAAAGTTTTAACGCACCGTCAATTTCCTCAACATCTATTTCTCTTAAAATGATAAAATCACATAATATTGGGTATTTTGTAGAGTAAAGCAATGTTTTACGACTATCTCTTATCGGATTTATCTTTTAGGAACGGATCTTTACTTACGTTTCACTTTAAGAAAAGTTTATTCTTCGGAAACAATACTTAAATTAGTCTTTCATGAGACAGTATTTGGCAATGATAATTGAGAAAGAGACAACACTCTACACTGACTATAATGGAAAGGAAAAGAAATTCCTGGAAGCAAAACTTTGAAATGTCGTACCAAAAGAATAAAATTAAACTTTGAAAAATGTAAAAAATAAAAATTTTTGAATTATTTTTAAGAAAACAGAAAATTAAAAAAAAAACCAAAAAAAATTAAAAAAAAGCAAGTATTAAAAACAATTTCGAAACGAAAATTTAAAAAAAATTAAAAACATTCCTTGTAATAATTTAAATAAACGATAAAGCTCTTCGATCCGCACGCCTGCTCTTTGCACGAGCGAGGCTGTGCGTTGGCGCCGCCCCACGCTGGCTGCCGGGGGTGGAGCGCGCGAAGGGTAATGGGCGTGGCGTGCGCCAGCGGCGACCGCGGCCGCCGCCATTAAAAAAGCGCACCGAAGCGGCGCGGGAGGGCGTTTCCTAGAGGGTGTAGGCAGCCGCGGTACCGTCGTTTATTCGCGCAGACAACGCCCAGACAGCGCGTGGATACGGGGGCAAGGGAATGGCCGGCTTGGTAAGTGATTGAGTGCGTGGGTGGACGAGGGTGAGTAAGTGATCGAGAGGGTGAGTAAGTGATCGAGAGGGTGAGTAAGTGATCGACAGGGTGAGTAGTGATCGAAGGGTGAGTAAGAGATCGAGTGGGAGATAAGAGATTGAGTGGGGAGATAAGAGATCGAGTGGGGAGATAAGAGATCGAGTGGGGAGATAAGAGATCGAGTGAGTAGATAAGATATCGAGTGGAGAGATAAGATATCGAGTGGAGAGATAAGATATCGAGTGGGGAGATAAGATATCGAGTGGGGAGATAAGATATCGAGTGGGGAGATAAGATATCGAGTGGGGAGATAAGATATCGAGTGGGGAGATAAGATATCGAGTGGGGAGATAAGATATCGAGTGGGGAGATAAGATATCGAGAAGGAGGGCAGGCGGGTGGTAGGAAGGAAAGAGGGAGGGTGTAGGAGAGATTGGTGGGTGGGAACTGAGGGAGGATGTGCGGGGAAGGGTGTGCGGGAAGGCGTGTGAGAGGGTGGGTGTGCGGGGAGGGGGGTGAGTGAGTGGTGAGTGAGTGAGTGAGTGAGTGAGTGAGTGAGTGAGTGAGTGAGTGAGTGAGTGAGGAGTGAGTGAGTGAGGAGTGAGTGAGGAGTGAGTGAGTGCTTCCTGAGTAAGTAAGCGATTTCTGACCACGTCCACCGCACATGCCATCGCATTTCCACGTAACGCATGCGCCCCCACGCGCCGCGACACAACGGAAGCGCCGTCTCTGGCAACCTCCGTGATATGGCTATTACTTGCTGCTTCCCAAGTGGTTGCCCTGGTTCACAAATGTCTTCATTATAACTTCAATACTACTCAGATTCAATATCCCTTTAGTGTATTCCCCCTTACTTTCACCTATTCCCCGTCATGCCGCTAGCTTGACGCTCGTTTAAAATTATCTAGATTATGAATAAAAAATATAATAAAAAATGTATATTTTATATATATATTTATATTTATAGTATATATATTTATATTATATTTATATTATATATATATATATATTATATTTATATTATATATTATATTTTATATTAACATTATATACCGCTCGCTTAAAATTCTCTAGATTTTTCCCGACCACTGTTTTCCCGCAACGTCCTGCCACTACCTACCCTTCATTTATTCTCACTTTGGAACAACTCATTCTCCTCATTTCTATTATCTTCTCATATGCGATTTTCTATTCAAGTTTAGTTTATAATTTCTTGGTCTCCCCGTTTCTCAGCTACCATAGAATCCATCTTCTCAAATAACTTTCTTTCCATCAGCTCTTTCCCTGGTATCTATCAGTGTTGTGGCTCAATTAGTAAATTGTCATCTTTAAATGTATCAATATTATACGGGATGGTGTTAGCATTCTGGATGACTCCATTGTTTCAATTTTAACACAAATGGAGGATTTCTATTTCGAAAGTTGTTATTTTCGTAAGTTAAAAATATTGTTCAAAGTTTGTTACTATCTTAATTTCAAACTTTTTCTAGAATATTGTAACGAATATTGCGTCATCTGCCGGCGCCACCCCGAGCTGCCTGTGATCGCGGGTTACGTCATTTGCCGGCGCTACCACGAGCTGCCTGTGAGCGCGGGTTGCATCACCTGCCGGCGGATTATTCCAGTACGTGCGCGGTGTCCGGAAGGTTCTGGATTGTCTTGACGGTATAAATACGCGGGGCCGGCGACCGCGAGTCAGTCTTAAGTCCGCAGTGGAAGCTGAACTGTGAAGTGTGTGCATCGCGATGAATAGCAGTGCAGTGATTGTGCTCAGTGACGTGAACCGTGGTCAGTGCACCGTACTGTGATCGGTGACGTGAACTGTGGCCAGTGCATCGAACTGTGATCAGTGCAGTGAACTGTAGCCAGTGCTTAGGACTGTCCGAGTGTTAAGAGAAGTGTAGTGTAAATAAATCAAGAGAGGTAGTGTAAATAACTAAAGAGAAGTGTAGTGTAAATAATAATCAAGTGTTTTCAGTGATTGTGTTAAAAAACAAAATAAACGTTTTTGTTAACACAATACGAGACTTTTAATTCACCACCTAGAAACGTAACAATATAATATTTCAGATTTGTCAAACATTCATAAAAAGTCGAATGAATTCCATTACACAGTCTAGTGCGTCAGTTAATTTAAATTGCTTCACAATCAGATTGTGACTACGGAATAGATTTGCCTGATCCGAAAAAATATTTCCCAGGTCAAGAGAGCACTTTCAGGAATATCACTGAACAACGGAAGCCACTCAGGGTGGGGAAAAATTTTGCTCTTGGAAAAAGCTTCCGTCCATATTGATTGAAAGCCATAATTGACTCTACTAAAAGGTAGTTTCACCTAAAACGTTTTAATAATTTAAAACTTTTACTACATACAAGTCGAATACAAAAAGCAACAAAGCAGAAGCCGTATAACAAATAAATTCTCCAGAAATTAAGAAGTTTTATTTTCAATATTGTTTGTAAATATGTTGTATTATATTCTGAATAGCACTGAAAATAATTTTTAATAACACTCGTATTGTTTATATGTTTGTGAAATATTTACTCACATTTTTCACTTTATAAAATATATGAATGGCAAGTCATTCAAATCTTCTAATTGACCTTTCCCTTTGTCTTTAACTTCAATAAAAAAGTTTATAATACTCGTGAAATGCCTTGCATTTATAAGTACGTTCTAAAAATCTCATTCCGCCATTAAGAATCGTTGCGTGGTTCTCATTTTAAATCGTAGTAGATTTACGGCACAATGAAACGTACTGTGCATAAATCCATAGACATGAACACGTGCGTGAGATATGAACACGTACTTTTAATTCATTTTTTTCTCAAAAACTATGCTATTCTCTTCAAAAACTTATTTTCCAGAGTAATTGATTCAATTATGAATATAAATGTAAGTAGGTTCCCCACATATTGTCTTCCATTACTTTGTGATATCCGTGTTCATAAAAGATTCGGATAACACCAAAAACTTTTAATAGCTTGTAGAATGTATGCTGATCGTTATCTGGAACGCATGTTCTACCATTATTAATCATTCTATGGCGCACAAACAGATCGATATCATCTTTCAGAAAATACAGGACGCAGATTCTTGGAATTTCGCGTCTTTAAGAACATCGAGAAGACTAATCCTCTGATGATGTTAGTAGCTAGTAAAAACCCTAGACACTTTTAATTAATTTCAGTACCATAAAATTCGTAAGAATATAATTGAATCTTATGACATTTTATTACAGAAAATTGAGAAAAAAGAAACTGGTCTGGTGTTTTTCGTTCATTTCTACAGAAATTATTTCGGCATCAATATTCCTCTCGAGAAATAAACAAGAAAAATTCACTAAATTTACAATAACTCCTGTCATCCATAAACCAATATTCCCTGTGCTCTCGCATTGCAATTCCTTACATATCAACCAGACATACATATGTTTAATTAATGAGAAAGTAATCCTCTATTCGCAGTCAACAAAATACGAACCAAATAACCGAAAATGTAACGGAAGCAATATGATGCGAGATGGATCGCGGCAGCGTGGTGGTTTGCTAACCTAAGGGATCCGGGTTCAAATTCCAACATAGCTGAAGATCCAGTCATGGCCTACACAGCGCAGTCCTAGGGGTCACGCAATCCTCTTTTCAAATGAACATCAGAATTCGTGGCTTTATTAACAGCAAATATTAAGTAAAATAATATTCGGTTGAATAATGACATGCCACGCCGTCTTTACTCCACTTCAGAAGTCATAATTAGAACATTTAGAAATCCCCGTAATGTGAACTGTACAGATGGTCATGGAAGTGATTAGTAACCCTTTTGATGTTCTGTGGTAACAACAGGAAAAGGCTGAAAGGAAGGATTTCCAACATTCTCCAATCCCTAAGCAGGTTGAGCCTGCAGTTCTAAAAGTACAAGGGGGAAAATATGGCTTGAGACAATAGTAAGTTACGACATCAGGGTGGAGAGTGTTACTTTACGAGTGTGATATTTCCAGCCAAGAAGATGTTAGGAGCGGAGACGAGAATTTCAAAACAAGTAATGTAACAACCGTCCGTGTCGTAACACGTTTTATTTCATACTAGGTACCATATTATGTAATCTGGAATAATGAATAGGATTTCATCAGCGGTGACGCTGCACTTTTAGGGAGAATAAAGAAATATTAAAAATGGATCAAGCAAGAAGAGTAGATTTTGGATATCATTGTTTAGCTGAAAACAGCATTAATATGAAAGCTATTATTTAATTGAGCTGCGATTGAAAGCAGAAGTAACACTAGTTTAAAAGAGAAATTTTGGAAAAATCACGCAAGACTGTAGATCAGTTGCTTCCCAATAAATCAGATAAGAGGTATAAGAGGAAATACAGAGTATTTATCAATGGAAACTCGAAACTAATGTAGAAAAAGTTATGGAAGATGTAATGTCCGAATACATGTTAAGCATGTCAGAATTCAAGTATCATGTCGCTGGAGTGTGTTAAGTCGGTTTAGAAATGTAAATTTTACAATTTTACTCATCTAATCATGTTTTTCATTCTAAGAAAATGGCATCTCCTCCTCTAAGCTCCAAGTATTCATGCTAAAATGTTATTATATAATAGAGATATATCAACATTTTCTCAGTTGATAGCCTTTTTCAAGAAACAATCGGTTGGATACCAGCCCACTGAAACAAAAATATTAACAAGACCCGACATGAACAAGTTTTTGAAGGAAACATCAGAATTGCATTGAAAACAATTCTTTCTCATAAACGGCGCCAATTCTTTTCTTTAATTTTGCTCATCGTATATGAAAGTACGTTAAAAAATGATGCTAGTACCATTTTCGAGGAAGTCTGTGTTTTCGAAAATTAGAAAAAGGTCAACATCGTAAAAGTACAATATTGAATTTTTCTGTTAAAAAATCTGTTCAAAAAATTGAGATATTTAAATAGAAATGTACAATGTTTTGAAAAAAATAGTATTTTTTGCGTCATTTGTGCTAAAAATTCATGTAATTTATAAACAATTTATTTTCTCAAAAACCGCTCAATTCTTTGTTCATTTTTTCCCACAGATTGAACAAGGGACACAAAAACATGTAGTTTCCATTTACGCCGAACTTTCTGAATTTTCGAAAATAGTAAAAGTTAGAAATAATTGATTGTGATGATCTGCGCTTAGTGAACAATTTTCCTCTTTTGAAGTGAAAAAATTGTTAAATCACAGTTAAAGATGTTCTGCAAAGAAACGCTTGATAAAGAAAGATTGACAGCTTTAAATAAAACCCAGAGAGACACAGAAGCAAAGACATGTAAAATAAGAAGACCCGTTGCAACGTCGTAGACGCACTCATCCTTTATGAGAGACTGTTCCGCCTGACGACATGACAACGCATTGCCATGGTGCGTGTGAACACATAAAAATTGTTATGAGAATCATCTTCTGTTTTTCGCAAACGACACGCGGATGATATACGCTCTGTTCATCATTTAAGCTATCCGTGTATATTACATACAAAATAAACGTACATGTTTGAGAATCCTGTCGTCTTACTCATCACGACGCTACAACGTAAGAAGGGAGATGAAGGAACTGAAGAAGAAGAAGACCCTGGTGACCTACTCATGGTGTTCGAATGCACTAGAAACTTTGTTTTGCGTCAGTTCGCTTATCAAATGATTTTTTTTCTCTCCAAATCTACTGGACATAATTGAATAAATTTTTTTCAGATCTTCAAATATACTCTTCTACAGATTGTAATACACGTATTTTGAAATAACTTATGTATGTGAAAATTTATAAATAGGAATATAGACAAAAATGTGCAAAACTTGAAGCAATTTTGTTTCTACTGGCTCAAAAATAATTTTTGAAAACCTATTTGTTAAAATGTGATCATACGTCTAAAGTTTCGCCTCAATTGTTTAATGCATTTATTATGAATAGTTTATGAGAAAAGAGAAAACGAAATCCGTAATATAACATGAGAGGGAAAGAGCCTTCCGGTGCCCCTTAAAAAACACAATTTGAATTTAAATTGAAAAGAATGGCATTTCAACAAGAATAACATCAGTACAGCAACAAGAAACAAGTTATGCCAAGAGATACATTCCCGCATTATTTCAAATTTTTGTTATTTTCGAAAATTCAGAAAGTTTGGCAAAAATGGAATCTGCATGTTTTAAGTATCCTTTGTTCTATATGTGGAAAAAAATGAGCGGTTTTTGAGAAAATATTTTTTTTATAAATTGCATGAAATTTTAGTACTAATTACGCGAAAAATACTAGTTTTTCAAAACATTGTACACTTAATTTTTAAATTTCTGATTTTTGAACAGATTTTTTAACAGAAAAATAACTATCTTCAATATTGTACTTTTACGATGTTAACCTTTTTCTAATTTTCGATAACAGACTTCCTCGGAAATGGCACAAGTACAATTTTTAGCGTCCTTTCATATATACTATGATAAAAATTAAAGAAAAAAATTGAAGTCGTTTATGAGAAAAAATTGTTTTTAAATTGAAAAAATCATTGATTTCACCGAAAATGAGACCAGTGCCATTCATGAAAGCGATTATTACGCTATCAGGAGAGAAAGAAAAATCAAAAAATTTGGAACCATTTCAAAACTATTTTGTAACTAATCGGGGCTTAATGCCACGTATCTTCAAACATCAATATATCTGTATCAAACTCGCATGACCTTAAGTTCGTTTAAATTGGTCAAGCAATACCGGTTTTGGAGAAAATCGGCTGAACGGTTTCGGCATAAGCGGAGAGACGCACTGAGGGGTCAGCTCGACAGATTGACAAACCGATGGACGGACATATTGCTGTCAATAGATTTTTCGGTATCAAAGACCCACAAAACACACTGTGATTGCCCAATGTATTGGAGGAAATTATTTACTCGATTTAATTATGTAGGAAAAAGATTTATCCACTTTTTCTTTGCCATAGCCCATCAATAAGGACTTTCCTGTCAAACAATTATTGGTTTCGACGAAAAAATGATGGGGTTCTTAGAATAAGTACCAATATGAATACCGTTACAAACATCATAAGGAATAGCAGGAATGAAAAAAACTTTGTTAGGGATATGGTCTAATGCTTCATTCATAATTCAATGATAGTATACAATCAATGAGAGAGAGAGAGAGAGAGAGACACAGAGAGAGAACACAGAGAGAGAGCACAGAGAGAGAGAGACAGAGAGAACAAGAGAGAGAGAGACACAGAGAGAGAGAGAAACACAGAGAGAGGAGAGAAACACAGAGAGAGGGAGAAAAGAGAGAGGGAGAAACACAGAGAGAGGGAGAGAGAGAGAAACACAGAGAGAGACACACAGAGCGAAAAGAGACACACACAGAGCGAAAAGAGACACACAGAGCGAAAAGAGACACACAGAGAGAGATACACACACACACACAGAAAGACACACACACAGAGAGGGGTCCAAGGGGATGTGATGCGATCACAAGTCTCTCGGAAGAGAGTCTCCTAGCCTCTCCATCCTAACTCCCTCTCACCTTCAAGAGGTGGACCCTGTCGAGTCGAGTAACCCGTGCCAAGGCTGTGGTAACCAATCCCACCGACGGTATGGGTCGACCAACAGACGAGAGAAGGGGGTTCTGACAAGTCTCCTGTCGGAATGGCATGTAACCGCCGTACTGTTGCGCCCCGAAAGTATGTCGGGATACGGTCTGGTTGGTTACAACCCTGTCCCAGGGTAAAGGGTGAAGCCAGGGGGGCCTGTAACCCCTAAGCGACGTGTCCCCAGGTGGCGTACAGGGGAGGAATCTCTAGATATAGAGGTCAAGAGGCAATTAAAATACCTCTCACGGACCAACAGGCGGGAAGGACACCCAGTCAAAAACCAACATGGAAGGTCTTTTGGATCTCAGTTAACGGTGCAGGACCGGATCCCAGTGCTGGCGTCTGTTGGGAGTGAGGAAGCGGGCTCCCAGGCGTCGTCAACCCGTGACCGCAGTACTTCAGCAGTGGACCACTGGGCTGCTGTAGTATCCTTTGCTACTAGTGATGATCTTGCGAAACAACAGGCATTGTGTAGCCTTGAGAAGAAAATAACTCAGCTTCTCAATTTTGTTAAGCCTCGCCATAATGTTCATGGTGAGATCAAGAAATTGCGTTTTCTGATCCATACGCACTTAACGAGGTGGTAGCACTGCAAAAAGGAGGATCACCCAGACCAGATCCTCAGTGCAAAAACTACTGGGAAGGAAGAGTGCACTCAGACGTCCCCTGAGAAGGTGGCTGCGGAGTACTCGTAACGAGAAGCGATCCTTCGCGAAACGGAACTCCCAGGTGCCCAAGGTAGGAAGAGTCTGCGAAAAACGCAGATAAAATCCGGGCAGAAATACCTTCTGCGGAAATACCACGAGAAGATCCCGAAGTGGCACGAGAAGAGCCCGAGTGGCAAGTGGTCACTCGTAAGAGAACGCGTAAGCGTTCTAAACCGCGGAAAGGCCACCCAGACCAGATGCCCTGATGATCAAGAAGAAGGACGACGCGCTGTCGTACGCGGACATCCTTCAAAAAATGAAAACTGACTCTGAGCTTAAAGATCTGGGCGAGAATGTCACGCACATCCGGAAGACAGCTGCGGATCTCGTTCTGCACGAGCGGTCTGCCGGAGGACAAACTACAGATTTTCAGCCCTCTGTAAAGAAGGTGTTTGGATCGGGCGCTGATGTGACGGCTCTCACTCACACCGAGACTATTCAGGTGAAGGACCTGGGTGACGTCACAACTAAAGAGAAAGTGCATAGGGCTCTGGTGGACAAACTTCCCGAAGCCAGTGATCTCCCAGCTACTGTGGTCAAATCACTAAGACCATCCTATGGTGGAACACAGGTAGCAATAATCAGCGTTCCTGTTGCGGTGGCTAACAAATTGTTGGCCATCGGTAAAATAAGAATAGGATGGGTGTACTGCACTCTGCGGGAGAAGAAGGTCCCCCTGAGGTGTTACAGATGTTTGCATTTTGGACACCTCAGAAAAGCATGTAAAAACTCACATGACCGCTCCAACTTGTGCATGAACTGTGGTGGTGATGATCACCTTGCTAAGTCATGCACAAATGACGCAAAGTGCTTGCTTTGTGAAGAAAAGGGGAAACAAGGCAGACATGGTACTGGGTGCAGCAGGTGTCCATCGTACCAAAAGCGCAGAAAGCAATAACGGATAGAAAATGAGAATTATACAACTCAATCTCAACCATTGCGCAGTCGCCCAGGATATCCTGGCACAGTCGGTTAGGGAATGGGAGGCTGATTTAGCAATAGTATGCGAGCAGTATACTAACAGTGAAGATACAGCGTGGGTATCTGACCTTCACAACCAGGCGGCAATCTGGGCCTTTGGAAAGCACACATTCCAGCAAGTAATGACGAGACCTGGAGCTGGATTTGTCTGGGTAAAAATCAACGGCGT
This sequence comes from Teleogryllus oceanicus, assembly GCA_964035755.1. Classification (NCBI taxonomy): domain Eukaryota; kingdom Metazoa; phylum Arthropoda; class Insecta; order Orthoptera; family Gryllidae; genus Teleogryllus; species Teleogryllus oceanicus. Next base: position 16,863,560 of record CAXIVR010000003.1, read on the forward strand.
TTACATCTACAGCTGTTATGCCTCACCAAACGCGACAATGGACGAGTTTGAGCAGTTCCTTGACTGCTTAGTGTACGACGCAAGAGGACGAAGCCCCTTGGTGATAGCTGGAGATTTCAACGCCTGGGCGGTTGAGTGGTAGTTCGTCCACTAATCAGCGAGGTCGAGCAGTTCTGGCATCCTCTCCCTTCTGAATGTAGAGCTCGTCAACACAAGAGACATACACACCTTCCGCAGAGGGGGCGTGGAATCTGTTGTGGATCTGATGTTCATGTCAGATAATCTTTTGAGAATGGGAGTGTCCTGGAGAGTTAGTGAACACTATACCCATAGTGACCACCAGGCACTTTTGTTCGAGGTGAAAAATCAGCGGAGGGATAATTTTGCGCCGATATATCAGCCAGCTGGGTGGAATGCTAAAACGTTCGACGAAGAAGTTTTCCGACAATGTTTGGAGATGATAGTGCCAACAGGTACCGCAAATGACAAAGCTGGGCAGGTGATGAAATGGATAACCAAAGCCTGTGATGCGGCTATGTATAGACGGGGCGCAATCTCTCGACGTTCACCAGTTTACTGGTGGACTGAGGAAATCGCCCAATTACGACGGAGGTGCCTTCGAGCCAGAAGACAGTACCAGAGAGCTCGTGGCAGAGACAACTTTCCTCAATTGCAAGAGCAATACAAACTCGCTCGAAGCCAGTTGAAGATAGAGATCCGCAAGAGCAAACGCTTATGCTCCAAAGGCCTGTGTGACGAGGTGGAAAAGGATCCATGGGGTAGGCCGTACAAGACGGTCATGTGTAGGTTAAGACAGCGGCACCTACGTTCTCCAACTTGCCCCAGTATGCTGCTCAGAATTGTGACAGCTCTATTCCCGAGCCACCCCGGTGACTCAGTTAATATAGCGTTATCTGAGCTAGAAATAATTCCTCCAGTCACGCAAGAAGAAATTCTGCACGCAATCAGCAGAATCGGCAACACAAAGGCTTCCGGACCGGATAACATTCCCAATATTGCCCTCAAGACTGCGGTACTCGCTCACACCGACATCTTTGTGGATCTTTATTATTCGTGCTTGAGGGAAGGGGTGTATCCAGAAAGATAGAAAAAACCGCGCTTGGTGCTCCTCCCTAAGGGGAATAAATCACCCGAAGATCCATGATCATACCGGCCATTGTGAATGCTTGACACAGCTGGCAAGGTTCTGGAGAAATTATTAGTACCAGACTAGAGAAAGCTGTGGAGGAGGGAGGAGGCCTTTCAGAAAATCAGTATGGTTTCCGCAGAGCCCGCCGACTGTTGACGCAGTCCAGCTTGTCATTAACACCGATCGACAAGCAATTGGAGGAAGTAGATGGAAGAGAGGCCCAAAACAGTACTGTGCTGTTGTTACGTTAGATATTAAAAATGCATTCAACTCGGCCAGGTGGAGTAATATTCACCAAGCTCTCCGCAGATTTAATGTGTCAACGTACCTGAGGAAGATTTTGGCCGAGTATCTGAGTAATAGAGCCCTGATTTACAATACAAATAATGGGCCGAAGGTACATAATATCACGGCTGGTGTCCCGCAAGGGTCGGTATTTGGTCCACCATTATGGAATGTGATGTATGACGAGGTTCTTCGGCTTCCCCTCCCAGAAGGAACCAGTATTATTGGTTTCGCGGACGACATTGTATCGTCGCCGTTGCAAAGTACATTGAGGAAATTGTGTATATTTGCAACGAAGCGATCGCTATTGTTAGTCTGTGGTTGAAGTCCTCAGGGCTGCAGTTAGCTGAGCACAAGACTAAGGTTATCCTAGTCACTAGCACGAAAAAGTGAGAAACCATCACTCTCAAAGTCGGAGACCACCATATTGCATCGCAGCCGTCGATCAAATATCTTGGTCTCAGGATTGACGCCCGTCTGACATTTGCTGACCACCTGAAGTACGCCAGCAATAAAGCTGCGGTAATTAATGCAGCATTGTCGAGACTAATGCCCAACATAGGGCCCTGTCAGGAGAAACGAAAGCTTCTGGCCTTGGTTGTGAGGTCCGTCTTGCTCTATGGAGCCCCAGCATGGGCCAACTCCATGTCGATAAATAGTTACATCCGAGGGATGACGTCAGTGTACAGGTTATCAGCATTGCGGGTAGCTTGTGCATTCCGCACTGTGTCAAACGATGCAGTGTGCGTCATCGCGGGGATGCCTCCTGTAGATATCTTGGCGCAGGAAAGACGGAGGCGATATCACAAAGAAGAGGAGAACCCAGACTGCTCGACAATACTGCTCGAATGGCAGGATCGATGGGACAACTCCATTAAAGGAAGATGGACATACCGCATGATTCCCTCCATTGCACCGTGGATCAACCGTAAACACGGCGAAGTAAATTTCTTGACTTAGCTGTTGTATAGACACGGATGCTTTCTGGCATATCTCCACAGGTTCAAGCTGGAGGATACCCCATTCTGTCCGTTATGTGAACCTGCTGTCGAAGACGCCGAGCATGTGTTCTTCCAGTGCCCGCGATACCATCTGCAGCGACGGCACGTTATGAGTATACTCGGATCGACCGCTGACACCCGAAGCAATGGTTGGTGCATGCTCGCCTCAGAAACCAACTGGGATGCGGTGAGCTCATATGCGCAGACCATAATAGCTGAGCTCAGGAGAATAGAAAGGAAAGAAGGAAGTCGATTGATCCTCGTTTGATCCTTCCTACGTTTTGACGAAGAGAAGTGGCTTGTGACTAAGCCACTCTAATCCACTCCCCGTGATGTAATGCCTAACGGCGGTTCCGCGGGGAGGAAGGGAGGTCGGTTTTAGTGGGTAAAATCTCACACTATCATGTGGTAGGCGCATGGTGTCTTTTGAAGATTTCCACCTACCTCACACACGAAAAACAGACACACACACACAGACACACAACACACACAGACACACACACACAGACACACACACACAGACACACACAGACACACAGACACACACACACACAGACATAGACACACAGACACACACACAGACACACACACAGACACACACACACAGACACACACACACACAGACACACACACACACAGACACACACACACACACACACACACACAGACACACACACACACACAACACACACAGCACACACACACACACACACACACACACACAACAGACACACACACACACACACACACACACACACACAGACACACACACAGACACACACACAGTATCGAAAACACCACTTTTAAAACGTCGAAACCAATACTCACACGTTATTATCGACGGAGAATGTTTGCCATAAGTTTCCAATAGCACTAGACTTTCAGCAGCACTTTTCTTCGAATTAAACAGGAAAAGTAACACTTCCCGCAAATGGTGTTTTATTGGCTCGTACTTCGACATTTTCAGACTTGCAAACAAGTGTGTTGTTTACACATCAGCCCAAAGTCACATAGTAAACAGTAAAGCCTATTCATAAAGCTTACACGAGAATATAGTTAGAGAAGAGTCTGATGCGATATAGCACAAGTTACGCCATCTATTGTAAATCCCTCAAAACTAATTCACACGCGTTGTAGTTACATGAAAAAGCAATGTATGTATATATTTATGTATGCAACATGTAAGTAATGTATTCATTTTAAAAAATTGTAATGAAATATCCAAACAAACGACGTATTTTCTCTCTCTCGTCGCTCAGAGGTACCATTTTTTCCCATGATTAGATGTATTTAACATTCAGTGCTGTTTTTAACAGAATATTTCAAAGATGCAAATGCATAGAATCATTATTTGTGGAATTAAAATTTATGAAAAATGTGTTTAGTAAAATCTGTGTTCTAATGGTTTCCTCGCAGATCGCGAATTTGGCAGACGATTTTCACAGGACATTTCTTTACTATAATCTTAAAGTTTTACATTTAGGTAATATAATCTTAAAGTAATACATTACAGAAAACAGAAGGAAATAAAAAAAATTACCGTTAACATCTATCCGAAGTAAAAAGCACAAGAAGTCTCCGTTAAAAACAGAATAAAAGCAAGTTAATTGCCTAAAAACTTAAAAGACACTAAAAGATAATTAGAAGTGAAAGCGAAACAATTCCCTGAAATCGACCGAGTCCACAAGTTGCGCCCCATTATAAAGCGCTTCCTCGTCCTCGCGGAAGCGAAAGCCAGGAGCGGAGGAACAGCGCAGGCGACGCGGGAGGACAAACTTGCTGCAGCACGGCGAAGCGCTCGAGGCGGGCGGGCGGGGCACGTGAATATTTAGCGCGCCCGAGGACAGACGCTCTCCTCTCCCCCTGCCTCGCCAGCTCCCCCGCCGCCGACACCTGCCGCCGAAGCGCCACTTCCCCCAACTTGGCTCCTGTCAGCGGCGCGGCCTCCGAAACGGCGCGGCGTCGGCGGCGACAAAGGCGTCCCCTGGCGAGGGAGTTGTGGCGGAAACGGAAGCGAAAGAAATGGATTGGGGGAGATTGCGGTTGCGGAAATGCTGGAGGATGAAAGGGGGGAAAGAGAGGAGAAAGTTGAGCAGGTGTCGATGATGGGATGGAAAAGTCGTAAGTATTAAGAAGGAGGCGCTGAAGCTGATCAAATGGAGAAGTTTCATCAGAGATTCGATATGAGGTAATGTGAGACAAAATGTGGTTGAAGTAAGAAAGAAATCTCTACATTAGAGTATTCATTACAGTCATTGTAAATGTAAAGGTGAACAAATATTTAAAGCAACTGAAATGGTAAAATGAAAAGGGAAATATAAGCACATAGGAATGTTCTTGCAGTAAAACGGAAGAAATAGGCAAAGCAAAGAAGGGATTGAAAGATTAAAGGTAAAAAGTGGAAGAGAATCTCGAAAAGCTTCAACATTCAGTTTTCGCCCTCTACATGACCAGTATGGGAATTTCTAACCCTTAGATATTCGTGGTTGGACTTAAATCGATTTTTTTAATATTCGAACGTACGATTCTTTACTTTGAATGATTTTTTTGTCTACCTAGTCTAGAATGTTCTAAACAGAAATACGCAAATATCACATGAAACAAAAAGCGGAGACAGAAATTTTCGTTAAAAAATTTAATAGAATTTAAAATACAGGAGACTATGTCTAGAAATTCAGTGGGAGCAAAATTTTCGAGATCAGAATAAAGAATGAAAAAAAAGAGTATGTGAAGGGAACGCCTACCTACAACTTCGTTTACAACACAAATAAAAGAAGAATGATAAGATGTCTCATATCTCCTGAAGCCTATGATTACTATGGTCATTAGCCTTCGTGATGTCATATGCTTGTGCATGTGTACTCATGTGCTGTTTGTAAAAAAATAACACAATTTAAACCTAGCGAAGTGGTTCAAGGCGTAGCACGCTAACGTCTCACACGGGAGGCCCGGGTTCAATTCCCGTGCCGGCCATCCTGACCGGGATTTTCGTGGTTTCCCTTTATCATCCAGGCGAAAACTGGGATGGTTGTATTGAAACGTCACGAACGGGAAACCGGAGTCGCTAGCCGAATTCGTTAACTAGGCGAAGTCACGAAGGTTGAGCAAAATCGAGACATCGCAGGTTATTGTTGGGCGACCCGCGCTCGGCGCTGCACTCCCATCGGACGACGCCGAGGCTGAGGCTGAGGTCGCCACTGGCGTCGCTGCCGTCGCCCACAACCCCGTCGCCGACGTCTTCGACGCTACAGTTCCGCCACCTTAGTTGTCCCTGCCGCTTTTATCGTAGTCATCCCAGCCACCATTTTCGTATTCGACATCACCCTCTGTTCCTACTTCCAATTACAGAACTTATTAACATTTCACTGATTCTTTTTCTCCTTTTCTTTCTTTTTTTCTTCTTTCATTTCTCTCTACCGTTCCATTCATCCCGATTCTTTTCCGATTTCCTATCAAACTCGTCCTCCCTTGCTTTTACTCCTGTCAAAATTCCAAATTGCGTACTTTTTTCATTAATGCTCCTTTTTTATTAAACCATCCACTCTCTGCCGACGAAGAACCCCGGTGTCTATTGGCGCCGAGGCGAACTGCCTTTCACGGGACATACAAAGTATGTCCGGAAAGTAGTGCATTTTTTTAAATGGGCGCAGAACGTTTCCATTGGTTGAGTTAGGTGGGGGTGAGACTCGGCTCCAAAGTGATGCCTTTGCCAGTCTGCTCTGTGGTTCAGGCGTCAGTCTCGCTGTCTCCACGTACCTCTCTTTGGTGCCTGTGCCACGAAACGCGATGGAATCGTCACTCGAGCAACGTTATGCCGTAAAAGTTTGTGGGGACAATGCCCTACCGTTTTCACAAGTTTCGAGATGGTTGAAAGCGTTTAAGGAAGGCGGGAAAGAGGTGGTCAACGAACCTCGCGCTGGACGGCCTTCAGTCAGCACAACCGACATTTTTAGCCCGTGGCGATCTATTAAATTCTGACCGTCAGTTCAGGGCCCAGTGACTGCAGAAACTCTCGGCATTCCCAAAACAAATGTTCGCAAACTCGTCACCGATAAATTGAAAAAGAGGAAGGTGAGTCAAGCTTGTTCCCAAGCTGCTACAGACGATTAGAAGAATATCCGAGTGACTGTTGCGAGTGAACTTCTCGAACGTGTGTAAATTGAACCCGCTTTTTTGACAATGTTACTACAGAGGATGAAACATGGCGTTTGAGTATGCCCCAGAATCAAAACTCAAAGCTCCGAGTGGCACTCCTCAGCGTCCCCGAAACCGAAAAAAGTAAAAAGGAGGAAGCCGGAAGTGAACACTATATTCTTTTTCAACACCGTGCACGCTACCCACTACTTCGATGGACTGGAAAGACTGCGAAAAAGGGGTGTCGGAGTGAGAAAAGAGATCGCCGCTTCCTGGAAGCTCCACCATGACAAATGTTCCCAGCCACACCGCAATGTTTACGAGTTTCAGTCGAAGCATAATCTATCTACACCGTTCCAACCCCTCCTAAAGTCAGTAAATGGCTCCGGCCGACTTCTCTCTCTTCCCGAGGATCAAGACCGCCCAAAAAAGAAATCCGTTTGATCGACTGATGCCATCCAGGACGCCGTGACGAAGGTCCTTGCCGAAGTGCCCGTTGAAGTCTTCGGGGATGCATACTGTGCAGGTCAGAGTCGCCGGACAAAGTATTTGGTACCCAATAGAAGGACTACGAAGAATATTAATCGTTTGTAACAATATCGTCAATCAATATAATCGTTTTTAAAAAAATTGCATTACACCTTGGACAATGACTAAATACAAATTCACTTTTAAAAAGTTTTTTAAAAAATAATATGTTTAAGGCACTGGAATTAACAGACCCTTCCTATTCTTTCGGTGAAACTATTTTGCTGGTGATATTTGTTGGTTTGAAAAAATGCTTTATAGGCAGAAATTTACATTGCAGAAATATAACACACTTCAGATGCATGTAAATTGTTTATTTACAAAATAAATTAATTTTTTTCAGAAAGAAAAATTAACACAAATTAAATAACCAACCGGAGGTCGTAACTGGAGGTCGTAAATTCCAATCAAGAAACCGTTGCAGGTAGAATCACATTCTATCACGGAGATTAATCCACATCCTCTGTAACAGCATTGCCGTGATACAGGAACCAAACTAATCTCATCTGTCTTTTACACACATTCCCGTCGTATTATTCACTTCCATCATCACTCCGCCGCCTCTCTAATAACACCTCGCCTGTGAAGTTTCGAATTGTGTAACTGGAGAGGAGACTTGAAGTGGCTGTCGTGAGAAGCAATCACGCTGGAGATTGAGGAGGCTGCAGCTCAGCAAACGCCAACGCGGGCGCCTCAGGCTGCGTTACGAGGGGCTGCAGGGCGCAAGTCGAGCCTGGACGCGAGGAGGGCGTGCAGCAAGGTCGGCGCCGTCGTCCAGGCCGCAAGTGCCGCTCGTAAAGGCGACCCGCGCGCGGCGATGCACTCCCATCTGGCGAGGACGAGGTCGCCACTGGCGTCGCTGCCGTCGCCCACGTCCACGACGCCGACGCCGACGCCGCCTTCGACCTTACAACGCCACCACCTAATTCTGGTCGCTGCAGCTTTTATCGTAACCATCCCTCTCACCATTTTCGTCTTTGATGTCACCGGCGGCACTCATCATGCCCGCTTTTCCCAACGTCCCCGCTGTTCCTGTCGTCCCCGTCGTTCCTACATTTGCCGCTGATCCTACCGTCCCCACGGTTCCTACCCGGCTCCCGCCGTCCCCACTTCCTCCACCGTCCCCACAGTCCCACCGTCATGGTCCCCGCTTCATTAGTCTCCAGCTGCGTTCTACTACCTGAATGAGTATTGCCAAGCCATCACATTCTGCCCAAACGGGCTGACTGTGGGCCGCCCCTCACGTCCCGCAAGTAATTGCTCCAACGTGATGGAACTACTTGCATTTCGCCCACTGTCATTGTCCCCAATCGCCTTAACTCCCCTCTCTGCCCACCTATCTCCTTAGCCTCCAATCCAATCTCTGACTGCTTTACCATCGGATCTTCGTTCACGTATTTAGAATGCAGGTAAATGTTCTAGCTTAGCTGCAGCAGATACGTTTCCAAGTAAAATACAAATAACTTCAAGTATTAACATCAATGATCTACATTGTCAGATTTCGTTAATCAGGATTCTCTTTCCTATATTGTATCTGGATCTTTGAACCCGCCTGTTTCGACAGATTTTCTTCACTAATAAAAAAAAGATCAATATTCCGTTTCCAATGGTTTAATGAACGACAATGTCATTTAACACGTTTCGTATACACGGATTTGGAAACTGAAATAATGTTAACCTGGAAAGAAAACGTATAAACAAAATACAATAAAGTAAAAAAGACTTGATAAGGAGAAAGAATATGCTATTGTATTAAAATATCTTAACTTATTAAAACTGATCAAACACTAACATTAATCAAAACATTTTTGTTCACTGATTTTTTTTAGTATTCATCCTAAAATGTAGTATTCACTTCAGTAAAAAAACGCTACCTTCATTACAATAATGGTTGTTTTCACTTGTCTCTTACAAGTCGGGAGGTTGAATGGAAATAGGCGACTCTCGATGGATAGAAAAATCACGATGGTTACGGACCACGTTTGGCATGTTCAAATATCCTCCGCAGTGTCCTTGATTACATTTAATTCTGTAGTAAATCATTCCTAAGTAAAGTCGTGTATTTGCTACCTACAAAAGTGGGATCCGAACGGTACATAGTGCCTTATACTGATGCAACAATTTCTAATGCTATATGGGAGCCAAATTCTAGCTCCATTCAAAAGAAATAAAAAAATATTTATCTCTAATCCGAATTTAACGCTATAAGTTATACACGGAAAAATTAATTCTGTTTATGAATTTTGGGAGGAGGAAATTTTTTGTTTGAAATAAGAGACCCCCTCTTGTATCAACTTCCCCATGCCCTTGGTTTCCTCTGGGCGCCCCTGCAAGCACACATTGTACTTAAAAAGTCCTTCAAATGTAATTGAATTTAAAATTCAATTATTACTCACTTCTCTCATAAAATGTTTGACACATGGATGTTTTAAAGCAGTTGTATCAAATATTAGGAAATCTCTGCATTCAATTTAAGAATGAAACATTTTATCACACGAATCCAAAATTAAATTTCATTCAACAGTACAGAATGAGAAAATCGAACATCTAGTCATTGGAGTCAATGAAGAAAAATTGGAAGTCAGGGATACAATTAATTCAACAAAAGCTTCTCTTCAAAGAGCAACAATCTATTTCACTCCATTTCTTTTCTCGAAATAATGTGACAATATAGATTTTTCTTTTTTAATTGAAATAATTTAATTTTTGAACCTTTTTTTCTTGCGTTTAAGTAAAAATGTTTATCCTAAACCATAAAAATGGTCCGTTCATAAATCGAAGTTAATCTTCAGTGAAATGATTTACAAATAAAATATACAATAAAATTTGAAATTAAACACGTTTTGATTGCATTTTGTTACAATCAGGGTTTTACTATACAATCGGGTTTACTGGCAAAAATTTCTCTCATTCCATGTAATTTGAACAATCGACAACAGACAAATACTTTATAGAAAATGCTCCCTTTCTACCTTTTTCTTGTTTCTACTTTTTCTTGTTTCTATTTTTCCTAATTTCTATTTATATTAGTTAGTTCAGTTTTTTGACTGCGTACACACGGACTACGTTGACAAGTAATCACAATGCTACGATAGCTCATTGTTTTAATTTTCTAATATGATTAAAAAATAAGATATGATCCTCCTCGAGCCAACGTCACAATAGAACTGTATTTTAAGCTGATAGAAACACCCACACCCACCCACACACACACACACACACACACACACACCATTTACTATTAAACATGAAAATAAAACATCAGATTCACACTATTTAACATACAAAAACCATTAATTTCGTTCGTGCTCAGATATGTGAACTTTCATTTTAGATTCATTTAATGACCCTTTACTCATTAATTCCATTTACTGAATTCCAATCTTGGATTTGAATAGATTTAGAATGTATTTCTCTCTACAAAGTTTCACTTCCGTTCTTGAAGATACTCTGTAGCTTGAACGACGAATATACATCACGAACACTTTTTCTCACGTTACACCAACAGGTTTCTTTCATTTTATCACACACACGAAAGTTTTTAAAATTCAAATTTTCTTGCCCAAGCTAATTTCTAACATTTCAAATTTACTTTCTCTTCATCCCGACCTCAATTGTAGCTTCTATCGAAAATAAAAATACGTCATCGAATACGTTTCAACATAAAGTCCTTATCGCGACTCCCCAATGGCGACTTTCTACGACCTTGAAGTCTGACCGACCCCTTTAACGACTACGATCACGTTGCTTCCAATAATACCTTTTGTCAAATCGTCCTTCCGGCGCAGTTTCTCTTTCCGCGCATAACACTTTTCTTTTGCACGCCTTTCTCTCATCCTAGTTTTTCTGTCGAACTATCACGCTATTCCCTATAACCATTCATTGTCCTTTTCATACATTATTTTATAGAAAAATATATTTAATTGATAATTCGATTTTTCATTGAGATGACATGGTTCATCCCCTGTGTGTGTGTGTGTGTGTGTGTGTGTGTGTGTGTGTGTGTGTGTACATTATATAAGTTTGGATTCCACCGACTAGATATGTAAAAGTGCAGTGGATTAGAACGACATTTTACGCAACAGCCAATCAGAAATTTGGAAGAAAGAAGAAGTTCGTAGAAGAGCGTTACTCGCTCATATCTTGGTGGTACGTGTGAGTGTGAATACAATGTAAACATGGTTATGTTCAACGATTACGAAGATGCTATATTTGCAACGAGGAAAATAAAGGGAAAAGCGCCAATACGAGAGCTAATTAGTGATGCTCAAACTCTTCCTCGCCCTATTTGTACGCAAAATTACGCGAAAAGTACTCCAAATTTTCGAAAAATTATATATGACCTTTCAAAAACTATCTTTACAAAATAGATTTCATTAAGGTAAAAAATCTCTCTTTGTTTAATTGTAATTGTAGGAATATTTCGAACAACTTTTGAACTTTAGCAATTTTCGACGAACATTATAGCTGCATATTTCTCTTCAAACCTTCACACTATCCAACAATAAAATTTAATCAAAAACGATGCTGCCTTTTTTTGTAGAAAATGTCCTAAGGGCTTCATGTAAAGTATCCACCAAAATGAAAATATAGATTTGAAATTGAAGGGGCCGCCACATCAGCCAGATCGATTGTGTTTTGGAGAAAATCGGCTGAACAGTTTAGCCGTTAGCTTCCTTCACGGACAGCGAGACCGGACAGCGAGACCGGACAGCGAGACCGGACAGCGAGACCGGACAGCGAGACCGGACAGCGAGACCGGACAGCGAGACCGGACAGCGAGACCGGACAGCGAGACCGGACAGCGAGACCGGACAGCGAGACCGGACAGCGAGACCGGACAGCGAGACCGGACAGCGAGACCGGACAGCGAGACCGGACAGCGAGACCGGACAGCGAGACCGGACAGCGAGACCGGACAGCGAGACCGGACAGCGAGACCGGACAGCGAGACCGGACAGCGAGAAAACAAAAAAAAAGCTGGAAATAGAAAGAAACATTTCCTATAGCACATGCTTTCTATTTCAGTATATCTTTTTTGAACGTTGAAATATATCATTTCCTCGTTGATAGAAAAATAGTATATTTATGCGTAATGGGTTCACGTGAATTTATCAGAATATTCATGATTTAAAATTCTCAAATCTCTCATACATGGTATAGTTATTTTAACATGATGAGACGAATTACCTTTTCAAGCTTCTAATCGTCGAAATACGGCGAATTCTCCTCTCCGTCCAGCACAAACAATTGCGGTGTGATCAGATCGGCGGTTGGCAGCGAAAGAGAAAGCTCTTCGTAGCGGTGCGCTGCGCTAGTGCTGATATTTTCAAGGATGGTTTTTGATTGGTTGTCGTTCCATTCTACGCGAGTGCGTTCAGAAACTTTTAGTAAATTCTCGCAAAGGATACCATTTACTGCTGGCGCGATCTCTTGCAATTCGGTAACACTATAATTGCAACTTGTCGTGTCTTGACGTTCTCGAGTGCTTCTCAAAAATCAACGTAACCGACATATGGGCGGCGGGCGGTTACAGTAGAGAGTATGCACATTTGACTAGACATTAAAAGTTTAATTCTAAATGAGACCACACATTGTAATGTGTGTGCAATGTAATGAACATGATGTCTACGCAAGTACATAATATGTGTCAGAGGACCCTGGGCACCTTTACCTCTCAATTCTGTGATTCAAAGCCTAATAAAATAGAATATCAAAATACTACTCTGTACAAATCAGAAAAAAGTGTTCGAATGTATATTTGTGAACCAAGTACATACGTGCCTAGCTAACAGACAGATACAAAGAGTGGAACAGAAGTGTTGAAAGGGTATGAATTATCTTAATAACCGCAGATTATTAAAGAGCAACGCGACGACAGTATAATTAATGAGCTCGCCTCATTACCACTAACTAGGGTTACATAAGGAGATACAAACATAATATGTCCGACTGAACATGTAGACTTTCAACAAAAACCAAAACCGAGTGGAAAACGTAAACAAAACAGAGGCTTTTGTCATTACCTTTCTTGTCTTAATTATACAATATTTTAAATTACAAATTAATAATGTGTCAAACGAAATGTACATATTTTTAGTGCATATAAATGAGAAATCAAAGAGTATAATGTGTTGAAAGTCAATTTTCTGTTGAAGTAGTTGTAGTCTGATCAGAATGAAATTTATTCTGATCAATTAACAGTAACTAACAGCTTATTTATTTTCCTTCAAATTAAAATTCTGGGAAAGGAAAAATAATGACATGAAGATGTAAAAGGGAGAGGAGAAAACTGCTGCTTTTACATGATTAACCCTGACTGCACATTATGTTGTTGCGTTCCCCGAATACAAATGTTAAAGTTTTAACGGTCCAATAGCAAGGGCCTGTAGCCAAATTACATTACTTGTGTCATTCTCATATCTCGATGATTCGTAAAGATTGTCAACAATTTTTAAAATCGTTTTTAACATACATTGCTTAGCTTCCACATCGTCGTAAGTATATCTTAATAACTACTACTCATGTGTGTCCGTCAATAGCATACGGACTCGGAACTTCACTATACAACTGGTATCACCATTTGGGCCGACAGGCGCAGTGTAACGCGGGCTGCATCCGCTCCTGGCAAAAGCTTACTGCTGACCAGAAGTCTAATTAATGAAAACGATTATAAGATAATCCCACTTCAACTATTCTTTATTACTAATATGAATGTGATTGTTGTCTTAAATAGGTTTTGAAGAATTCTCCATTTTTGTTTCCTCGTCTTTAATGCAATTATAGAAATGTAGTAGTGGATCATGGTAAATTGTTGACTAGTCGGAAATAACTTGAGTAAATTACGGTGGACTTTTCCGGCACTGGGAAACGAACCAAAATTTCATGAATTCTTTTTGTAACATGCATTAACATGCATGTGTACTAATTAGTCAACAATATCAAGAGCATAATAAAAGTAATATATAAAATGAAAATACACTATGAAGACACCCGTTGAAAAATACTGCGTACCATTTACACCCAACATATTTTATTAGAAAACTAAGAAACGAAATATCTTAGTTTGTGATTTAACAATACTTTACTTGTGTATTTTCAACAACTACACACTGTGGTTATAAGTACGCACATCGCACTTTAAAATAAGTCCATGCAGTATGGAGTAGCTAGATATATCAGGGGTGGCCTTTTGGGGTGCATGCGTCATATATAGTGCATGGGATTCTCCAGAGAGAACAGACCACCTCATGTTCGAATCTGACCTCGCTCTCGGAGCTTCATCTCGTTTAGTTCACTCTTCCTCATTAGATCAAACAACTTTGGCCCACAGCCTTCTTCGCCAAACAAGACTAGCAGCTGCAGTACCGAGACTCACGATATAAATTGCCCTCTTATCTAAACGATCGTCTCTAATTTTGCAGATTGCTGCCCCAAAAATCGTGTCTTTTGAACTGACAAACTTTATTTTCATGATTAAAGATGACCCTTTTTTCTTCTGCGTGAAGCGTATCTGTCTCAATTATACAAACATGAATTGAAGGTAGAAAAGTGCTTGAATTTTATGGCATATTACTTCTCGCATGTTACGTCTTGCATATTACGTCAGAGCATAGGATCATATACATCACGTTAAAGCACGCATGTTCCTATAAATGAAGACAAATGAACCGCTAATACCCTCACTATACACAAACATTCATTGGATGACAAGATTTGTGTGTTGCTAGAGTGATTAGAGCCGTGACCTACTTTCTTATTCTGTTGCAACTTTAGCCTCTTGCGAACACAAACTAAGAAAATTCGCGTTTCCAAAATTTGCTTTCGACTACCAGCTGGAAAAGTTGACAATCTAATAAATTCTTCAACTATTCTTAAAAAAGTATGGATCTTAGATTCTTTAAAACCACAAAATAAATAAAAATATCGCAAAGGAAACCCAAATCAACATTATGCTCAAATCAATATTATTTTATTTTAATTTTTACCCCTGTAATCTGTACCAAAAAAATGGTACATTATACACGCATTTCATAAATAAACTGATATATTCTTTATATTCCTTGTTCGCGTCTTTCGAAATAGAGTTTTCAACGCCGGTTGCCAAAGCTCATCACAGATGGAGCAAACTAAGGGCTTCACAACCATTCTCTGCACAGAGGCTCCGTTGTAATCGCCCGCTTTGCTTTCGCCCCCACTGGAAGCCAACACTATCGCAACGAGGGTAGAGCGAGGTTCTTGGCTCTCCGCCAAGCCAGCCGCGTGGCATTCCCGAACTGACGGGACAAGTGGGAGGGCGGCGGCGGCGGCGGCGGCGGCGGCGAGCGAGCAAGCGAGCGAGCGAGCGAGCGAGCGAGCGAGCTCTGGAAGCTGCGAGGGAAGAACCACACAGTGGAAAATACAACACACAGGAGCAACACAATGTTTTCCTCCACGTTTCTTAAGTTTCTAAAAAAATTATTGTTTTGCTGTCACTCAATTAAAGTTAAATCCATTTTATGCAGAAGTATCATTTATTATTATTATTATTATTATTATTATTATTATTATTATTTTATTATTTTCTTAATGGATGTTTTGAGGCAAGCGTAAGAAAAAACTTTTAATGCACTAAAAATAGTGGATAGTTACAACAATGGAATCTAGTGCTTAATTACTTCCTATTGAATTTTAAAATTGTTTAATTATGAATGTTATATTCGTTATTATCATGTAAAATATAATTTTAATTTAAAAAAATTAAAGGTTTTTTTAATTTAATATTTGAAATGTTCTTTTTACTACATTTGGGAGCTACAATCATTCTAGAGTTATTTTATTCCATTGTATTTTGTAGTAACATATTCTTCTCGGCCATTATCTGACAAGTATTCTTTTGCCACATTACTTTCAAGGGACAATAAAATATTTTGTAATTAATTGATAGATATTTTAGGTAGAATCATTCTCGTTATGAGAAGGAACAAATGTTAATGAGAATGACGAAGAAACAAGGAAGTCTACAGAATAGTGACGGAAAATTAATCGCAAACAGATTTATCTGATATTGCTAATTTAATTGTCCTAGAGTTGTTTTCACACAAGAAACACAAACTTGTTTGTTTACTGCAATTTATATATTTGTCTTACATTTTCACTCGTACAAACCCCAATAATCGTTTGATCAGAAAAGCCGGCCGCTAGAACTTTCCTCCAGACTGGTCGCATTCGACCCAGTTGCATAGCTAGTCGAAAATTCGACACCGTCGGGACTCGAACCCTAGGCCCTTCACATCAAAGAACCTGCAGAGGCAAATGACGTTGACACTGACCCATCCCAGTCCGTTTTTGTTCCCAAGTATATGGGCGAATGATACACAGCGCTGCACAAGCGTCGCCGGCCGCAGCAGCTGCACTCGGGGTGCAAATCCCCTCCATTACACGCAACAGGTCTTCCGCCCGCGCCGCTGCTGGCCTCGCCGCCGCCGCCGCCGCCGCCGCCGCCGCCGCCGCCACCGCCGCCGCCCGAGCGCCTTGCCGGCCCAGCCGGGCATTTACGAGCTCTCACCTGTCGCACGCCCGGGCGCCCGGAGTGGCGGCGCACCTGAGTACCCGAAGACCTCGCGTGATTTATAACCTCAAAGCCACCGCACCGCTCACATTCACTTCACTTTTTATGTTCGGAACGTCGAAAATTCCAATTATTAGGTCATTCGGAGAGAATCGTATCCCCCCTTGAAATTCCCGTTCAAAATGATGTCTACATTTATTATGTAATTAGAACTTTAACACTTTTGACTTCCAAAAATAAAGTGTCGATATAACGACCAAATATCCACTTCCAGAAAGCAGTGATAATATGCACGTGTTCACGAGTCAGAATGTTTCTGGGAAATCAAACGAATTTCTAAATTTTATGGAAGGAATCTGTTCAGTATGTGAAAATATGTTAAATTTGTAAATTTTAAATTTGTAATACTTGTAAATATGTTTGAACTATGTGTGAGTTAGTAAAATATCGTACACTTATGTAATAGTGTTTATTTGGCAACTTGTCACACTTTCTTAAAAATATCTTTAGATTTCCATACGTTTCCATAAGTAACACTGTAGTAGTAACAACTAATACATTTCCATAAGTAATGAAAGAGCTCACAAACATCATCCTAGAGCTTCCGTTAAACCATGGATTCCCAACGTGGTCCAGGTGTACTCCAAGGGTCCACGGGAGACTCGACGGGGGTTACGTTGGGGTGAATAAAAAATAGGCGTTCAGAAGTTGTAAGTGGGGGTCCACGAAAATTTCGTGGTTTCGATTGTAAAGAACAAAAATGTTGGCTTGGCTTTACCAATCAATGTAGGCAGTTAAAGTACGTTGACAAATTGGGATGATCCATAATGACACTCTTCCATAGGCGCAGACCTATCGAAGTAACATGGGCATATAGACCATAATAAGGTGTTAACTATTATAAGTTCCTGGTTATTTTTCATATCAACATATACACCTAACCTCACAATTCTGCAGGTAACACGTCTCTATCCCACCGTTCATATATTATAAGTATCAATATTTTTGTGATATTATGTAATTAATTGATTAGTTGATAAATTGACTTTTCACAAACTGAAAGGATCTCACAATGTAGGTCGAAACGTCTATATTAATTTAATTGACTGGAATCATCGTTTCATTGTACTGTCTTTCTATTACAAGTGCCCCACGCTATTTTCTGTAGATGGTTTGAGAAACTCTTTTCACAGAAAATCATAGAAATGACATTATAGCAAAGCAAATCACATGCTCTTCAAAGGAATTATCAACTGACTGCATCCACAAATAAAATACAAGTCAATTTTCATAGTTCATTCACTTTTGCCTTGCACATAATACTTGGTGCCTACATGAGAATGCACTGGGAAACAGCTTCACGCACTAATCTTGTTTCATATAGTATAAGAAAGGACAGGTTCATACAGATGTACTTGCACTTAACTGATTTTGAACCTGATTGCTGATGAAATTGATGCTGATGACAAATTTTCTAAATTTAGACCCTACTTATCATTTCTAAATGAAAATGTCAAGGACGGTTTTGATATTATTGACTCTCCTCGTGTATCTATAGATGAAATCATGGTGTTCTTTTGTGAAAAGTATAATGCCAAACAGCATATAAACGATAAGCCCATAAACGTTTGATATAAACTATACAAAACAGCTTAACAATATCTACTGTCATGGCATTCATCATTATCGAAAATAAACATAGGTACTATTTGTGGGCAAAAAGTTAACTCTGATTCCCAAATATAATACGGAAATACCATCTTTATATGGGAGATGTTGATTGATTCGATTGCGTTGATTCGTTTCGAATGTCACCGAGAGGTTGAAAGCAATGATATCCTCTCTTTGCCTTGGGACTATATGCTACCTGTCACAAGAAAAGTGGAAAATGGGAGAAACAAGTGGTGCTACAACGCAACATACTTGATCCCATTATTTGTAACGTGTTTGATTTTTGAAAATTCAGAGAGTTCAAAGACAATTAAATTCGCGCCGTTTCCAATTGTTGTTTGGTATACTCGAGAAAAATGTAAATAAAATATTTAAATTCGTTTAAAAAAATCTATAAATTGTCATTATTACTAGAAAAAATTACACTATAACTATTTGATTTTTTAATTGTACGTGACCTGCTTTTAAGATCTAATTTTTTTAAAAAGATTTTATAAAGGAAAGTAAGGAAAAAAGGAATTCTTAACATTGCAAAACTAACTACTGATAATTCTTGGCAATTTCTGAAAGATGAGTTCACTAATAATGACCCGCGCATTTTTATGAGCGTATTCTTTTCTATTGTAAATAAAATTAAAGAAACAATTTGGAGCAGTTTCTGATTTTTTAATTTGTCTATTTATCACAAAAAATGTAGGAAGTCGCCAACAAAATTTTGAACTTTTGCAATTTTCTAAAATTCAGAGAGTTCAACGAAAATGAAAACAGGCCACTTTCACGTCTTTTTCTCTTTTGCAGGAAAAAATTTAATTAATAAATTCAGAGGCATTTTTGAGAAAATAATGTTCTTAAAGATTCATGTAAAGTACCCCCCAAAATCATAATAACCGTTTCTAACTCACAGAGCTTCGAGTTCGACGAGATAGCACGGAGATAATCAATTTTGTGGAGAATCGTCCGAACGCTAGCGTGACCAGGACGAACGTTGTGCCAATTTTTCGTTATCAAGGACCCACAAACGTGAATTCTTCTAATTTACCACAGGTAAATACTTTTTTGATACCGGAACCACACAATAATTTTAAAAACCGAATTTCCAATACTTTCTCTTTACCAGTAATTACGTAGTATGCAAGAAAGTAAAAGAGAAACATTTTTTAAACTACCTTAAATCATTAGAATGAAACAAATCTCAACTGGAAATTATTTGTGACATGTTAGTGTTACGTGACCGTATTTCTTTCAACAAGTTAATAAATTGATTGCCTGCGTTTTTAGCAGTACATCTACAGGAATTTGAAACTGCGTGTGATCCAATTCTTTCCAGCTTTGATGATCCTGATCCAATGATATTAATCTCAAAGAACCGAGGTAATTTGTATGGATAATCACTCCCGCAACGTAAACGGCCGTTCTTCAGTGCAGCTGTGCAATTGCATAGCCTGTCACCCGGGCGACCGCCCGCTCAACGCCGGTGAGTATTCTTCTATTTACCGAACCCTTAGCTACGCAACTGTGGAAAATTGAAGCTCCCTATTGGATAACAGTGCTCACCTCCCTTTTAACCCTCTTCCTTTCCAAGTGTCAAATTCCTTTATTCAAACAAGGCACTAGCCCTCAGTACAGCTGCCGGTCATGTCTTCTGGCCCCCAACTCCCACCGAGTCAAACTGGTAATTTGGCACCCATCGTGCGCGCAGGTCGCGGCACATATATTTGCACCACAACATATGTCTTCCACGGACACATAACAAAACCAAAAATAGACAAACTACGCTTTTTCAGAAATATGCTAATATAAAATTAACACGTGAAAAAGTGAATTTATATGTCCAATAATTAATTAAAATTTTCAGATAAAATACTTATTTAAATAAAAGTTCTTTTACAGATAACATGGAAAATTCTGAGTGAAAGATTGTGACATTAAATATTCGGACACTGTCACGTAGTAAAATGTGTCTTGACAGTCCAGGTAGTTATATTATTATCATTTGTACAAATGTCCTCTAACGGTTACGCGATATACAGTCTGCTCGCTAGTTGTATCGTTATATTGGATTTTTATTGGCATCCTACAGGTGTCAGAATCCCATTTACAAAACATTGTGCTAAATTAGTAAGGACGATGCACTGAATGTTAAATGCAGCACCAGCCAAAGCAATTTGCATTGGTAATTGCATTGACAGTAATTATATGCATTGTTTTGAGATAACAAGAGTTTTCACGACAGACCACTGAGTTGTGTAAACCAATTACTTGTAACTGCCTAACTTATTTTTTCAACAACGTGTGTAAAAAGATAATCTTCTGGTTTCTTCTTTAGGTCGTTTCAATAAAAGGATGATTCTGTTATTGGGATTTTTATTTTGTATTTCCTCTGCTTACTGTAAAAGAATTCTTAATCCCTATACAGTATTTGAGTAATCCCGAGTGTGCGTGCGTTCGTATGTGAGCCATTCCAAGTCAACTCGCACAAAAAATACCAAAATTTTACCTTAATATTTTTTGGTTTTTGTATTTATTGTATGGATCAAATAAGTTAACACGCTTTACTCCTGCTTTTCCTCGTGTCAGCGAACGAATTTTACCGTTGTATCCCTTTGCGTCCTAGGGATGGGGTGCCCTCCTGATCTTGCTCGTGATATACAACATATCACTTGTCAAGGGTCTTGAGTAAAATTTTGTAAACATCATCGCAATGTGCATCTTATAAAGAGAAGAGTGCTAGAGCTTGTTCTGTGAATCGTGTGTATACTGTGTAACATGAGTGGCGATCACCGTATGAGATACGATCGATCTTTCATTCAATTTAATCTTTCTGATAACAGTTTTTAGAAAAGAAAATCTCAAAGTCGCGCATATCACAATTGTGGCGCATTGTGTGGCCTTGTCGCGCATATCACAGTGTCCTAGCGAAACTTGATTTAGAGGAGTCTTTAGATTGGCGAATTTGTGATTCATGTCGGGAAAAAGGGAGTTGGCTTCCAAAAAAGCTTTTTGGTAGTGAAGAGAGCGTCAAGACCAGTGGCTCCTGTGGCATTCACGAAAGTAGCGGAAAGTTCAGTGAAGGTAGTGAAAACTGTGGAAATGAAGGAAAAAACAATTTAAGCTCTTCAGATAGTTCAAGGGTCTGCGAAATGAAAGTAGATTATATCGACGTCCAGATTTAATATAAAAAATATTATGCATTTAAAAAAAGGCCTGTTAAGTCTTGTGCGATTTGATGGTGAATGATTCGTTCTTGAATTAATTTCGCTGTCACCCATCCATTCTGGGGACAGAGTGAAAATCTGAAACACTAATAACTCTTGAAATCCTAATAAGACAGACGGTCATTCTCTTTATAGTTCTTCAGCACTTGGATCAAAGACTGACCAAACACAGTTCGTTAGTGCATAGGATGGCAGAACGAGCCATCATACTTACAATTGACTTTTATAACTGTATGTTTGAAGTGCCCACTATTTTTAGTGTAATTTTATAGAAAATTGAACAAGAAATACGCCAATATTTTTCTAAATCATTATCTCAACGAGTTTATATAGAGATTTTCATTTCTTGGCGCTGCGATCTTGTTCAGTAACCGCCACCGCCAACTAAATAGATATATGTAAGGAAGAGGTAGACGTAGAGAAAGACAGACGTAAACGTAGACCTAGAGCAACAGAGGCACAGAGGCAAACGTAAACCTACACTTCGACGAAGACGTAAACGTAAACCTACACTAAGACGTAAACGTAACCTAACCGAGAAGAGAAACGTAAACCTACCCTTCGACGAAGACGCAAACGTAAACCTACCCTTCGACGAAGACGCAAACGTAAACCTACCCTTCGACGAAGACGCAAACGTAAACCTACCCTTCGACGAAGACGCAAACGTAAACCTACCCTTCGACGAAGACGCAAACGTAAACCTACACTTCGACGAAGACGCAAACGTAAACCTACACTTCGACGAAGACGCAAACGTAAACCTACACTTCGACGAAGACGCAAACGTAAACCTACCCTTCGACGAAGACGTAAACGTAAACCTACCCTTCGACGAAGACGCAAACGTAAACCTACCCTTTGACGAAGACGCAAACGTAAACCTACCCTTCGACGAAGACGCAAACGTAAACCTACCCTTCGACGAAGACGCAAACGTAAACCTACCCTTCGACGAAGACGCAAACGTAAACCTACCCTTCGACGAAGACGCAAACGTAAACCTACCCTTCGACGAAGACGCAAACGTAAACCTACCCTTCGACGAAGACGCAAACGTAAACCTACCCTTCGACGAAGACGCAAACGTAAACCTACCCTTCGACGGAGACGCAAACGTAAACCTACCCTTCGACGGAGACGCAAACGTAAACCTACCCTTCGACGAAGACGCAAACGTAAACCTACACTTCGACGAAGACGCAAACGTAAACCTACACTTCGACGAAGACGCAAACGTAAACCTACACTTCGACGAAGACGCAAACGTAAACCTACACTTCGACGAAGACGCAAACGTAAACCTACACTTCGACGAAGACGCAAACGTAAACCTACACTTCGACGAAGACGCAAACGTAAACCTACACTTCGACGAAGACGCAAACGTAAACCTACACTTCGGACGAAGACGTAAACGTAGACTTAGAGTAAGACGTAAACGTAGACTTAGAGTAAGACGTAAACGTAGACTTAGAGTAAGACGTAAATCTAGACGAAAACGTAGAAGTCTTATAAGACAAAGAATACGAGAATACAAAAACGAAGGATTTCCTTTCACGGAAAATGAACTAAATGAGTGGATAGATTATTGAGTTGCCCGAATCAGACGGACGTGGGTGCACGTCTCCAAGAAGATCATAGCAGTATCATCGAGCCTGTCACTGTCTGGGCTGCGGGGATCAGCGTTACGTCTTCAAAGAATATAGAGAAGATAATTTTGGGTAAAATATACTTTACAATGAGATATCTGGATAAGTAACACAGAAGTGCAACAAATAATGCGTGTAAGTCGATGACGTCATGTGGTTTTCAAATTGATTTCAAAATATACACTGACAAATTGAAAGAAAAACGTTTCCAAATAACTTCTGACAATGTCTATTTTCTGAAATATTTACATTACCTAAGTTCACGAAAGTCGAAGTCAGAAATCTTGGTCGAAATCACAAAATAATTGAAAAATTTAAGTGGTTATTCCACAAGGATGAGGTGACATCTAAATTGAACAAAGAGAATTCGAACTGAATAAAGAAAAAACAAAACGAAAAGTCAAACAATCGAACAACGGTTAAAGCGTCGGCGTCGCCACATTCAGCTAGTATCTTGTATGGTTTCGAATCACATTTCCACTAAGAAATGCACGTCCTACTACTTACTACTGCATTTTTACGTTGTAAAAATCTTCTAGAAGACGCTGAAGAAGTATATTAAGTCTGAAGGGTTTACATATGAATGTAATTGCACTTCTGAAGAGAAATATTTCTTTAGGCATAGAAATAACTTTCTATTGAGTGACAAATTATAATTTTAATTTTCACACATTTAAAATTTCTCAAAGATTCTAAAAGAGAGATAATGAACATGGATTATTTTAAAGCTTTTCCAATAAATAAAATACAAATGTAATAAGTACAATACAAAGCAAGAAGCATACGCCGCTTGTCTTAGTATGCGTGGTCCTTTTTCTTTCAAACGTTGATTTCAATAAAATAATACATGTAAAAATAATTATTTTTCAAGCTTCCAGGTTCCTTTGTCAGTAATTCAATGTCACGTTAATTCTGTTGTTTCCTTTTAGTAGCTATTCTCATTTCAAATTTTACATGAATACTAAGAGCCTTAAGAGATATATACTTTCATCCACATTCACCGCATCAGCTTTAATGTAAGTAAATATCGCCATTGTCTCTTCTCATATTCTAAGAATTCAAAACCTTGCGTTAGCTGCACTGCAGCTGCAAAACTGACAGACTGCACCTCATACGCCATAAATTAAAAAAAGAAATGAAATGAGTGGCACTTTTCCCTGCACCATAAATGTCAGATTTATAACTGCAATATCCTCTTTACCTTCGTTTTACACATAAAATCTGTGCCACTGTTAAAGTAGAGCTTGGAATGGATTCCTTCACAAAAAGTAATATTTAATTAACTACTTTTTAAATAGAACCTTTACGAGGACAATAAGAGTAAAAAGGCACCATGATTAACTTCAAATATGAAAGTACAAATACGAAATGCAACCGCAACTTTGATGCTAAGCTGGATTGAAAAAAAGAGAAAATGTTTGCGATATTTCAATAATATTTTAATCTATTCTGATTTTATGATTTCTCTTTTGGATAATTTTTGTATTTTTTTTTAATAGAAACTGATCCATGTATTTTACAATGAACGTAAATTTCATAATTAAATTATTTAAAGTTGACAACAGCTGTGTAGACAAGTTTGAAATTAAAGGGGTGCTAATTTAGTTCATTTGGTTAATGCTCAAAGGTCTTCAAATTAAAGAGCTTCTTGGGGCAGCATGTAGTCTATCTCTGAAATGCTTTACGTCAATGTGGGCTGAGTAGAACCATTTCCAGTCCCTCAAGTAGAGAAAGAGACGAGTGTGGACGATGTGCACAAATCCTGTCCTTAAATTTACAAAAATACTCTAATACGTGGTGTAACCAGAATCCGTGTCTTGTTTGTTCCTAATACTGAAAAAGCGATTGACGGCAAAACGGCCGTCTGTCTGTCCGTTTGTGGTCAACGCAAGCGCCTAAACCATTCAGCCAATTTTCTTGAAAATTTATATTCCCCAATCGATCTTAATGATTTCGTGGCTTTGGGAAATTCAAATGGATATTTTGATTTTTGAGTGTACTTCATATGAAGCCTCAAAAACTTTAAATTTTTATCTCAAAAACGGCAAATTTTTTTTCTTTAAGTTTGCCCCTAATATGTAATAAGGGACAGTAAAAAATATGTTGCTAGTCCCATTTTCGACAATTGCTCTGTTTTTTCGAAATTGCCGAAAAGTGAAATTTGAAAACTACAAAATTGGAGAAGTTTTTTCTTTAAATAAAGTCTTTTGTAAAAAAATCAGCCCTTCAAAAGAGGTCATGTACAATTTTTTGCGAAAACGAGCTGATTTCGCTTAATATAAGTCTGAAATACACGCAATTTCTAAAACAAATCTCAAAATCCGTTCAATTTTTTATTTTCTCTACGTATGTGACAAGGGACGGAATAAAATATGGTGCTAGTCTCATTTTCGGCCATTACTCCGTTTTTTCTAAAATGCCCCAAAAAAACTGAACACTTCAAAACTACAGAATTGGAGATAGCGATTTTTGCATTAAACAAATTATGTTGCAAAAAATAAGGTATTTAATAAAGATTATGTACAATATTTTTGAAAAAATTAACTGATTTCGCTTAATGCGTGTCTACAATGTATTCAGTTTCTAAAAATATTGTATCTAGAAACTCGTACAAAATATTTTCATTAAAGTCTCTCCTCCTATGTAACAGCATATGGTAAATAAATAAACTAATGGTGTTACATAATGGCACAGACTTTCTCGCAGTAGTTAGTTTTCTAATCTCTTTAGTCTGGTCTAGCTTTTCTGAGTATGCCTTATTCTCTTCACGCAGACAGACGCCTTCTTTTGTCACCCAACAGATATTTTTTTCACATTTTCTCAATTTGCCGGCTTCCTAATGCTAAAGCTGATACAACGTCTCTTGACTAATGTGGAAGTAGACAGCCCGAGTCCAAACCCGAATGGCCGAGCTGGTGAAGGCGGAAGTGTACGGATTGAGCGCTTCGAGTCGAACGGAACCGGGTTCGAATCCCAGACAATCTGCAACTGCAAGTGAAATTAAACTAATTACTTGACATTCTACGCGCTTGAATTTCACAGGTGTACCTCTCTGCTCGATAATAAAGTTAAATAAGAATAGTTTGTATTGACATGTGTGTATTGTATTGTTATCAATTTCAAGGAGACATATAGAACAAGTGACGGAGGACAAGAGAATCTTGAAGAAACACATATTACAGCCTTAAAATGTAAATGGAAAAATAGAGAGAATGGGTACATGTGAGAGTTCTCGGACGGATACGCTAGTATCAATATATTATTGAGAATTCCAGAAACGGTTTTGAAAACCATTTTAAGTATTTCTAATCACAAATACAATTAATTAAGACACATAAACTGGAAGTGTCGGAATGTGATTTACAAATTTTCAACTTTTAAACAAATTTTCACATGTCTTGTTCGATTTGTAACATTTATGTCACGTCAAATCAACTTTTGTCTTTCTGGGCATCTGGATGAACCGATTTAAGTAAATTAATTAATATATCAAGATGACATTTAAATACAACATTTATATACACTACCCTTGGATTTGTATATCCTCAACGGCTAACCTAGCGGTGGTTTAACGAGAAGTGGCTCAGAACATCAACTAATGTCTTTGTAGTCCCACTGGCCGGGACGTCCCAAGTTCTAGTCTTAACGATGGCAGTATTTTTGACACAAGCCAGATAGGTAGGTCTAGTTCTGTGGCTGTATGGAAAAGAATTCTAGGGGCTGGCTGCTTCAACCGGTAGTTTCCCGTGGTTTCTCTGATAAATTCCTGTTGAATACCCTACTAAACGTACCGCGCGCGATATTTTCTTCCTATCCCTTGTCCTACCCTACCCTTTCCTTACACACACTTATATGCACTACCACACATGCCGGGAGACCGGTTAAGACCTTAGAGCTTGTCTCGGCTGGAGGGATACCCCTCTGTACCTCGGAAGACGTATCCTGGTTGGCGAAAATCTCGCTAGCCGACGGTAGGTCAGCGCCGGATTTAACCATCCAGGTGGGGAAGATCACGACTACTTCCCGATCAAAAACATGTACTACATTTACGGGACTAATGATGTAGTTGGCTCTCCTGGATCATTATCAATCTAACAGCTGTCAGTCCGCCTGTGGACAACTGTATGCGCTTTGGAAACAACACTAGTTTCAAGTAGAATTAGTAGTCGAAATTATTAAAAAATATCGACCTTTTCAACACTCAATTTGAAATTTCAGTTACTTATTAGATCAATGGGATAAAAAAGATCCCATTATGGTGCTACGTATATTATTGACCTTCCTAGCAATCTTGATTTCTATGGTTTCCCTTGCAGCTAATGATCTCCGCGGTGATCACCGAGAGAACAAGGTCACGTGCGACAAGGACTGAGAATATTGCGCGCCGGTGTCATAATAATATGAAATTTTCAGTTGGATTGCGGGAGACAATATCAAATAACTTCTCACTACAAACCATTTTACCCATTATAACATTTAAAATATTTACATATTTTAATGGTATTCCTCTTTTTATGATCTCTACGTTGTACGTGAAAAACATGTAACATTTCATTTAAAAAATCAAAATCAATTTCTTGAAAAATAAAAATATGATAAATAATAGCTTAATGCGTGTTAATTGCTACAGATTCAAACCAAAATAATATTGGCATTTTGGCATGCAAGCTGTTTAGAAATGGAATTCTGTGTGGTGTCGTTGACGTTCTTTGAGAAGAAATAAAAGAGGTCATCTTCGTCAACATATTATGTTGTCCATAATTATGTTGTATGTTAATATGTTGACGAAAATGACCTCTTTTACTTCTCTTTTAGAAGTTATTGGACGACGGTCGCAGTTCGTGAGACTTCCTGTACAATCTAACTAGTCTGTATACAACTATTACTTCGGTATATCCTTTTTAAAATACTCCGTTGCTCTGCGAGCAGAATTATCTCCATGTGGGAAGAACAGAACGACTTCCGATCTCTTCTGTAAGGTAAGAAGTATTTGGACGTCGTTAGAAGACATTATAAAATTGACGTTTCTATCACTATTATTATTCTAGCTGTGTTCCCTAGCACTTAATTTTCAGGGACACGTAAAGGCGTCATCGGCGTGACGTAGTGGCCCTGACTCACATCTACACAGCGGCTTTGAAAGGCAGTGCCCATGGAGGTAGGGTTTAATCGTGCGTCCTTTCCCATTTGGACGATTTTGAACGAGGTCGGATTGCCGGCCTACGCCCAAGTGTCATTTTGGGGCAATGTTAACCACGTGGGCCGTGGTGGAATTTCGATGCTACGGCGCAGGCGATGGTAAGTAAACGACCATTCCAACCCACACAAAAAGTTCGGGGTAACCGCGGAACACTGACGAACGTGAAATCCGATGCATCGTGAGATCGCCGTTGGCCGACCGTACAGCCATCCGCGGCGAGATACTAGATCGTGTGGTCCCCAGCGTGTCTACTGCACGGTTGGGAATCGTTACTTGCGGTAGGATTAGGGACCCCCCTAGCCCAACTGCCACTCACTCCGGTCAACGCCGAGATCGTCTGGCGTGGTGCTACGCGCGAGTCAGCCAGGAGGCGGAACGGGGCGCAGTGGTGTTCAGCGATGACAGTCATTTCTGCCCGCACGCGAGTGAGTCGGAGGGCCGGCACAAGGCCCACCACTGGAGGTGGTGTGGATGCCAGCGTTCCACCAGCTACAACGGGCGTTCGTAGGGATCATTGACTAGCGCGGACAATCCAGATGTCGTATGGGGATCCGCTGTTGCAATGAGAGGGTGCGCTTTTCCGGCAGTACAATGTCCACCCCCAAACTGCTCGCGCAACGCCATACGCCCTCCGCGATATTCGCCAACTGCCGGTCCAGCACAGTCGCCGGACGTGGCAACATCGAGCTTGTGTAGGACATGATGGGCCAACGCCTGACCACTGCCGCGACTCCACGAGGCGTGGAACGTGTATCCCAGGATAGTATTCGCAACCAGTAGGATCGGATGCCTGACCACATGCAAGCTTCTCCGCTGCGGGTACACACAGAACTGAAGTGGCGGTTCCGTTCATTGTCCGCTGTCACTGGACGCAAGTGTACCTCAGCCAATATAAACATGTGTCGTCTTCCCTGTGTGAGTGCTGCACCTATGCTATACAATGGGATCTGAGAGTAGCAATAGTTTTGTCCGCCAGTGTATTAACTATATAATTAACAAGTATAATTAACATTTTCTACCAATTTATTCTTTTATATCCATTTTCTGAGTCGCATTTTATTTCAAGAAACCTCACTTCATCTTTCTTTTGCCTAATGGAAAGCTGCTAAGGATCAGACGCTTGGAGTTGCACCTCCGTCGCGTTGGGTTTCGTGCCCTCGCGCAGCATATCGGCAACGAAGAGTTCGTCTCTCGAACAGCCTCTTCAGGTGAGGTAGTATTCACGAAAAGCGTTAAAGCGTAATGCCTGCCCAACATACGATACACATAAATTAATTCATGCTAGCGAGTAGAGCAGGCTCTCATATAGAACTGAGTTTGCAAATAGATATGCATGCTCGTGCCATAAACCTACTATATTAGTAAATGATGTGATTATGGAAACAGCAATATTTACCTGACTGTCTAGGCTATATTACTTACATCAATTCGCACCGGGCGCGGTTGCTCAGTGCATCAACTGATGTCACTGCAGCGCCTCCGACCGGGAAGTCTTAGGTTCGAGTCCTCACGGCGGCAGGATTTTCGACGCTAGCTTTTCAGCTAGGTCGAATTCAGTCGCTGTCTAGAGGAGAATTCTACCGGCCGGCTGCTCTGATCGGTAGTTTCCCGTGGTTTCTCCGATCAACACCAGGCGAATGTCGGATCAGTACCCTAACATACGAGCCACGGACCGCGTGCGATCTGTCGTTCCTCTTCCTTGTCCTACCCTCTCCCTTTACACACACATTTTACACTAATATGCACTACACTACCACATATTCCGGGAGGCCGGTCGGGAGCTTAGAGCTTGTCCCGGCTGGGGCGGCGCCCCGCAGGTGGGAGAGTCCTGGTTAGGGGGAAACCCCAGTAGCGGACGGTAGGTCGGCGCCGGATCACTCCATCCAGTGGGGAAAGATCACCGCCATCTCCCGAGAAAAGCATGCACTACACTTACGAGACTAATAACCAACGCAGTTGACGCGCCCGGAAACACGAAAAAAATCAATCAATCAATTATATCAATTCGCGCAGAAATTAATAGAAAACTATTCAGCTTACGTCCATGAGAGAGGTGTCTGTGATTTCATTAGAAACTCAAACTCTGAGAAAAATTATGAGTTTCGAATGTTACTTAACAAATCCAAATATATGATGTAGCTATTCCGCCTGTTCTCATACCGACTGAATTATAAAATTCAGTGCGTCTCCGCCCACAACACAACTACGTCATATGACAGCAAGGCTCCAAGGTATCAACACTCCTGTGTCTTCGTCAGTCTGCCATTAAATATTTGCTATTCACGTGTTGTGTTATGCAACAACAAATTGTTTTTATATTCTTGCTATGTAAAGAAATGTGATAGTGTTAATTTGTATACTCTGTGCTGTGTTAATGCAATATTCGTAAAAATAGGGTTTGTTAAAATTAATATAGGGATTTTTATATAATAAGAGAATATTTTATGTTTGTTGTTCTTGCTGTTTACTGCTTCTTCTTGAAAACCATTTCGTGTGATTTTCTTCAGCAGTATTCTTACTGCTACAAGCTACAAGTACATATTAAAACGTTATTGAAACAAAGTGTAACAATTCCAGTAGCTTCAAGAGTTCCTGAAAATACAGAAAAATCTACGGCGGTTCCTGAATAAAGCGGAAACCTGCCTTTGCCGCGGAAAAATTCAGAACGTGCTATTTTCCAATGTAAAGTACTCTGGATAAAAGTAAATCTGCCTAACGCGGAAACGGAAAGGACATTTTAGTAGTCTATATTTAAAATTCTGGATGAGACGAAAAACAAATATGGTTTTAAAATTAAACATTCACTTGTGAAACGACACCTTACCATGAGACACTCTGATCTGGGCTCCTCTATTCGCTCTCTCCGCTACATTTTTCCGAACATTGTATTTCCCATGCTACTCGTGTGAAAGCCACTGTTAATTTGTAATAGCACTGACCTTCACGGCCGGTGTGAATGGAGGAGAGTCGTAATGAGCGATCCTTCCACAGTTCTTGTAATGTGAGCTTTGGGTTCAATGGTTCCAAACGTTTACTGTTGTTCAGTTCGACAAGTTGCAGGTGTTGCGTTAATCAAGCTTTATGATGGGGGAGGCCGCAAGTTGAAATCATTAAAACTTAGAGAGAATATTAGACTAAAAAAGAGAGTGCATAATAATATTCAACGAATGTCTCCGAACAGAATAACCATAGCAAGTTACCAATATATCCCGAAAAGAACAAAACTGTTGGTCGTTCATTAACAAGATGGAGAGACTCATTCTCTTGATGGGAAAACAGTCCTTAACGCCTAAATTCATGATGAAGACGATATCGAATCATTCACATATCGTGAATAATCTTGTTAGAAAGAATAGTCTTTTCTTTAGGACTTAAGATTTTATGAAATTTACTCGTAGCCAAACACACATGTGCCCATTATCCATCAATCAAAATAAATTTATTTTTATATTACACACAAATTTTGAGATTTATTTGGATAACAATATAGTTTCTAGCAAAACTAATAATGATCTTAGTCACAGGTCAAAGATTTACATTATAATGTACCCTGCAATACCGTTAGCCGATAATACTATGATAAAAACATAAAATGCTATTCGCTTAGAAGATTGTAAAAGTTGACTCAAATTATGGTGTTCACGATCACGAGGCATGGTGCAAGTGAGACTCGTAATGTACATCTTAAGACACGTTAAGCAGAAGAATTACATTTGTACACGACAAGTGAATTTACAGGTTTGCAAGGCAATGGAGGGCAGTTTCTTAACAGCAGGCAGTTGCATCTATTTCCATGACAATAGAATGTAAAGAACCCTACAGCTTCGAAGTAGTTCGTTCAAAAACAAACACAATTATTCGGCATCATTTCCCGTTAAAAGCTCTTCCCCACTTTTGAAATTCTAAGTTTCTTCACGACCTTAAGTAATGAAACGATCAGTAAAAGATACGCATGAACTGCTTACTGTCTGTATTTTGTGTATTGCTTAAGGTTTGTTTTTTTCGCCCTTACGAAAGTATTTCGTGAGAAAAAGTTATGTAATCATGCGTCGGAATACGGCGAATTTGCGGCAGCAAAACTCTTGTTGTCGGGCCCTATGGATAAATCCTGTTGCTAAATATACAAAAAAATATTTCTCTAACACGTGATGAAGTCAGGATCCATATTTTGTGGATCCTTGATACCGAAAAATCGTTTGACGGCAAAACGTGTTTGTCCCGCTGTCCGTTTGTCTGTTACTCAAAAATAGTACCACATGTTTTGATCACAATTCATCCTCTGCTAACGGAAAAGGACTCTTTAAGAGAATGGTGCAGGTGTCATGTTCGTTGAAATCCCAGATTTTTTGAAAATTGCAAAAGTGCGTTCTTTTTTGGAGTCTTCCTACGACTATAATTTTAAAGAATTTTTCCTTAATAAAATGTTTCTTAGAGACGGTCTTTAAATAGTTCATGTTCAATTATTCGAAAATATGAATAGCTTTTGTGTAATTTGGCAAGAAATATAGGCAATTTTTTAAAGAATTGACATTTTCTTCTCAAAAACCGCTTCAAATTGTCTTGACATTTTTTTCATGGATAGAAGAAGGGATACGAAGAAGAATGGCGCCAGTGTCACTTTCGTCGAACACTTCTTTCGAATAAATATGTGCTGATATAGTACCACTCGTTTATTTTGAGAATTGCACTTTTTGCGAAAAATCTTTGGAGCCCTTCTGTAGCATTTTTTGCCGTTCTTCCACATACTCTAGCTATTCACGACTTCGCGTTTCATCCAGTAGGAATCATCAGTCCAGAAGGAGACACCTCGTTGTTTATAAAAATTGGTGCTACAGAATGGCATAGACTTTCTCGTAGTAAAGTTTTATAATTTCCTTGATCTTGACTGGCTTTACGATCTTGCCTCATCCCCTCGCCAGGTGCCATCTATCGCCGCCCAAAGTATTTTTTTCTCAATTTCACGGTTTTGTAATAGTAGAACCGAAATATTACTTTAAAAATATTAAAGAACAGTAAAACCTTCACCTAAATAGCAATTTTCATTCAAAACTTTTGGGCCGTTCTAAACAAAATTACGTTTGTGTAATTTTTTAAAATATAAAATAACTTTGTCGTATTAATCAATGCAATTATCAATATCCACTGTAAAAGTTTGAAGAGAAAATTTGGTCCGTTTTATACGTATATGATGGCATAAATGACATATTGCTCTATTCTTTGTTTTAAAAAAATACATTTTTTTACTGTTTCTCACAACGTAATATTGACATTAGCAGTAATTTCCTACATTACTATATTAGTGAGATATGTGCTTAAATAATGTCTTATAGTTTCTCGGAAACTTTAGTTTTCTGTGAAAATGAGCTTAAAATTCCGCATTTTCAGAAATTCTCAAAAGCAATTCACTCAAAAATATGTCCACATTTTTTAATCAAACTTTTTGTACGGATGGTACAAATTGAATTATTTAATATGACGTAAAGATCATTTGGAGGTATTCTTTTGTTGTTGTTGTTTTTTTTCAAAAATTACACAAATGTAATATTTTTTAAATATCTCTCGCGCCGTTAATAAGCACATTTTCAATAATTGTTAACTCTATTGCACTTGGGCGTTAACATGCTTTAAATGACTTCTAAAGAAGTTTTTCGAAAACTCAAAAATTTTCTGTGAAGAAGCACGTCAAATTTTGCATTTACAGTAACGCTGAAACGCCATTTTTGGAAAAGCAGCTCTAAATATTTCAATTAAAATCTATATTTATGACGAGATTGTACTCGTCTTTAATATTATTTAAGTAATATTTCGGTTCTAGTATTAGGAAACCTAAAAATTGAAAAAAGGTAAAAAAATATACTTAGGGCGGCGATAGGTGGCGGCTGCAGAGGGGATGGGAAAAGCCCGTTAATCCAGTCCACACCAAGAAAATAAAACTTTACCACCAGAAAGTCTGTGCCATTCCGTAGCACCTCCCACTTCTTCTTGTGGAACATAATCCATTGTGTCTGAGAGCATTCTCAAAAGTGGCCGAATTTAGAAGAGTTTAGCCCGCGTCACATGAAGGCGACTTCTGCTCATAAATTTTAATACGCAGGAATCGTCTAAGGTGATCCAGCCTACTTCCTAACATTATATTTGCTACAGAATCAAACCTAGTTTTCATTTAGTATTATTTCAACTTTGTGAATTTTTTCTGCTCCACTTCCCCATGTAGAACATGCAAATGAAAGTGAAGAACGAATTATGGATGAAAAATTATTTCAATTCAAACCATATCAAAAACCAATGTTAACAGAGAATGTTTTTGTTTATAAATGGGTAGAGTTCAAGGATTTAAATATTTGTTTCATTTGCTACTGTGTTATATCTTTCCACGTTAGTCTTTGGTCCGTGTTTAAACCATGTTTAAATCATTTCTTGAATTCCGTGACATTAACCATGTGGGTCATATGTGGTCAGTTCTTGGGATCAAAAATACAGTGAATCGAATAAACAATTATTAAAAATGCTCTCCTATGCTAAAAAAGTTTAATTGACTCTGGCGTAGTAACGCCAGAGTATCCATGCCTAGAAGATCGGAGGCAATCATGAAAACAAACGGAAACCCTATTAAATTCTTAAAATTGTATTAGAGTCCACCCTACCGTCCGTCTGTCACTCATGGTTAAATCCCGTAACGGTTCACCAATCGCAACAAATGAGGTTCCATTCGTCACGTCTCTGTCTCCTGCAGAAGGGAACATTTTTCTTATTGTTCTTTTGTTTTTTGTTTTCTTGTTTGTTTTTTTACTAACAGGCGTATTGTGTGACTTTTGTCTCCTACAGTTCTCATGACGAGACAAATCAATTGGCATAATTCTTAGCCGGTTCTAGGACAATCTGGACGAATTCCAGAAAAATGTGTTTTTTTATAATTTTAATGCATTTGCGTGGTAACATTGGTGAGACGTAGTGAATTACTGTATTCTCTTTCCGACATTTACACACGAATCATTACGGCTTTATCCGACTAATTATATTTAGTAGTTATTTATATAACGAGGGGATTAAGTAGAGCTTTATTCACGATGGAGAATAGTTGTGACCCGAGCACTCCCAAGAGAATAAAGATCAGGTAAATGCCGTGGCATTAACAAAACTTTATTTTTAAACAATATTTCTTCGCACGCACGCCTATGCCACAAAAGGTGAATCACTAAAGTAGGCGGCAGACATCCTTCTGGCTGCGACCTATGGCTGTGATTTCAGTTGGCATTCTTGCTTGACATTCTGCATGGAAGCATTGAAGAATTTTTGAATCAGGCGAACGTTACACATTATTTACTCAGACGATCTATAAATTCCCGATGATAACATGAAAGAAGTAGAATGTGTAGTTGCAAAATTATTGCCTGAAAATCAAGGCATATCTACAAAAGAGAGTACGAATGTTTCTGCAAATGGAGATATGACAGGAAAGTAAGAAAGTTTCAGAAGAAATTACACATACGTATTTTAACAATAAATCAAAAACACAAATCTTCATCTTTGGAGCTATTATTCAACGTTGAGGGCCCTGTTTCGTGTCAAGGAAAATTTTGATATCTCCAAGTAAGAACGTATGTATTTCTCTGTAAGTATGTAGGAAAAACTATTGTCTATACGTGTTTAACGGTTTAATTTGTATTGATATTTACAGATATTGTAAATTGATTGCATTTTTGAAGGGAGAGGGGGAAGGCTACAAGCCAAAAACAACAAGAGTTCTACAAAGCTTCAGTTTTATAGATTTGTTAAAGAAGCTTCTAACGATCAGTATGTATTGTTGAAGGTTAGTTTTTAACTTACGTATACAGTATCTAACATTCTTATACGTACACATTGCTTTCACAAGATGTATTAATTATTTAGGTTAAAGTGACTTTTTTTCCAAAAACAGTCATTATAAAATGAAAAACAATCTCATTACAAACTGAAAAACCTAGGTTCTTATTAGAATCAGTTAGTACATTAATTTTAAAAAATATAAAAGAGAAATAATGTTCATTTTGAGCAACTTTATATTCGTACACTAGAAGTAATAGCACAAATTAAAAAATAATAAAGTGAACTATGGTTTTAGTATTTTGTTGCATATCCCTTGGCTTTTATCATAGCTAGGCATCGCCTCTTCTTGGAAAGAACAAGGATCTTGCAAGTTGTGGGTTTCATTTTCTTCCACTCTGCTTCCACAAGACGTTTTAGTTCTTGGTTTTTCACGCCAGTTTTGTAAACTTCTCTCTTTAAAAAATGCTATATGGGATTTAAGTTCGGGCTTTGAAGAGGGCGAATTGGCACGTTCCATATTAACCATGTCTTATTGAGCCGGACTTTGTGCATACTGTCGTCGTCCTACTGAAATCGGTAAACTGATGACAATCCCATTTTCACAGCACTTAAGTTTTACATTGTTTTTCAAAATGTCGAAATAAACGTTGGTCTCCATAATTCCATCAATGAATTGGATCGTACCAACCCCCTTAGAAGACATACAACCCCACAACATAATCCATCCACCACCATTTCACCGTTGGAATTGTATTCATGAAACAATCTCCTGTATTTGGCTTCCTCCAGACCCAACGTATCCCATCTGACCCGAAAGCTTTATTTTACATTCGTCAGATCAAATTACACTGTCCCAAAACTCTTCTCCCTTATTCGCATGCTCCCTAGCAAATGTAAGTCTCTCCTGACGATTTTCCCTACTTACGAAAAGCCTCATTCGCGCCATTTGTCCATGAAACCCGTTCTTCCATAAAACACGACGAAGAGTCTGATCGGATCTTTTTAGGTACATTTTCCACTAAGACACGTAATTGAGGAGCTCTTAACCGAGGGTTTGTACGAACGTGAAGTACAAATCGTTCCTCGCGTTCATTCAACCTACGTTCCTATGGTTTTCGTGGCAATTTTTTCGTAGAACCTTCCTTTCTAAACTCTCTTACAATGTACTGCACAGTGGAGGGACTTTTGTTAACTATTCGAATTATTTGCCACAAAGAATAGCCCTTAAGGACTAAGATAACAACTACCTCTTTTTCTCTTTGGAAATGAGCTACTTCTGCTTGGCCATTTCGATACAGACTGCTGTCTACTGGCGGAACTGTCCCTACAGAGCTCATTGAGGCCTTTGAAAACTGTGAAGGGCCCCGTAAGTCGATGCGGAAGAACTGCACATTGCCACTCACTTCGACTGTACGAATAGCAAAATTGTAACGAAAGATTACTATTACTCAATATTAATATTATGTTAAACATACATTCATGTAATAATTTTTATTGACATTACGTATTTGCTACTAATGCACAATTTTAACAGAACATTTTAAAATATTTTACGACGAGATATTGTATCTTTTTGTTGCTAAATCTGAGTGTACGAATAAGAAAGATACTGTACGCATTCCCTTAGACTTACGGTATATTCAAACTCTCTTCTTTCACAGGTTGTAACGATGGAGTCGCTGGTGGGTGCTGAATGAATCTATTATACGAAATGACATCTGACGATGTGCAGGTCAAAGATTCAGTTTTTATAGTAAAAATTCCTGACACCAAAATCCATACGGAACAAATGTTCACTATTGTTGATGAAGAAAATGAAGTACAATTATTGCAGATACTGAGAAAGTACATGTAATTATGTTTACCTAATACAAGTCATAAGCATTTTTGTTATTATTCTTTGCAGCCATACTGTAAAACCAGAAGGAAATAATAGTTTATGAATTAGTTTATAATGTTAAGCTTTACTGCATGAGTACACGTTTTAAAAACGAGCGACGTTAGGAGCAAGATACTTTTGTAATGTTATAGAAACAACGGGTTGGGGGGGGGGTTGTTAAGCACTTAATTTTTTCTAACGTCGCATTGAGGGTAGTATCTCCAAGATGGAATATGGCACGATTTTCTGCGTCTTTCTTGGTCCTGCCACAAGATCGCATGATCGCGACCGTTCCAAGCAGTGCTGCAAATCAAGCTACTTTAGCGACACGACCGAGAAAGACGCGAAGAGACGTACCATATTCCATCTTGGAGATACTACCCTCAGATCCCTCGTTAGAAAAACCCAAGTACAATAATGCATTTTAAGTGGAGTTTTAAAGCCACCAACGGAGCTGATCGCATTGAATTGTTCTCGACAAGAATTGATTGGCTCTATTTCTAGCCGTATCTTTCCAGAATATTCAGGAAGATATCTACAATAAAATATATTTTGAGACTAAAAGGCTCCTTCAGTGATGAAACGTTGTGGATTACATTGCCTTTCCGGCTTCACGTGGATCCTTGTATGATTTATTATATTGAAGATAGTTACATCTACTAAGGCAACGATTCTTTTCAAAAAGTACTTCTATTGATACATTTTCATGTCACTCCGTTTCTGAGGAGAGACAAGACAGCCAAGTTTGGTCTTTAAAATTTATTTTTAATACGAACTTCCAATGAACAAATAAAAATTTGTTATCATGAATGTATACAAATAAAAGTATCCAAAGTTTTTTATGACAATCATTTATTCAGTAATTTCACAACGTTTCGTAACTCGTTTTGTTACATCTTCAGGTGCTTAACTTAGTGAGGGAACGCTATCCCATTGAATTACCACGTCAGCAGAACATTCAAGGAAACATTACGAAATACCTCACATTCACACAGTTGATACCACATAACTAACCGTTACGAACAGACACTCCATTCAAAGTTTTGAATGTTTCCTTGAATCAAGAAGAAATATTGATTTATCATGAATGTACTTGCCGCCTTAGGCACCAGACTAAGCTAGTAACGTAATATTTTTGTTAAACATAAGTGTTCAATAAATTTTTGTTCCTTCAAAAGCGGGCTTGTAACGTATTGACCTCCCAAATTAACAGTAAATATTTCATATGTCCATAGGTGATGAAATATTAGCCGTAGAAAGTGTTGCTGTGGCCATGCTAAATTGTTGATGAGAGACTGAGAAGAACTGAGTCATTGGATACTTGACTCCTTTTGACCAAATACGGTTGGGTGTGGAGACCTGATGTACAGGGAGAATAAAAACAACAAATTATTTAAGAAAACTCATATTGAAGCAGCCTCCTTTAGGAAACAGGTTGGCTGTATATCAAGGAAGGTTGTGGATATGTTATTACTAGGGGAAGGAGTTTAAGGTGCCGCACCTTTCCAAAATTATAGCTGTTTTCATACAGATAGTTTAATAGTATAGGTATTTGGGGGGATGAAATAAAAAAAATATCATTTAATCAGAAGTGAACAATGTAAAATATTAAAATTATTTTACGTAAACCAACAGTAATTTATACCCCCGCAACAATGTTCAATCTGCAGCTGTAAAGTCAAATTTCAATTTCAACAGTGTAACCCAGTCCCGCTGGATTTGAAGTGCTGTCCAGACAGGCAAATCAGGACATTTAAATGGGTGTGCAGAAATCCACTTCTCTGTTACCGGAAGAAAATGTTTACCCTTGCCATCATGCGCCGTCAATACGAAAAGAGCACTGGCAGCACTTGTGGATGAGGATGGGAAAGGAGAGGGAAGATGAAGTTGCCCTCCCCGCAAGAGCACCGAGGTTCCCACGCAGTGGTCGTGCGGGCGCAGTTGGACGCGCCTGCGAAGAACTTTCTACTACGCGAACCGCAGAAAAATAAGTTCCGTCAGTAATACTGGCATTTGTTTAATATTTTTCTATCTACTACAGTGTTGGATAAACTACAATCAATCACCTCTTACGGACTCTATAAAGAAGAAAAAATTGGTGCAAAATGATATGTATATTCTAGAAACTGAGTTAAAATTTAATAAGTTGTTTCAACAGCACCTTTTTTTGTATTTTTACAACATTTTCCCACCTTTAACGACCATAATTTTCACCTCAAAATCCTTTCCCTAGTTATTACCTATAGTTTATGTGAATAGAACTAAGAATCTGAGGAAATTCGGATTTGGTCTATTGTCAATAGACGGACATTGTGCATGTTGAATTTTGAAATACATATTCTTAAAGTATAAATTAATGTTGTTCTCTGAGTATTTTCAAAAGGAGGTTCCTCAGAGGCGTCTTTTTTGGTGAGTGAAAATCTCAGCAGTAAGGACTTGTCAGAGAAATTAAAGATGTCCACAGTCACTTACCGCCTAGGCGCTGTACATGGAGGAGGTCAAGTCGTTACAGTAGACAAATTTTGGTGGCAGCTGTGTGGGATAAGGATCCAAAGAATTCGAATGTATTTATAAACACTTTTATGAATACTTCAAGAATGGTATACTATGAGCTTGAAGTTCGCAGTGTTCAAATGTAATCACTAGATATATTTCCGATTAATTTTAAATTCATCTCTACCTTGAAGTTAATAAACGTAATGTCACACATGCTGTGAAAGTATTCCTTTTCTATCAACTCCTTTCTCCCTCGTTTTCACTTTTGTCACACTTGTGACTGGCACACGAGTAACGGCCGCAGTGAGGCCACGAAAAGTCTCAATAACAATATTAATAGTCGCCAAAACACTACTTGCAAGTTGTTACTGGGAGCTTACCTTCTTTGTGACGTCATGATTTGAAAATAACAAAAATGAATCTTGAATAAAACTCTTGGATAGAAACTAAACTCCCATGATGATATAGTTTCCTTCCTGTAACGAAACTAAATTCCCAGCCGAAGTAAAGTTTCGTTCCAGAGGCAGTTTCGTTACTAGGCAATAGATTTCTTTGCCGCGCTTCGGATTTTAGTTTCGTTACGTACTTTCATTTCTGTGCACAAGAAACAGTAAAGAAATGCTTAATTTATTTTAGTTACGTTTCTGTTGCCATCCTTAGTTGAAAGTGGTCAGGTGAAAGGCTAGGCCCAATGGCCTGAGCCATGCCATCAAAAAAAGGTTCTTTATTTTACAGTTATTTGGAACGTTGAAATTGTGTCGAAAAATGATCTACGGGACATTACGGGACTATGTGATTGCCAAGGAATTGTTTATCAAATGACGAACGCAGAAGTACTGTTGACATACGACTTCGGAAGAAGCTAAACTGTTTAGCTTAGTGACAAACAAGAACATTTGCGAGTCACAATCCACGCACTACCTTGTGTAAAATGCATGGGAAAATAATTGTATGAAGTTTATAAGTGAATTGCTACAAAATTATCGACACTACAATATCGAAAATCTGTAACAGTAGCGAAGTAAATTACAAGCTAGAATTATTTTCATTTATTTGAGATTGAGTCAAGCCAATCTGTTTGTGAATAATTTGGTCACGTTTCCTTGTAATTTTATCTTCATATAAGGCATTGATAAGCAAATAATAGTTAAAGTAGCAACTATTAACTTAATCACACGAATCCTGAAAAACTTTCGCAAAGGAAATTAGAAATTCTCGTAAAACCATTAATATTATGATGATGTTTGGTATTTGTTATTAGTAGGGCTGTGATTTATACGCAATAAAAACAGCGAAATATGCGCATATATACGTAAATATTTTTGATAACATTGCAATTTAAAAAGGAAAATATGCGAAATAGTGTAATGTAATGTAAATAAATAAAAAGTATAACAGAAAAAGATACAGAAATATATAAATTGTTACAAGCGACTTTGTTGGTAAATTAACTGGCACATACAAGCAGAAAAAAGAGAGCGGCGTCCGGACAAGCAGACGAGAGTCGTGGACGGACATCCATCAAATAAACGGAGTGTCGCTGAAAGGTATGGATGGAACACGGACGGACGGACGGACGGACGGACGGACGGACGGACGGACGGTCGGACGGACAACAAAATTACGTTGCGAAACACTAAGACTGACGAACACACAGACCGACTAATTCAGATTAGAAAAAAAAAAAAACGATCAATAGTATGATCGGACAAATAAATAGACAGAAAAACAGTCACACGGACAAACACAAAAATAGACCATGAGACACAGCTGACTGATACACGTTCAGTCAGAAACAAATTTCAAATAACAGTTTTGACAGCGTAGAACTCCAATGCATTTCGGACAGAAAGTGAAGAACAAATTTCCGCACAATTATTACAAGATTCGCTTTCCGCCGTCAGACGAAATTGCAACCCTCAACAAGAAGGAAAGAAGCCGTCCACTCACCCCTGTGCGCCCCAGCAGCAGGGCGTCCATCTCCCCTTCGGGCGCGGCGGTGGTGGCGCCCGCCGCCGCAGCCGGACCCGCGCGCCGCGGGCCGGCCGTCGCAGCCGCCGCCGCCGGCATCGCCGCTCCGCTCGGCTCCGCTCCGCTCAGCAGCACCGCTCAACGCCGCTCAGCGCCGCCCCATCCCGCTCGCCACGCGCCGAACCGCCGTCCTTCGCCGCAAGCGCCCCTCGGGGGTCGCGCTCTGCCCCTTCGTCGCTTCTCCCCACTAGGCCGCCGCTCGGAGTTCGTCCTTGGAACGAGCTGGGGCTACCCCCGGAATGAATCGCTTCACTACTACTTGGATGCACGTTCTAACTACAAAATCTGCCCTCTGTATGTTATGTTACGCTTGCATTTAAACACATGTAGAAGCTTTTACCATTTATCTTGAAGCTGCATGTTCTGTCTGGTGAGCCGCATCACTATAATCTATATACTACCACTTTTCCTTCAAGTCTTTAAATATGAATATAAGTTCTTAATTGAACATGAGAGAAATATTCACTATGTAAACGCACATCACAAAACTGTTATGATGTTCTTGAAGAATATTATCACATTTATAGCATACAAAAGTTAACACTTTATCCGATTAAAATAAGAATTATCTTCTTGAATTAACTTTAGAGCCACGGTACTTTACAATGACAAAATCACGGGAAACAGTCAGAAAGATTTTACATCAAATTATCAGCCTTCTTTAAAATCGCGTTTGAAAACTTTCTTGAGACTCTGGAAGAATCACAATTTCTCTTATCTTTGTTTCGCCTAAATTGCTTTTTAACTTGTTCACAAACTTTTGCATAAATCGAATTACCAAGAGTACAATCAATCTGTTCACTCGGTGAAGTTTGATTTTGACGTGGTTGCAAAACACAGTATTTCTTCGTGGCACTCTCAGTACTTCAGGCGTTTCGTTTGAAAGGTTTTACACACAACTGTATACATCCAACATTATCTTTCACAACTGTCGACACTTGAAAACCGTGACTACTTCATCGTTTCTGCATGTAACAGGCACTTGTCCGCCCCAATGAGTCACCAGTCTCCTACGACGTGAAGGGCTTCGCGCGAAGACCTACAATTGCTGTTTGGGCGCCACCGCCAACACGTAACAAGCAGCGGCGGCGAGCAGCACATCGGAAGGCGTTTACGCCCTGTGTACAATCGGCGTGGAAACAACACGAGGTCGCGACGCCTTGAGGCGGCCGCGACAAGCCGTCGCCGCCGTCGGAAATAGCAACGTGCGGGCGGGCAGGCAGGCAGGCAGGCTGGCGTGCGAACGGGAGCACGCACGCACGCGCGCGCGCGTGTTTAGAGCTCAGGTGTCACTCGCTACTCCAAGTTCTCGGTCGGCGCGGCGGTCGCAACGCCATCACCGCCTCCATCCACTCCACCGCCGTCACCCTCCCCGCCGCCGCGCTCAGCTGATGAATGGCGGCGAGACGTCCGCCGTACGGGAACCGCCCCGCCCCGCCCACCCCGCGCCACCCCCACTCCCCGCACAGATGGCACGAGGACGGCGCCCTGCGAATCCACGCGTGTGCCGGCAGCTGTGGGCGTTTGCTCTTCAGCAGGAGATCGGATGCTGCAATCTTCAGAGAGGCGGAGTGCGCGGCTGGAGCTTCCAAGGCCTTAACCTCGCACCCAAAAGTAACTTACTTCATCACTCACACGATCGGAAAATAGGAGTGCATCCTTCATTCAAAATACTGGCACAGATCCGACGTAGAGTTCAGACCAATGTGTTTGGTTGTTCTGAGCAATAAAACAAAATATCCTTTCAAACGGTGATGAAAAACGGCTTAATTAAAGAACGGTGATCCAAACACAGTGGGAAAATTAAGCCTTGAAAAAAGGAGGCGTGACTAAGAATAAACACGTCCGAGATTCGGCAGCTCGCGTTGTACGTCCGGGCAGAGGGCGGCCGAACGAAAGAAAGCAATCGCCGCGCGCAGCTCCCGGGGCAGCGGCTGCTGGCCGGCGGGGCACGAGGCCGCCCGGCCTTGCCCCTGCGCATCGGTCGCCGGCGCCGGCGCATGCGGGGCGAGCCCCCCCCCCCCCCGGCGCCCCCGCGCTCCCGTGCCACCCCGGCGCCACGCGCTCGCGCGTCGCGTCCCCCTGCACCCCGACTGCCGCCGCCACGCCATCGTTAGACACCGCTCTCCAGACTGAACTTCATCTTCTTCTTCCTCCTCCAACTCCTCTTCTTCTTCCTTTTATTATTATTATTATTATTATTATTATTATTATTATTATTATTATTATCATTATCATTATTATTCCTTCTTTTCTCATTCCATCTCCTTTCTTCTCTCTCTTCTCCTTCCTCTTCCTTCTCTTTCCTTCTCCTTCCTCCTTTTCTTTTTCTTTCATCTACATTCAATTTTTCTTCGTGTTCTTTC
Source organism: Teleogryllus oceanicus (assembly GCA_964035755.1). Classification (NCBI taxonomy): domain Eukaryota; kingdom Metazoa; phylum Arthropoda; class Insecta; order Orthoptera; family Gryllidae; genus Teleogryllus; species Teleogryllus oceanicus. The sequence continues at coordinate 16,908,524 of CAXIVR010000003.1, forward strand.
TCCCTTCTTTTATTTTCCTTCTTCTCAGTTCTCCTTTTCGTTTTCCTTTTTCTTCCTCTTTACCTATTCTTCTCTGCCATCTTTTATAATCTTCTTATTCTATAATTTTTCCTTGCATCTATCTTCACCTTATTTCCATTTAGTCGACCTCGGAGGCTGAGGGGACTTCACCTACGTAGGGTGCAGCGCCTATGTACGTGGAGACGCAGGTCGCGAGTTCGACTTTCGAATAATACACAGATAACTTTCATTTCTGCTTCTTGGATTTTTTTTCATACGTTCTAGCATTAGCTTCTATTGGTATGTATTAGAACAATCATTGGCTCTTAGACGCATTTTTTCACCGTTTCCGTATTTTGATCGAGATCATTGAATTTGTTTTCCCACATAACGAATAAACGTAATCCCAAAATGATGTAGGAAAATAGTATTAAGTAAATAATTAACGTTCTCAATAATTAGCATCTAACACGATACGTGATAATAAGAGAAATATACTGAAGAGATGGCGTTTGCGTAAAATCTAAAGTACACAGTAAGACGCTATTTAAATTCCCTCCCGTACGCAAGCATTTGAAAGTAATTACTGTAATTGAAGTGCTGCTCGGAATAAGGATGTAACTAACAAAACCACGTTTGTTTTTTTTTTCAATAAAATGAATAAATGTTCGTATGATATATTTTAAAAAATACATCACTGAAACCATGACCGTAAGGAGTCGTCCTTGTATTATGTAACGCTAAAGAGGGAGAGGGGGTTTGAGGAAGTGAAATTCTCCCCAATCTTATTGTTAGGTAAAGTCCGCAATGCCAACTAATTCCGACTTTAATTGTCATTCAGTTTTAACGCAAATAATATAAAAACAACTCGTCGTTACTACTTTACAATTTATTTTTACTTATTGTAAATGATGGAGGGGCTGAGGTCTTTTCACAAGCGTTACGTAATTATTAGGGGTTCAAAGTGTTACGGGGGGAAAGACGGTATTCAAAATACTCTAACTTTTGCGTTATGTAATTTATGTACAGCCCTTAACTAAAAATTCTACTTTATTGAATTTTCGTGGGCGATGAACACATTTTCGTGGGTGATGTTACGTCCTTTTCCGCATACTTCGGTACAAGGCTGCATTGCAGGTTTGACAACGCCTTTTCTCCTGAAATATTATTCACCAAGATCTTGGCAATTTCTTTTCATATCCTTCCAATATTTTTATTTTACGCCTGCAGCCTGTATTGTTGTAAATGACCAGCGTAAAAATTCACCTGTATGGTCAGTCATTTTCTACGGAATACGAAGTTAAACTATTAATAAATAGCGAATCGTAAACGAATTAATAACTAGCACGAAACGAAACATTGCGTGTGCCACTGCGTACAACACCGATGATATTCCCTTATTCGACTTACATCTGCGTGAGAATTGGTAATGATGTTAACTATAATGTAAAGAACTGATCAGTTACACACGAAAATAATTTATTTGCTTAATTGGCAGTTACGTTCAAAATTCCTTTTCTTTGATTCATCAAACAACAAAAAACGTGTTCCACGTCGCATCCGCATGACGAAACTAGTGGTACTTCAGAATGACACAGGCTTCCTCGTAGTAAAGTTTTCTAATTTCCTTGGTGAGGACTGACTTTACGGTCCTGCTCCATCCTCTTGCCAGCTGCCGTCTATCGCCACCCAAAGTACATTTTTTGAAATCTCAAATTTTCGGTTTCCTTGTAATAGAACCGAAATATTACTTTAATAAAGATGACTAAAATCTCGTCCTAAATGACAATTTTCATTTTAATATTTGGAGCCGTTATTAAGAAATTGGCAATTATACTGTAAATGAAAAATTTGAAGCTCTCTTTCATAGAATTTTTTTGAGTTTCAAAAAATTTCATTTAAAGTCATTTGAATTACTCAAATGAATGTTGCAAAAAAAAACATGCAAAATAACTTTATGCCATTTTTGACAATGCAATGAGATCTACCCGTTGGAAAAGAATTGAAGAAAAATTTTAAGTAATTTTTAGAAAATGTCGTTTGAGCATTTCTGAAAATTCGGAATTTTGAACTCTTTCACAGAAAACTATTGAGTTTTTGAGAAACTTCATACGGCATGATTTAAAGCACATGTACTCATAAATATAATAATGTGAACAATTTGTCGCTATATAAATAATAACGTCATGAGAGACATGTCAAAAAATTACAATAATTGTAATTTTTGAAAATACAAAAGAATAGAACAATACTATGTTTATGTTATCTTATAGAGTGCATTTAGCACTATCCCTTCCAAAAGTGTAAAGAAAAGATTTGGAGCCGTTTTTGAGAAAATCTTCTCTTTGATATTTTTTTAAAAATGCAAATATTGCACTCAATATTGCGCGAAAACTACTAAAATTTTCAAAAAGATGTGCATAACCTTAATGAAAAAAATTGGAAAAAATTTTTTAAATAAATTGCTATCTTCAATTTTGTGTTGTAAGTAGACACAAAAAAATTAAAAATTGCAATTTTCGAAAATTCAGAGTTAACGTGAAAATCTGGCCTATGCCACCTTTATAAGTAGATTTTACTCAATTCTTACAAGAAATTTAAAGAGAAAATTGATGTAAAGTACCCCCAAATTTTGAAGAAAGTTTTCCAAAATCGCAGCGCTTCGATCGGGGTCAAATCGACCGGGGAATATCCATTTTGGAAAAAATCCTATGTATGGTTTAGGCGCAAGTGGAGTTCACAGACGGACGGACATTTGAAAAAAATACTTTTTCGGTATCAGAAGACCCTAAAACGTATATTTCCGTTGAAATCTCGAAATCGATTTTCCTCAGCATTAAAAAATGTCTCTATACTAGTTATATACTCAGTGAATACGTACGTATACAAGAAAGTAAAAAAAAAGTGCCTAGCATAAAGTTGCTGCGTGTTCTGTCTTGTGGTGGGGCGCGGAGCTCCGCGTCAGACGACGGCGCTACGTAGGAGCAACGCGCGTAATCGAAGCTCCTGGCGCGTGAGCTGCGCCGTTGGGCGAAAGCTTGCAGGGGACGCCTAGGCTACCTCTTCGCTGCGAGGCAGCCAGCCCGCCCAACGCAGAAAAGGCGAGGCCCCAGCGGTGACGCAGGGGTTCAGGCAAGGGGCCGATGTTTTCCGAAACATCGATGTTTTTGTCGTATTTGAATTAGAAATTTCTAATGTCGTCATCATTGATGTATTTAACATCGATTTTTTTAATCCGATGTTTTTTAACATCGATGTTGTGTGGTTGATGTGTTCACATGGTTGATAATTTTTAAATGGAAAAAATTCTATAATAATTTGCAGATGTTCATAAATTGGATACTCTTAAGGCCAATGTGACCACGAGAAAAAATTTCAAAAAAACAGTGTTTTCACAATAAAGAAGGGTATATTAGTTTTAAATTGTCGAATCAGATAATTTAAGTTTTTTTAATTATGCTGATGATTTTTTTACTTTTTTGCCAGAAAAGTCTCAATCAATTAAAAATCTTTCTAATTACACCACTTTCAAATTAAATCGCCCCACGTGAACTTCAACGTTTACTTATCCAGTTTTCATAACATCAATGTTCATTAACATCGATTGTTTTAGGTCGATGTTTTAATTTTTTGCATGATGTTTAGAAACATCGACATTTTGTTGTTGATCCCTAGTCCACAAGCGGGCTTCGAGGTCCGAGGCAGTACCTCAGCAGGGTTGATTATTTTGTGCTTCTGGGGGCATCAATTGCTGTAGTCATTAGTTCCGTTAGTATATTGCATATTAGAATAACTCGGACGTTATCTCCCCCGATGGAAAATGAGATCCGGCACCCAAACTACACGTCGCCTTGCGTGTTTTCTCGTTCTACGATTCTCCGCCAGTGGGCACCACTACAGCCCTGGTGCCTTTAACCCCGCCTTTAACCCCCCCCCCAACCCTGGTGCCAGCCCTGGTGCCTGGTCTCCGGACGTGTGTGGTAATGTATTGCATGTAAGTGTATGTGTGTAAATAAGGGGTGAGGTTAGGACAAGGAAGGAGAAAAAGTATCGCGAGCGCTCCGAGGACCGTTTGTTTGGTTACTACTCCGGTATTCCCCTAGCATTGATCGGAGAAACGAATGACAACTACCGATCAGAGCAGACGACCACAAGAATTCTCTCCCAGACAGTGACTGAATTCTACCTATCTAGCTAGTGTCGAAAATCTCCCACCTTCGGAACACGAATCCTAGGACTGCCCCGTCAGAGACACTAGTTGTTGCTCTTAGCCATCGCATCCAGTCGACAAGCTCAATGCCAACTATGCCAACGGAAAGCCTGGTTGTCTTTTTCCGAAGAGCGACGGTCCCATTCTCCACCATCGCCCGAACTGAACACTCGAGGAGGCCTCGGGCATGGGAAGGGGAGCGGCTCCTCCGAGTCACTGGGGCGCTGTCACGTGGAAATCAGAAACGGCTAGTCAGTTTCCTGATTTTGTCGACAGTAAAGTACATCCATTTTCACGTAAATAAAATTACTTTTAGCTATTCTCGTCCGTCGTATTGGATCCTTCATTTTCTCTTTCGAAAATGTAATTTCATAGTCTTAATCATCAACCTCTAAAACCCTTGCATACAATTTTTTCAAGGATTTTTTTTTATCATTCCGGGCACGTCAACAGCTAAGGTCATTAGTCCGTCAATGTAAATGCGGTGTTCTTCCCTTTTTATTCCTTTTTATCGCAGGATGAGATCCAGGTATCTCTCGCCAGCGGGACACTATCCCAGTCTGGAAGGGATCTAAGCTCCCGACTGGTCCCCGGCATGTGTGGTAATGTAGTCTATGTAAGTATAAGTGTGTCTAAGTAGGGGATGAGGAAAGGGCAAGGAAGAGAAAGGAAAGATTGCGCGCGGTCCTTGGCACGTTTGTTACGTCACTGTTGCGGCATTCGCGTGGTGTTAATCGAAAAAACATGGAAAACTTCCGATCATAGCAGTCGGTCGCTAGAATTCTCCTCCAGACAGCGGCTGAATTCGACCTAGTAGCTAGTATTGAAAACGTCGGGAATCGAACCTAAGACCTCCCTGTCACAGGCCCAGCAGTGACATCATTTGATGCTCTTAGCCACTTAAGCCGGCAGTTTTTAAAGAAAATTTAGACAAACCCTCACATTTTGACTTTTTCGGAAATTGGGACCAGAGTGAAGCGTTCAAAAGATTTTAATTGTTTTGAAATTCTCTAATCCCATGCAAACCGAAAACTTGATGAGTGATCGCAAAATTAAACAATAAATTTAATAAATTTTAAAACAGAAAGCATGTAGTATATCAACATGAAGTAGTTTATCAGGATGATTTATGGGTAGATGATTATTTGATTGTTTATTTTCACTGAAAATTTGAGTTTCTTGTCATATTTTTAAAATGCAACCCTTGAACTATAACAAAATACTTTTTTATTCTTTAAATATGTGTAAGGCATTTTTAGTGACTTAATGTTTTTCCCTATTCCAGACGGATACAAAACGTATGTAGTGCTACAGTAAAAACCACCATACGATTGAATAGGTTTTCTATGAAATTAAACTTTAACTTGTTTTGAAGGACATTATAATGGAGAGAACTCACAGATCACACGTGATCGTATGCGAAAAATATATTTTTTACATTTTAATATTATCTTAAAATGAAAGTTTTTTTACGTTTTCGGTCATTACAGTAAAAACCCTTTAACACGAATCCCAAGGCACCGACAAATCAAGAGTTCGTGTTAAACAAAATTCCTGCTATCAGGGAGACAAATTTTATTTTTGGAAAACTGTTTTTTCTACATACTACTCATTGACAGTACATAGGAACATACGCACTACTGTATAATAGTATTATGTCGTCGTAGAAATACTATAGTACATGGCATTCTCCTACATTGACAGTGTTACCAGATACATCAATCCTATATCAGCTTTTGACAATAACACAGAAAATGCTCATGACAAGGAAATTACTGCAAGGAGAAAAAATGTATTCAAAGATCATTTTCTGATTCCTCTGCATTGCACTGTCGCAGACAGAAACAAAAATACCTAGTAACGTCAAGGTCAACTTTACTCATGACTTCCGTAAAACTAGCGGTCAATACGGTTGTTGCAGCCAACCGTTCTAAACTGTTTAAGGCGTGTAACACTTCCAGGCGTATAGGCGGAATGATAATGCGGAATAATAACGTCCTCTTCACTTTCTTCTGATAATATTTCTTGTACTTCAAACACAACTGCTTTAACATCAGATTCCACTAAAGCACACACAGCAACATCGTCATCTACACTAACAAACTTCTCAAAACTACGTAACTTCAGGGCCCTAAACGTCTTGTAGAATATTCCATTCGTCAGGTGAAGTATCGTTGTTACTATCTAACTCGTCAACAGGATTAACGTCTGTATCCCTCCGTGCTAGGTTAAATCAGTTCTGTATGACGACACAGAGTCCAGGATGCGGCGATAGCTTTTATTGCATCAAGCACACTCCAAGTAGGTGCATCCATCTCCTTTTCAGAAGCAAGAATTGTAGCTCCCACAAATTGCATAGGGTAAGACCTCTTCATAAGAGAAGTAATGCCTTTATCCAAAGGTTAAAGGCAACTTGTTGCATGGGGGGGGGGGAGAGTGGTTAAGTTCAGATCATGTATGTTTTGGACTGTTCACCCATCCAAGACTTCGGACTGTATATCATTCCTATCAGAAGAACATGCCTATTCTAAGCCACCATTCGACTGTTAAAACGAAGAAGCTACTTATGAAATGATGAGCTGTGGATCCAAGCTTTTTTATAATGAGTGTGGATGCAAGGTAAAGTATCAACGTTTATGGTCTTAAAACAACGCGGAGTTGCCGATCATCCAAATACGACTGCTGTCAGCATTACATATAAGGACAACAGTTCAACGTTATTTAGTTTTGCTCTACCATGGTATTTGCCACCTTTAATTCCCAGGATACGATTTGGGAAAAGATTGTCAAAATTTCGAGTTTCATCCATATTGTAGACATCACACGAGGAATACTTTTTTCTCACTTGGTCTAATTCAAGCAACCAGTTGTTTGTTTCGTTTTCATCAACTTTATTTGCTTCACCACAAATCAAGTAATGTTGAAATTGAGAATCTGTTTTAGAACCGGTAGAAATAACCAGCGGAACAACTGAAATATTGAATGTCTAATTTTTGTGCAATTTCGTTTGCTTTTGACTGAATGATAGGTCTACTTAAAGATACATTGGAAGCGCGCATGGTTGAACTATTTTAGCAGTAAATGTTCGACATTTTCATACCTAGCACTGCGAATTCGCTTAGAATTGTTCCCGGAACCAGATGCAGCAGCACTAAGAACTCACGATCTTTAAGTATTGAAGATAAGGAAGATTTGGTAAGTCCATACTTTTCAGCAATTTTACTTTTGTGCAGTACACAACGGTTTACCTCCTCCAGAATTTTGTGTTTTGTTTGTATGTCTGTCTACGGTATGTTGTATGCGGTATGTTGGTCTGCGGGTTTGTATGTTGGTTTGTTGTGCTGGTCTGCGTCCTCTGGGCCGTGGCTCTCCTCTTATGATATTGCTTTCAGATGAAACGAACTGGCGGAGGTAGCTTGAGAACGACGGCGAGGCACTGCGATGCGTGGGAACGAAGGGCCGCGTGCATGGCCTCGCGGGGAAGTGCTGGGAGGGGGAGGGGTAAGGCCCTGAGCAGAAAAAAAAGCTGGCGCAAACGCAGCAGAGGGGGTTTTTTTCGTAAGTGTTCTTGCTCGAATATTCATTGTGAAATAGTACAGAACAAATTTTTACGAAAATTTGCAAAGGCCCCTTGGTTCATATCAAATACACATATTCAAAGAGAACTTCAAATAGAACCCCTAATTGAACATATATAAGGAAAAACTGCCACAATTTTTTACTCTTCTTTCATCCTCTCCTTGCAGTACAAAATTCACAATGGGAAAAACCTTAAACAAGCCCAAAAGAATTCGCTCTCGATATCCCAAAGACATGTTAAAACCCCCATAAAAATGTATTAAATATGTAAATCTTCATCCTAATGTATGTATAGAGTGTATCTAGATTTAAGAATGTATAATGTATGTAAAATTTGTGTATTGTATGTCAAATAGTTTAGTTGTATTAGAAATATAAGTATTAAATCCTGTAAATTAGCTAGTAGTAAGATACAAGAGTGAGAGGTTGTATGCTCAAACGTGAATGCCCAAACGTTATGTATCACAAATCACCCCTGAAAGGCAAAACTGCCGAACAGGAAGAAAATAAATTTTTAAAAAAATGCATTGTGGACGTGCAGGTTGGTGCGCGACGTCGTTTAGGCGGCGGGTTGCTATTGCACCACAGACAGACTTCCCGTTGTAACTCGAACTGATGACACGAGATGAACTGTCTTAAGTATGAAGAGCACACAAGTTTGGAACAGGGCAGTTCTAGGTTGGGCCAAGGGTGTAGCGGCCTAGTGGACATACAATTCCTATGGGAGTATATACATACTAATGTTTGTAAATAGTTTCTAAATAAGCTTTGTAAGTATCTTCTCGTCCCTTTGTTGTCGCAACCCAGCGATAGTTCGAAGAGAAACAAAAATAAAAATAAAGGTAGAAACTTTGAAGTTTCATGTTAAATGAAAAAATATAATTCAATGATTCTTGATCCGTTGTAATTATATGTCTAGAGATTCTTTATTTTGGGTCCAATGAAAAAAAAACACTTTACGTTGCCGATGTTTCGGCCATTTATTCGACTTCATTAGGGCTACAAAACATAAAAGACTATTTCATTCATAGTAAAAAATATTTTTTTTTTTTTGGTTTTTATTTTAATGATTGGATCAAAAACTTTAATTTGAGTGGCTTACGTGTATGGTTATAAATAATGTAAGTCGTCAATTCTATGGGTTCCTATTTTCTAAGTAGCTACATCTCACATACTGCTTATTTGGATTGGACACTGTGATCAATACTCTGCACGTGCTGAGGCTGATGCACAGTCGAAAATGGGACAAGCACCACCTTCTTTACCGTTCTTTGCAATATACGTGAAAAAAAATTAAAGAAAAAATTTAGTCATTTCTGAGAAAATAATTGCATACAAATTAAAAATTGCCTTTGTTTGACACCAAATTTCGTAAAAAAAGAATACTCGTATTTTCAAATAATGACCTTATTTGAAGATCTTTTCTGATGAAACATGACATTAAGAAAAAATGTTCTTCATAATTGTAGTTGTAGAAAGATTCCGAAATATTTTGAATTTTTGCAATTTTCAAAACATAATAAATTTAAACGAACATGAAGCGTACACTAAGCGTCATTTACGCTATGTGAGGTCAAAATTTAATCAAAAACTTTGGTGCCTTTTTGAGAAAAAAGTTTAAAAAATAAAAATTGCACAAAATTACTCAAAAAATACTCATATTTTCGAAAAATTTAACATGATATTATTTGAAAATGTTTTTGATGAACACATTTCATAATGAAAAAAATTATCTTCGTAATTGTAGTTGTAGAAAATCGTCGAAATATTTTGAATTTTTTACAATTTTCGAAAAATCAAGAATTTCACCGAAAATAAGACCTACACCATCATACGCATTTGTTGGTTTCAGGGGCCTACAACACCTGGATCCCTCTTAAGTTAGGCTGCGCAAACCGATGGGTTTTTTCCATTGCCAGTGCATCGCAGAAAACCGTTGGGATCGCGGAAAGCGTTGACTCTATGACCTGCAACCAGGGTAACAAACAATAATGAACCATGTATGCTTTATTGCAATTTATAATCCAAATTAAAAATCTAGATAAGCCAAAGTAAGACTTAAATTTCCCGGATATAATATCGTAGCATGACACAGTTTTATGCACAAACAAGCAGAAATCCATCAAATAAACAGAAGCGACAATCACAAAATCACCAGAGGATCATGTACACTTTACCAAAAACAACCCATTCACCATCCACAAATTCCAAAAACGGTCTGAGATCGTCGCTCACTCGGCCGCCGGTTATCAGTGCTCGCCACCGGAGGGGCGGGGGTAAGGGACACAGATGTGGCTCTTGCCGTTGCACCGACGCTACTCTCTCCTGTGGCGCAGCGCATAAATAGGCTTCGGCCGGACGAGCCACCGAGGGCGTAAGTGGCGGTCGGTGCAGTTAAGGCTTTACTACCACTACCCCCCAAGCGCCCATATGCGTTCATGTCCACCCCTACCTCTCCCCCTCTTTCTCCTCTTGCAGTGACAAGGAATGGGAAGAGAAACAGGGCGTGGTCCAGATGATAGGGTACTGCCCCGGTATTCGCCTGGAGTTGATCAGAGAAACCACAGAAAGCTACCAATCGAAGCAGCTATCCGCTGAAATTCTTTTCCATACACCCACAGAACTAGACCTAGCTATCTGGCTAGTGTCAAAAAATGCTGCCATTGTTAAGACTAGAACCTAGAACCTCCCAGCCAGTGGCACTACAAAGACATAATTGATGTCCTGAGCCACTTAAAATTGATTTATTCTTGTCACGGGAAGATAGAGATGTACATGCAATTAACGAGTGGGCTTCCCGCAATATGTTGACCCTGAATGCGGACAAGACCAAAATTATGATACTTGAGTCTCAGAGTCATGTTGAAGCACTGCCATTGGAATCTCTACCGAAAATTTATACTAGAGACACTCCAATCCCGTATGTTCGCTGTTCCTGAAGTTTTGATGTGATAATAGATTCATGCCTAAATTGGAAAGAGCATTTGGGTTAAGTAACTGGGAAAATGTGGAGAAGACTTCGTAAATTGAGGTTTTCGGATAAACTATTATCACAAAAAATTAGGGTGTGCTTGGTAAGCTCTCTGATTTTCTGATAGTCTTTGATTATTACTCGTCCCTTCTTACTGACATGTATGCAGGAACTGACCTGAGGTTAGATAGAGTCTAAACTCTTGCGTTAGATTTATATTCAGACTGAGTAGGAATGAACACATTACACCATATTATGGTAAATTGGGTTGGTTTAAAATATGTTATCAAAGAACTTATTTTGTTCTCCACAAGTTCGGTAGTCCTTAAAGAGTTCCCTTACATATCTCATGTGGTGTATGAAAAGTAACTATATCCCTAATAAAAGTACCCGGGTAAGATGCTCAGCAATTCTTCTCCCGGTATTTAAATTGGCAACCTTTCGCACTTCTGACCAGATCTGTAATAATTTCTCCCTGTTTGACCTTCTTTCCTTCTCAGTTGAAAAAATGCGCATCTGTCAGATACTAAATGCATCGTTTGTAGGAAATGCTTGCTCAGCTCGTTCTTTATGTTACCCATTCACTGGCCATCTCTTTGTGCGGAATTTTTTTAACAAGTTCACGTGGATCTCCCAACTCAGCTCGATGCGCCTTGACCCAGTGGCACTCCACATACTGCTCAAATCGCACCGTGTAATCCCCGAATGTACTACATTCGACCAGAAGGCCTAAAAAGGCGGTGGCGAGCGCGTGCCGACGGCCAGATCAAAGTCTGTCATCTCACCCACCAGCAGCTGTTGAAATGCCTGTTGCTGTTGCGCCATTGCCACTTACTATACATCAGATGCAATTGCTATGCCGCTGTAGCGTGCTGACGCTGCAACTGTTGTTGTAATAGTGCCATCAAATGAACCACGTTCAAATTTGTTCCAAAAAAATCAGCTCATTAAAAAAGATCACGTAGTATTTTTTGAAAACAAACTAGTATTTTTCACGAAATTTCTGCTTGAAATAAATGAAATATACAGGTGTCCCACCAACTATGGGCCACCCCAAGGCCATCTTTAGAGCAAGCCGGAGCTGAGTGTGAAGATTTGGCATGCTGTCGTTCAGTCCGATGCGAATCCGAATGAGCCTGCCACAGACCCAGACACCGGCGGAAGTAATTCAAGTAAAAAGCGTTTGTTCAGTGTTGGGTTTGTTTTGCCACTTTGTAGTGTGTGATCATAGTGCAACCTTCGTTTTCTTTTCATTATCTAGAAATCGCTATTCAATGGAATCTTTCAGACATACATGTGCCAATGCATTTGTTTTTTTGTTGTTGGTTTTTTATCCTGGATATGCACGTGGTTTTGCTTGCAGTCGTGAACTTGAAGGTTTTGTTTTATAATTAGAGTTTTAATGCATTTTCATTGCTTGGATTGGAATAAAAATGTCTTCCACGCATACTATTAATAGTAGTGAATATGTGTGTGTGTGTGTGTGTGTGTGTGTGTGTGTGTGTATCATTCATAACATAATATACGCTTACTAACTTTATAACCTACTTGTATGTGCTTGCACTTAAGTGAGATTTGGTTAATTGCAAATATCCGATAAATGTTACATACTCTATTCGGATATGGATTTGATTGATTGATTTTTTCGTGTTTCCGGGCGCGTCAACTGCTTCGGTCATTATTCTCGTCAGTGTAGTGCATGTTTTTTTTCGCGGGAGATGGCGGTGATCTTCCCCCGCTAGATGACGAGATCCGGCGCCGACCTACCGTCGGCTAGTGGGGTTTCCCCCTAACCAGGACTCTCCCACCAGCGGGACACCGCCCCAGCCGGGACAAGCTCCCGACCGGTCTCCCGGAATATGTGGTAGTGTAGTGCATGTTAGTGTAAGTGTGTGTTTGTAAGGGGAGAGGATAGGACAAGGAAGAGGAAGGACAGATCGCGCGCGGTCCGTGGCCCGTTTGGTAAGGTACTGCTCCGGCATTCGCCTGGTGTTGATCGAAGAAACCACGGAAAAACTACCCACCAGAGCAGCCGGCCGCTAGCATTCTCCTCCAGACAGCGACTGAATTCGACCTAGCTGGAAAGCTAGTGTCGAAAATCCTGCCGCCGTCAGGACTCGAACCTAGGACCTCCCGGTCAGAGGCGCTGCAGTGACATCAGTTGATGCACTGAGCTACCGCCCCCGGTTGGGATATGGAAAATGAGAAGTCTTTCCTAGCGTGGTTATACAGCATTTTCTTTAAAATCTAAAAATAGTTGTTCTGTTTATGCTCTATCTTGGAATTAAATGATTCTACACTTTCCAATGAACTGTATGTAAGCGGTCTTAATCGTCGTGGTCTTGCACTGCCATCACAGATTTGTATCGACGTTGGAAGTCATGTTTTCTACGTTGGTTCTGAATTAGTGTCAGAAAAATATGAAGAAGACTTTTTACATCATGAAAATCAAAGATGAGTCCTATATTTGTTAAGCAAGGAGAGTGCATAGCTTCGAAACTTTCTTTGTGATATTTGTTTGTTTAGGAAAACAAATACAACTCTGTGAGATCTTTTAATTTCTGTATTCTGTATTACGCGTCAGCATACGTGAATACAAAAGAGAAAATGACTTGTGTATGATCTTGAAATAAGGTCGTGTTCAACTTGGCGGTTTTCCGCTCAATATGACATCCCGGCACTGCACTTAAAAGCTTCAGTTTTTTCGCTACGTCAAAACGTAATATTCCAAGTTAATGATGCAATTAGAAATGACGAAAAAATTGAAGCCAGTGACATTCGTTATGTTGTTTACGACTTCATTTTTTGCGAGTTTTTAATTTTTTATATTTAAATAATGTTATGAACACTATCTTCAGGACCAAGAAGTTATTTGTCAGATACTACGTTTTACCGAATTTTCAATAGTTTTTGTGTGTTAACTTTGTAATTGCGTGGGGTATTGAAGTAATTGAATTGGGTGAGTTTGGATTATATTCTCATTATTTCTAATACTTAACATGAAAGAAAAATTGAAAAAATTGAGTAGCATAAATTTGTATGAACATTTTAATTTTAATTTTACATTTCCATGGTATGCTTCCTTGGTAAACAATGGAGCAATCGTTATTTGAGTTCATTCTTGCCTTGAGAAACAATGGAGCTATGTGTATTTGAGAAGTTCATTGAGAAAATAAGATAATGAAATGTGAAATTCTTTTGAATTCTTCTCTTTGTTGAACATTTACATGGAATCATTATGAGGCTTTGTTTCATTTATTTAATTTTTTTAACGTCAAAACATAGAAAGGAAAGTTTGTTCTTCGATTAGTAATGAGACTTTAGGTAAATTGTTTTAGGTGTGAAAACGAATGGAACTTTTAGCATTACATGTACAGACAAGGAGTAACGTGTAATTCGTATAGAAAGGAGCAGATTTGTAGAATATTATACTACTATAGTAGTTAATAATTACTATTATATATTTTTCAAACTTTTTGCATTTGCTTGCAAAAGCTCTGTGCTGCTTGAAAGCAGCGCTCGTAACAACGCGCCGCTGCAAAAGCAACAGCCGCCGCCGGGGTATCGTATTATTTATTATCTTTTCATTATTTTACTTTTTTGCAAAGGGCTTACGCAGAATATTTAAAAGCTAAAATACACTTGGGTATGTTCGTGAATACACTAAATACCTATACACTGAATTCAATGTCAGAAATATATTTTCATTTAAATTTTGAATAAAAAATCTATTTTTCCTGTCTTCCTTTATTTACAGAATAAAGTGATATTTGAAGTATAAGAAAGGTAGAAATGAAGGCATATCATTACATAATTATAACATTATAGTATTACGAGAAAGAATGTGCTGTACCACTATTTTTTCTGAAACTATTTGCATTATAATTACACTAGGGAACAAAAAACATTTGTTTCATACCTCCGAGATCAAAGGTGATTTCAAAGGAAACGGTCACGCTGATTCCGAAATTCATTATAAAAAGATTCTATCACGCAAGGTTCAAAAGGTATAAATATTTTTAGTATATGAAATACACAAAATTCTATTTTATTACTCTGGTTGTATTGCTACAAAATGTTATGAGCATGCTTCATATGAGGTAAGAACAAGTTAAAACTGGAATACGCATAATCTTGCAATAACGTGCAGACATTTAAATGGTTTGTTGTTATTCTCCACAACATTGGAACAGCGAATGACAATGATTTGAAATCTCCATACCATCACAATCGTTATACAGGTGGAACAACACTAGCGAACAGCCAATATGTACTCGCAATTTTCGTAACCTGAAAAAAAATTTCGCAAACTGAAAAAAAATTGGTTTTAATTTTTTTCACTACCATCCACTTTGTTTCAAAATCTGAAAAAATATATGTTTTAGAATGTTATAAGACCCATTTTAGGGGGAAGTTGAGTACTTCAACGTTATCTCGTCAAAAATGAATTTCAAACTTTATTATTTTTTTCTATATGTGTTGTGTTTGCAGGATGCAAGGTAAGTTAAACAGTCAATGTTTAATAACCATTTACTTTCACCAATAACCAATACACAGAACAACGTAACAAATACTGTACAATAATTCTTAACGGCCTTCTTGCCTTGCCGAGCCTTATCGCCAGCAGTGGCGATAAGCGTCGTTACGCGATAGCTGGCCGCAGTCGCCTGGAGTCACTCTATAGCGCGCACCAGATTACGCCTCGATAGGGCGTGTAGCGAGGGCGGCAGTAGCCCCCGAGGTCGGTGCTGATCGCCCGGCGAATACGTCACGGCTGGTGACGGTAGCAAGCGCCGACGGCAGCCTGAAGTCCTCTTGTAGCGCGACCAGATTACGCCTCGATAGGGCGTGTAGCGAGGGCGGCAGTAGCCCCCGAGGTCGGTGCTGATCGCCCGGCGGATACGTCACGGCTGGTGACGGTAGCAAGCACCGACGGCAGCCTGAAGTCCTCTTATAGCGCGCACCAGATTACGCCTCGATAGGGCGTGTAGCGAGGGCGGCAGTAGCCCCCGAGGTCGGTGCTGATCGCCCGGCGAATACGTCACGGCTGGTGACGGTAGCAAGCGCCGACGGCAGCCTGAAGTCCTCTTGGTCACGGCTGGTGACGGTAGCAAGCCCGACGGCAGCCTGAAGTCCTCTTGTAGCGCGCACCAGATTACGCCTCGATAGGGCGTGTAGCGAGGGCGGCAGTAGCCCCCGAGGTCGGTGCTGATCGCCCGGCGGATACGTCACGGCTGGTGACGGTAGCAAGCACCGACGGCAGCCTGAAGTCCTCTTATAGCGCGCAGCAGATTACGCCTCGATAGGGCGTGTAGCGAGGCGGCAGTAGCCCCGAGGTCGGTGCTGATCGCCCGGCGAATACGTCACGGCTGGTGACGGATAGCTGGCCGACGGCGCCTGAGTCTTCTTGTAGCGCGCACCAGATTACGCCTCGATAGGGCGTGTAGCGAGGGCGGCAGTAGCCCCCGAGGTCGGTGCTGATCGCCCGGCGGATACGTCACGGCTGGTGACGGTAGCAAGCGCCGACGGCAGCCTGAAGTCCTTTGTAGCGCGCACAGATTACGCCTCGATAGGGCGTGTAGCGAGGGCGGCAGTAGCCCCCGAGGTCGGTGCTGATCGCCCGGCGGATACGTCACGGCTGGTGACGGTAGCAAGCACCGACGGCAGCCTGAAGTCCTCTTATAGCGCGCAGCAGATTACGCCGCGATAGGGCGTGTAGCGAGTGCGGCGGTGGTAGACTCCAGGCCGTGTATCAGGCCGCACTAAATTCGCAATATGGCAGCTTGAAAGATTTCCTGTCGGAATAGCCAACTTATGAAACTATAACTCTGATCAAGTCTCTCGCTTTTGTTTTATTTGTTGTCTCATTCACAATCCTCGCGCGGTCTCGAGTCTTGTCCACTGTTCAATAATACATGTTTCGTTTTTCGGTAAAATTAAAAAGAGATGTTCATCTATAAACGAATATTAACTCTGTGAATAATTATTAAGTTAATTAAGAATTATCATTATCAACTATCGCGAGCTTGAGAAGTGTTAAAAAGTGTCAAGTGCAAATGAAAAAGACAACCTCAAAAGTTATCTGCGGTCATACTTCTATGTTATTAATGCTTTTGAGATGTGTGTCAACAGTTCCTTCACGTTTTGAAGTGGTAGTAATACGTTTTATTGAACGCAAATAAATACCACAATTATTGAAGTTAATTAACGTGATATACATGGTAGTTTTTAAGTAATCTAATGAAATGTTCCTAACAGTCCAGTTATGTCAATATCAATGCAAATACATCCATTTAATTTATCTGTTCAATTATTCATTAGCTTTTAAAAGTAAGTTCAAAAAAATAATGAAAAACATCATTAGTGTAAGTAAGTTTTCAATAACTTATCCATTGTTACCAGAGACAGTCTTTGAAAACGTGTTCATCTTCAAAGGTTCAGTATTAAGTATAGACCCAGATGTTGTTAGGCTTACCATTATTTTCCAGTTATAATTAAAATGAATTCAGAAAAATAATAATAAATATAATATAATTAATTTAAAACAAAAATACTAAAGGGACACTTAACAACAACAAATAATGAACTACTATAACTATTTCAATTAACTTTATTATTATTATTACTAAATAAAACAATTGGAAAATAATAAATAAAACTCAATAACGCCTTGTACTACTAAATAAATAAATTGAAGGATAAAACGCAAAGAACGAAGAGCACCAAAACGCAAAATGCAAATCTTTAGCAACACTCGTAAACTAACACAATTTCACTTGGATGGCTTTGAATGTTGGCGGTATCTACGGAAGTAGTCATTGTTTCATTGCAAACTTAAATTTTTTTAAATGTCCCTACCGCTTGAAGGTAATATATTCAGGGTATTTGTGTGACGGTTGGCAACAACTTTAGCCAACATAAAACGAATCGAAACTACCCTAAATCGAGTATAAATGTATGTTCTCATCCGACAGTGACATTTTTCAAAAGTTGTCCCGTTAGTTCGGCTTTTTAGCTGGCCAGCAGTCTAGCTAAGCGAAGCGGTAACTGAACGGGAGCGCCCTGCTCCCGGCCATGCCTTTATACTCCACCGCCTGGTGAAGGGAGAGGGGAGGGGCTGTACCCCTCCACTAGCGGCGCGGCGGAGCGTAACTCCGTCTCGTCCTCTGATTGGGGGGATACCACAATATGAATTTGGAGTAAAAATTCGTTGACTAAAATACCATCAAATTTACCCGTCTCTGCAATTTTTTTCACCTGATACACGAAATAGCTGCTGAGAAAAACATAAAACATGCAAAACACGTTTCTTGTATCTCTGCAACAGATTGCCCTAGGAGGCTGATTTTTTGTGAATCTACATCATTTTGTATTCTCTTTCATATGAGCATCGTGATTATCGATTTTGTTTGGGGGCACTTTTCAGCGCTTTATTCGGCTAAGGTTAAAAGTATGTTTCTATACCCAATACTCAAAAAAATCTGGATAGTTTGCCACCTACAGTGTTTCACAAAATACAAAATTTGTGTCGCTTCAGTAAACGCTGTTTCTTTTCAGCAATTTTTTCTGTGAATTTTTCACTGATGTCATTTTAATGTTTTCGACGCTATTCACTGTCAGTTTATTTATTTATTTTACGTCAAAAAAACAGTTAAAAGCTGCGTATGACGTGCTATGGGGAAAAAGTTGCTCAAAGACTTTTGACAGAAAGACGAACACTTAAACATCGGTTTTTCAAAACACATTTAAAAAGTAGCTTACTACATACGTTTGCACAATACATTTGGGTTTTCACATGCTTCGGAATGAATTTGTAATTGCTACTCGCTTTAAAACAAAAGAAAATGTGCAAATAACATTCGACTAACACAATACGTAAGAATGCAACACTGCACAGCAATGCGCGCGCTGCCGAAGAATTGCTTTGGAAGGGATGAGAGTTCATTTAAGTGGAGAGATATCTCACACTTTCTTCGTTGAATATCACACTTCTCTTAAAAACTTGAGCTAGCCGAGTGTTATATCTTCAGGCCATGTCAAGGCACTTCCAGAGGTCGCCACTGCGTCTGCGCGGTAAAATTCGCATGGTTCGCTATGTTCCAACCGTCCATAAGTCACCGTTGTTCCTCATCTTTCCGCTGCAGCCCCGCTGGAGCCCTTGGCTCGTTCGCATTTGGCTGTCACGAAGGGCATTGGCGGCGGACTGACAATCGCAACTTCCGCTCGGCGCGTGTTTTCAAATACCATATTTCGGAAACGCTCTGAGAGGACTTGTATTCCCCTCTTGTTGAGAAATGTTTAAGAAAAATTGCACCGCAATTGTTTGGGTGTGCACATGCGAACGTGCGAATACCCACGAGCCACTGAAGCCTACATATGGAACAGACATTATCGGGTTGATTCGCACACTTTCGATGTGAAATGACGATTTGCATTTTATGGAACCAATTCAATTCTGCAGATCATGTCGGGAATTTCACTTTATAAAAACCACAGAAATATAATGTATTAATGTATTGGAGGTACACACAAACCAGACACGAACTTCACGCGCACTGCGCGTATAGTTCCGCATGACACCGACTGACTCAGAATCTGATCTGCCTGCCACCCCCAACAGTTGGATACTTGCGATAAGGTAAGGGTCTACAATAATTCCTTTCGATGACTGATGCGCAGTAGGAAATATGAGGGTACACGTGACTTGTTTTCAGAACAACCACTAAGACCTATTCGTGATTGAACGCGACTACCAGACGCGAGAATGAAAACGGCAATCTTTGAATATAGGAGGTAAAAAGCACGAAGACCTAATTTTGTCAGTGGCGAAGCTGAAGGATAATCTGGAAGCCTTAGAATACCCAAATTATTTTTCAATAAAATATGTTAAGTGTGCCATTTTTCAATATTTTTTTTACTAAATCGATAAAGAAAATTAAATGTTTTCGACTATTTTTCCCAACTTACGTGCGAGGGAATTAGCAAGGCC
Organism: Teleogryllus oceanicus; assembly: GCA_964035755.1. NCBI lineage: Eukaryota > Metazoa > Arthropoda > Insecta > Orthoptera > Gryllidae > Teleogryllus > Teleogryllus oceanicus. The sequence goes on from CAXIVR010000003.1 coordinate 16,928,273, forward strand.
GCAGAGATATATTCTTTGAGGGCGGTAGCAGAGCGAGGAGCCTGCCAGTGAAGAGATACCGGCTAGATCTACCGCGCATGCGCACAAGAGGGCGCGCGCTATCTCCCTCTCACTCGTACCCACTGGGCAGGGAGCCGCAGAGAGACTAGACTCCCGAGAGGCACGGGCTTGTACCGCAATGCATGTCCACGACTCGGCCAGGCAAATTCACCACATCATCTGACGCTGTAGGAAAGTAGAGTTGTTTGTGTGATTTTTTGTTTGTGCTTTCTTTATGAAACAATTAATGAAGCTAAATATTTAGTTTTATAGAGAATGTCCCACTGACTATGAGCCACTCATAACTTCTGAACGGCTCACGATATCGAAATTTTTTAAATATTTCTCACGTCGGTAATATACATATTTCCATTGATTTACATACATTATTGCATTTGTGAGTGGAAGTGCTTCAAATAACGTAAAATGAAGTTTTTCAAAAACTCAATAGATTTCTATGAAAAAGAGCTTCAAATTTCGCATATACTGTAATGCTTAATCGCCATTTTCTTAAAAACAGATTAAAAATTTTCAATGAAAATTTCTATTTAGGATAAGGTTTTACTCTTCTTTAATGTTCTTGAAGTAATATTTCGGTTGTACTATTTCAACGGAAATACACGTTTTGGAGTCCCCTGATACCGAACAAGTTTTGTTTTTTGTTTTTCAAAACGTCCGTCCGACCCTCTGTCCGACAGTCTGTGAACACCACTGGCGCCTGAACCATGTGTAGGAGTTTTCCCAAAATGGATATTCCCTGGTCTATATAGCTCCACTGGAGGCGCTGCAAATTTGAAAAATTTGTTTAAAATTTGGGGGTACTTTACATGACGCCCAAGGGACATTTTCTCAAAAAATTGTTCCAAATTTTTTCTTTGACTTTTTTGAAAGAATAGAGTAACATACACTTATGAAGATGGCATATGTCTCGGTCAGTCCCGATTCTGAAGGGACACTGTTAACTCGGAATTTTTGAAGAATTGAAGATTGAGATTTTTCCTTCAAATAAAACTTGTTCTCCATAATTCTTCTTTCATTAAGGTCATGTACATTGTTTGAAAATTTTAGTAGTCTGCGTATTATTGCGTGCAATATGTGCAATTTAAAAAAATAACAAAACAAGATTTTCTCACAAAAGGCTCCAAATTTTTTCTTTGAACTTTTGGTACAGTAAGTGGTAAATGTACTCTATGAGAAGACATCAATGTCATTTTGTTCTATTCTTTTGTATTTTCAAAAATTACAAAAATGTATTTTTTTACTTGTCTCTCACCTCATTAACACATTACTTCATTTTTAACACATTTACATTTAGAAATTTCTAGAATTGTCCGAAATTCTTTGAAAATGTCTCGGTTAGTCCCAATTCTGAAGTGGCACTGGAAAGGTTATCAGTTTCCCATAGGGTTTTAGATATGTTAGTTTCTCACAAAAAATTGTGTTAGTTCATCATTCTTGGAGGGGTCATGCCCCCCCCCCCGGATCTATGCCTATGTCCTGCAGCAATAAAAACATAAAACGGAGTTTCTGTGAATTTAATGCAATAGGCAGGAAGATGCAAGATACTCTTAATGGAAGGAATGCATCTGCAAGTTCATTTTAAATTCCCTGTCCCTGTGATGGGTTTCAGTTGTGGCAGATGAACAGTGAAGGAGAGCGGCATCAGCTGTCAACGTAGAATTTGACCTGGGGTCGTTTTCTCTCAAGGTAGAAGGGAAGTCGTAGGGGAATTCCCTCCCTCCCAGCTCTCTGAGCAAGGAAGGCATGATTCATTCTTCCACCCCAGCTTTTAGAATCGTAACCCTGGGCCAGAGCCTTATTGGTCAACACCACATAAGAGTAACAGTAAGGCACAGTAGGCTACTCTGGGCTGTGACGCATTGTGCGTAGAAAGAGTCAGCGAGCAGTTCGATTGCAGCCGCTAGGTAGTGAGGTGATGTTTCTACGACCAGTTTTAACAATGGTTGGAAAAAACATAAAATTCTAAATATTACAGTTTTTCAACTCCAGAAAACATAATTGAAAAGGTGTTTGCAAGTGGGAAAATCAAAAAGTAAGAAAATCTGGATGAATATTGGAAAAAATATTATCTTAGTACACAAATTGTGAAGATTTTCCTTTTAATTCTCAGAAATATTTTTAATATTAATTTCTAAGTGATTTCTTTCATAAATATGTTATACATTAATATATTTTTACAATTACAGCAATGTCATGCAATTTACTAATTTCAGAGCGTTAATATCAATGTAACAAATGTCATAAAATGGACAATTCTTCATAAAACGAAAACCTCTCTAAACTGAAATAATATTTTGCCACGATTGATTCCGGCTTAGTCCTACTGCACTGTTAGTACTGTACTCAAGAAGAATATGTGTTTCTTAAACAGTGAAATATGAGTGACTGATGGCAATTATATTTGTGACAGATAACAGTGAAATATGAGTGACTGATGGCAATTATGAATTCATGGGAACCTTCTAAAATTGCAATTTTCACATCAATTAACCAAAATAAGGTTTACAAAGAGTTATTTTACTTATTTGAGCATTATGTCATTTATTTATTGTATTCTCTTGAATCATAACTTGAATACATCAAATTCATAACAATGCTGTATTTATTAGTAGAAGTTTCCGGGCTGGTAGGCCGTGGTCATTGCATGAATACAACGTTTCGTCATAGCTGCGGTGGAACTTCAGGCGGCAGCGTCGTGGGGTAGTCTCGGTCGGCGGCGTCAGCGACCGACGCCGCGTTCTGCGGGGCAGGCGTGTAGCGTCGGCGTGAATTGTCGCGCTGCTGATTGGTCGATGGTTCGCGGCTGGCTCTGATAGGCTGTCGATTGCGTTGGGCTAGTTTGGGAAACTCTGTCTCTATGGTTTTGTTTTGCGTTGCGGAGTACGGGATACAGATAGAATTGAGTTTGAGACCTTCTTCTTTCCTGCCGAGTGTTGGGATGCTTGAAAATCTCAATAGCTTCCGTTGTACGGCGGGTAGGGCTGGTGGCAGATAGTAGATCGGTGTCTTCAAACAGATGTCGGTTCCTTCCGAGGCATGCTCAGCACAGCAGATTTGTTGTGATCTAAGCGGCAATTCCGTTTGTGTTCTGAGGCGCGTTTGACAGAACGTTGTGTGCCAAGTACCGAGCCGCAGAGCAATGATCCTGTGACGCTCGTCGTTAGCGGTCCTGTGTCCTGACTGATCTCGAAGAAGCGGAGCTGAGTGGTGGGTGAACATGGTTTTAATATTGTGTTGTTTGAGAATCTAGCAATACGGTCGGATGTTTTGATATGGAGGACACCTGTAGGTGGTTCTTCGGGGATGCGTGGGTTACTTGGCGTAGTGCTCGCTTCACCTTCTGAATTGAATATTCATTGGCCTTTAGGCATTCTCCAAGACAGTTCTGGTGAATTGTTGTCTCGCTAAGCGGTAGCGCGGTGAACGAGTGTTTCATCATAGTCTCTTGTGGCTGGGATGGTGGTTCGACAGTTTGTTAATATCGGTCCGTATGGTGGGTTTCGAATACAGTGTGGCTAAGGAATTCATCTGCTTTTTGTTTACCAGACATCAAGAAAGATATTTTTCCTTCGTGTTCCTTCTCAATTGTAAATGTATGCGTGGATGAATGCTGTTCAGATGCTGAAGAAAATCCTTCAGCGTATTCCCGGGTCCAGATGACGAACGTGTCATCGACGTAACGTAACAACATTCGGTTTAAGAGGTGCAGATTTGTGCTGGTTCGAAGCTCTCCATGATAATGTACAACCGACTCGCGGGTTTCATTACTCCATCCTTCTGTTCATAAAATTCATTTCATTCATTCATTCAGTGAATTTTATGAACAGAAGGATGGAGTAGCTATGGGTAACCCGCTGAGTCCGGTTGTAGCGAACTTATACATGGAGAGCTTCGAGGCCACAGCACTAAATACTGCACCTCTTAAACCGAATTGTTGGTTACGTTACGTCGATGACACGTCGTCATCTGAGCCACGGAGGATACGCTGAAGGATTTTCTTCAACATCTGAACAGCATTCATCCACGCATACAGTTTACAATTGAGAAGGAACACGAAGGAAAATATCTTTTCTTGATGTACTGGTAAACAAAAAGCAAGATGGTTCCTTAGCCACTGTATTCTGAAAACCCACCCATACGGACCGATATCTTAACAAACTGTCGAACCACCATCCCAGCCACAAGAGAGCTATGATGAAAACACTCGTTCACCGCCTACACGCTTATGCGAAGACAACAATATTCACCAAGAACTGGTCATTTGGAGAATGCCCAAAGGCCAATGGATATTCAATTCAAGAGGTGAGCGAGCACTACGCCCAAGTAAACCACACGCAGTCCCCTGAAGAAACACCTACACGGTGTCGCTGCCATATATCAAAAACATCACGGACCGTATTGGCAAGATTCTCAAACAACACAATATTAAACCATGTTCACCCCACCACCAGCTCCGCAATCTCTTCAGATCAGTCAAGGACCACAGGACCCGCTAACGACAGCAGGCGTCTACAGGATACATTGCTCCTGCGGCATGTACACGGCATACACAACGTTCTGTCACACGCGCCTCACGAACACAAACGGAATTGCCGCTTAGATACCAGACAAATCTGCTGTGGCTGAGCATGCTCTCGGGAAGGGAACACGACATCCTGTTTGAAGACACCGATATACTATCTACCACCAACCACTACCACGCCAGGTTACAACGGGAAGCTATTGAGATTTTCAAGCATCCCAATAACTTCAACAGGAAAGAAGAAGGTCTCAAACTCAATTCTATCTGGTATCCCGTACTCCGCAACACCAAAACAAAACCATATAAGGACAGAGTTTCCCAAACTAGCCACAACGCAATCGACAGCCTATCGGGAGCCAGCCCGCGAACCATCGACCAATCGCAAGCTAGCGCGCGAAATTTCCACCGCAGCGCCCCCCTCACGCCGACTATAAAAGCCGCCGCTACGCAGAACGCGGCGTCGGTCGCTGGACAGCCGCCGACCCGGAGACTACTCCCACGACGCTGCCGCCACTGAAGATGTCCACCGCAGCTGTGGACGAAACGTTTGGTACCTCAATGCCAACTGGACCACGGCCTACCAGCCCGGAAACTTCTACTAATATTGACTCCGGCCGTGAAAGCCTACGATGCTATGTAATGCTGTATTTGTTGTGTTGGTATTAGAGTGGGCGATAAATTATTCAAAATGCCCATGCGGGCATAAAGAAACAAAAAAGACATGTATGGGATAACAACTACATTCCCTCTTTCTTGTTGATTAATTTGCAAGTCTTCAAGAATCATGTTTGCAAATACTGGAAGTACACACGTCAAAGATAATCAAAGGAACTCAAAGCAAGATAATGAAATACCAAACAAAATTCAACCAAACATTCAGACAAGAAGCCCTTTTCATTGTTATGAACATGATATTATAAAGCATTATGGCATTATTTTTTATCATGCTTTGCCAAATTTCCCATTCATATAGACTTCAAGAAACTGAAAAACTTGAATCTGAGATAATTTGAAAACCCTATGAGTAATCAATTAAACATTCAACGAATTTGTATGTCAAAAATTATAGGTCTTACACTGAATATTACTGAGTACCTTATAGGAGAGTACAATAGAATTGGTACCAAAGACCTTTTTAATTTAGAATTACATTTTTTCAGGACTATTCTTTTTTTCCTCTCATTAATACTTTTGAAGATGTCTTAATACTAAAAGATATAACCCTTGATATCTTTGAAGAAAAGGGATTATTTTGTTACTTCTCATGAATATTGCTCATTATCAACTTCTCAAGGTGTTCTTTATTGTCAGGCACATAACTCAACATTAAAAACAATAATATACAATATTTATTCATCATTTCTCTATATACACAAGAAATTAACAAAAACATTCTCTTTTCAATTTTTAAATGGAATATTTTATCAACATGGGATGAAGTTTGAAGCAACTATTGATAAGCAATTTTTCTTAAATAATTTGGCTCATACATCCATCCAAATTATGCCAACCAAATGGTGTCAGTACTTTTTTTTTTTTAGAGATAAAAAGCATGTTACCAAAGAGTTACCAAAGATAAAAACAGCTCAAGTTGTAGGCAAAGTGTTATACCATACACATTATATTCACTTAACAAACACAAGAAAACAAATGACACAGAATAATACTGCATGGACATTTTAATTCAAAATAACATTAAAATAAAAATATCGCACTGGATTAGACTGAATTACTGTGTTGAATTACAAATTAAGATTTCCAAAGCTTGTTACAAAACAATAAGCAGCGAAAGTATTGAAAGTAATTGTTGACACCATAGGTATCTTTTAGGCATATTCCAGCTGAATTCAAATATTCAACAGTTCATGCCAAGAAACAATAGCATGGAAATTTTTTTGTCTCAAGATTTGGCTAGTGGTGAATTTACATCTTTTAATATCATTTTGGTAGATCCTGTAATACATTTCAGTACTTGAAATGTGCACCAAATCCTTTTGCCAAATGTCTCTATATAACATGTAAGAAAAAGTCATTCACATGTCAGTTCCACTGTGTGGAATTCGTTTGCCTACCATGAGATTGAAATGTGTGAAGCATCTAGCCTAGAGCTTAGCATTGAAAAGTGAGGTCTGTGAGAGCACCAACATGCTGATGTGATAATAGAGAGTTGGAGGTGAATGTGTTCCAGTTTGCGTTACATTAAGGCAAAAGCAATAGCCACTTGTCTTTTCTTCTGAATTCAAAGTTCAGTATTGAAATCAGTGTTCTTCCATACAAACAGTTCATGTAATATTCTTGTGAGGAGTAACAATTTGGAAAAATGTGTGCCTTAATGGGGAAGAAATATGAAGTTTAACTATTTACAGAATGCGAACTATGTTAAACTACTATACAAATACCTGAAATATCTTGATAAGATCTTGATCCTAACACCTGTGTAAAGCAGAATTTTTAATTTCAGTTTTAACTAAGTAAGCTGCCTAGAAAACTGGAAAGAATATTCATTCCCGTTTCTACTACAGATGTGATAATTTTAAATTCCTGACAGCAGAATCTGAGCAAGAAAAACCTAGCGATCTGACCTTTTGCTTTAGCTCTTTAATGCCCATAACATAAAAGCACCACACTTTCCTGTCAATCAAAAGCAAAGAGTGCACATAACATCCATGGAATTAATTTGGAATTTGACATCAATAACACACAAATTCAGGTGTATAAAATGAATGTGAATATAAAATATAAACAATGCTTGTCAAGCAAAAAATAACACTCACCAACTAAGATTAGAACACTGTACTTTACATAGGAATTTTGTAACTCATCCTTCTGTATTGTCACCAATACAAAACTTCTAAAGTGATAATAGTAACAAGACCATACAAATGTTTGTCCTGAGTTAGGACAAAAGGCAATAGTACAGCTATATGTTAAACATACATATGTACATGTTTACAAAACACAGAAATATGTACATACATATATACATAAAATATGTATAACTTAACTATAAATCTTCCAAAGCAATTTGTGTACACCTATTGATGAAACTATGTACTAAATTATACACTTGTATATTAACATTCCTTCTCACTCAGCACATCAAGTAACTTGACACAGCCAATTATTAGGCACTGCACTACATCCAATGCTGCTGAGCAGAAAATAGTGTCACATAAATTAAATAGAAAAAATGAAGAGCACTTGAACAAATCATGTAATAACAGAACACATTGCTTCTATGGTGCTTGCACATGTGATAGCTTCAAACCAAAAACCGAATCACCACGTCCTTTCCACAGACTTGAAATGGCACATTAAAAATTTTCTTATTGATTTTTTCTATACTTTCTTAACTATCACATGTTTATAGAAACATACACTGATCGGAAATACAAATTCCGATACAATACTTAAACAATATTTACAGTGAAATCTAACATAACATGATGAAAGTACTCTGCCACAAAACATTGCCCCTTTCACCCACACTTAGTATTAAAATGTAATATAAACAAAATAACATGCATGATTGCATGAAATTGAAATTCTACAAATCATATACCAAAGAACTTATTACATTCCTCAACCAAGCAACTAATTAATCACAAAAGTTGAATGAAGATGATTCATTTTCAGTTAATAAATAACAAAAAGTATATAAGTCAATTCTGTTTCAAAAACACAATAAAAGTAAATAATGTAAGTGTAACATAATAGACTCATATGAACTATAACATCACTGCAGAATCACTGGCAAAAAACAAGTTAAAGGAAACGTTATTGTATCTACTGAATCTACGAATGCACTCAAGAGAAGCGCAAATTACAAAATTGTAAACAAAGTCATGCCAGAAAAAACAACTACATCAGTAGATAAGGATTAACTAATGATTGTGCATAATATTTTAATTGAGTATTCTCTAACGAAAACATATGTTTTAAAAGTTTTTAAAACAGCTTCCACATAATTTCAAATAAATCTCTTCCCTTAATAATTCTGGAGGAAACCCACATACATGTTTCAATCTCACCAATTTCTAATTATCTTGACATGAATAAATAATTACTCAATGATTTAACCAAAGAAATAATCTTCTAATGCCAACCGCACACTAACTTGTGTATGTTAGTTGTGGCAGCAAAAACTGAAATAAGACATTTGATATAATTTGGCCCAACAATATTAAAAATTTCTTCAGTAACTGTTTGAAATTACTTTTACCTTTTTATGTATAGCTTATATATTTATATAATAAGCAATATACATATGTAAAATATCATTTTGCAGTTATAGCATATTTTTTCCCAGCGGAAACATGCTATAACTGCAGCTTTCATTCTCCTCCTTTTAAGCAATAAAAATTTCAATCAGTTCTTTCATCCACTGATTATTAAAATCTCTCTACTTGCAACAGTTATTAGAATGCAATTTTTGCAGAGAAAACTAATTTCATATGCAAAACAAAATTACCAAAAGGATTTTTAAGTACCTTTTATCCATCTTCCTTTTCCATTTACCCGCAAATTTTAATTAGTAGAGACTGAGGCTGGTTGGCACTTTGGCTTTCTTCATCAGACACATATGTTTCACAAGCCCTAGTTTTGCGCCATGTGGCTTTCAAAACCTAATGAACGTTCCACAGAAGCTTCAGTATGATCAGTGCAGCAGTGAAGGACTCATGATCTCAAATATGTTTTATAGCTTGGAAAGTAATATTTTTGGAGTTCTCGAACACTGAACATTGAAAAATAATTCACTTTGGCATCGATTTATTCCCTTCATAAAATCACGGAAGTAGTACGACAACCTATCCCGTGCTAGTGTCAACTTACCCTAGCCAATCAACCCTGCAAGCAGGGATGTGAAAATAAATCATATACAAATTAAAAAATACCATAAGTTAATCCAATAAATGTATCTTCCATTGATAGAATCAAACCTGTCATAAATAAACCGGAGTTGCATTAAAAAAATTAAAAATACCAACTGGTGCCATCCAGCAGCCCCAGTCTTCCCTACATGAGAAAACTTTATTAAAAAAAAAATTCAAACTATACACTTTATGAAACAGTTTTGTACCAGTAGGGTGAATTAGCATAATCAAAAGTAATACAAAACGTATCCATTTAATTTCAGCATACCAAAAATTCTCTTAAATATGAACATTTCAGTAAATCAATATGGTTATTTAGATTCTAGCATGAAATTGTCCAATCATGTTTTAAAGAAAGCTCATCTTGGAGGCATTAGCACCAATTTTTACTATAGTACACAGTTCTTGGATGTTATATATGATGTTTATCTACTTTCTTAAAATGCAGCAGAAAATCTGTTTTTAACAAACACAAACCAATATAAAGTCACTTATGTGTCCTGCATTTAACATTACACAAAAATTTTGCAATATTATTTCACTTCTCAATTAGTAAATTTTTATTTTACGAGCAACGACAAATCTGTGTGATTACATTTTTACTGAATTAAACACATTATTCATATGGTACAAATGTAACTGCAAACACTTAATTCCATAAAAACACTGTACTGTTCAACATTTGGGCACAGCCTTGGCTCTGTTTGCAAACATCTGTATAAAATAAGAAGAAACAGTCCTTTGCAAATAACACAGTATTTACATGGCCATGAACAAGACAAACATTTACTGCAAATACTCTGGGTTGATAAATACAGCATCAATAGTCAGCAGCAGCACTGCAGTGTCCTGCTAGCCTCGGAAAATAAAGCATCACATCTCATGAAAGCGGTTACGATACCACAAACTAGTACTAAAGACACACACAGATAACAATTTGGTGTATTCTTCTGCAAAACTTCAAATTAGGAGGTATGCACACATTCTAATGTTAAACATCAATATTGTATGAATCAACAATTCAGTGCGAGGACATATACTACAAAACTGAAACAAGACAATGTCAAGAAATGTCTAAACATTCTTAACTCTTCTACAACATGGAACTACCACACATAACCATTCAATAATTTATTTTGAAAAAACAAATTTTGTGGCAAATATTAACATGATTTCTTTGGTTGATTATTCTTTGCATATGCAAGAAAAGGAAGACTATTGAAGAAATTTTTGAAATCTCTTCTGAAATTGTCATAAAAATGTTTACACACATGACAAAAAGTGCCCAGGGTGGATATGACATATTGACTACCAAGTGAAATTCATCACTTCACACTTCTCTTCTTTGCATAAAACATTAAGAATTGAATAGAAATAAAGATTCTAATAATTTTAATAGGCACAACCAGTTAACAGCAATAATTATAAATTACATGAAATTCAAATTAGCCCTTTAGATAAATTGTAGGCAAATTTTAAACAAGATTATAAAGTGTATCATAAAAAGTACTCTTTATGGACTGTGAGAAATATTATTTATTGAATATAACAATTTTTCCTTTCAAATTATTGCATTTATAAGAATTAGTTTTGACTCCATACAAATATATGGAAAATGCAACTAAATACAAAAATGTGCAAATTTATTGGAGAAAGAATTTTCTAAATTCAACATGATTTCTAGCCTCACTCACTAAAAACAAAAACAAAATATCAGAAAAATTCAATATTGACAAATACTCAATAAATCAGTGCCAAAACATGCAGCATAAATAAATTAAACCATTCGAAACCACTCTCTTAAATTCATTTAGCTCAAACAACTAAGCACAAAGTACAAACATCTAATATGTTACGTGGATTGGAAAAAGGGTAAGAAAGTAGTAGAAAAGAAAATATTTTCACGAAACATTTCACAGAACATTAAAAAAGAAGTAATAAAGAAAAGAGTGATTGCATCCATAAGTAATAATAATATAAATCTAAGTTTCTGGGATTGCTAATTTACTGTCTTTAATCACCTCTGACACACATTTGTCTATTATTTACATACACAACTATTGTGTGTGCTACACCAACTCTGAAGTAAATGAAAATATCATGATACATTTGAAAAATAATTAAATATAAATTAACTGATAGAGCATATTCTTTCACAATTAAAAATTATAAATACCAAAAAAAACAAAGTACAAAAAAGGTTTCAAAAAATAAAACATTTAAGAATCTTGTTAGAGAAAATAAATAGAGTATAATGTTATATAACCAAGTGCTTTAAATTAATTGGCAGTTCTAATTTTGAAACAAAACTACTAATTGAACCTTATTATTGCCAGAAGATTAACAACCCCTGCTTTGAAGGAATGATTTTTCTAGAAAAATTTGTAAATATGAAAATACATAGCAAGAGATGCCTAGAAGAAAAGTTGTTATCTTGAACCTATGCAATGAATATAAACCTGAAACTGCTTTTTTTATCTTACAGTTCCTACAATTATTTTTTGAAAACTTTTTAACACAACCCTGTATTTTCCTCTTAATAATATACTCTTTTGCACAGAATTCTGAGGCTAGCTCAATCAATGGAATGGGCACTTTCAAACAAAGATCTTTTTCACACTGAAAAATTCTACAGTAATGAACAAAATTAAATTTGGAAATACCACATTATTTAGTAGTAAAATTACAAATGAACATAAGAAATTTCAAAATACAGAGTAATATTAAATCAAGTGAAAAAGAATTCATACACTGTCCCTGTAGTGTTTATTTTAAATTCTTCAGTGTTAAAGCACCAACAAAAATTAATGGAAAGCAATACTACAGTGTAGTTTGTTTTGTTTTTTTAATTGCTATCACAGACTATATACAATTTCTATATTGCTTTTCATCAACTCCCTAATGGACAAAATTTTCAAATAAAATGTACAAAGTATATATCTCAAGTTCTAGTATGTCAGACTTCATAATAAGAAAAAACTTAAAAAAATCATTATGCCCCATGGAATATGGGTCCCAACTAGTAAATAATAAGTAAAATTATTTCATTTATCACATGATTATCAAATAGTTTTACAATAATTATATATGCCTTCATTTTCTTTTTAAATAACAATATTCTTGTACTTTGTCAAGGGGATTAAGTAGTTAATTCATAATAAATTAAAAGGTGTACCATAACAATTAAAAATATACCATAGACACCAACATACAATTTCAATGCCAACAGGAACCTCACACTAATGATTTTAGGAGAATGGACGCAATAAAAATTGGTAAGAGCATGGAGCAGAGCCCATTTTTAAGCTGGCTTGTCTTTGGTCTATAGTAGTTTAAAATAATTACTTTATATAACATCTAACATAAGTTTACCTCAATGTTAACAAAATTACTTTGTTGTATTCTTATAGCACAACTTATGCATCAAATAAACATCATAAATAATTAGTAGCTATAAAATGTAACAAGTATAGCTATAAAAAAGTACAAAAAACATTTTATTCTGAACTTACTTGCCATAATGTAAACTCAAATCTGTTCACAAATCAGAGTAAATATGTTAACAACAAATGCTACAGAATACATAAGAAATGCTTTCCCCTTTGTTAAATATTCCATGAACCTAGATTTAAATTATTAAATAAAATATTTTTAAAAGCTGTCACTAAACCTCAATAAAAGGAAGCAAATTCCACTAAACATGTAAGTACAGCATATTACATGCACTTAGAGTAGGGGAGACAGAACATTTCTAGAGCACAAAGCACAGAGCCAGTCATGAAAATGTTACCTGCTCCATGCTGCAGCATGTGAGCAACAGTGATCTGTCCTTGACGAGATCATTTAAGTTCTGACGTTACTAACATGGGTTAACAGCAAATATAAGCAATATCAAACAGAAAACAGTCACCATAATGCTTCAAAGCTCATGTTGACAAAACCGGGTGACTTTCGACACTCCCAGTATTCATGTGAATATTCCCAAGTGTCCTCTCCAGAAGGCAGTCCCATTTTGCTGCATGGAAAAATTAAAAAAGGAGTACAATATATAATATTAGTAAACAAAGTACTGACTCAATTTATCAAGAGACTAATCTGTACAATTCAAATTCCAACATACACAGAATGAGAATTAACTAACTTTTCTGTCTTACATGCAATTGTAATATAGAGCTCCATTGTGATTGATTTCCTTAATGACTAAAATGTTTCATAATTTCCTTTGATCTACATGTTACATCATTCTAAATTCTCCACTCACTCCTCATTCACCTATTTTACTGAAAGACGTTTCAGTGTGCCCCCAAAACAAATATGTTATGCCAATGTGTCTTACTGTGCAGATGGGGGAGGAGTTATCTGGGCAGAGCTGGGAGGAGGGGATCTTAGTTATACAGCTCAACCTCAGAGATCTCAACTATATAAACTGGATACACAACCACAATGCTGGAAATCCTACAGGCAATGAAGCTTGACTCTAGTTGACAAATCTGGATTTGGTGTATTGCATACTGCGTAGAAAGGTTCTTTGTATTATTTCAATTAATTTGGCTTTCTATAAGAACCACAATGGAAAAGTATTGTGTTGCTTACAGTTGCAAAGAACTCCAGAAGACAAGTAGTGTGATTCAGTTTCACATGTAAGAGATTTCTCCTTTCAAAAGCATTTGAAGTTACAAAGTGGCGTGATGCTGTATCACACCACTTTGACTATAAATACTAAATAAAAGTGTGCTTCATTTCTGCTTTATGCATATTCCCTTTTTTCTCATCCAGGCATTTTGAAGAAATGTACGCATGCTGTCCCAAGAGAAAAATGGAAACCATAAGTAATAAAACTGGTGGACCTAAAACAGCACACACTTTCTCAGCCTTAGTAATGGTTACGTAATACCATTTATACAACAATTTCTCTCCAAATTAACACATCGCAGTCACCATTTTCTGTAAAACTCATTACAAATTGTAGAACAGTTATTTATTTATTTTACGTCAAAAAAAACAGTTAAAAACTGCGTATGACGTGCTATGGGGAAAAGTGAATTGTGTGCACATTTTCAAAATTCTGTGATCCCTACACTAAGTCATATACTACTTAAATTTTGAATTTTGAAAGGGAGAAAAAAAACATCAGGTGCAGGCTCCTCAGTCTGTGGTCAGCAGACTCACAAGGCCTTCTGCAATAACACACACAAAACACAAAGGACAAACAACCTTGCCCACAGCAGGACTTGAACCCACGACCCTTCAAACTGAGACACTGAGTTGGCATATGCTCTAGCCACCTCGGCTATCCAGGTTGGCGACAATTATAACTGTTTCATACAGCTAAATCTTGTCCCAACAATGAGACATAATTCACAGAATTACAGCTGCCATCTTGTTGGCCAGAATACCACTGTCGCATGCCAATTTGATATTTCCTGAAGGGTAGCAATTTCTCTTTTATATTACATTTAAATAGTATTTTTAGGAGAGTATTTTTAATTTCAATGAAGGTTTGTGGATTGCTTGAAAGAAAATACATCAATACATTGAGAGTGCAAATACATTCATCACAACATGGAAAAAAAAAGATTATCAAATAGGTTTTACATTATTTCTGAAAGATTAATTTGTAAACATATAACAAAAGCTCAAATGTAAGAAACAAACGAAGAAGTATGAAATAATAAACAAATTCTAACTTAGGTAGTATCCAACTGCCTCCAAACGCATCTCAAATTACGTTCATGAAGCACAGGAAATTCAAATGAGGAGCTGAAGTGTTTTAAATGCAGCAAATCTGGACATACTTTTCACAGATGCTCTAAGAAAAAGGAGGTAAGTTGCGTCCAGTCAATCAAGGACAAATGTATTCCAATCACAATAAATGGAATGGATTGGCATGAATTACTGGATACTGCAAGTGCTGTCAACCTGATGCAGTGGGACATATTAAAGAAATTCAGAGGTCTAACTCTGAAGACAATGACATGACTATTTACTTAATTGGGAACACCACATTGAAACCCCCGAGAGTGGCAGAATGGAAGTTTGACATTGATGGTGGACTATAATACTCTGTTTACATCATACCAGCGAAAACCATGAATGCTGAATTCATTTTAAGTCAAGAGTAGATGAAGGTGACGATTAAGCAGGGGAAGATTTCTACCGAATGGGTTCCAATCAGGGTTGAGACACCAAATGCAGAGATACCCTAGAAGAGCTTAGTAGTTTGGAATAGGTGGTAATGCCTGAAATTGACATACCTGAGGCTAGTAAAAGCCAGGTTGAGCAGCTGGTAGCTAACTACAAACCAGAGAATGACATGAAGGCCACTACCATCCTGAACTTAAAGGATGAAGATCCAATCAATTTACCACCAAGAAGATTAGCTCCGAAAGAGAGGTGCATTGTCAATGAGCTAGTTGAACAATGGCTATGTGACTTTATAGTAAGGCCAAGTAAAAGCGGGAGTGCTAGCCCAGTGGTTATTGTAAAAAAGAAAGATGGTTGGCACAGGATTTGTGTGGATTATAGGATGCTTAATGAAAAGAGTGCACTTAGTCACTTCCCAATCCCAATATCAGATGATATAATCAACTATTTTTTGGACTGTGATATTTTCTAAAGTCGATTTGAAGAATGGGTATCAACAAATGCTTGTACATCCTAAAAGTATTAAATACACCACGTTTGTAACAAAAGATGGGCAATTTGAATTTGTGATGGCTCCTTTTGGTTTATATGAATATTCTTCGTGCTTTTTGAGGTAGTTTGGTTCTGTATTTCGAGAGAGGGAATTGCGATACGTTTTGTTCATGGCGTAGAAATAAAGGCGGGAGATTATGTTGATTAACCAATCTTCGTGAAGTCACGGAAGTTAAGCACCTCGAGACACCGCGGGTTCCTGGATGGGGGACCGTCTGAGAACTCCTGATACTAACGGTGCTGAGCCCCTGGCCGATAGAAATAAAAGGCAATGACTGATGGCTTGACATAACTGACTTATGTTCAAGGAGGATTATTTCTCGCGTTCACCGGCAAAAGGGCTTGGAACGTTACGCAAGTAACAGAATTAACCTATTACAATTAACTGCCTTTCTCTCTTTGCACTGAAGCTGTCATCACAGCGAACTTTATCCGCAACGAACCCCTGCATGGAAACAGAAGGGGAAGACGAGCTATGAACTTCGGTTCGGAAAGGCACCGAACGTATCTGACTTCGACCGTTTTGGCCTTCATTATGACAAGTCACCTGGAAGAAGTAAACACAAACCGCGCTCCAGAAACTGTTTCTTCGCGAGTTACAGTATGGAAACAGTTTCAAAATGTGGATACCAAGCGAAGGAAAAGTTGAAATGTTTTTCTGATGTTACATTTTTTGGAAAGATCGTCAACTGAAACCAGAACTAAGTCTATCGATTTCCGACCACAAGAGCGCCAAGTTCAAGGATGCCCGGCCCAGCTGAATAATGATGAAATGGAAACTGACGAAAATCCTTTCATAGAGGCGTCTCATGTGACCCTCTATCACGCCGAAATCAGATACGCGAAGATAACGAGGTGGCAGATGAGGACGCGAACGACGAAGATTTCTATTCGTCTTGAGACACAAACATGCAACGAACGAAAGTTTGAGAAGGCGGACACATTCATGGCAACAGGGTACTCTGAACGATAAGGAATTCTTTCCCATGGTAATTCTTTACCATGAAACTTTCGCTCCGGTCGTGCGACTGGATTATATTCAACTGACATTCACACGTGCAGCATAGAATGACATACAGATTACACAGTTCGATACGACATATTCCAATGAAACCTTGGAGGAGGATGTATTCATGGAATTTCCTGTTAAGTGAGTAGTATTTATGAGCATCGATGCAAACTAAAATCGAAAAGTAAATCCTAAAGATTCTCTCAAGAAGTGTTGTATTTAGTGTAGTATTGAACATCGAACGAAACAATCCCGTCGTTCGCCATGTCGATACGCACAAGGGCACTCTCAACCGCCTTCATGATGAATTGATTGATTGATTTTTTCGTGTTTCCGGGCGCGTCAACTGCTTCGGTCATTAGTCCCGTTAGTGTAGAGCATGTTTTTCTCGGGAGATGGCAGTGATTTTCCCCTCGCTGGATGGCGAGATCCGGCACCGACCTACCGTCGGCTAGTGGGGTTTCCCCCTAACCAGGACTCTCCCACCAGCGGGGCACCGCCCCAGCCGGGACAAGCTCTAAGCTCCCGACCGGTCTCCCGGAATATGTGGTTGTGTAGTGCATGTTAGTGTAAATGAGTGTGTAAGGGGAGAGGATAGGACAAGGAAGGGGAACGACAGATCGCGCGCGGTCCGTGGCCCGTTTGGTCGGGTACTGCTCCAGCATTCGCCTGGTGTTGATCGGAGAAACCACGGAAAACTACCGATCAGAGCAGCCGGCCGCTAGAATTCTCCTCCGGACAGCGACTGAATTCGACCTAGCTGAAAAGCTAGTGTCGGAAATCTTGCCGCCGTCAGGACTCGAACCTAGGACCTCCCGGTCAGAGGCGCTGCAATGGCTTCAGTTGATGCACTGAGCTACCGCTCCCGGTGTCATGATGAAAAGACATGTCATTTTATCATGCCGCTATTCCCGCAATCCCCGACCAACATCAGTCTGTGTGTAACTGTTGTGTGAGTGCGTGTGGCCTAAGTGCCTTAAGTATTTCTTGCGCTACGATAAACCCCATAACTGTAACCAAGTTACATGTAAGCTATTTAAAGACGTGTGCAATCTCCTAGAATTAATAACTGTTACTGTGAACTGAAATGTGTTTTAAATAATTATTAAGAATATTATGAAAAACTTATGACGTTGTTTGCTCTACTTCATTTCTCAAAAAGTTAACACACAGGAACAAGTTACACGAAATTGAAAAAACATGAATGATTTTTTTTCGTTTCATTATTGAAATGCTTTTTAATGATTTTAGTTATGACTTTTTGCCTTAGTCACCACTAAATGTTTGAATTTCTTAAAAAGACCCTGAATAACCTGACACTGAGTTTACGATGCAATCAATATTAAATTATGGTTCTGTAAAAAATGCATGGTTTCTTTTGGCAGAAAATAACTTAAGATGATTAATTCCAGACAGTTATTTTAAAAACATAATATGCTAGTTTTAAAATAGTAAAAATCTCAAAACTGACAACATAAAGTGGGCAATTGACTAATACCAAAATTTAATATGGCAGTCCAAGTTTATTAATCAGATTAATAAAAATAAACTCAATACATTTAGAGCCCTGTTTTTCACTTAGTTCAACTCGTAAATGTAGTAAATGATCTTACCTGAACCATCGAGGTTGGTGAGAAATTCCATCTAATTCTTTGCGCTTTCGTCTATCTCTCTGAGATTGCTCTAAGGCCAGCTTCATCTGCTCAGCTCCTGACAGATTACCTTCTTCTAGAAGCCTTAACAAGAACAGATACAATTATTATGTGATATTGAGTGTGCAAGCAATTTTTCATGTAAAGTTCCTAATGACATGCAAGTTACATGAAGCTAGTCGTATGTAGAAATTAAAGACAAAATGACCAATGAAGCACTTCACAGGGTGGCTGCACTTTTCCTACCACACAAATTTCTCTGCATTTTCCTGTTTTCTTTGACATTTTCTTATATTTTTTCCCAGATGAAATGTTTTAACACTTCTTAAGAACATATTAAATAAGGCAACATTTGGGTTCAATTCCAACTTAAAAATTCACCAAAAGTGCTCAGAAATTCTTAGTGGAAGTTTCACCAAAGATTTTCTCTTTACCAATTCTTAATGCCAGAAATTATTTTCCAAGAAAGCCGCATTCCTAAATAATACATTAAGGGAAGTGCATATTTGTGCCCCTGACAAGTCCTGAAGAAACCAGTAGACCCCTGTTTTCATGCTAGGTGAATTTTGAAAGAAATGTGAGGTAGGTGAGTACAAGAATTGAGAGTACCTTTCTTTATACAAAAAAAATATAATCTTTAACATTCCATGCAATAAGAGATGTTGCTCATTTCAAAACATTGTTATCAGCTGAGCCTTTTTCTCAGTAGTATCTGAGTTTTTCTTACACTGATCAAAGACAAACATCTGACTCAAAACACAAACCTTCTCTTAAGATATTTTCAGCTCTCTGATGTTACTGAGATGAAGACTAATAATTTAATTGGGTTAACAAATAGAAATTGGGGCAAATATGTCCATAACTTCCAACAATTATTCTAAAATTTGTCCCTGGCTTTTCCAAGAAGTAGCCACCCTGCGTTACCAAACATTTTAAGGACAATTGGTCATCAAAAAATTTAATCAATAATAAATTGAATTAATAGATTGTTTCATTTTCAGAAATTATCATACTCAGAAGCATAAATTAATATTGCAAATAATCCATTCACCTTTGATCTGGTCGGAAGCGTGTGTCAGTTATAGGAAGATATTTAGCCATATCCGGATCCAATTCATTTAGTTCCATTGCAAAACGTGTAAAACCATAATATAATTCATATTCCTCAGGCATAGTACCTACAAATGTTAACAAGAACGTTCATTAAAAGTTGTGAAGAAGTGTCTGAGAGTGCACGAGTGTGCGTGTGCGTTTATGCATGCTTGGAGGGCTGATATTTTATCAATAATGTGCTGCTTCTGGATTCTGCAATAATAAGAAAAAAACGTCACATTGACACATTATATATACAGGGCTTGATTTCTGACGGAACGCAATGGACGGCGTTCCGGTATCTTGGGAATAATTATTCAATTATATTATAAATATACAGGTGAGTCACGTAACTTTAGCACCTTCTGTAACTTTTGAACGGTTGAAGTTATTGCAATGCAGTTTTCACGAAAGTGCACGAGAGAATGAGGCCAAATGATACGTGTATTCATTTATATTTTACGATATATTTCAGGTAACATTTTTTCAAATGGAACTATACGTATTTTTTCAGAATATTACCACGAGCGCAAAAAGACGAATTCAATGATATACATATTAAGCATTCAATGATATACATATATGTTAGATAAACATCTTTTTGAGTAATTTTGATTTTTTTTGCGACTCGTGTTTAACAGATATTTTGAATAACAGTGTGCCACACAAGTTACAGGAGG
This sequence comes from Teleogryllus oceanicus, assembly GCA_964035755.1. Classification (NCBI taxonomy): domain Eukaryota; kingdom Metazoa; phylum Arthropoda; class Insecta; order Orthoptera; family Gryllidae; genus Teleogryllus; species Teleogryllus oceanicus. The sequence goes on from CAXIVR010000003.1 coordinate 16,948,858, forward strand.
TTACATGTATATGTGTATATATTTTAATGGATCATTACAAGTAACGATTATTATAAACAAAGTAATTCGTAAACGAAAGTAAATATGACGATATCAACAATGGAGACAGGAACGAATGCAAAGACTTGACCATTTAAAGAGTAATATAAGAGACTGTGCATGTAAACAACGGGGAAAACAAACAATATTGTAATAGATTTAGGTAACATAATGGACACGTGGGCAAATTCTGTGGGAGAATGAAAATAATTTAATAAAATGTTTCCACAAGAAACAATGAATAGATATATGAAATGCGTAACACGCGTCACCAATGGGAATTTATATAATATTCCAGGTATCGAATGTGATGCGCAGTAGATACGTATTAGGGTGCTAGTGCGCAATATTCTAAAAACAGTTGACAGGCGCGCGGGATGAACGAACATAGAGACAAGGCGTAGATCCGGTGGTGATCGGAGGTAGAAACTAGGTAGGATGATTTTTTTTTTTTTTTTTTTTTTTTTTATTGATGGAGTGAAGTCGGGACTTATAATTTTTACGCGAAAGTGGTCAACGCGGAGATTTCGTTATCAATTAGAAGGGAATGTTCGACTAAAGTTATTAGGGAATTTCGGAAATAAATTTGGAAATATGGGTGTGCGTATAACACACGGACATTTTGTGTGGCTTAAATAGCAAGATGGAGATGGAACGAACCCGGGAACGACGATCAAGAATGCTGATCTGCTGCAACAGGAAAGTAAACAGCGGGGAAGCCTGTCCAAAAAATGAAATAATATATGAAGAATTAACAATTAAGAATAATATTTTGTTAATGTTTCGGGTTTGGATTTTGTGCAATTGCTATATTCGTGTACATGTATGCAGAATACAATAGCAGATGTTATATACAAAGTACCATTATTTCTGAGAAAGAGTAGTTCTTCATAGAGAAAAGTTTATCAGATCCACATAGGAAATTATAAATAATCGCATACGTGAAATTGCACTGCCGTTATCCTGTATAGACGGCCTATCGGACCTGCAAAATAAAAGTATCGTGACTGTTATCATTTCGACATACCTAACGATGTTAAGGGGTCAAAAGGGGAAGACAAGTTGATGTAGGATATTCCGTTTGAATATAAATAGGTCGAAATAAAATACGGTTATAACCTTATCCACACACAGGTAATATATGTTATACATACCCAACCGTATATATAACGTGTGTGTGTGTGTGTGTGTGTGTGTGTACAGTGTCTAGGGAGGAAACGTCGAAATTTTGAAAATAAGCTCTTTAGGCAATTTTAAGCATATTTTGTCTAATAAACTAGGTGGATATTCTGAATGGCTGAGCCGCAATAAGCACTCAAAAGTTGGTTTAAAAAAATGTTTTCTAGGCAAAAATTTGCATTGCAGAAGTATAGAAACACTCCAGAAACTAGTAAATTGTTTTATATTAACAAAAGAAATGGTTATGTTTGTTCAGAAACAATTATCCCAGAAATGAACTAAACTATCCGAGAAAAGAAATGCTACAGAATGGCACAGACTTTCTCGTAACATATTTTTCTAATTGCCTTGGTGTGGTCTGGCTTTAAGGTCTTGCTCCATTCTCTGGCCAGCTGCCATCTATCGTCGCCCCAAGTACATTTTTTTTTACATTTTCTCACCTTTTTGCTTTCCTAGTAGTACAACCGAAATATTACTTCAAGAACATTAAAGAAGAGTAAAACCTCGTCCTAAATAGAAATTTTCATACAAAATTTTGAAGCCGTTTTTAAGAAAATGGCGATTAAGCATTACTGTAAATGTGTAATCTGAAGCTCCTTTTCACAGGAATCTATTAAGTTTTCGAAAAACTTCATTTAAAGTCATTTGAATCACTTTCACTCACAAATGCAATAATGTAAACAAATGGATAGAAACGTGTATATAAACGGCGTAAGAGATATTTCTAAAAAATTACATTTGTGTAATGTTTGAAAAAGCGAAATACACCAAAGTGAACTTTACGTCATACTAAACAGTGAAACTAGCACTATCCATTGGAAAAGATAAAAAAAAAAGAATTGGAGTCATTTTTGAGAAAATGGCGTTTGAGCGTTTCTGAAAATGCGGAATATTGAGCACATTTTCACAGAAAACTTGAGTTTCGAGAAACTTTACATGACATTATTTAAAGTACATGTACTCATAAATATAATATTGTGAAGCAATAACCTTTAATGTAAATATTACCGACATGGGAGACAAGTAAAAAATACATTTTTGTAATTTTTGAAAAGACTACAGAATACAGCAAAACGGCGTTTATGTCACCGTATAGAGTTCGTTTGGCACTAACTCTAAGAAAAAATTGGAGCGTTTTGGAGAAAATCTTGTTTTTGTTTTTAAAATTGCAAATATTGCACGAAAACGACTAATTTTTCAAAAAATCTACATGACCTTTATGAAAGAACTGTTTATAGTCAACAAATTTCGTTTGAAGGAAAAATCTGTGTCTTCAATTTTATAGTTGTAGGAAGACGCCAAAAATCAAACTTTTGCTATTTTCGAATATTCAGATTAACCGCGGAAATCGGACCGCAAGTAAATGTATTTTACTCACTTCTTACAATAAATTTAAAGAGGTAACTTTCTCTTTATTATTCTCTTAATTATAAATGTATAGGTATAAAAGTAAATGTATTTTACTCACGTCTTACAATAAATTTAAAGAGGTAACTTTCCCTTTGTTGTATTGCATTTTTTTAATGGAACTTTACATATTTTTAGTCTATCATGACGAGCGTAAAAAGACGAATCCAGTGATATAAATATTGTTATATGTTAGATAAGCATTTTTCAGTAATTTTGATTCTCCTAAAATACAAGTGAAAAAATAGAAAAGAATACATGTATCAATCATTCCCTCATGTACTTCCGTAAAAATTGCATTGCAATCAAAAGCTGCAGGAAGCGCTAAAGTTACGAGACTCAACCTGTATAACTATTTGTATTAAATTAATAATTAATTTGAGGGCGCGTTCTGGGACCTAAAATTTTATAAATCGAGCACTGTATATACAGTAACACTTGCTCAATGTGTAATCTCAAGGGACCAATATTTCGTATTAGACAAGACAATTCCGTATTAGGCAAGATTCCGCATTACAAAATATAATACTGGGGAATTTACGTTTGGCAGGACCGCGATTTATGTTCACATTAGACAGATTTCCGCATTAAGAAAGTTTTACTGTGGTATGTGTGTGTGCGTGTGTGTACATACACAGGTTATCCAGAGAGGAAACGCCGAAACTTCGAAAATAGCTCTTAACAAAATTTTAAACACTCAAAAGCTGGTTTGAAAATTATTTTATGTGCAAAAATTTGCATTGCAGAAGCATATAAACATTCCAGAAACATGCAAATTCTGCTGCGCTTAGGTTCACGGGCGTTGGGACACCGCATCGCCGCGTAAGAAATGGAGTTGCGCGGAGAAGGATATTCGGCGCCACCAGCTCACTGGCCATCGGAAGCTTCGTGTTGAGGGGGGGGGTAAGGCCTCGAGCAGAGGTCGATAATAATCCTCATTCCTATTTTATTTTTATTTTATTTTATTTTCTATTTTTTATTTATTTATTTTTTGTTATTTTTTGCCATGGACTTGCCATTACTACGAGAAAATTCAATTTCGGTTAGTTCGCTAAGACGTAGGAGGCACTTGACTGTAATCCCGTAGTGCCCCAAACCACCCCTTCAATGTGGTGTAACTACGCGCCGTCACCTCCTCCAGTGTAAACAGTCATTAGATCCTGCGTAGGTTTAAGAGTAAACGCAGAGAGTAGCGATTCCCTCTCCCGTTTAAGAGAATGTAATAAGTGTTCAAAAAGTGCAGGTAACTTGAATTTTACAAACTCGGTGCTTGACGCTCCTTTCATATTGTTTGTCAAAGTGTTATAAATTATGGCTTGCCTACTCAATGGTCTGGTGGACGTAAAATTTAATGGTATTTCAGAGAAGGGATTCAATTAAGGCTTCACCAGCAGTTCTCAAACAACGGCTCGTGTTATAAAAAATTGACAATTTAAAGATCTTACTCTCCACTTAACAATGTTAGTGAAATTTAGAGGACATTCCTGAATTTTTTAAAGGAATGAAAGAAAAGAAGAGAAGAAATGTGCCTGCTCAAAGACTTGAAGGGCATATCATGTCAATGGATGGTTTTCGTTTGAGTATGGTAATAATAATAATAATAATAATAATAATATAATATAATAATATAATAATATAATAATATAATAATATAATAATATAATAATATAATAATAATAATAATAATAATAATAATAATAATAATAATAATAATAAAAAAAATTGTCTTTATTAGTGGCGAGGCTCAGGCCATTCTTCCCCCTAACCACATGAAATATTTACCATATTTCTTATACTATGAAGAAGATTGAGGAGGGCAGGAATTTTAGATTTACTTCTGGGAGAGCAAACTAGAGACCAGGATCGGATGTTTGCTGTTTTTCTGTTTTGTCATAAGTTCAAATGTATGTTCATTATGTGTGAGCATAATGCATCCGTCCAATTATAATAGTTTTCTGTGAAAACGACGATGTGGGTTTTTTAGTAGTCTTCGAAGAGCCACGATCCCACAAAATTTACCTAACCGACAGTGGATCGGTTACTACACTTATTAATAAAAGGGAATGAGTGTCGCAAAAACTACTCGACCGAATTGGCTGAATTGTTCACGTTCTTATTAGTAATGGGAGTATTTAAAGAATGGTTTGATTTAAATTGTACAAATGAGATTGTTGTTTACGATGATTTATTCGCTTATGACGACTCATGCGCCCCTGAACTATACGCAACCCCCCGCACAGTGAAGCATTAAGCGCGTCAATACAAGTATTCTGCCCCCGCGATTGTGAAATATCGGCCGGAATAATTATTCGAATCTCGCAGAAGTAGGGCTGAAAAAATCATATTATTTTAAATTAAAAATCCGTTTTATTTAAATCTGATTTATTTGATTTAAATAATTTTTTAAAAATTGCATTAGGTGTTTTTACTTTAAACCAAAATCGTTAAGTGATTTATTTATCCTCAGCTTCTTTAAAAGCAAAAAGGTTTTAAATTCATCAATAAATTATTTAATTTTATTTAAAAAATAAAGATACTAATGTTTGAGGGCCCCATGCAATACCGACCTACTCCACAAAATCTTTAAATTTGAGTTACTTGTATTTTCGTGCTCTTTAAACACTTCATTGCGTCCACATTACCGAATAAGTTTGTGGCACCACCTCTTAGCATAATTTAGAAAAAAGGCATTCTTCTTTGAAAGAAATTTTACAATTTTTTGTGCAATACTGCCCCAATCAAAAAGCATTTAGTGTTGGAAACAACTGAATTCATTGAAAAACTTGTAACTATGTTGGACAGTTTTTATTATTAAAATAAGTCTGCCTGGCCCTTCGTCAGTCCGTCCATCAGTCTGTTCATCTATCAGTGAGTCCGTGTATCCATCAGTCCACTCATACACCCATCAGCTTGCCTACCAGCCACAAGATATTCTTAAATCAGATAATCCCCAAGCGCATCTGGGAACACTCTAGGCCAATTTAAAATCTAACTTTTAATTTTTGGGTACTTGTCATGAAGCTCCTACGAGAAATCCAGAATTTTCTCAAAAATTGCTGCACATTTTTCTTAAAATTGTAGATGAACAGAGCTAAGTGCTCTTATAAAAACGAGTCTGGTCAGATTTTCATTAAGACCTCTGAAATTGTAAAAGTAAAAACCCTAACATGTATATCAACATTAATGATGATGGAAGTATTTTTCTTAATGAAATTCTTCTTGAAAAGTAGCTTTTAAATTATGTCATGGACTTTTTGTTTCAAATATGAGTAGATTTTGTGTACATTTGTGTGAAATCTTGCCAATTTTCAAAAACGCATAAACAAGTTTTTTCTAAAAATCGTCTCCATTTAGTTTCTTTAAATGTTGAGTATGGTTATTGCTCAATGCACTGACTCACGAGACATAAACCCCCTCTTGATTAAAATTTTTGGCTTTTCAAAAATTGTATGTTGTTCTTTGAAATATTTCAAATCTTGTTAATTACAAGTAAATTTAATGCATTTGTCAGCACAAATGATTCAAAATATCTAAGTTTAATATGATATTTTGAAAGTGTCTCATATAATTTAAAAAATTATGGTACCGAAAAATTGAGAAATATAAAAAGGACACAGGTGGCTTTTACAACACTGTACAGCCAACTCTGGTTACAGTGAACACGGATATATAGTGAACTTAAGTCATTGGCTGTAGTGAACGAAGGAAATACGTCCTAGAAATTAATTCCCTTCTAGAAGAAAATGTATTGCCTCAATGCCACGAATTCCAACACTAGGCAGGTTGTAAAAAATATCGTCGGCGAAAGGTCAGAATCGAAGAAGTCTCCCCTGAGGTAGAGGTTGCAGACTCGGAACGGGGACCTTCCTAATGACCTTGTGCCATTCCGTTTCATTGCGCTAAATGCAGTGTCCTGGGTGGGCTACAACTGGCGGCATTAGGCACGACCACAAGATCGGTACAAAAACTATGGATTTTACCAAAGAAACTTTGATATCGATTGTAGTTTCCCCCAGGGGGCGTGCTCGTCAGAAAATGCCACGGGAGTTTGGCGTTCCCGATCTACGACTTCCCGAGCCACCCACACTCTATTCATCCTACTTCATTCACACTACATCCCCCACATGGGCGCCTATGAACCTTCTCTCTCGGAGTTAAAATGAAATCCCCACTCATTTTAATGGAAATTAGGCTTATCATTCTTGCAGGTAAGTTTCGTTAAATATCCAGCCTCGAGGACCTCAGAATTGTAACCGTTGTAAACAATATGCTCTAGACTGCCCGTCTTATGGGGCAGGAGTGGTGGGTGATATCTAATTAAAACAAAAACTCGCTTATCTACACGTACATAAGGTCAACAGGCACCAAGAATTTCACTGTATTATTCTATCTGACATTCCAACAAAGCTTATCCTCAAAACGTACATACATTATCGAATCTCATAAATTTTCGACAAGACAATATTTGCGACTTTGTGCCAATCTGTTAAAAAACATAAATCTCTTATTTGTACGCGCGACGAAGAACCTACTAAATCTGCCTGGTCCGGCAAGCACTGGCAGAAGGATGGTTCGCTTCGAAGTTTTTTTTTACTTTGGTTTTTAAAGCTCAACAAGTACTCCAACGAGTCTTTAGCTCCATTTTACAATTGCCAATACTAGTAGAACAGTTGTTTTAAATAGGCAGGATTCCGCCCGGATGCAGCTGCAGAAGCTGGTTTGTATTCAAAGTTGATATTTGTAAAAAATCTGATGTACCAAATTGTACTTATTTATGGTATCTATAGGTCCTTGGTTCATTTTCCTTTTGACTCTTCATTCGTATTGCCGACACGTCTCGCGCGTGTATTGAGTTACAAGTCGCGATTGCGCGCGGCAATATGAATGGTAGAGATTATATCTTGTTGCATTGTCGCTATTATAGTTTGTCTCCTTTTTATGTCCCACCTTTTTATTTCATATTTTCTCCCTCGTACTGGAGGAACGACACGCTTTAGAAATTGAACTTTCAAGTAAAGTGTTTCAAAGCGTTCGCGCAGCAATGCAAATCGTTGTGGTCGTATCTAAATTCCTTAATTTCCTAACTTGTAATGTTTTTTTTAAACTCTCCCTTTGGGATTTCTCTTTCATGTATTAACAAGGCTTCTGGCCTAGAACTTGGGAGTCTAGAAATCGCATCGGGGGGGACTGAACCCTCCTTGTATCGCGAGCTATCGCCCTTGCCCCGTGCTACCTCACGTCGTGAGGACACGTCGTTTAAAAGAGACTCCAAATTGCGTGTCTTGGGCATTGATAAGGACTCGTACAATTCCATGTTCATTGCTTTCCTTCTACCCACTGGCCACATTGACCCCTCGACCGCAAGTTAACAAGCATTCAGTTTAACAAAACGCATTCAAATCACTTGCCAGCATCGCTCACGCCACGTCATTACTTTGACGTCCCATATTTGAGCATTGGGTCGCTTCTTCAATTGTTCATTTCAATCAGTATTGACAACGGTATTAATCCATTTGCAGTCTCTCCTACAGCGTGCCGGCCCTTCCCTGTGGTGGGCCCGGTTCGATTTCCTTCGCAAACGAGAATTATGTTGGCACATAGGCGGCCAAAATTAATTCAAATTTGGCGCCGCACTTGGAATTCTATCATTTATAGCAATTCTTTGGCGATAATTAACAGCGAAAGATGTACTTTTCAAACATCCCGCCTTGGATTTTTTCTTTAAAAACCGCGGGCGGTCTTCCAGAAAGGCAATATATTTTTCGTATGAAACTTTTTTACGGCTGAACTGCTTTGAATAAATAATTCAGGCACAGCGATTTTTTTCGACACACTTGCCATTGATCCTGCACAGCCATTTGCTGAAATTGCATACATTTGTAGAATGGGTGATTCTCCGGGCACAATACGCACTGCGTAATAAGCACTGCGCAATAAGATGCATTTATAGTAAACAGCTTCTGGCTTGTCTGATGGGGTTTCCCAACTGGAACAGAATTTAATTGTTTGTTTGAGAGCTGTCCTCATTGAATTCCAAGGCATTAGCCCTGTGGGTTAGAAAATCCAATAGTTTTTGTATTTGTAAGCTTTGAATACATTTTGGCGAGTTGTTGCTAAGATAACACGATTCTCTTGTTTTGAAGTATTGTTTACAGAGTATTAAATGTAAGATTATTTCGCCTAAATCAACATCTAATGTCATTGATTTTAACTCACGCCTTGTAGCAAGTTGAGTCATGAATGGTTTAAGAGACGATGAATTGTTCTTAACTGGTGACAAATTGCTTTGATGTGGGTGTCTGTTATCTTTACGTTATTCATATATCTTTCCACTAACAATTCCCAAGTTCTATCAGAGTTATCTCCTGACACGTTTAGAGCACTTTTTAAATCGTAAGGGTTCCCCTTTCTAATGTGCAAGGAGCTGCATATATTTTTCAATATCACTAAGTGAATTATTTTTCACTACTACTGTTTTGAAGAAGCATAAACTGCATGAACTGATCCTACATGCCAGAGAACGTGGACAGTTTCACGTGAGGTAAACTGCTGCCGATAGCGTTTACCTTGTTGACATGTAGTTTTTCAGTTAAAACAGTTAACGCAGAGAGACATTGGCTTTTAATATTCATAAATCAGCTTTCAAAGTTTTGAAAAATGGATTTAATTCATCTAAACCTTCTTGTTTTACAGCATCTTCAACAGTTAATCTAATATCCTTCCAGACCTCATTAATTCTTCCCGTTAGACATTCTATGCTTGATCTGTTAAGATCAGAGACGGATTTTAGATTCCCTCCCATTCTAGCTAAAATCTAACCACTGCCACTTTGACAAGACCTGTTTTTTAAGAAGCATTGTTTATGAAAAGTTTAAATTTATTTTTAGAGACTATTTCATGAAATACTTATGCTACTTATATGAACACAAGGCACTGGTGAGTGACTTTTTGAGGAAGAAAAATAGACCATAAAAAACACAACCCGACTTACGATACTTTCTCACACAGCGTAGGTAAAACTTACTACCACACATTAACAGAATTACCGACGCACAAATCACAGCTATATAGCAAACTTTCAATAACACATCAGTATAATCGACGCACAAATCACAGCTATGTACCAGACTTTCAATACCTCACATCAGTATAATTTATTAATCTCGGCTGTTTTTGGCACCATTGTTAAGGCTGCAAAATAGCTTGAGATTTTTTGGGAGAGCATTTGTAGGTGTCTCTTTAAGACGTTTGATTCTGGGAATGTCAGCAATATGAAATATTATCTTCCTCTTGTCTCTTAGTGTCCGTCCAGTGGCGCGCTCTGACGCCATTCTTAGAAAGTAGTTCAAAATTCCAAGCGGTTCAGCTGTTCCAAAGAGTTTCATACGAAAAATGTATTGCCTTTCTCTCCAGAAGCCCCCCGCGGTTTTTACTCAAAAAATACTACGTTCAAGGCGGGCTGTTTGAAATGTACACCTACTGCTGTTAATTAGCGCCAAAGAATTGCTATCTTAGGGGAAAAGTCTGAAGGTGAATGAAGAAAATGTATTTTCAAGGACATTCGAGATTCCAAATTCTTGTAATTCCGCAAAAGATTCTCGCCTAATAACTAATAGTGATTTCCAAGGAGCCCCTTCACAACAGATACAAAAGATTTCCAAGTTGCGAGTTCTTTAGAGGAAAATATGACATCGAAATTTCTACCATTCAACAGTTTTCTGATTTCACGACAATAAAAATCTCCTCTTTTAATTTTGTATCACTTATTTGGGAAAAATTTCTCAAAATTTCTCATCTCCCAAACTTATTTGGGAAAAATTTCTCTTGAACTCATTTCCTTCTTTATTCATCGCTTTAACAAAATATTTCATTAGTTCAAGGTTGATGTGAAGTGGGGTCAAGAGAATCCGCCAAAGGCATGCACTTTACATTTGCTTTGCCCGAAATGAATTCATTTATTTAGGGCCACTCTTTGATTACATAGTGCTCCTCTGTTACTTTACCTGGTTGCCTAGTGCTCTGTTACTATCACACAGGCATAGAAAACAGCAATCAATAAATCAATAAATTCCCCTTGAAGACCAAGTAACAATGATATCACTTTAAACTCTGCGCATATGTGCCATTAGTGATTTTCGTAGCCGACGCTTCTGAGGATTACATCCATATTTTCAGTCGTTTTAAAAGAATCATATGAATGAACTAAGGGAATATATGGATTTTTACTCCGTTTGTGTAAGAGCAACAGCCTTCAAAACGAACTTGGACGAATCTATAAAGATACGATTTGGATTGTACGTTCATCCTAAGTCGTTCATTAGAGCATTAATATCTTTGTAATAACAGAGTACGTTTTCCCTACTAAAATGAGAAGAAAGCCTTTCATTTCTTTTCTTAAATACAGCCACTTTCGTATTTTCGGTCAAAACAGGGTGACCAGTGACTGCCTCTTCGCAATTCAAGGGTTTTTCCCGATTTTCCAGGTCTGAGAATATAAATTTTCCAGGTTCTTTTTTGCACATTACAACATATTTTCCCGCATATTCTACAGATTATGCAGTAGAGAAAAAGTTATATAATGCTGCAGGAAAAGCGGCGAAATTTCGACAGAAAAACTCTTATTGCCGGCCCTGTAAACGAAAAGTGGATAAATCCAGTTGCTAAATTTAGAAAATAAATCCACTAACACGCGGGGTAGTCAGAATCCATGTTTTGTGGGTCCTTGATACCGAAAACTCGCTTGACGGCAAAACGTCCGTCCATCTTTTGTCTACAGTGAACAAGCTAGCGGCTAAACCGTTCAGCCAATTTTCTTGAAAATTGATATTTCTTAATCGATCTAGCGATGTCGCGGCCCCTTAAATTTGAAACCGATATTTGAATTTTGGGGGGAATACTTCATATGAAGCCCTTGGAACATTTTCAAAATTTTCAAACATCGGCTGCATGGCTGCATCGTTTCTGATTAAATTTTGTTGTTGGATAGTGTGAAGGCCGTTTAAGAGACTAGTGCAAATCTCATATTCATTGAAAACCCGAATTTCTCGAAAATTGCAAAAGTGCAACATTTTCTCGCGTCTTCCTACAACTACAATTATAGAGATTTTTCTGTTAAAGAAATGAATAGATTTCCTTACAGATATATTTTGAAATAATGTCATGTTTAATTTTTCGAAAATATGAATTTTTTTGCCAAATTTTGTGCCATATATTGCCTTTTTTAATAATTTTTTCTTAAAAACGGCACAAATTTGTTTGATTAAATTTGGACCTTAGCGTAAAGGACGCTTAAGAGAATGATGCAGTCTCATTTGGCTGATATGCCCGATTTTTCGAAAAGTACAAAAATTAAAAATTTTTGTGTGCCTTTTTACAACTTCAATTGTGAGGATACAACTTTTTTCTTAATGAAACGTGTTCCACCAAAAACAGATCTTCAAATAAACTCCTATTGAAATTTTCGAAATTATAAGAATTTCAAATATAGTCGCGCGTTTCGAACTTCCTGCGCGTCGTGAACACAATTTATGACGTTTTTGGAAGCTATTGCTATTAGGTAATTGCCGAAGGTAATAAAATTAACTTCGAACTAACAAATTACTTCTTTACTTCAAGAAAGTTGGATCGCTGATTACGGTATGTTTCATTTGTAAAAGTTTGCAATGACTACTGTTCCAGGCTATCGAAATAAACGCTGGTATGCACCATACGCGCTTTGTTTGAATTGATTGGATATGGATATGCATCCACATGAAAGAAAAATTTACAAAATTGAGTACCATAAATTGGTACCAACATTTTAACTTTAATTTCATATTATTATCTGCACTGCCTTGGGGAACAAGGCAGCAACGGAAATAGTTTACTCGCATTTCCTGGCGCCCAACACCGTCAAGATCTCCACATGTTCATTTTCTTCGTGCTCATTGTCAATTCGGACACTGTCACTCTTAATCTCCGTTTAGGCTATAAGCAAATATAGCTTCGACTGCGCTATTCTACAAAAGAAGTTTAAATTCCCTTTGAATATTATGGATGTGATAACATGATCGTTTCGATCGGAAAAATAGCAAAGTGGTACCGTGGACGTCATCAAAGAAGAGGCGCGACACTTTTCGAAACGCAAACTTACACGTATTGTAGTAAATGTAGTATTATACTAAAAAGAAACTAATCGAAACTCATCTATTGAGTTCCCGGTGAGACGTTTGTTCCAAGAAATATCCTCTCATCCATGCACGTGCAATCCACAGGCAACCACACAGGTGCTATGTAGTGCTAGGTATTCTACTCATGTTGGGCCTATACAAGCGGCAGTTTTTGAAATTGCGTTATGCGTGAATCAAGAGCTTCGCAATCTTCAAGAAAACCTGACACTTCTCATACATACTTCGATTTTAAGACTCGCCATTATCATATACTGAGTTGAATTCTGTACTTTACTGAATACGATGCCGTATGTGAATTTGTGCTAAATGTTGGGGAAAATCTGAAAATAACGAAAAATTACGGTTTTCAAATCCAATTCCCGGTTCTTCCAGGCTTTTCCAAATTCCCGGATTATTTCCGGTTTCAAGGATTCCAGGCTCGCTGGCCACCCTGCAAAAGGTTCCATTTTTGCAAAAGTGACACTAGAAGTTCAGCCTTATATTTAGATAGATGATCTCAAACAAGTTCAGTGAATTCATTTTGCTCAATAAGATGAGGCGCGTATTGTGGGTTCTACGATCATATGTTGTATCACTCACTGCACACTCTGCATTCTGAATTTTCGTCGTCGTCAGCTGAAATGTCTTTCCATTCACATGACGGCTTAGAAGATGGTAAATTTTCAACGTGCTGAACCGACCGACGAGCTGATGACATATTTGAATATTCTATCTTACTTTTCTTCTTTTTCGAAAAGCCTTCAATTTTTGTAAGAAAAAAAATAAGTCTTCCAGGTGACTGGTAGATTTCTCCACTTTCAACTTCCAATCACCGCCATACAAAAAACAACGAACGGCGAAACACATACAGCTTAGCCGCCAAAACTGACAGTCACAGCATGTTTAGACGTTAGCAGTGTTTCTACCTTACAAATTAAAAAAAAGTGCTTATAAACCATGATACTCATTTCTTTCGTACCATTTAGGGCCAAATAACAAAAAATTGGGACGTGGTGGAAGATTGTGGAAGATTTTCACATACATATCTGATTTCTGTGCATTTGCAATGCAATAAGGAACAGCAGTTTACATCAATGTTTCCGAACGCATGTTGACCTATGTTATCAATACTCGCTGCACTCAGTGATGGTCTATTTTTCCTGTTTCACTATTTAGAACACCAGCAGTCTCCCAGCTTCCTAACAATAAAAAAATTGTTGCCTTGGTTGTAACACTGAATTCTTTTTGGAACGTCCGTAGTATTGTAACCAATGATCCTGTCTTCCAATGTTTTCACAATAAAAACACAGGAGGAGAGCATGCGCAGAAACAATCAACAAACATGCTATCAATAGGCAGGGCAAATGATTCTCCCAGAACCACTGAGATCATTAAAAAAAATATCCCGTGTCTTCGAGCTTTCAGAGAGAAATTATGATAAATTAAAATCGTTCAATTTTATACGGATCACCCTGTACTACATAACAATTCCTGTACCGAACTCCATTTGTTTTACCATTCTTCTTCGTGCTTGTCAGATGGGCCGTAAAGCAAGGTAGACACACTCTTCTCTCAAGTTAGACCTCAACAGAGGCAGCATTACTGCGCTTCACTGCCCTTGCCACATGCGCGCTGCACTCACGGGCAATCGAAAGTAAATACTTAATTGTAGTCACATACTTTTGATATTTTTCAGTTCGAATCCTATACTGTCTAGATACTTTTAATGTGGTGAAATTTTGAAGGCAGAGCATCCTCAAACAAGTTAGTAAAAACTATGTATTGCTATATGTTGTTTTCATGACTAATTATTGCATTTATTAATAGTTTTTCAATGCCCAATTACAATGCATCATGTCTGGTTCTTCGAAGGTCTTAAGTTTTATTTCGTCAGATTCTACTTGGTCCTACAAACACAAAGAAATGCGGTGTCTAGGGAGGAAACATTGAAAATTGGAAAATAAGCTCTTATGACAATTTTAAGTATATTTTGTCTAATAAACTACTTGGATATTCTGAATGGTTCAGCCGCAATAAGCACTCAAAAGTTGGTTTGAAAAATGCTTTCTAGGCAAATATTTGCATTGCAGAAGCATAGAAACACTGCAGAAAGATGTAAATTGTTCATTGTTTACAAAAGAAATAAATTTATTTGTTCAGAAAGAAAAATGAACCCGAAAATAAAAGCACACTCAGTTTACTCAATTCAACTGCTTTTTTTATTTCTTGGTTAATTTTTCTTTCTGCTGTAACAATCTAAGATCCCCACGAACAATTTAGATGCAAAGAACAAACATAACAAGGAATGGTATGAGTAGGAGATGGAAAAACAGAAGAAAGCGGTGTCGCGCACTAATAATTTTTTTTATAAATTAAAGAAGACGCGACAAAATCCCGATTTGAACGGTACGAATCAATAGCATTCATTTAGAGGCACATTTCAAAAGTTATCCGAAGCAAATCGCATCAGGGGTTTAAAAGATATGAGTGAATTTGAAAGTACACTTTTGACGATATTAGAAATTTACAGCCATTGTTATCATAAGAAAGGTAATGTAAAAGAGCGGTTTTTTCCTAAAAATTAAGAGAACGCGTAAAGCGATTGAAATGAAACTTTCGGGATTAACAAAGGAAATCACGCGGAAAATTATGACATTACTCGCAACTCCGAAAAATATCGAGGAGCTGCAGTAGAGATGCAAATTGAAATTGTATATTTGGAATTTGTACGAGAGAACGATGATGCGTCGCGCTGACGTCACAACTACGTCAAGACGCCGAGCGACGGAAATTAAGCAATTTTGGCGTTAATAAACATTAGGAAATCGTAAAAGAAATAGTAATACGATGTAAATTGATAATTAAAAGTAGTAATAAAGAGAAATAGCCTGGAAAAGACAGAATTCAGTAAAATGGTATGATACTTTTGGTAAAGACACGTAAGCGATCGGTAAATGTTCCAGAAAAAAAAGTTGAAGACACAACGCAACAATGACCGGGAAGATGATATGTAGCGAGCTCGAAGTCAGACGTGGGGAACAACGCTCCGAAAAAAGATAAAATTTTAGTATGCAATTGTGCGAGAAACACGGTGAACATGAATGGATATAGTGAGTTTAGGCAATGATGTTCGTAATAACAATGTGTAACGCGGAAATATTTAGTGTCGCAGTATATTCAATAATAGGACATTTTGGAGGAAATATAGCACGCGATAGACAGATAATCGCGTTACTAGTTGCGTAATGAAAATAGGATGATACGGGAATGAAAGGACATGCTAAGACGATATTAGCAAGTTCAAGAAATTTTTGGTAATGTGTGGGGGTGATGGAGAAATGCTGCGGGAGGATGGATTTGGAGGATGCTGCGTAATATACAGCGAGGACGGCGCGCAACAATGGTTTGCTGCGGATTACAGCGTTTTCGGCAAAAGGGAAGTTCATGAAACTTTTTTTTTTTTTTTTTTTGTTATGAAATTCACATTTTGAAGGAGAAGAAAGATTAAAATTAGCTTCTGTACAAGATCAAGTTCTGTCTTAACGTAAAAATAGATTCAATAGATATACAGGCAGAATGCGCATTCGGGTGTGAATGAGTTTATTTATAATTGTCAGTATGAATGGAAATATTTTGGATTTTGTGTCATGTAATTTAAGTGTATGTGTTTGTTTGTGTGTTTATTTTGTTTGTCGTTAAGTGTTTTATGTGAGTCATGGGAGAGCAACTACCCCAGTTGGTATATATTTCAACTGAAATAACGAACTAGCACAGGAATGAAAGAAAATAAATAACGGCGAACATCACTTGATTTGACATTAAATTAAACGAATGTAGTTTAATTGTTGCATGTAGCTAGTTAATGACCTACGCCCACGTGACCGAATAGTTGTTAGATCCTGTACAGGTCAGCCACAACCTCACACCCAGATTTTATGTGTAAGTAAGAAAATATCGGAGGTTCTGGTGGAGCAGCTAGTCGACGGGCAACCTTGGAGGTGGAAGCTGAGTATAACCAGGGCAATCGATAAGAGCGGGTTTTGGTTATTATATTGGCGTTGTAACGCCGGGCAATTATAAAGATTATAGTTGTTTTATAAGAGGAGGACGGTTCATTACACTGCTAGCCATGTTCCCTTTTTGACTGAAAACGTTCTCCTTATCAACTATACTTAAATTTATAAACAAACAAGACTTTACCTTCCTGCATCTGAAATAAATTCTTAATAGTCTATCAACTTCCCCAGGGCTCCTCAGCAAACTTCAACGGCGGCCTTTGGTATTCGTTTCTACTATTAGTGGCTCCACGCCTTTTTCTGCTGGAAGTTTTTTGACTTCCATTTCGTTTGAATTCTAACTAAAATTCCAAAATTCCTGTCCCTCCAACAAAATAATGTCACTTGATTATCACCAAACTGTGGACTCGCTGTTCATTTCTAAATCGCCCTTTTTACAATGAAATTATTAAGCTCACACCAACAAATCTCATTCAACGCTAACTGCCCAGTCAATCTATATCCAATTGCTATCACGACCAAAACTCATTGTGTTCCCTGTCACCACTTAGCATGTTCTGTTCTACAATTCATTTCTCCCCATTGCGAGTCACACATAGTTTTTAACTGTTTTTGACGTAAAATAAATAAATAAATGAAAAATAAATAAACAAGTGATAATGCCCGCCTTTCACTTTTCTTCATGTTCAGTCACATCCCAAATCCGTTTCCTCTTGCTAGTTTCTGCGCATCTCCCTTCAATTGTCCGGTATCTATGATTCTTCCGATTGGCTATTATCTGACCACACATCACAGTGTTCATTCTTTAATATCCAGTCATGTTTTATATTTATAATTTATATTGTATTCACCAAAATTCCTCATGTGTCCATTGATAAAATCAAACACTATTTCCCCGTTTTACTACATTAGCCACTTCCTTTCTCCTCCTTTTTTATTTTAATATTGTCATCAATATTGACCTCCACTGCTCCTCACCTATGTGTTACTTTAACTTTTTTGTGATGGTTTTTATAAAGACCCAGGATAATAGATTTTGCCACATGTCAGTTTATGGCACACTTATTCATCTAATTTGATTGGTTGGCATAGTGCTGGATTCAGAAAACAGGTATATCACGCTATTAGCCCAAATTTTTGAAAATCGACCCGGAAAACAAAAAAAGAAATTTGAAAAGTTGACCGGTTTGTTATGCTCCTGCATTCGCATAGTACAGATTGGAGAAATTACTGAAAACTATCAAGCAGAGCAGCCAGCTCCTTCAGACAGTGGTTGAATTCAAGCCAGCTATTTAGCTTGTGTTGAAAAGCTGCCTTCTTTTGGACTTGAATCCGTGTCTCCCAGTCAAAGATGCTCAGCCAACAAAATAGTGATGCTGCCACTAAGCCCTTCCAGCCAGGCCAATCAGAGAGGGGCCAACAAACATGAGCCTTTCTTAAAAAAACGTCTGAAAGCCTCTTTTAAAATTCAAAATTGAATTGCATCATTAAGCTGCTCCAATTATGCACACCTGATTGAAAACCAAAGCTAAATCACATCTTTCTTATGATGCTAGTCATTAGCAGTGATGAGAAAGACCTGTGGCCTCCTTGAGGATTTTCATTTTCCCTATCCAGCAGAGCACATATTTAAAGAAATTTGAACATAAATGCTTTTCTGATAAATAGAGGATGCATGAGAATCTCTGTAGTAGCAGTTGAGATAGAAAGCAATAAATAAAAGTTACAAAAATTGTCTCACTTGGCACAAGGTATGTTAAACAAATGGTGCAAACAAATCACATAATTATCTTTACCAACTTTGCCTTTCACAGCACAAACACCAAAAAACCTTTCATACATTGCAGAATTTGAAAAGAGACATACCTGGCCTCCATATACAACGAGCAGATGGAGCCACTCCACAATATAAGGCCTCACTCCACTTTCCAAAAAGATTGCGCACCACTTTACCATCTTCATTAGTTACAACACCAAACACTTCATGTCTCTTGGCTGACCAATAGCTAGCCTGCGAAAACATCAAAATATCACAATTATTAATATTGTGTTGCGATGCTGAAATTAGCATGGCAACATAAATACTTTCAGGACGTTTCTTGAGGAACTCATTAATTTAATACATATTTACATTGTACCTAACTTCTTTAACTTAATAATAATAATAATAATAATAATAACAACAACAACAACAACAACTATAGGAGGTACTGTAAACAACTTAATTCGGAACCAAAAGTGAAACAAAATGCTGGAAGAACTTAGTAAATGATGTGGAGAATGACCCCTGGGGAAAAGCCTATAAAATAGATATGGGGAAATTTAAACCATCCAACACAGCAGGACTGGAAGGCTCCGAGGGTGATGGTAATTATCAGATATCTTTTTTCAGGCAGAGAATGCCGGGTAAATAATATTCCTTCTGACTACCAAGTAAATTATCTCATGAAGGATGAAGTGGTACAAAGTATGATGAAGACCAAGAAGAAAACAGCGCAGGGTCCGGAAGGAATCCCAAATATGATCCTTAGTATAGTAGTTAAAGAATACCCTGAATGCCACCTGCATCGCTTCAATTACTGCCTCAAACTGGGGAAACTCTTTAAGGAATGGAAAATAAGCTAATCATCATATGGAAAGGAAACACACCGATTAAGCTGACGTCATCGTTCAGACCTTTGTGCCTTCCACAGTTATTTCCACAATTAGAGAGAAACATTACTTCAGGAATAAACTTCTCAATGAGACAATTTGGGTTTAGAAAGAGACTCTTGACAATAGTTGCTATTACAGAAGCAACCCACTAACCTGAAACAGCCAAAAAAAGGTTTTTGTGCTCTGGTGGTGATAGACATAAAAAACGTATTTTACTCTTTTGGCTGGAAAGACATAACACAGGTCCTGGTAGCTAGGATCCTGAGTACCTTGTGAGGATACTGGAGGAATACCTCAGAGAGAGGAAAATAAGATACTACGCATTGTCAAATGGATGCAGGATAGAGGAAGACAATACTTGTGGTGTCCCATAAGGGTCAAGACTGGGCCCACTTCTGTGGAATGTGCTGTATTAGATCTCCTGAATATTGGGCTTCCGAAGAACTTTCAACTCATGAGTTATGCTGATGACACACTGATAATATCACTATATTATCACGACTCTATTATGTGACGACTTGGAACTACAGGAAATGAAGACCAATGGAACACTGCATAGGGTGAAAAGATGGTTGGATTCAAGAAATCTCCAGATGGCGGTAGCAATAACAGAAGTCGTATTGGTTACAAATCGGAGAGCATTCCGCTCCACGGTGATCCGACTGGGAGAAGAGCATCTACGATGGAAACATCAAATAACGGGGGAGGGCTCATGCGCCTGGTCGACTTCAGCCAATGAGCTTCAGACACCAGTTTGCGTCACAATATTAGCGGGAATTTTAAATGCAGCCTCATCATTACAACATATTGAAACAGATTTATGAAGCATTTCTTTTAAATATTGCAACTTGTGCAACTTCGAAGCGATTTTTTTGGTTGGTTACCGCTGAAAATTGTCATTTTGTACCACTTTCAAAATGTTTCTTAACACTATTTGCTCTCCATGCAACATGGCGGTCAGCGTCCGGACTGGCTTTTCAAACGAAGTGCCCGTGCTGTGGTCGCGTGGTTCGTGACGCAAAATGGTGGTGCGCAGAACGAGCAAAAATCGGTGCGCCGGAGGAACTCGCCCATGTGTTTCCACCGTGGCAAATAACATATCTTTGTGTCGATTCGAGATTAAGTTTTGGACTCCATATTATAAACTAGTGGAGCTGAAGCAGCACGTACTTACTTGGCTTTGTACCTTGGCTCATGTGTGAAGTTAAGGCTTACGAACTATTATTATTACATTAAGGCAGGAAATTAATCTACAAGTGAAGACGGTCACAGTGGCGGCCAATGCATGACGTGAAGATATATTTATTATCGAGTTTGGTCATAGGGGCGAGTGTTCAGCCATTTTGGCACAAAACGCGATTGTTTAATTCAGTTGGATTTTGAAACCTGTAAACCGACAATGGAAACGCATAGTGGGAAAATTAGAAATGGGAAAAGAATCAGATTCAGAAACAATTTCTGTTACGATTGACGACGAGCTATATCAGAATTTGAAAGAATTCCAGGTATATGGAAAAACAATACTGTGGATGAGGGTGGAGATCAAGCTGTGATATGTATGGCAAGCATGTTGAAGATTCGTGTTTCTGAAGCCGTACAGAAAATGGCGGAGCCATGAGATCCTCAAATATTGCGTTTCTTAGTCGAAACAAACCGGAAATTAAAGAAAACGGAACAGTGAAAAAAAGACACAAGCATATAAATGCAGATATGCATTTGCAAACTTGAAGTCAACAGGCAAAATAAAGACAAATTGAAAATGCAAAGGATTTTTGATGGAATTACTAAGCAGAATAAAGAAATACTTTCTGAAACGAAAGAAATTAATTTTGACATAGATCGGAGATTAAATAAATTGGAAAGTGAAATGCCAAATACAAAATCCGAACTGCGAAAAATGGTGACCTAAATTCGCGGTGAAATTATTTAAAGTCGAAACCGCTAAAAAAAACTCCTAATTGGAAAATCGAGCGATTCAAAATGAAGAGAAAATTGAAGCTCAGATAATTCGGCAAGATGGTTTTAATACAAACATTGTAAGTACAATAGGTGAAAGAAAGGGGGTCGGTTACGAGCTTACAACGATTACCCATCTCGATCAGGTTTTTCGTCCAGTTTCCCTGATCCATTGAGCAAATGCTGAGATGGCCCCTTGTTTTGCTTCTGGATATAAATGTAACTTCATATTCTGTGCACGTCTTCTAGAATTCAGTGAGAAATACAATTATTCAAATTATCGTTTTCATGTTGTCGCGGCAGGAAGTAATAAGAGCCAAAATTTATTGCTTATTTATCTTTGAAAATAGATTTTATTACATGGGAGTTTTTTTGTTTTTTTTCCCTTTCAAAATTCAAAATTTATTGCTTATTTATCCTTGAAAATAGATTTTATTACATGGGAGGTTTTTTGTTTTCTCCCTTTCAAAATTCAAAATTTATTGCCTATTTATTTTTGAAAATAGATTTTACTACATGGGAGTTTTTGTTTTTTTTTCTCCCTTTCAAAATTCAAAATTTAAGTAGTATAAGACTTAGTGTAGGGATCACAGAATTTTGAAAATGTGCACACAATTCACTTTTCCCCATAGCACGTCATACGCAGTTTTTAACTGTTTTTTGACGTAAAATAAATAAATAAATAAATAAATAAATAAATAAACGATTTTCGCGGCAACAATGCGAGCAGATGAACAACGTGCAAGGATGCGTCAACGAAATAATTGAAGTACCGCAACATCAGTACGCGATTAAATAAAACAGAAGAATCTGTTAGTACTGCGAAAGAAAATATTACAGCTACTATTCAAAATTAAATAGAAGGAATATAGTTGAAGGAATTAGGAAGGGTTGAATGGATCGGGCGAAGAAATTAAAGAAAAATTGCGGATTTAGAGAAACGATTATGCGTCTCGCAAAGATCAACAACATATGGTAACGCATACGGTAATGTAGCGTTGCCAAATCAAATAAGATATCACGGGGAATCTATAGAGCTATTCATTTTTAAGAGCGTTGGAAAATTATTTTTTTGTTAATAATATTCCCTAAACAATACAATTAAAAATTTAGTGGGAGCGCTCTGTTCTAAGGCAGAGAATTGGTGAAAAGCATTAACACCCAGCCCGAATAATTAAGCAGAATCGCGCGCTAAATTTCCAGATGGGATATTGGAATCAACATCATAAATTGAAATTGAAATACAGGTTAATGGGGGAAAGATAGAAGACTGGAGGAACCAGAAAGCATGTGCGATTTTGTAACGCACAAAGTTAGTATGCTCGAAATGTGTAGCAAAGATTTCAATTCTATTGAAATAATTCGCATATTAAATCGCCAAAAGTCAAACGGGATCAGAAATATATTGTGGAACAATACGCCGGAAACAATCATCGCGCTAGTTGAAAGAGTAAGTCGATTAGATCAGACGAACGAAAGCGACAATGGAAATGACGCCTACGACGTAAGAACGCGGAATCGACGTATAATACATCAGTTACCAAATCAATTCCAAAGAGGGAAGTTTAAAAATGAAAATATGTGTGCATTGGAAGTAGTCAAAGGATAAAGCAAAAAAACTAAATCGCAGTGCGATTATTTCAAGCCGAATACGGAGCAACGGGAGAGCAGTAATGCAGCCACTTCTAACACTGGAAAGAATTGAGACAATGTTAAAACTACAATGGAGGTGAATACAAGCTAGTGTGGATTGGCATTTTACATTCTGAAAAATAATCACGTTTGGAAGGGGGGCAAACAATAACGAAGAACTGCAGAAAATTGTAGTCAAGCGTCGCCGTATCAGGGACAATTCAGGGCGTCGCCAAATCAGGGACAACGCGGAGATGAAGGGGGGAAACCAAGCATGTGTTGGATTTTACACGGTAGCTGTTACGGGGTTTATGCTGAAGCGCTAATTGATACCGGTGTCCGAGGAATTAAAAAGAAAACGGGAGAAGACAGTGGAGTTGCCGACTCGAAAGTTAAGGGTCGTTATGGCAAATCGGAGAGCGGCGAGTATCATTGGCAAGCAAATTTGGATTGGGCCTGTCAAGCCGTCGTTGACGTAGGTACAGGAGTTATTAGGCGAGATTCGAGCGGCTCAGTTGGAGGTGGTTCAGTAGTCGCGGACGATGAGGCGATGACCGACGGAAACGAGCTACAGGCTCCTATAGAAAAGATCTTCGAATATATTGGAAAGGCCGCAGAGGGAGGCACAGACGAAGCCGGAGGAAACTGTCAGGGAAAGATGGAGCAACTGTTTCGATTGATTGATTATTTAGTGTTTAGAGGGCGCTTCAACTGCTAAGGTCATTGGCGTCCATGACAAAGTATTTAAAAGGGTAGATTGAGTAAGTTTGCAAAAGCAACTTACCCGCTAATTAAAAGCATGAACATTACTTAAAAGGGCATGAATCCGCAATAGTGTACGACTAAATAAGGCAGAAGGAAAATATAACAGACTCGTAAAATTTATCATAAAATGTAAAATTGGCTGTAAAGGGGCCACGAAACAAACTACATAATATATTGTCCATGCCACTCAAATAAAATTACGTATTCCACTTTCTCTCAAAAAACAAAAGAGTTTTGAGAGTGCAGAATCGTCGTCCCCAAGCACCTCCCGTAGCGAGTTGCCCAGGCTATGCCTTCGTCGGCTGTCATCGAATTTTGTGCAATGCAGCAGGACGTGTTCCACAGAAAGAACCGTTCGGCATGTGTCACAGATGAGAGGACTTTCCCCTCGAAGGAGGAAACTATGGGAAAAGTGGCAGTGTCCAATACGAAGGCGGGGTTAAAATTACTTCCTCGCGCCTACAGAAGCGGGATGAGGAGCGCCAAGGATTTACGGAATTCTTAATCGCGCTAAGTTTAAAAGTAGTATTGTGCCACTCTGTTTGCCACGCTCTAAGTACGGATCGTTTCAACGAAGCCTTAACATCCGACAATGGTACAGCAGGGATGTCAATGTGTATCCTACGGGTCGCTGATTTCGCCGCTCGGTCGGCCAGCTCGTTCCTGTGATGTTCACTGGCCTGGAACCCAACTAAGGTCCGGGTCATAGTGGCAAGACCGAAGACGATGAATGAGGTTCTGAACTGATTTTATCAGGTAGTCTGACGACGGGCGTGAGACTGCTTGAAGGGAGCTGAGAGAGTCAGAACAGAGAACAACACGCCGCAGCCTCGCTGACTCGATGTATTTCAGGGCCTCCAGAATTGCATACATCTCAGCAGTAAATACACTGCACTGGGAATGTAGTCGATATGATTTGGTGGTCTTGATACAATAAAACTACATGCCACTGCATCGTTGCACGACAGAACCATCTGTATATAAGAATAGATGGTCGGGATAGGCTTCCTCATAGCCTGAAACTGCATCTGGTAAACCAGAGGACTAGCGATATGTTTGGAAAGATTGGAGAGTATGAGGTCAATATTGGGGAGCAGAAGCTTCCAAGAGGGGATCAGGTCGCTTGGGGCTTTACAGGAGTGGGAAGTTCGACATTAAGTCCCCGCAAAAGATTTCTTAATCGTATGCCTGGGGGCTGGGGTAGTGATGTTCGAAGTATGTACGATGATTCATATTTTGGGTGGATAATAATTCGGCGACACGGATGGCTATGGAGACCCGACACTTTAGCTCCATAGGACGATAATAGAATAGCTCGCCTTCTTTCCAGGATGGCTCCCCGCGTCAGTTAGAATGCACTCAATTCGGCTGGTGCGGTATGCACCTGTTGCAAGGCGGATACCAGCGTGGTGAATGGTGTTAATGGGCCGAAGAGTGGAAGGGGCTGCCGAACCATACACTTCACTACCGTAATCCAAAACTGAGCGGATGAGTGATTTATATAACCGCAATAGGGTAGTGCGGTCGGCTCCCCAAGACGTACCACTCAGCAATCGAAGAAGATTGAGGGGGGAGACGCATCTCGATTTTAGTGTGCGGATGTGAGCACGCCACGTTAGGGACTTGTCAAACGTAAGTCCCAAGAACCTGGCAGAGTCGGCGAATGAAAGCGGATTCCCTCCCAGGTAGAGAGCTGGATCGCTGCAAGTGATATATTCGGCAGAAGTGTACACCAGTAGATTTACTAGGCGAGAATTTAAAACCTGTTGACAAGCTCCATTCATGGAGCTTGTTGAGCACCAGTTGAGTTGCCTCTGGATCACACTGATGCTACTGGACGAACAATAGATGGCAAAATCGTCCACAAACAGCGATGCCTTTACTGGTTCTCGCACGACCGACGCTATACTGTTTATGGCAATGGCAAACAGAGTGACACTTAGCACCGACCCTTGGGAATGCCGTTTTCGAGAGGGTGGCTGCTAGACAGTTTGTCACCAATGCGAACTCGGAATGATCTGTTCGATAAAAAATTTTGGAGGAATAAGGGGAGCTTCCCCCTTAATCCCCACGAGTGCAGGGTTCGCAAAATGCCATACCTCCAGGTGGTGTCGTAGGCCTTCTCTATGTCAAATAGTACGGCCACAAGGTGTTGTCTCAGGACGAAAGAGGTTGATATTTCGGTTGCCAAAGTGACAAGATGGTCCAAGGTTGACCGGTGTTTCCTGAAGCCGCACTGGATTGGTGTGAGCAGGTTTCTGCGCTCCAGGGTCCAGACCAAGCGCTGGCTTACCATCCGTTCCAATATTTGCACAGGCAGCTGGTGAGAGCGAGGGTCGGTAGCTCGATGGCAACGACCGATCTTTTCCGTCCTTCAAAGTGGAATGACTATGGCTTCTCGCCATTGAACAGGAATGGTGTGCTCTTCCCAGATACGATTAAACAAGAGGAGAAGGGATTGCATTGCCTCATCAGGAAGATGTTGTAGCATTAGATTATGTATCCCATCAGGACCTGGGGCAGTTCTTTTCGCCAATGCAAGAGCGCAGCGCAATTCCGACATGGAAAAAGGGATGTTGTAATCGGCAGTCTCTCTGGAGGAGAATTCCAGCGGACGACACTCCATCCTCTCTTTGATCAAGAGAAAATCAGGAGCGTAGTTCGCCGAGCTTGACATCTGTTCATAGTACGTGGCAAGTTCCCTACAATCTCATCTGGAGAAGTGATCATTCCACCATTTTGAGAAGACATGGCACCGTGTTTGGAGAAGAGTGTCCTTTTATCTGGCGGATTCTTCTCCATATCAGGCGTGGTGGCGTGTAGCAGTTCAGGGAGGAGACGTATGCTCTCCACGATTCCTTTTTTCTCTCTACAATTATTCTCCTTGCCCTCGCCCTACATCTTTTGTATTCGATAAGGTTGTCCACAGTTGGATAATGTCTAAGACGTGCATGTGCCTTTTTTCGGGCGCTGACCGCTCTAGAGCAGTCCTTATTCCACCAAGGCACAGGGATGTGTCGTGGACAGCACGCAGACTTCGGGATTGCAATGGTGGCTGCGCGAAGAACGGCGTCAGTGAATTGGGCGACTAAGGCATCAACGTTACTTGAACGGTTCTCTGGAATGTTTATTTCCTCGCTGAATGTATTCCAGTCAGCTCGATGGATTACCCAGCGAGGTGAACGGGTAGCGTCTAAACTAGGAATATTAAAGCGTACCATGGTAGGAAAGTGGTCACTCCCATGTAAAGTCATCAAGAACAGTCCACTCTAAGATGGTAGATAGAGATGGACTGCAGAGTGCCAGATCTATTGACGAGGAAGTGTTTGACGCTGTGGAAAAATGTGTATTTTCCCCAGAGTTCAGAGAATTAGGTTCTGCTGGTCAATAATATTTTCGATAATAGTACCTCTGGGGCATGACCTCGTGCTACCCCAGGCGGGATTGTGGGCATTAAAGTCACCCACAATAAGAAAAGGGGCGGGCAGCTGAGAAACAATTTCTTCAAGTTCCTCTTGTGACACGGCTTGGCCAGGAGGAATGTATATATTGCACACCGCCAATGAAAAGGACGGCAGATATATACGGACGCATACAGTTTGAAGGTCGGTTCGAACGATATGTTCCTCAGAAAACAGATGGTCTCGGGGGCGGGCAGCTGAGAAACAATTTCTTCAAGTTCATCTTGGTCAAACCGATAGGTTTGGAATCCCGCAGGCAGAGGGGGTGGTTAGGAAGAAGATGTGTTTCCTGGAGACATACTATAAATGGTCTGTGGCGGGAGAGTATGAGCTTCAATTCTTCTAAATGTATGCGAAAACCGTTCAAGTTCCATGAGAGAGCCATTCAAGGAAATTATTATTTCTTTGGTGCCTTCTTTTTCTTTCTCACCTTCGAAAAAGAAGAGCTCTTGAGGTGCTCCTCATCCACAGCAGTCGTCCTGACTGCTGCTGGATAAGGTCGCCTGTGTCAATGGGGTGTCCCGGTGTTTTGACACAGGTGACCGAGATCTAGAAGGGTTGGAAGATCTTCCAGTGTGAGTCTCGGCAGTGGGAGGAGGACGAGACTTCGGCGACGGATTTTGAGTTGGTGTCGATTTCTGATTGGAATCAGTTTCTATAGGGAGCTCAGTAGAAGTTTTCGGTGGCTGGAGTTTTTTGCTGTTTATTTTGTATTTGGTTGGTATAATAACTTTTCCCCCTTGGATACAGGCCGTATCTTCAGGGAAGTCTATAGGAGCAACCTGGCAGGAGAAATGCGCTGCTGGGGCTGGAGTGCATTGGGTTTGGCAGCTCACGGTTACCACCGGGGGCCTAGCTTTTAAAGTGCTGGAAAAGGATCGTGACATGTCTACTAGATTCCTTGCTTGGAATCGACGCTTCGCCTCAGGGAAAGAAACTTTTTCTGTCACTCGTATCTTTTGGATTTCCCTTTCACGGAGATAGATTGACACTGGTTGAAATTGGCTGCATGGTTGCCTTCACAGTTAAGACAGTGCGGTGGTCTGTCGCGGGTGTGGTCGTGCGCTGGTGTTCCGCATTCCGCATCGCGCTAACCGACATGCAGCGTTGCTGAGTATGACCAAACCTTTGGCAGTTGAAACAGCGCAAAGGGTTCGGAACATATTGTCGCACACGGAGGTTGTAAAACCAGTACTTATTTTTCCGGAAGGACGGACGGTCAAATGTAAGGATCAGGGTCGAAGTGGGGATTAATTTCCCCTGCTCCTTCCGTCTGATCCTATACACTTCAGTGACTCCAAAACTCTCAAAGAAGTTCGACATATCTTCATCACTTTCAGAAGCAAAGTCCTCGTGGTTTACCACGTCTTTGCACAAGTTCAAAGTCGGGTGATTCGTGACTACCACCTGGATACCGGCAATCTGCTTGGTTTTTTGAATTTTTCCAATTTGTTCGTCGGTGCGTGCTTCAAATAGAATGGTACCATTTCTTTGTCGCACGACCGCTTTGAGCTTACCAAACTCGTCTTCAATGGCTCGCGCCAGACGGCACAGTACTTATGCTTTTAAAAGTTTTCCTTCCTCGGCGCATGCCATGAGGAGAAACGGGGCTTCTTCGGTTGATCATCTTTGCGAAAAACTATTCAAATCGATAGTTCTATCAAAATATCTCCTCTTCCTTGCGGAGGAGGGCGGGGGGTTTATTTTCTGCTCCATAGAGCAGAAGGCGGTCCATCTCCGTGCTCCCCACCCACCATGGAGTCCAACAAGGGGACACCCCACTGGGGTGCCAGGGTTGGCACAGAGATATAGTAGGGAGATGTCACAGCGCTGCCCCGCCGTGGATCCCCCCGCTCACCCTGGAGTTCAGTACACGACCTAGTCCAAGCCGGTTGATCGGGAGTGGTTAGCTCCGACCGCCCGTCTAGAAGAGTCCGTAGCCAAAGCAAGTGTATTGAGACCTACAGGAATGTTCCCAAAAATACGTAAGAGCACGTATCCTAGATACCAAGAAAGAATAGCACGAGGAGAGTAATTGGGAAACAGACAGGACCCTCAACCGCCAGGACATACATTCCCTCCGACACGGGTCGCCATGCACGGCAAACACATGGGTGGGCGTTCAGCATACAGAGGGGGCCAGTGAAATAGAAGAGGGAGAAGAAAAGAGAAAGGATTAATAAAGGAACGAGAATGATATATGAGGAGAAGAAAAATGTCTGGTGAAAGAAAAGAATACTTGAGAGCCCTCTCTGCATCCCCCCGTCAGGACGTGGACCAACCCACCTCGACGGGCAACTGTTTCGAAAGAATGGACATTTTTGGAGAGTCGACAGATCCGATTAAAGAATATAAATTCGAGTTTGAATTTAAGGACGCGAGTCCATTTGCTACAAAGCAGTACCCCATACCGCGAGTTTACAGGGAGCGCGTAAAAGAATAATAGAGATGGAGCAAAAAGGTGTGATTAAGAAGCTAATAACTCCTTAAGACATCCTCTCGTCGTGGTAATTACGAATGGAAAGCATTCGACGGTGTCTTGATGCTCGGAGGTTGAACGAGGTTATAAATTCCCCGTTATGAGACATCATCCACAATAAACGAAATGGTCGACAAATAAGGCGGAGAGAAAATATTTAGTGCTGTTGGTCGGCGAATTGTCAGATTGAAGTGGAACCAAGTTGTAGGATATATACCTGCTTTAAGTTGCAAGGGAGAATTTATTCATTCGTTAGGCTATCGTTTGGATTAAAAAATTCAGGAACAACATTAATACGTTATTTGGATGATGTGATCTCGCCGGAACTAAAGAAAACTATGGTCATGACCGTAAATGACATCGTTTTATTTTCGCCTTATTTGGAAACGCGTTTTCATAGTTGTTCACGATTTTTAGAACTAATAATCTAAAATTGAATATCGAAAAATGTAAATTCTGTCGGACAAGAGTACAGTTTATGGGTCACCAAATATCGAGCGAATGCATGGAAATCCAGGAGAGCAAACATGAATTAATACAAGATCTACCTCCAACAAGAAACATCCGTAGACTGCGTCGCTTGTTTGGAATTTGTAATTATT
The DNA here is from genome assembly GCA_964035755.1 of Teleogryllus oceanicus. NCBI lineage: Eukaryota > Metazoa > Arthropoda > Insecta > Orthoptera > Gryllidae > Teleogryllus > Teleogryllus oceanicus. Next base: position 16,979,197 of record CAXIVR010000003.1, read on the forward strand.
AGGCCAGATTCGTAAAGAACTATTCTACCAATGTCGCCATTACTGCATTTGTTGAGGAAAGTGGGATGAACAATGCAAGAGGCGTTTAAAGAATTTCGAAGGGCATTTGAAGATACGTATGTAGTACGATATCCGAATTTTCGTCATCAGATTTACCTGCAAACAGCAGTGGAATTGCGTTAGGGGAGGTTTTGGTCCCAATTGAAGAGTCGTTTATTTGGACGGTCGAACTTTAACGGACCATAAAGCGTTGGGTTTTTTAATGAGAAGCCACACAAACAACGAGAGGCTGTTGCTGCGGATCCTACGGTTATAACAGTTCGATTTTGACATCGAATATTGTGAGAGACTGAAAATGTATTACCGGATTATTTGTCGAGAATACAGGTCAAAGAAAAGAAATCGTGGCGTGGGAGGGATATGCTGGGAGCAATCAAAGTATGTGATATTGATCCAAAATTGACGAAAGACCAAGTCGTTAAGATGCAACATTAAGATCAGTATTCTCGCGAGGTAAAGAAATTGGTGAAGAATCAAGAATATGACGCTATAGTAATACCTAAGGCACGTGATCGCAGCCCGGGGTGTTGGCGAATTCACGATGATGTGGTAATGAGAAAGGTTGGAAGGCGAGTGCCTTTCAAATACGGATTCCGGAAAAAGAATCGGAAGAAATTTGTATGATCATTATGGCCATTTTGGAGGAGGGAAGATTGCAAGAATTTTAACAGAACAGTGTTACTGGCCAAATATGAGAAGAGACGTTCGTCGGATTATTAGGGCGTGCGGCGTATGTCAGAAGACGAAACAACCGAATCAACGCTACTGAGGCGAATGGTATGCTATTTTGCCGGAAATCCCGAGAGAATTATACGCCGTTGATTTATATGCACCATTACCAAAGACGAAATTTGGCATCCAGTATATTTTTGTACAATTGGACGTTTTCTCGACGTTACTGCAGATCTAACCGAGCCGAAAAAGAAATGCAGGCAATTGAAAACGAAATTCAAGCAATCAGGCAAATGAGAAAAAAAAAGTTGAGATGTATGGAAGGCCCAAATGAATACTAAGCGATAGAGGATCGCAATTTATCAGTGATCGGTGGAAGAACGAAATAGAAGTGCTAGGGATTACAGTTCATTTCACGACAGTGAATCATCCCCAAAGCGACTCCAGTGAACGCGTGATGATGGAGCTGTCACAATTATTTAGTTTATGTATTGGAAAACCGCATTCGAGTTTGGTTTGAAGTTGTTCCTGTGCTGAACGAGGTTTTAAATGCTGTGCCGCATGTGAGTACCTTGGGAAAACCATTTCAAAGAAAAAAAAGACGAAACCCTTTTGACAACTTCAAAATTCCATCGGAGGTTAGCGGCGTTTACAGGATTTCGGCGAAAGATAGAATAATTTATGATGCGTTGAAGAAAGCGGCAAAGAAGAGAAAAGGCTCTCAAAAACAGTTTTCCGAGCGGCTTACAGAATAGGTGACTTCGCCGGAACAAAAATTGTTTTCGAAATTTTTCCCACTCTAAGTACGCTTAGTGCGTACGATCGTGAATATATTGACTAACAACACAGTTGTGCTAGAAGATAAAGGAGAAGTTGTGCGTGAAGATAAGGACTCATAATTTCAATAATGTAAAGCCGTATAAAGAATTAAAAAGGTTCATATAGTAAAAATATAACCTTTAATTTGACACGAATATTGTACAAAGACTAGGTTAAGGTTTTCTTATGTGTTATAGAAGGAAGAGTGTATTAATTATAAGCAATTTTAGTTTATAAGAGTTAAGGGGCACGCCGAAGTGAACGAGTGTGATTTTCGGCGCATAGGAAAAGTAACAAACGTGTGAAGTGTGAAGATCGTGTGAGTGTGATAACGAAGTAATAAGGTGTAAACGGCAGATAAGTGAGTCAGACAGAAACGTCATAAAAGGTGTTATTGTTAGGGTTAAGAATGAAGTCAACTAAATCGCGGACGATGCCGGCGATGTACTGACGTCTTGGTCGGAAGAGCTGTGACAATCCGTTCGGATATGCCAACAATTATTTTAATATGTAAATATTTGTACCCGATAGCGACATTGTGACTTGTAAACTATTGAAGGAGAGATGAAAATAAAACTTTTCTAGTTAAATTAATCCAGATCTGAGAAAAATGTTCAATAATAACCATGACAGTCCGCCAATTAAGAAAAAGACCATACAAATTACATAAACATTTGTTTATATATTGTACTTTGGCGACTAAAACGTAAAAAATAATCTAATGTGAAAGACAGTTGAAAGGGCGAAGTCGAAAGATTAATGGCATAAAATCCACTTAAAAAAGGATTAAGGGTAAATAAACAAATTTTGGGTGGAATGGTATTAAAACTATTTTTCACGGCAGGAGAAATGAGTGACAAATAACATTATTAATAAAATGAACAATAAAGGAAAATAATTCAGAAGCGTTACGAAATGTCGATAATTCAGAAGCGTTACGAAATACGAAATTGTTACGAAAAGTCATAAGGCAGGCTAAAATCATGAAAAACGATCAGGATATTTTGAACTCAAGTAATAAAACTAAAGCAATGTGGAATATAATAAATAATACTACCAAATCAACTAGAAAACCCGTAGAGAATGTTGTTTTAAAATATAACGATATAAATGTGCACTAAGGTCTTCAGGCACAAAATCAAAAATAGACAGTTCACTCAAAATTTTAGACACAATGTTCGTTTCCGAAACTTCTTCCTATGAAATTCTTAAAATAATCGGTAAACTAAAAAAGAAATATTCGTCCGGTTTAGATGAATTCCCGGATTCTTTGTTAAAGACTTGTGCGTATGCCATTATACATCCGTTAACTCACATATTTAATGCATCTTTATGCACTGGAACGTTTCAGATATTTTCAAAACAGCTAAAATTAAGCCGCTTTTCAAAAAGGCAACAAAAATGAAATTCAAAATTATCGCCCATTTCTCTTCTATCAGTTTTCAAAAATATTAGAGACTTTTTACGTACGAATGGAAACCTTTCTCACTAAACACGACGCGCTTTCAGATTGCCAACATGGATTTAGAAAATCAAAATCAACGGAAACAGCTATATTTTCTTTTCTTAAAGATGTCGCCTCATCATTAGATCAAAACGAGGCACCTATTGGATTATTTTAGATCTTTCAAAGCTTTTGACGTCATTGATCATGACATTTTACTTTCCAAATTACCTTCATATGGAATTCGTGGTATTGCTCTAGATTGGTTATGTTCGTCCTTAAACAACGATCTCAGGGGTTGAAATCCCTTTACTGGAATGATGGAACATTACGTACGCACCTTTCCGACTCTTTGCCCGTTGCATGTGAGTTCCTCAAGGATCGATTTTAGGCCTATTCTGTTCCTACTTTACGTAAACGATATGCCCTCGACGATTCAAAACGGAAGAACGGTTCTCTTTGCAGATGATACGAACATCCTTTGCAATAAAGAAACCGTAAATAGTACAATATCAGATGTTTCAAATTGGTTCCGAAATAACAAATTAATAGTAAACGAAAAGAAAACGGTTGTAATGCAGTTTTCCATTTCAAATAAACAATTGTGCTCCATTGAAAATGAACAGTGTACCATTGACTGATGTTAAGGCAACAAAATTTTTAGGTCTCTCAATTCAGTCAAACCTTAAATGGAACGTCCATTTAAATGAATTGAACACACAATTAAGTTCTTTATGCTCGCGTTCAGAATTCTTGCAAATTCAGTCAGCCTTCATACTGCTCGTTGTGTATACTTCGCGAATGTTCATTCCCGCCTGAGATATGGCATAATATTCTGGGAAATACATCTTATAGCTCCCAGACTTTTAGATTACAAAACAGATTGTACGAATAATACCAAATCCCCCCCACGTGATTCATGTAAGCCTCTCTTCATTAATCTAGGAATTCTACCATTACCGTGTCTTTTTTTTTACGAATCAGTGGTTTTGTAAAAATGACTTGCTCAAGAGGGAATATTTTTCAGAAAATGCAGAAGTCTATTACTATAACACTCGCGTAGAAATCATATTCATCAGGGGACAGTATCAACAGCTCATTACAAAAATTCACATACAATACATGTACATTATTTTACAACACTTTGCCAGATGACATTAAGCGATTAAATTCAATAGAAAAGTTTAAATCCCAAGTGAAATCGTTTCTGCTGCATAACTGTTTCTATACAATTAGAGACTATACTGAGCATAACAAGAAAAGTAACATTAATTTTAACAATGATACATAATGCATTATTTACCATTTGGACTGTATAAATGAGTATAAACAACCTGTAACAACTATTGTACTACAGCTTCGGTCAATGACCCCATCTCGATCAGGTTTTTAGTCCAGTTTCCCTGATCCATTGAGCAAATGCTGAGATGGCCCCTTGTTTCTTCTGGACATAAATGTAACTTCATTTTCTGTCACGTCTTCTAGAATTCAGTGGGAAATACAATTATTCAAATTATCGTTTCCATGTTGTGCGGCAGGAAGTAATAAGAGCCAAAATTTATTGCTTATTTATCTTTGACAATAGATTTTATTACATGGGAGTTTTTGTTTTCTCCTTTCAAAATTTCAAAATTCAAAATTTATTGCTTGTTTATCCTTGAACATAGATTTTATTGCATGGGAGTTTTTGTTTTTTCTCCCTTTCAAAAATTCAAAATTTAAGTAGTATATGAGTAAGTGTAGGGATCACAGAATTTTGAAAATGTGCACACATTTCACTTTTCCCCATAGCACGTCATACGCAGTTTTTAACTGTTTTTCTGACGTAAAATAAATAAATAAATAAATAAAAGCGTCGACATACGGAAGCAATAGGAGATTGTTTTAGTCTCCACTTTATCCAATGGTAAAATAATACAGGAGAATGTTGTCAGCATGGAGAACAGTAGGAGGCGGCAAAGCGTATAGGTCGCTGAATCGCAAGTAGCGATTGTTTTTCTTCTTCTTTTTACCAAAAATGAGGATTAACAGTGAAAGTTTTATGAAATGAGTGTGTAGATCATGAAGTCATGGCGAAGATCTGGAATAATGGACAGAAGTGGTTCCTGATTCCTGAATGGTGATGGAACAAGGGATGGTGAAACACAAGCTTGGCATCGCTACAGTAAACGGAAGTGAATAACTTTGGAATTCTTAAGGGTAAAGAGAAGTGAATAAACTCGAAATTAAAATCAGAAGGCTAAGATTGTTTAGCGAATAAAGGGAGAATTAAATTTTAAAATTGAATGGCCTTAATAGCACACAAGCTTAGTAGAAGGGTTGGCATGAATGAGTTGTTGAATTAATATAATGTAAATATGCGGAAAGGTCTATATTTCAGGATTGTTATTCTTCAGGGTGTAATCTTTTCATCTGTGTATTTTATTGTTTTTGTGCAGTGTATTGTTCTGGTGTAGGTCAAGTGATGATGGGAATAGGTAATGAGAAACGAACCATATTTGCTTAAGAGTAAAATAAATCAGGGTTGCACCGATTATTGTGGTCGCAACATTGAAAATTTTGAGTTTTTACTTTCTCGCACTTTTTATTTATTTAGGTATGAGACAAAGTTTACTACGAAACCAACACACGCAACGTATCCCCATAAAAATCGATGAGAGCATTCCACATCCCGTATGGGGCTTCGCGAACCTCAACCTCAAATAAATTTCTAGACCCAGTGGATTAATTAATTATAAAAGAAAGAAAAGTAATAGTCGTAGAGTTGTAAATTGTTTACGTTATCACCCAGTTTAAGCAACATTGTTATTTTACCAAATAATAAATTTAAAGTAATGGTCGTAGAATTAATCTAAATGTTACGTGGCTCACAAGTGAGGGGGCAAAGAAATATATCAATTATTATTAAATAATCCATACGAAAGCAGTACCAGATACCACAACTGCGGTAGTTATGTAATGCTGCGCAAAAAACGGGGAATTTCCGGCAGAAAGACTCATATTACAGGGCCCTGGCAACAAAAAAGTGGATAAATCCAGTAGCTATATTTATAGCTATAAACCCAGTAGCTATATTTAACATGTGGTGTAGCCAGAATCCATATTTTGATGGTCCTTGATACCGAAAAATCGATTGTCGGTAAAACGTCTCACGTCTGTCAACGCTAACGGCTAAACCGTTCATCCGATTTGCTCCAAAATTGATATTCCCCGATCAGAGCGATGTCACGGCCCCTTGAATTTAAAACCAGTTTTAATTTTCGGGGGTACTTTACAAGAAGCCCCAGGGACATTTTCAAAATTTTCAAAAAACACCGAAAAAATTCAAAATTTTTTCGGTGTCATCCTACAACTACAATTATTAAGACAAAAATTTTTTCTTAATGAAATGTGTTCATGAAAAATAGTTCTAAAAATAATGTCATGTTGAATTTTTCAAAAACATGAGTATTTTTTACTAAATTTACACTCAAACATTAAAAGAACGAACGCTGATCTGCCACAAGCATTAACTGTGTGTTCATTATTTGTTCATCAACTTTCATTGTTCAAGGTGTTCATTTTTTTTGTTTTTGTTTTGTGATTCGAACTTGATAGTAGTTTCATCACAGGGCACAGGTAAGTCTATGAGTGCACAGTTATAGTCAAATTTGGAAAGGCCATAACTGTGTAAACAAGCACATTGCCACAGAAGTAGATAATTTATTCACAATGTGGTCTCTACTTTTATGTACATAGCATAGTAGTTACTTGGTAGTTATGTGAGCCCATCAATGCTTTCCTGCAGAATTTTTGCCTTCAATATACCTGAACTATCATGCTGTTTGATCAGCTTAGTAGTTCTTGGCCCAAGTGTATTTTAGCATATTTCATTGAAGACCATGCTTCTAAGGCACTTTAAGGACAGTTAAAATGCACCAAACTCAAAGCTTAGTTTCATTTAAATAGTATATTGAAACCAAATATTATTTAATTTATCCTGAAATACCAGTTAATTGTGTTTGGGACAAAAGCTACAGGCATTTGAAGACAAAGAAAATATTTAAAATTCTTTGGGGTACAAAACTCCTGTTCAGTTACTTCTGTACATTTCCTCTCAGTTACCATTAAATTTTGGCAGGTTTTCACTACTAGTAATTTACATCAATTATTCTTAAGATGATATTATTGGTTTTATTAAATGTTGTCAAGAATTTAAGATTGATGTTCAATAAAAAGTAATCTTATTATTTTTCAATTATAAGTATAATTTTAATCCTATAATCCTGTCTTGCCCAAAAATAATTTTTTTCTCAAAATATAATTACAATTACTTACTTACCTTAACAAATGTGAGTTTACAATTAATTGAACCATTAGTAATGCGAAGTTCTCCATATTGATCAACCCAACGCTGACCTCCAAATAAATTGTGCACACAAGTAGTAACTTTGTTCCATCGGTAATGATCTCCAGTCTTCGGTAATTTTACGTTCACCATCCCTGAAATTAACCACTGGCATTAGGTATTTAGAAATTAATGTACCTGCTCTAAGATTAGTTCAAAGTAAAAAGAAGAGGAATGAGTCAAAGAAAATTCAAATCAATTTCACTCAAAATAAATTTCTTTAAATGCTTTATTAATACTACTTGAATGTATTTCTAATTTGAAACTATAAACAATGGGCTTCCAGCAAATCCCAAGCAATTTAAAAAAAAAATATAAGAATTTTCATGCAGTTTGATACATAAGGATATAAGAAATGTATCCTAGTTTTCTCCCTCTCATTCTTCTAGTACTAATCCTCTCTTTCAATACATGAAATACCTTAAAGTAAATTATGAGAGTTTATATACAAAGAAAAAAGAAAATGTTAAAACTTTTACACACCTGTGGGTTGAAATTCCATAGATTTTCCCCAAAACTTTGTTTTTATCCTAGCATCTTGCCAGAAGACAAAGTTGCGAGACTCAGCATAACACACACTAACTGGTGGATGGTGGCTCACCTTCAAAATAAATTTTTAAGTAACAAAGTTGGACTATATCAATGAATCAAGGGAGATAAATTATGTCAATTAAGGGACATAGATTTGATGTTTGGTTAAAACATTTTCTTACCTGTTCTGCAATGAATCGAAATCCCTTATCTTCTCGTATACACTCATAAGTTTCACCTAAAAGAGGATTGAATGGTTTTGAGCCAGCCCGGAAATATGAGGAACCATAGCTCGACACAGCAAAGGCAGCGATGTACACCATTCGTTCATATGGATCTTCAAGTTCTGAAGCCTTATCCAAGAGTTCAGAGTACTCCAATTCTTCACACATACGCTGAACATAATATAAAATTAATGCACCAATACACAGGTTATATTTGTGTGAACATAGTCCATGATGTATTTAAAATTTAGAATTTTCGTTATCTAAAAATTTGCCATTTATTATTAACATAAATTCAGCAAGGTTTTTTATTCATGAAGTTTTAATAAAAACCACAAAGAGTTAGATGAAACAGAGAATGAGAATATTTGTAGGGGTTAATTAGAGACAATCTTAAGTGAAACATTGAGATTATTGAAAAGACATTGAGTTATTTGAAACACGAAGTTATTTGAGATGAGCATTCCAAAATGCTAGATTTTATTTTCTCATCCTATAAAAGCCCAAAATCTGTCAGAAATGTATATATATAAAAAATAAAAACAAAAAAAATTACGTGTTATATCATAAAAGTCATTTGTGTGACTTATGAGATTCTCTCAATGACTCTTCATTTATTGCGCTTTGAAAAAGTCTCCTTATACCTCCCCACATTTAACAACAGTTATACAGAAAGTGTAATGAAATTCTTCAGAAATTACAAATACAGTAATTCCTTCGATGGCTCTAAATCTCTTAAGATGCCTGCAAAGCCAGATCTCTTCACGACCCTGGTAGAAAAAGTAAATAAAAATGTCAGTAGTAACAAGAGGAACAGGATAATTGAAGGCTCTACAAAAATATTGTGAAGTGAGGAAAATATGAATAGGCAGTCTGGATTAACATAGTTGTGTAATTTCTCTCTCAGTATTAACTTTATGTAAAGGAATGTATTTATAATAAAATTTGCAGTTGGGTTAAAAGTCATTAACTCAGCTGCTTATTTTTTTGAGTTCATGAGTCACTCAAACAAATTTAAATATTTTTGAAAACTCATGAAACAAAGTTTATCAGTCATTTCCCCTTTTTAAAATAACTATCCTAATATATGCACTTAATAACATTGTTTTAAATTTTATTATTTCTCAATTTTCTATCAATGGTTTAATGATAAATGGCCACTATCAAATGGTTTGGGTCTACGGCAAAAAAAAAAATTGAAGATGACTGGAAAAATCAATTAGATTAAAAAACAAAGAAATAACCCGTATGTACTTTTCTTCCTATAATAAAAAACAATTCATTCATTGCTTTAATGAGCCCAAGTTAAAAAGACTAATTCTGAAGATTTTATAAGACCAAAGAGAATAAATGGAAACATACTTGCCATTAGTTGACAACACAGAAAACATTCAGAAAAAAATTTACACAAAATAATTAATTTTACTTGATAAGAGTAAGAAGATAGTATTAGCAATAAGATAGAAATAATAATTTTCAAAATTAATATCATAAACAACATTTACTACATTACCCATCTGCACCCCAACCCTTTCCTTATATTCAAGATAATTGGAAATGCTATAAATTGTAATAACCACTCCAAAATTTTCTAAAGTTAACTTTCATAACCCTAAATGTATTATAATCCATGAATTCACCCAAGCAATATTAATATTAAATAAATCAATTCAACAACAATCTACTACATACTATTTCAGCTTGAATATTAATGAGTTTCCATAAAACCTTTTGGATTCTGCTTCAAATTTAATAGCTAAATGCAGAATATACATTATTTGCATACAAACTTTATGACATTCATGTCAAGAGTATAAAATTAAAATCATAGAGGTAAAATTCCTATTCATTAGAATGAACTACGTAGTAAATAGTAAATTCTTTAAAACATCATGCACAAAATTTATTGTATCAAACTGAGGGCATGCACAATATCGAATTTGTAAGGGGTCATTCATAAAATATGTAATGCAAATTTTTGAGCCCCCATTTCCCCACATAATGCACCAGTACGCGTTTGAACCCCTACTAGATAATTACAACATTCCCATTTACAATTAGAAAAAATAAATTATATAACAGTAAAATCAATTTGTTTCAATGCATTGTGTTATATATTAAAATTTGTGATCATTAAAGACAGATTAAGCTGGCGGTTCTGACTGCACCTAACAATAAGACTGAGCACATGTTTTGAATGAAAGAAGACATGTGCACACAGGTGAGAAAATTTCCTCCCCCCACTCTTTAGCATTACATAATTTTTGGATGACCTCTAAGTATAATAATTTGTTCTAATACCCAACAATATCTTTTCCAATTATGGTAAGATTTCATCAAAATAATCATAGCACATTCTCTAAAACTGAACAATGCATTGTACATTAATTTTCTTTACAATAAATCCCATTGTTAGGGGATTTACTTGTACTTGTTAGTAAGACAAGATATTAAGCAGCATCAAAAACAATATCATGCCAAAAATAAACATACAATTTAAACATTGATATTTAGGTATGCAACAAGAAAATTTGGAAAAGCAAAAAGGCCTAATCAACTTGGATGCACAAATGAACATTTTTTATTATGCAAATTTTGTTACTACATATATTTATCCAAAACACACTATCCAGTTTACTTTCTACCCACTTTGTTCTTTGATTTTACAATGGTCTAACTCTGAATTGCAGACAAGTTCTAGGACAGAATAGTTTATATAAATGGTAAATAATTGATTCGATGGGTTCTGTATTGAATTTTAGTATTTAGCACATTATGCAAGATATGTGGTTTGCCTGCTGCCCAAGATTCGCAATAGAAAACGTAAGAAAATGGAATTCTATGTCCTAAAAATTAGGAAATATGTTGAATAAGTGGCCATTAAATGATCAATGAACAATGAACAATGAAGGTACTGGCAAGAACTATTTTCCAAGCATGAGTACTGAAATAGATATTCGTATTCTAGAGGAAATACTATGGATGTTTAAACTATTTTCTTTTAATATGTGTTTTATTGCAAAGATTTGAAAAAATTGGTATTTTTTTTTTAATTCTGAAAATTCTTTCCAGAGATTTCCGAGAAAATATTTTGGTATTTTTAGCGTCTTGAAAAATGCTTTACTACAACACGTATCAACCTAGAGTAAATAAAATGATATTTTTATGAAAAGTATCGAAGTCATTATATATTTTTTTCATAAATTTGGTAATATAACATTAATATACCAAAATAATCTTTAGATTCCCAATGAAAAAAAACTAAACTTCACCAAAATGTTAAGACTCCTATTAATATCACTTTATAAAAAAGATTGAAGAACACCAAAGTTCAAAAATAAGTCATTCAAATCCACCTCCTAGTTATCAAAACTAAGTCCATTGCAGTTCCTGTGACAATCATTTGATTCTATTGAAGAGGTAGTTTTTCTAAGTTTCACAATATAAATTTGTAATAAATCTCTGCATTTGCAGACTATATTTTTCTTCCAACAGCATGCATTTCCTTGAATTTATAACCACAATTTAAAAAAAATAACATATAATCAGTATTAGAAGATGATTATTCTTGGAAGATGATTAAGAATACACATCAGATAAACAGTAGAATTTAATTCTGGAGTCTGTTTTCAATTACAACAAATTCATATGCAATGAAAGCAAAACTTTTCAGTACAGCAATGCAATATGGGTACGATTCTTTGAAAAATTAAAAATCAATCAAACCTTTTTTTTCCTAAAGTAACTATTTCAGGAGGTAGGGGAGAGGAATCAGCTGTAGCCACTTTAAAATATATTTTCACAATTAAGCCACTGTGGTAAAATATTCGTTCAGTGTTAGATTTCAAATTTAGTATAGTCCCAGCATTGTTCTTCAAATGTGTTAAGTGCCCCATTCTTTATCCTACCAGTTACCAACTAGTAGGAAAAGAGGTGGTGTGAATTCGATGCCCTTGTTCTTGTTTTCCATAAGAAGCAGCTGAGTCACATTGAGTAACTTATATTTACCAACTTCATTAATTTGATTCAGTAAAGTGGCTAAAAGTAACTCTTATGTTTTGTTAGTATTATAACACAATCGTACAATAAATGAATATAGCTTTGATTCATGGTCATAAATGGGATTATTAATAAAACTCTAGCAATGGCAACCATGTTACCACAGGTAGGGGCTACGTAAGTTTCCATTTACAGCTATATTAAAAAATACTCCTATATTTTGGATAGTTATGTTCTAAATTATATTAGAATTCTAAAACATAGGAATCATTACTTTTACACTTTGCGTATTGCTACTACTACTTGTACAGAGAAAGTATTGTAATGCAGCAGCGAAAAGTATAAATTATTTTACAGAAAGCATACCTTGTAGGTCCAGGTTACTGAAAAAATGGATATTTCTTGCACCTGTATATAATAAATTACTGTAACACATGTAATCAAAATACAGTTTTGGGTCACATTGATACCAAAAAAAGTGACTTTGGATAAACATCCATCCATCCTGCCTGTCTGTCCATGCTGTCCATTCTGTCTGTCTCTGTCCATGCTGTCTGTCTCTGTCCATGCCGTCCCATCTCTGTCCACTGGCCCATCTAAATTATACAAAGCATTTACCGAAAATGACCATTTCCATAATGGTAGTCTGCTTTATTTAAAAAAAAAAAAAAAAAAAAATTGGAGCTGTTTATAAGCAAATAATTTTTCAAAAATTGGATTTTCAATACAAATTATGCAAGTACTACCCCAAAAAATCAAAATATCCTCTTCAAATTGAAGGGGGTGTGACATCAGTCAGATAGATTGAGAAATATCAATTTTGGTGACGACCCCGTTTATGGTTTAGCCACTAGTGTTGTTGACAGACACAGACAGGGACAGGCAGACAGATACAGACTGACAGAGACAGACATATGCACTCAGACACAGACAGACGGACGGACAGACATTTTGCCATAAACCAATTTTTCAGCTTCAAGGACCCAGAAAACAACGAATTCTGAATACACAATGTGTTAGAAGAAGTAATTAGCAGATATAGAAACAAGTTTTATTCAGTCTTTCATTACCAGGACCCAGCAATAAGAGTTTTTCTGAAAAAGATCGTTGCTTTTTCCTGCAGTATTGCAATACTTTCTCTATACTGTATAAGCAGTATGCAAGAAAGTAAAACTGTCAGATAATTCATAGCACATAAATTACATCAGACATTCCAAATCCATTTCAAAGATGTTTACCTTAACATTTTTATTCTCTCCTCTTGTCACAGCAAGAAGTTAGCAAGCAATTTAATTCAAAGTCAAGGAAACTTTTTAAAGTGGCTACAGCTGGTGTCACTGCCATAACATGTTACAGCAAAACCCAGTCAAAAGAGAAACTGTTTATAAGAAACAACACCGACTTATTTTAATCTTAATCTATAAATTATCAGCATTGTTTTCAGAGGTCCACACCTACAGTACATGGAATATAGTTTTCAGACTAATTTCTTGCCCTTGAGTAGAAGGCAAAAACTGAAATGACAAACACATGCATGTGGCATAATAGGGGGGAGACAAAGGCAAGTATGTAGCAATAGTATGACAAATGCATACTATGTGGCAAGATGGAAGACTCATTGGTTTTACTCTCCTTAAGAGAGGGATAGTTTACAAAGAGTTTCCTATCTGCAGATACACCCTTCCAGAAATAACCTAATCATCTGCAAAAGGTGAAAACCTACTGTCACATTCCCTATGAATAGTTTGCCGGAAGATGTGCTGAGTCTAAGGGCTCATTCATGTAAATGTCCTCATTGTGTTGAGATGAATGAAGAACAGTATTTGACTAGACATACGATGTGCGGGGAACAGGTTATGAGAAAGATAACACCTCATTTTACAGAATAATTTTGAGAATTCTCACTTCAATTACTCCAAAAAGGAAGTTAATGTTCATATCAGAAAAACTAGAAATCAGGCCTCGTGTCCGGAAAATAAAAATTGTAAGATAATCTTGTGAAAAATTTATTTCTCACAAGTTTATCTTACTTTTCTTGCCCATTAAAAATGTGAAGGTATGAACTTATATTAACATTTTCCATTTACACAAGTTCCTGCCAACAAGAGAGAAAAATCAATGTCCTTAGATGCCAATTATAGAGGGGTTCTACTGCATTATTTCTCAGCCACCATCATGAGTATCTGAAGTTAGTTATGTGTTTCAACAACTAATTTTAATTTTAATTAATTAATTAATTTGTTTTTAATTGTATGTCAAAAACAGTTAAAAACTGTGTGTGATGTGCTACGGGGAGAAGTGAATTCTGAGCACGTTTTCAAAATTCTATGATCCCATTCCTAAGCCATATACTAATTGAATTTTGAATACAGAAAAAAATGAGCACTTTTTTGCAAGGATTGTTAACCAAAAGTATTCTCTCCGATGTAATAACATATGTTTTCAAGGGCTAATCAGCAATAAATTTGGGCCCTTATCTCTCATCATGTCCTTCGTCAACAAATAATACTTCTTGCCGGGACAACATGGAGAACGATAATTTGAATTACTGTATTTCCTACTGAATTCTAGAAGACATGCACAGATGATGAAGTTACATTTATGTCCAGATGTGAAACAAGGGACCATCTGAGCATTTGGATCAGGGAAACTGGACGAAAAACCTGATCAAGGTAGGGATGATACATATCACATTAAAATTTGTTTTGGTAAATATTCATTAATGAGTAAGTTAGTCTCATGTTCTCACTCATTCATTAATGAGTAAAGTAAAGAAATCTGCTAAGGTCTGTTAAAAAAGGAAAGAAAGAATGAATGAATGAATGAATAAAAGAAAGAAGAAAAAAAGAAGATAAAGGAGTGGGGAAAGAGATATTTCTCATGCCAAATAAGCGGAACAGGTTTGCAACTCACCTGCAACATATTCAGAGGCTCGTTGAGGGCTACAGGCATGGACACTTGGGAAAGATCCTTGCCAATGTTCTTACACAGAAGGTTCCAGAGCGAAAGCCCCTCAGTGTCAGGCCTGGGTGCAGGGAGCTTCGTTCGGCGACCAGTCATGCATTTCATGCCGGCACCAGCCCCACCGCCTGCCACTGAGACACAGCGAGCACATCAATGGCTCATTGTGCTTCTGGACAACTTACTGTGCTCTTAAATTAATACTAACTGCACAAAGTGGCACACATCTAAAATTGAAGTAATTCTCTTACGGCAGAAGTTTCCTCTTCAGCAGAGTTTCCCAACCATTGTAACTGTTGTCATTATTCTGCGGAAGGTCACAAGCTACACAGATACACACCATCAAATTAAATGCATATCTCTTGTTTTTGTTAATCATCAGTTTGTATGTGCATGTGCAGAAAAAGTGTTAGTGAGTGGTAAGTGATAACTGTCTATAAATTATTGAAATGATAGTGTATGAATATTCCTAAAATGAGAAAGTGTAACATTTTCTCGTAGGGAAGATGACCATAGCATTCCTTACTAATTGGTTTCTAATCTGTGAAATTGAAATTTTCATTTTATAGTTTCAATACACAATCTTTATAAGCTCTAGAAAATCTGAAGGACAATTTAAAAGTACTATTTTCAGCAATAAATTCTTCATAACTTTACCCATACAATTAAGCAAAAGAAAGTATTTGTTGTACCCACATTATTGACAATTCTTTAATAATATGTTGAATCAAGATTAACTTCAGATATCTACATACAAATAACAGCAGAAGAATATTACAAATCTGCCTTTTTTTCACAAAATATTGCATGACATCCTGAACAAAAGCTCTTATTAAAACTACTTAAATACACAAAGTTCAAAATCATTTTTGGTGTATATCCTAGTATACAATGGACTTGCTAAACATATTAAATGAAGATTGTACAACAAATGCATCTATTAATGCCACTTTCTCTTCACCTTTTTGATATAATAATTGAACATTATTTAGACAAGACTACAATTTTTGGATTGCTTGATTAGGGGACTACAAAACAACCTTGAGAACTAAAAATAAAGAACTTAAGAGTCTGAAAGAAATAAAAACACAGCAATTGGTTTGGGAATCTCTGCTCACTCAACTATAATCAATCGTGCAGCCAACATTCCCCATGAAAGAATCACAAAAAAAAAACACAACAAAATCAGCTTTCAGATATGTGCCACACTGTGCAAAATGGTGCTCTTAGCAACACAATATATACTCGCACAATATAATTGAACATTATTCATCATTATAATAATCAACAAAAATTGATAAAATAATCCATACAACAATTCTTAAACAAAAAATAAAACATTCCTAGGACAGTTTGCGATGCGTCTAACATGCAGAACATTCTCCATTAAGGACTCACTGCTCTGTGCTGGTGTGTACTCTGTGCCCACTTCGCTATTTTCACTGCTGACACTGCCCTCTTCGCTGGTCAAAGAGCCTGCCTCGGAGGAAGTGTCACTTCCTTCATGGCCTCTTCCCCTGCGACCTTCTTCCCCACCTTCCCGCTCCTCATACTCTTCCGCATCAAAGAATTCAGAAGCACTAATGCAGGAGGAACTGTACGACAGGGATTGATGGAGAGGTTTCTGCAGCTGAAAATAATTCAAACTCATCAATATCTTGAGCACTCTTTTAACAAAACTGTTACATTATTTTAAAAATAAAATATATAATTTAAAAAATTTGCTTTCAAAGTTAAATAGATTACAAAATATTGAAGAGAAGCAGTAAAAGACTGAGTAATTATGAATTTTCTATATTTTTTATTAGTACTGCACAGGTTTTATAACTATAATACTAGTTGAATTAGAAAATTTAAATGCAAAGTTCCACTCTTTTATTAATCAATTCTGTGAAAACACATGTCAATAAGAAACAGTTAACATCTTCTTAAGTGTGACAGTAATACCTTTTAAAAGATCCAAATTGCTTTGTTTCTCTTTTGTCAAAATTTAGTTATTTTAAAACAAAAAATTTTAATGACAATAATCGTAAAAACAACTTCACGATTTATAATAAAAGCAACTTTTCAAATCAGTACAATTTCAAATCAAACCTCAATGATGCCCACCCTCAAAAAATGAAATGAAACTAATTAAATTGAAAAAGATAAGATAAGAAGATAAGATTTTGCTAAAAGAGTAGCATTACGATTTATGATTAATTTTACTGAATTAAAAATAACTTACCACTTCGGAAGCAGGTCCAACAGAGGACATATCACTCAAATCTGCAATATCATGTACACGAGCCAGTCTTGTACGAAGATCAGCATTCTGAGTGAGAGCCTGGGTAAGTTGACTTCGTAGAGCTGTCACAACTCCTGCACCTCCACCCAACACAGATGCTCCAGATGCAGCATTACCCTCTGATTCCAAGGCAGTCTTCAGACGATCTCGTTCCGTACACAATGTGTAGAGAGCAGATTTCAAACTGCTGTGAACTAAACACAAAAAAGCTTTTCTTTACTGTTTCTCTTTATTCTGCATTTTTATAATCCAAAATTTTCATGAAGTCTTGAAATCAAAACTATACTCTTCCTCTACTATTTACCTATTCCCCTGAATATGTTCAGAACCAGAATACAATTTTAACAAATGTACAAAATTTTACATAAAACATATTAATATTTAATTTTGGAATTTAAATCAAATTTGTATGAAACAATTGTAAGGAAAATCATGTCTTTCAATTATTTAATTGAGTTAATTTTTCTGAAATTTCAAAATTGTTCACCTCAAGAAACTCCTAGGAAGCACTTCCTGCCAAAGGCAACAATCATTCATATCATCAATGAAAACATAAATATCTATGCTGTAGTTATACAAAACACAAAGATAAATGAGGTATTTCAGAATATAGTACTAAGAAACATGTAACAGGAAACAGTGTAAGCGACACAATTGCTTTCACCTCATTTGATCAACCAGAACGAAAGTGGAGTTTGTGTTTCACTTACCAACCTTATTTGTTATAGACTACCTACTTCACACTCGTGATGTACGCACAGCACCTACTTTTTTTAATTATTTCTAACATCGCGATTTTCAAAAATTCAGAATGTTCAACAAAAAAAGTACTCATGCCACTCGTTTAAGCATCTCTTCTTCTATCTATTGGAATAAGGTATGAAGAAAAAGTTTAGAGTGGTTTTTGAGAACTTTTTTTAATTTTCATATATTTCAGACTCCAATTATGCAAAATCTATTCACTTTTTAAAAAATTTAAATTACCTTTTTTAAAGAGATGATTTTTCACAATTCACTTTGAAGCAAAAATCTTGATCTTCAATTTTGTACATTTGAAATGTTAATTTTTTGCAATTTTCGAAAAAAAGAGTTTGTCAAAAACCACCTTTTACCGTCCCTTGGAACATATAAGGAAAAAGTTTAAAGGAAAAATTTGGTGTGGTTTTTGAGGGGGAAAAGTGTTTAAAAAATAAAATTGCATATATTTTGTGCAAAATTACACAAATACTCATATTTTCAAAATACTGAATGACTTTATTTCCAGTTCTGACTTTAAAGAACAGATTTTATAAAGGAAAAAAAATCTCTCTTCAATATTATAGTGTTAGGAACACGCCACCCCTCCCCAAATGCACTTTTGCAATTTTCACAAAATTTTGGATTTCAACGAGTCTGCACTGTCCTAAGCATTTTTTACGCTATATGAGAAGAAAGCTAAGTCAAAAAATTTGGTGCCATTTTTGAGAAAATTTTGAAAAAGTTTTTGAGATTATGTAAAGTACCCTCTAAAAACAAAATATCAAGTTGAAACTCCCAAAGTCTTGAGTTTGTTCATATTGATTTGGGAATATCAATTTTGGAGAAAATAGGCTGAACCCTTTTTAGGTGCCAGCATTGACCTTAACAAATGGATGGTTTTGTTGTCAATCAATTTTTTGGTATCAAGGGCCCACTAAAAATGGATACTGGTTACATCACATGTTAGAGTAAGTAATTTACTGTAACAGGATTTATCCACTTTTTATTACCAGAACCGTACAATAAGTTTACATAATTACAATAAAACTTTCTTTTCTTACAAAGGAAGTGCAAGAAAGTAAAAATTAAATAGATATAAAATTAACTTGAGATGCTACAGAATGGCACAGACTTTCTTGTAGTAAAGTTTTCCAATTTCCTTGGTATGGTCTGGCTTTAAGGTCTTGCTCCATTCTTTGGCCAGCTGCCATCTATCGTTGCCCAAAGTACATTTTTTTGACATTTTCACTTTCTGTTTTCCTAATAGTACAATCAAAATATTACTTCAAGAATATTAAAAGCTCGACCTAAATAGAAATTTTCATTGAGAAAATTATGAAAATGGTGATTAAGCATTACTGTAAATGTGAAATTTGAAGCTCTCTTTCACAGGAATCTATGGAGATTTCAAAAAA
Organism: Teleogryllus oceanicus; assembly: GCA_964035755.1. Taxonomy (NCBI): domain Eukaryota; kingdom Metazoa; phylum Arthropoda; class Insecta; order Orthoptera; family Gryllidae; genus Teleogryllus; species Teleogryllus oceanicus. The sequence continues at coordinate 16,998,734 of CAXIVR010000003.1, forward strand.
CTTCATTTTAAATCATTTGAAGCATTTCCACTCACAAATGTAATAATGACACAAATTGATGGAAATGTGCTTATTAACAGCGTGAGAGATATTTAAAAAATATTACAATTGTGTAATTTTTGAAAAAACAAAAGAATACACCAAAATGAACTTTACGTCATATTAAAGTGCCTATCCATTGGAAAAATTTGAAGCCATTTTTGAGAAAATATTGTTTGAACATTTCTGAAAATGAAAAAAAAATATTATAAAAAGAATAAAAAAATTTAAAGAAAAAAATGTGGAGCTGTTTTTTAAAAAATCTTGGTCTTTTTTGTTTTGTTTTTCATTGCAAATATTGCATGTGCTATTGCACAAAAACTTCTAAAATATTCAACAAAATCTACATGACCTTCATGAAAGAACTAATTATGGACAACAAATTTCATTTTAAGGAACGGAATTTTTTTCCATGGCCGGCCGGCCGGCCGCCCGTTTTTTAAAGGTCTCTAACGCCGTTAATATGCACATTCGTATACAGTATTTGTATACAGTATTATATTTGTGAGTGGAAGTGCTTCAAATGACATTCAGAGAGGTTTTTGGAAAACTCAATAGATTCCAGTGAAAAAGATCTTCAAATTTCGCATTTACATTAATGCTTAATCATCATTTTCTTAAAAATGGCTCCTTTTTTAATGAAAGTAGCCATTTAGGAAAGGGTTTTACTTTTCTTTAATACTCGTAAAATAATATTTCAGTTCCTCTATAAGGAAACCGAAAAGTTGAGAAAATGGCAAAAAAAATGGGCTTTACGCTGGCAGCTAGCAAGAGGATGGGGCAAGTGCATAAAGCCAATCTACTCCAAGGAAATTAGAAAAATTTGCTACAAGAAAGTCTGTGCTATTCTGTAGCACCTCTAGTTAGTAGAAAGACACCCACAAGAATTCAAACTTCTGCAATTTTTGAAAATTCAGAGTTAACTGTGAAATTCGGACCTGTGCCAACTTTTTTAAGTGTATTTTACTCTAATGTTACAAGAAATTTACAGAAAAAATTTGGGGTCGTTTTTGAGAAAATTTTGAAAATGTACGGGAGGCTTCTTGTAAAGTACCCCCAAATTTTAAAGAATGTTTTTCAGAATTTCAAAGTTCAACTAGAGCCATATGGACAAATGATTCTTCAATTTGGAAAAAATCCTATGCACGGTTTAGGCGCTAGTAGTGTTCGCAGACGGATGGACGGACATTTTGCTTTCAATTGTTTTTCGGCATCAAGGACCAACAAAACTGGAAATCTGTCTACACCACGTGTTAGAGGATTTTTTTCTCTAAATTTAGCAACTAGATTTATCCAATTTCTCGTTATTATGGCCCGGCAATTAATTTTTGCTGCTGAAAATTCACCATTTGTTCACACAGAATTACATTACTTTCTCTATACTAGGTATATTACTCTGTATATACATACGTATACGAGAAAGTAAAAATTTGGCTTGAAATTAAAATCCCCCAATTTCACTGTTGTGTTTGTTTCAAAATGTATACTAAGAAAATCTTGTCAAATACTTATAATACTACCAAGTTCTATTATACTAATAAATCTAAATAAAGTACTTATTCGACTAATATGGATGAAAGCCACAATACAATTGATTCATATTGTATGAATCAACTGTATTGTGTCTTTCACTACAAGGGCAAACTGAAATTTTGACCCCTTCTTAAGGACCCAGCATAATTAAAACATAAAATAATGAATTTTGAATGGAGAATAGCCTCCAGAGCTACAAAAAAGGGGTTTAAAGTGTACAGTCTACAAAGGGTAAAATGTACCATTTGGTAGATAATGGCTTCAAAATATAGGCAGGCACACACACATACCATACTAGATCCAGGGACTCGCCTTTATCCACAACATAGTACACGAGTGTCAAGGTATGTTCATTAAGACATAATCAGTAAAATTAGATTTTTCTATCATGACTTATATCACTGACTTACTTGTGGACTGCAGTTTCCGCCAGTATAAATAAATTTGTCAAATATTCACACCCACACCCTCAATAAAAAAGAAAAGGCAAACAAAGAGAGAAATGAAACACAGAACGATGGAAGCCAAAGAAAAATACGGTAGGACTCATCACAGGTTGTGTCCAGAAATATAGAAACATGAAGAGGAACTACTGCATTATCTCACTCCTACAACTACATTATTTCTTTAAATAAACATATACAGGGATTAATAATTATTTACATTTTTCTACTCACTGTCTTTTGCTAAGATGACAAAATCATCCCTCAGCTGGTTATCTGGTGTGCAACTGGAATTGGGGCGGCCACTTTCACAAGCTGCAGTGATAGTTACTGCAGTTGCTGCTGCAGCTGCAGATGCAAGAGGCAGGAGATGCTCACCACCACCAGGCAATGATTGTGGCCGTGCAACTAAATTAGCTGATGCCAAAGATGTATTACTGCTACTGAGACCACCAGCTCCTATTCCAATTGGAATAGGTTGAGAGGCCAGAGTAACAGCCAATGAACTTGTCTGTAGGTATGAAAGCAAACATTGTTGATACTGCAATTCATTAGTTTCATTATTATTGTACTAAGACAAATATATTCAATTCTTTGAGCTCTTAGGGAGATATTCTTAAATTATTTCTCACAAGATTTACAGTCGACACGGTCCATACATTAGGATGGACATGCAATGAAATATTTTAACATTTCTGAATAAAAAATTAATTAAGCTTTCCTTTCTTGCTTTTTCCAAGAAATTTCCACTCAATAAAGCTAAAAAAAGAAATGTAGAGAATTTCATACAAATATATTTTCTATTAACAATGCAGTTGTAGATCATATCTGACAATTTTCCACAAGCCAACAAAATGTGTATATAAATTAATGTCTCTATATATTCTTGCTTTCTTATCAAAACTTTAATTCTGAAACACAACAAAACACTTCTATTTACAACACAAAATTGAACTCTAAGCATGTAATAAATACAACTATAAGCAGCATTCATTTTTACTGTAATTTTTCTATTTAATTTCACTAAAACTGGTATTACAGTAGTATTTTCTTAGTTGACAGTATTTTTTCTGAAATCATCATTATATCTTATCATGGATGTTCCATTAACAAATGGGCAGGGTCCACCCCAAACTCATTAATTTGATTGAAACTCACAATATACATTTGTTTTCATGAAAAAACAACTAGGAAGACAGTTGTGTGTAGTTTTTAGTGGCCAATTTGTCAAATTGAGAGTTACCATCACATTAAGGGAAAAACTAAGTATTAATGTGGCATAGTTTATTCTAATTTTTGTGTCCTTTTGTTATAGTTTTTTGGCCAACTATAATGTCATTTTTTAATATATTTTCTTGGAGAGTGTATGTCTATGGACACATGCACAATTGTGCATGTAGGGGGAGAGGGGTTGATGGTAAATCATGGAGGAATAGTGAAACTATAACATAACAAAAATTCAAAGAGGTTTTATTGACATTTCCGTAATTATTATTATCATTATTATTACTAGCAGTAGTAGCTTAGTAGAAGTTGCAGCAACTTGCTGAATGACACTGCACTAGGCAGAGTAATAATGACAAACCACCAGTTCTCGCCTTTACCTTTCCCCCACTTACAGGAAAACCCTGAATATCTAGCCCAAGGAGATGGAGATTCATGGGTTTTACAAAAACAAGGTACGATTGGGAAATAATGAACTTTTGACTAAGGAATGAAAATTATATTTTTAAGAAATAACATCTCAGACTATTTTTGAAAAATAATGAAAGAGAAAGGTGTATTGTGAAAATCAAATTGAATCCCAGTCACATAAGAAGTCCTCTATAAATTACATAATGCAAATTTGGAGAATTTTGAGTAACTCATCTCTCCATCATAATGCTCTTGTAATGCATGCTTCAGTGAAGCCAGTGCTTGTCGTAAATGAACATATGCCAATTTAATTGGATTCAGGAATGTACTACAGATCAGTTATAAATATTTTTTTTCATAATCTAACAGATTCAACAATATTGATGAAACAATATTTCTATTCATTGTAACATTATTTATACATCATAACTTTTTATTTATTTATAATTTAATTCAATTTGTTAACATTTTAATGTTTTTGAATCAGACTGAATAAAAGTTATCATTTCAGTGAATGTTTAAAAAATATGGCAATGTTATGTAACACTAAAGTAACACACCCTTACCTCTCTGTAATACAGTGTAATCAAGCCTTAAACCCTCTCCCCTCTTTAGAATTTTGTAATTTATTAACGACTTCTAACATCAAAGCAGGAATTGTGGTTTATCAAACACTCAATTAATTTTTGGGAAAAATAATTCAATTTATTCAAAATCTAGGACAACCAAGTACACATTTTCACATGCTGTTTGGGCCAGAGAGAACACCAACTACAGCTACTGTAGTTTTGAAAAAAATTGCCATACCCAACTATTTTTGGCAATTTATTTGCAATTACTAGAAAATAACAATTAAAACTATAAAATAATAACTTGACAGGAGCAGTGGTAGGCAGTAAATACTGGAAATAAAGAGGTGGAAAGAAGTTTACTGCACTCTGAAAGTTTTCACCATAAATGTGACCTACAAGTACTGAGAAGTAGAAAGAACAAGATGAACTACAAAATATAATTTTTTTTTTTCCCTGGTGCTGTTCTTGATGTTGAACATGATGTACATGCCAACATTAGTGCCATTACTCTGCTAGTGCTTCAACTTTTTGGTTAGAATGATTACAACTGCTCATTTCTGACATAAATTTCAAACCTTTATCAATTTATTATTTATTTTGATGAGCTGCTTCTGATGGCTCAACCATTACCCTTGCATCTGTTTCTACTTTCAAAAGTTTCCTTTTTCACCAAAGGAATTACCTCACCTGAAGATCCCAGCACGACCGTGGAGAGAAACTTGTCAAAACCAACTGCCAACTGTCAGTAAAGACAATTCAATTTTCTTATTTTGAGCTTTATCAACCTTTAACATTTTTAATACTTCGAAATTTTTCCCTAAATGTTCAGCTATAGTTCTTTATTGATGAAAGAAATTTTATTGGATACTAAATGGCATAGAAGTAAATATCATATAATATTTTTAATTTTAATATTTTTTATACACTCGTATTGTAAGGATTATACATGTCACTTGAAAATATTAGTCATCAAATCCAAGTACTTCCATTAAAATTTGATATGCTTTGAACATCGCATTCTAAATGAAATACACTAACATTGATGAACATTTTTTAATTAAATATTATAATACTCAACTGAACAGGAAGTGTTTATGCAAACAGCATTTTATTTTCATTTAATATCTAGTCTTAGTTCAGAAATAAATTATAGTATTTACCACATCATAAGGACACCTTAAATTATTTTGCATATTTTTTTTTCTTTCTTTAATCTTAATATACCTTACACAGTTAAAATGGCAACACACAGCATCCCACACATCTAGTTAGTTTCAATAATGTTAAAGAAACAAGAAAATATTGTGACAAAAGCAAGAATTAAAGTAATAAAAATCAAGCTTGTAACATAGGGGGAATGCAGGAGTGAGATAGGTTGAATGAAAGAAGAACAAGATTCTTCAGTATAAATGATATTTAATACTGGAAAAGTACAAAATTATGTTATTCCAAACATAAAACAAAGTTAAGATAACACAACAAGCAAGGCACCACTACACAGAACTGCGAAAAAGAAACAACAGAAAATTTACTACAGAAAAGCAAACATGACATATCAGTTTAGAATTAAAGCTCATGCATTATTCAAAATACTGTCAATTGTCAGATCCCGCAGCCCAGATACAACATAAATCAGAACCAATACCAAATGTGTAATAACAATTATAAACAAAATTGTGACAAAATTGCTCAAAGTTTTGAACTTCCAAGAGACAGTAAGTAGTTGGATCACATCATCCTTTCCCATGGAGTTCATCTCCTATAAAGATGTTAAAATAATGCTTGAACATAAATTTCTTTAACAAAACCATGGCAACTACACACCAAAACCAAAAAAAAAAGCCATGGAAAACTATCTTAAGGTTAGTGACAGAGCCAGCTAACCAAGACTCCAGTCCCATGAAGATATCAAATACTGAGAAAGATAGAGGATAGCATGACACTTACGGATAGAGGGGATGCTGAGTCAGCATCAGTATTTTTACTGGGACTCGAGCCTGTCAAGTCTACAGAGCTGCCCTTAGAACTCTTCTTCTTCCGCAAACCGAATTTTTTGCGATCCTTTTTAACATTTGGAGAATAGCCTTCATTGACAGGCTGTAAATCAAAAAGGTATTAATAAAATGAACTAGCTCTCCATTTTCTGAAGTGAAAAATTTCAGAATTATTTTATTCACTTTTTCCTTCTTGTCCATTGTTTCCGCAAATACAACTGGACATGCGAGTAAATTCAATTTTTTAACACATGCCAAGGGAGAATTAAAATTTAAATAATATTGCCACTGGAATGTTAAATTTCAAATACTTGTATGAAAAATCATTAATATTAGAGAGTTCATTCTGCATTATATTGATACACTATGGAAATCGTGTAAGAAATTGTATCCATCCACAAGACTTGCTGTCAATTTCCATTGTCAGTTGAAGATGAAGAAACTAGTACCATGAACAAGCTTCAATTAGTAAAAAGAAAGAACACTTCAGATTAATTTCTATAATTTCTGACAGGTTATTTACAGATATAGCTTGAAAGTTAGAAGCAAAGAAAGCACTACATGTTGCTGAAGTTATGATGAGTTCCCAAGGATAAATATATGAATTTTGAAATATAAACAAAGAAAAGGAAGAGAGATTATTATTTGAAGATTACAAGCTATTATGAAGGGAATTCTAAAAATAATTAAATGTCACAATGCAATCTACAAAGCACATTTGTACATTTTGAAGTCAGAAAGAGGAATTGTAGAAAATGTAGATATAGATATATATTTTTAAAATAAACATGTAGTTCTTTTAGTAGCACATTGATTTTGGGTTTCTCAGTAAATTTTACATTTGCACATACAAATATCAATATATTTCATTTCTACAAACGATTCAGTCATTAGCAGAAAAGAGCAAAAAAGGTTTTAATTAAAAATTTAAATAAATAAAAAATGATAATTAAGTTGAAAATAATATCATAATACATATACAATAAATTAAATAATGTATATTTTAAATATCTGATTACTTCTATTTTTCAGATTCAATTATCCAACACATCCCACAAACACACACGGACCATTAGGAACTTTGATAATGTTGTCTCCACAATGCTAAAAGTGCCACCATTACCATTAAAACACAAATGCAGTTGTGCAACAAGCAAATTCAGCAGCTCTAATAGAAATAAATTAATGGTTACATACACATACAAAACTAGACATTTGCCTCACTAAAATATAAATTCCTGTAGAAAAAGTAATTGTAATATTTTCTGATTACTAGATCATTGAATACTATTCAGAATTAGAATTTCTAAGTTATTCCCAGTGTTTTGGAGGCTCTAAAATTTGACATTCAATTTAAATCAACCAAATACACACAATTTAATGACCAAATATTTAATATATGCATCCCTGATCTGATAATTATTAATACTAAGAATTAACATTAAAACCTATTGATAACACACTTTTTAATCAGATACGGAATGAGGTTTGCATGGCAGTCATTTTAACACCCACACCATCTGATGAATTATTCTCTGAACAAGATTACTACATATGCTCAAGCATGTGAGAAATTCTAGTACAAGAAAAACTTTGAATAAATTCTTTATAGAATACAAGATTTAACTCACCCCAGAGAGTAAGAAAGCTTCTAAAAAAATATAGTGAACTTCCCCAAGACATGAATAAAACCCTGATTTACAATGAAAATTGTCATCCATATGGGTCAATCTACATGGAATTTCAAAAATCTTGTTCATCTTCAAATATTTTGAACTGAATCTCAACATTCTATACCTTAGTTTCCTCAACTGAATTAATTAAAACCAAGTAAACTAACTACAGTAAAACCTAACCAAGGCAGAACATGGATAAGGCAGAAACCTACCGTCAGAAAAAATCTCAGAATGGATATTTTCCATTGCAAAGAACATGGATAAGTTGGAAACCTGCCTAATGTGGAAATGGAGAGGAATTTTTAGTAGGACGTTATTAAAAGTTCTAGATAAGGCGGAAACAAATATTGTTTTAAAACAAAACATTGTCTTGCAAGAGTCACGACATTGTACCAACAGACACTAAGAGTTGTGTGCTCATCCATTTGCTTTCTCAGCTAACCTCATCCAAAACTCCTATTTCCTATGTTGCTCATGCGAAAGCAACTGTTTATTTGTAATGTCACTGACGTTCACAAGCCCATGTGAAGGAAGAGGTGATGTGAAAAGCAATCCTTCCATAGTTCTTGTAATGTAGGCTTTGGTTCAGTGGTTCTAAATATTTATTGTTTATCGATTCGACAAATCTCGGGTATTGTTTTAATCAAGTGAGTATAATGTCAGGCAGCAAATTCAAAACATTAACTCTTGGTGAGAAAATCAGACTAATTGAAGATTGCAAACAAAGCAACATTTTTGTCAAAATTTTGATAAAGAAATTTAAATTTGGGGAAAACTCAAGTTTATGACACCTTAAAAACAAAGAATGAGTGGTTAAAAGAAATTTTTTATAGGTGGTTACTACAATATTTACAAGGACCTAGGTGAATAACCAAAGTCTAAAACATCAGATGAATACTTCTGTTCCTACAACTATTCAAGAAAATTATATTTCTTTTTTTTTTTATGGAGTTCTTCATTTCATTAGACTTCATACTGAGTTTCTGTATGTCATTTTCATTGTCTCTCCCAGAATATCTTCATTTCTTTGAAGTGTAGTGTTTAGGTGAGAAACTACTCATACAACCTATTCCTTCTCTGAACAATTGCGTTTTCGGAATTGACAAACCTGAAAGTCTGAAACCTACAAGAGATGTTGGAAAAAAATTTTGGAACCAAACGATTCCGGCTTGGTTAGGTTTCACTGTAGATGCAAACACTCCTAAATAAAAACAAATCAACAATTGCATGTATCTCTCTCATGGGCGTGCGTAGCCCAAAACAAAAAGAGACAACCAGGAGCATTTCTCACTTTCCCATTAATTCTTTTTTATTGGCATACTAAATATTTTACTTGTAAATAATAAAACTACGTGCAATATGAAATTTTAACTTTAATGATACTGTTAATAAATACAACTGAGTTTATGTTGAACCATTTTGAAGGTTGCCAGATGGCTTGGTGAGAGTTTCCGAAATGACACACAACAATTGCCCAAATTGTCCATTAAAAAAGGTAGAAATCAGGAAATAATGGAAATAAAACCTTTATTGTGTATACACCCCCTTACAAAAAATTTCATCCCCACCCTCCCCTCTACACATGTCCATGATCAACTTTGGAAATGAACACCTCACTCTATATCCTGAAATAAAAAAGTAAAAAAGATTGAATTCATTTATGTCAAAGATGAGTATTGCATTGAATAAACAAACCAGATTAAATACAATAGAATATACAAATATATGTGTATGATATCTGTGCCTATCACCATCCACAAACCACATTCTAATATAACCAAACACACACCACACACGCATAGTCATTTTCTGGAATTCTGTTTTAACTCAAAAAAGTGAAAATGAATGTTAAGGTGAAATTATCACATAAAAACCATTTTATGTGGAATAATCTCTTAAACTTCACAATTTGGCAGATACACCATTATCTCATGGGCAGAGATTGACATTTTCTTTTACAGGTTAATGCAAGTTTGAAGACATTAGTGAACTTTCGAAGAGATTAGTCACATTTTTTTCCCATGTTCCTCTTAACAGTTTTAGGAAACTGATGTATTTTGAGTTGATTACCACTCTTGCACCCAAATTGGTAGAATAGGTTGCAATTCAAAAGGTCCTAATACTTTCCGAAACAACTCAAAAGTGTAGAGTTAAAAAAATTCCATTTTCATGTATAAAAATGAAGATAAATAAGTATATTTTTTATATACTTTGGAATGCAATATAACTGTTCCTTAATTAAAGGGAAGCAAATGAATTTGTCTGAAAATTAAATTACATGCTCATGAAGAAAAGCAAGATTTTGCATTGCAACAGTATTCCAGAAAACCAACGATTTGTGCTAGTACTTGCATGCACATACACAAACATACACATTGTTCTAAGGGAAATGATCAGATGAATCACATGCAATCACCAATGCCTCAGAGAAAATGCAACTTCGTTCAATAGACAATAAAACCATTCTTTCATAATGATGATCTTATAAAAAAATCAGATAACCTAGTCCTGTCCAATATTGTTTTAAAATTTTATTACAATGTATAAAAATTGTAAAAATATTAAATTTAACTAAGAAGCCTGTAAAGACAACGATCCTCAAACTATTCGAGTCCTACCTTCAGCCACTCAAACCTTTACAATACAAAAGTTGATTAACAAGCATTAAGAATATGCATGAGAAATCACTACACTAAATATAACTTTTCCAGGGATTATAAATGCAATGTATCATTACTTGCTACCCTACAATAAATAAAACAATTTTTCATTTTATATCTTTATCTGCAACTGGGAGAGCTGAAATACATCAATAACCAATATTTTATGCAGAAAATTTTCTTATAAGAAATATATTTAACTCTCCTCCCCATAAAAGTTAATAACTTTTAAAATCATACCTCAACATCAATACTTGGGATGTTTTCAATCTGTTCCAGAATGCGGGCAAGCTGAGCAACATTTTGAGCGGCCTGCCCAAGTTCCTTCTGCAATGCATCCAATGGTGCTAGAGATTCAAGCACCCACGCAGAAAGTCTACCGCCAGCCACCACTCCTACCAGAGGAGGGGAGCACGGCTTCACCCCACGTGGCAGAGAGCCATCCTGAACCAACTCAGGAGGTGTCAAAGGAATCTCTGCAAGAGACATAATTTGAAGTGAATTTCACAAAAGAAAGAAGAGCCTGGGGAAAATTGGAATTACTAACAGTATCATTACTGAAACACAATTCAAATACAATGTATTAATACTGGTATGTAACTAGCATACATCAAAAGTAAAGAACATCAAGCACAAAGTTTAGATTAGTCATAAAAATCAATCATTGAATGAACTGACTGATTTTTGTGTAATCATGATAATGTAAAATTCTATAGCATTTTAATTGAAGAAGCTGAAAACAAATGACCAGTAAATATTATACTTCCATATCGTATGCATATAATTAGTGGTGCTAAAAGATCACATGCTTGTAACTTTTGCAATTTTCTGAAAATTCAAAGTTCAACAAAAATATGACCTGCGCCATTTTTTTTATTTGCCTGTACATCAAGCATGCAGAAATCAAACAAAAATTACGGTTTAAAAATGCATTACTTTATTTACAGATCTATTTTTAATTTCACAATGGAAAAAATTCCTCATCAATATTTTGCAATATTATTTTTTTTTGTAATTTGTGAAATTTCAGAGTTGCCAAAAATGTGATATGTGCAATTTTTTAAATTTAAGCATCATTTATTCTTTTTGAGAAAAAATTCAACTAAAAAAAAAAATTTTTGAAAATTGCCTATATTTTGTGCAACATTACGCAAAAGCTACTCATATTTTTGAAAACGTGTACATGATTTTACATATCTTTCAAGATCAGATATCTTTAAGGGAAAACAAGCAATAACTATCGTTAATATTGTTCTTGTAGGAAGATGTCGAAAGCTGTGAACTCTTGGAAGTTCCAAAAATTCAGAGAGTTAAAAAAGTGAGACCTGTGCCATTTTTATATCACTTTTTTATTGTCCTCTATCTGATGAAAAAGTTAAACAAAAAACAAAAATAAATAAAATTGGAGCCGTCTATCGAAAAAAAAAATTAAACAAGTCTTTGTGTAAACTACCCCCTAAAATCAAAATATCCATTTCGAACTCGCAGGGCCTCCAATTAAGACAAATCTAGGAAAGTGAATTTTGGAGAAAATTTGTATGATATAGGCATTAGTGTTGGCCACACAAAACGTCAGATTGACGTACTGACATTTTGCATAAAATCAGCCGATTTTTCAGTATCGCTGGCCAACGAAACACGAATTCTGACTACACATCTTAAAGTGAATTATTTAAAATATACAGAAACAACACAAATATCCACTTTTTTTATATCAGGGCTCCACAAAAAGAGTTGGTTTTTCTCTGATGAAAAATTGCCATTTTTCGCTGAAACATTACAATCGAGGGCGGGCAAGCATAGTAGGCAGCTGTCTAGGGGCCCTACATCAGAAGGTGCCCCAGATGATAGTAATAAAATATAATAGAAGCCTCAAAAATTTTCTAACAAAAATGTTTCTAGTTCATAAATATGAAAGGCAATTTTTAACTATTTTACTAGTGGTATGGCTTTATAACTACATGTATTTATTTCAGCCTTCAAAAAATGTAGGTTATTGTAATGTTAATTATAAACAGGTGCACATTATAAAGCAGAATTATGTAACAAATAACAAAATTGTGTTTTTTTTTTTTTTTTTTTTTGTTTTTTATACTAAACTGAATGGACCATAAGCCTAGAATTCCCGCCCTGATGGCAATTTCTCTTTACTATACAATTATGTAGTATGGTGAAAAGGTAAAAACTCTTCATTGAAATTTCAATTTTAGTTCAATTATTTTGGGATTTGAAGATTTACAGACCAAAAATTGTATAATTCATAACAGTAAATCACACAAAGGGATAATGGCTTAACTACTTGCTACTTAACTACTTACACCAACCCGACTAATGCTATTAATAGAGCCCGGAAGTTCAGGCATTTATTTTACCTGAAATAGGCAAAATGACATTTATTGTAGCTAAAGTAGGGGTATAAAAAATAATGTAAACAATGAAAACTCACAAATATAAGAAATTGTAAAATAATAATAATAATAATTAAAATTATTCCAACTCTAAAATTTACATTATCACTTCACATGTAAGGAAACGATATTTTCTTTGATTCCATATGATCACGCGGTATGATGGCTACGAATTTCTATTTCTCATGGTGCTGTCTCTTCAAAATGCTATTGTGAACTCCCTTTTGAATCTTGAAATGCATCAGTGAAAATGGAATTATATTTTTCTCACTGTGTTTTTGCCAACTCTTAGCATCATAAATAAAGAGCTGTCCACAAAGGGATCGGTGGTCATACTCAAAAGTAGAATGGGATTGCTCATGAGCAAACAAAGTCTGATGGCTTCATTGAAAAAATAAAAAAATCATGATTGATATCATCTTCCTTTTTCCTTCAGATTTTTATCACAGTGTCTGCTTCCACAGAAAGACAAAACACTACTGTGCCTTGGAAAAGTAAGTAAAATAAGGGGCAAAAATGGCAAAAAAGGCAACAAAAAATTAAATAGGTAAAAAAAAATGGCAAAATGCAATCCTTAGTAATGAGGGGGAAAAAATGTACAATTAAGTGATTCCTATTGTTAAAAGTCATAAAGTAGTAACAATAACAAATAGACATTTAACCAAACTTCCAGGCTCTAGTTTTAAGCATCAAAAAGTAATTTTCAAAAACGTGTAGTATTTCTTCCCCTTTTTGCACTAATAAATAAAAGAAACAAAATTTACAATAAACTACACACACATTTATTTGTAGAAAAAAATAATTGCCAACACACCATCCATTACTTTTTTCTAAATAGATCTGAAAGTTGTGTGAAAGTGATCAAAATGTAAAAATATGGAGATAAAAAATATATTTCGAAAGAGCAAATATTGAGTAAAAATTTAAATGAAATTTTAAACTACATTTAGTACTGTAAAAAACAAAGATTAGCAAACACTTTACTATGCAACAGGCAATATTTTTCACAGTTTTTGTGTTAAATTCTCACGAGTCTCTTTTGTTCCCAAGAGGCTAATACACCAAGGATACTGACTAGCATTATGTGAAGTAGGACTGCCATCATCTGTGGCTCGAATGGCAGGAACTTCACGGGTCCCATACGTCAGCAAATGTTGTCGGTACAGTCGATGTTGCTTCAGTTGTTCCACCCAGCGCATAAATGTTTCATGGGTTTTTGCCTGAGAAAGAAAGATTCACTATCATCTTTCCTCCATTCAATACACTACAAGACACTTCATTCATTTAAAGTAAAACGCAAATGCTAAATAATAAAGAAACTTTTAACTCTTTGAGAATCACAATGCAATCATGGGAAAAACCTCCTTCATTCTAACTTTTTCCCTTCGATCTAGATTTGTACATGCTCCAAATCATATGACATACAATAGTACCTACTGCAAAAACAAATAATTGTTTGACTTCCCCAAAGCTAAATTGGAACTAGTCAAGATTTCTTTTATTATAATAACTTTTAAAAATTATTTATGAAAAAATTAGAATCTACTCATGACTTAAAAGTGAAAGTTTTCCTTTACATACTGGCAAAAGGAGATGAAAACATTTTACTGAATACTTGATTTTTAGACAAGTTTCCTATGATGTTATATCAAGTCAGTATCATGGCTTCTTACAATAATCATCAGTCACTTTTATTTTGTTTCATTAAAAATTATTTTAAATAAAATGAACGAGCTAAAATTGTTTACAATAGAAATGTTTTCATTAATTTTTGAAAGCATTTGTACTATTACAAAGCTAGTAAAAGCATCCATACAGGTTAATTCAACATTAGTGCTTTCTCATATTAACACAATTACTTAACGATACAGAACTATATTACATTTGTACCTTTATATCTATAGAATTTATAAATTATGATATTCCTAAAAATATGTATCTAAATATACAAGCATTTCAGCTTTAATCTTTTTTTCTTTTCCTTTATTGTGGTCTTCAATATTTGGTATAAACAAATACTGATACTCAACCTAATTACATGAAATTCCAATCTTAGAATTTTCACAAGTTAATCACGTGACTGGTAAATTACCTTTCCTTTCAACAATGCCTCAGAATAAGTTATAATCTTTAGTCCTCAGTACATCATCAACCATATTATTAGTGATGCATAATTTAAACCCTATATGTATTAACAGCAAATTGAAAATAAAAATATTATAAGAAAAGCTTATGAACTCTTTTGAATTATCAAAACCATTTCAGTGAGACTTTTCAAGTACATGTTCTTCTAATTCAAACATAAAATTTAGCATTCTGAAGTTACAGGTTTTTTATAGAATTACAAGATTATTAGAGTCACCTGCTTCCTATGATTGAAAAGTATTATGAACTTTAATTGACCATTTGTCTCCAATAACACAAGTCTCCTTTGACTTAATCATAGAAAGAACATTATCCATTCATATGTCCCTTGTAGCATGCACAAAAATATTTTCACAATGAAATTAAACAAGTTATAGGTACTATGAAATATTATCTTTTGATTTTACTTGCTTTCATTTTAAAACAAAAATTGCTGTGAAGTGCAAGTTAAAAATTACTACTACTAAATACTAAATAAATAAATAAATTAGCTTGAAAACTGCTTGGCATCACAAATATTATTATTAGTGTGTGCACTAAATTGAACTAATTGAAGAAAGAATTAAAGTCTCGGAAATCCTCACTCCATCATGACATTCAATTTTGTATTGAATGTAAATAACCTCTTACACAAGAATGCGAACCTGAAACCGTATTTATTAATTTATAATGCCACATACAATTAAGTTCAATCCATTCTGATTGTTTTCAAAACACAGCTTGCATGTATAGAGACTTACCTTAAGGTGATAAATGAACTCTTCAGCATCAATGTCTAATCGACGTCTTTTTGCTTTTGTGGAAATTACTGAAAGGCCAATATCTACAGATCCATGAACCTTTCCTCTAGCTATATCCCCAGGGCCCTTAGCATACACCAAAATCCCTTTGTCCACAACAAAATACCTCTGAAAGGTAATAAAAACTTTTTCAATCAATATTATCTCTTACATTCTTCTAAATTTAATAACATTAAAAAAAAAAAAAAAAACAACAACTGAAAAACAAATGTTACAAAATATTGTATACCTTGTGCCAGCCTTTCAAAGGCCATTTCCTCTTTTTATGCAAATACCCTGTCAGTACTTCTGGTTTCTTATCAAACCTTTGGCCGTCTTTTAATCCTTCTAATATTTCCCACTCAGAGCCTCGGCGAGCTTTCCTTTTATTAACAACTGAAAATGATAAATATAAGAGTTATAGATATTTTCACTCATTTTTGTACAGTTTATAAATACAGTACAATTACAACTTACCAGTAATATTTTCCTTTGGAGGAGTTTTGGCTATTACCTCATTAGTTGATTCTGCTGACAGACTGTTTGTTTCTATGCTGCCCTCCTGCAAACAAAACAGCAAATTATTAATATGCAAAATTTTCAAAAAGATATTATACTTTCAGGAAGAAATCTTACCGAATCTGATCCCATTCCTGTAACTGATTTCATTTTATTGCGAAACTGAGGGCTGCGTTTTTTATCCATGTTGAAATACCTATTATTTAAATTTGCAGGTTCTGTAGCAATGTGACGAAGTCCAGATGTCATTTTATTAATTGGTTTCTTAGTAAGAACTATATTGCTAAGGTATTTTTGCCATTGCTGCCCTGTCTGGAAAAAATATTTATCCAAATTCATTATGCAAAAATAATTTTGAATTACATTAAAAACACACTCTAAAGAAAATGATGTGCATCCTATTTTGCACTTTTCGCTGGCAATACAAATTATCACAAATTTCGACTTTGCGAACACAATGTTACAAGTTTACATCTTCATTACGTATAGCTAAGTGGCGGAATTCTATAAGGGTGCAGAGGGGAATTGTTAGGCTAGATTCTATATTTGGCTCACGTTGCGGCATTTTATTCACTATTCAAAATAACCAGAACACTAAAGCACACTTTCCTTGACATTACACAGAAATGGATGTTTTTACTTACTTGATCCAAGACGATGTATCAAAAAAATACAATATTTAATCATCTGAAGTTCAATATTCGTCTATAAATGCTCTACAATAGCATTCACCCGCACTGACTGCCGCAATTGACAGGAGGTACTGGGGACTGCACAGTTGATTGATATTAGTTTCCATTCTCAACTAATCTCTATTTCATGCAATGCAACGAATTAAAATCACGACAAGTACCCAAAAAAACGCAAATATTACAACATATCGACCTTCACACAATATAAGATCTGCACTCACTCGCACACACACGCGTAACTCACTACTACATAACCCTACCCCGCCCCTCAACGCCCTCTTCGGATCGGAGCAGTATGATTGCCGCGAACGGACGCGAACATGTCAGACACCACGGAACACCACACGGTGTGCGGCACGCAAACTCCCTCCAGTGCCGAGCTTGTTACGTCACACTTTGCAGATATTGGAATAAAACTTCACAGCTCGAAGTGTAAGAATGAATCGCTCCCTTCCCGGGACTCCACAAGAGTCAACAATTTTAATGCTTGCGGCATTTCTCCATCCTTACGTCATATCCACGTTAGGTCATGACGCGACTCTGGCTTTCCAATTGTAATCCGGGTCACTGGTGAGAAACATGCAAATGTGGTTAATAATGAAAGGAACATCTTCATTACCTTCATATGATTGCAGTGATATGCGTTTTTCCTTTCTCTCAGAATCTGAAGATTTCATTGCCAACAGCTTTTAATAACGCATTTAACATATGTCATTTACGAAATGTGAAAGATAGAAAATGATTGGATTATATAGGTACGGAATATTTTATTCAAATCTTGTATAAATCTGCCCACGATATAATGAGTTGCTTCAAGAACCGCCAGAAACCTTCAGAAACCTTCAGAACATTAATTCTTTTTCTTCCATCACGTCTCCAAATAATATTTAACCTACGATTGCTTTGAGATTTTAGTTGAATACTATTAATGTAATAGTACATAAAAAGTACAATAAAAATCTGAATGTATCGTCTTTTTTCTGGAATCCTGCTTTTGTTATAAGATATTGACATTCTTCCTTTGCAATTTCAAGATGTGCCAAAGAGATTTTTATCATCAACATCACCGGAGCACCCAGAGAAACGGATAGGCCCAGGGTCCCTTATTTCAAATAAATTCAAACCATCCCCCTATAAAAAACATAACTCAATAGCTTATTGGGGATAATTTGAATTACATCTAAAAACATTTTTTTGTTAGGAATGAAAAAAATCGGGTCCCGAATAAAGTCGGGGTCTGGGGCAAGTTGCTCCACCTTCCCTCCCTCTTCAGGGCGCCCCTGCACCAGTATTATTATTATTATTATTATTATTATTATTATTATTATTATTATTATTATTATTATTAGTTGTTGTTGTTGTTGTTTAGTTATTTTATCCGACGTTATGTCATTTAAAAAATGAGGGTATTGGAATGTTTCCCCTACTGAAGATCGAGCCATGAAATTACTCATGAAAGAACCTTAGGTAATTATTTCCCTTCCTATAAAACTCTTCATGACTACATTAAATCATTGGCCTACCCGGAGGGTGGGTCTCAAGGAGGCTCACCCCCTCCCTTATATTAATTTCCTGTACTAACGATAAATCATTCAATATATCAATTGTTAACGTGATAAATATCAACTGTAAGTTAACAAATAAAAATAGAATTTATATTTTGTGCAAATTAGACATAATTTATAAGAAAACATCAAGTCGGCTGAACACCTACACCTCTAACCTCCACTCCCAACTAATTAAAAACAAAAAAAAATAACAACAAAGAAACGTGTTTACAAGATTATTTGCTGAAACCGATCGTAAGCACCTTCACGGAGGTAGGCGTAGAAGTGCAAAATCATTTCCTCTTTCTGACTGGATTTTACGAACTCTTTTATCTTTCCTGTTCTGACAATTCATTATCTTTTTAACGTTGTCTCTTATCTATGCCTCAAAACATCCTTATCTATTTGTAAACTGCAAGATTTTGCTCCCTAATTAATACTGCTATGACGAGGCTGTGACTCGAATTTAAAAAGCTAGTAGTATAGTATATATTATTAAAATTCTTGTTCGCTATTCTCAATTAAAAAGGAAATTTTATTGGCCATTCATGCGACGAACAGTTTCTTGAGTCAACTAATGCAGTTAATATCCATTTATTAATAGCCTCGAAACGCCGCTTTGTTGAAATGTTAAAAAAATAGATATTAACATTAATTTATTAAAGAATGTGTTCGTCGCATGAATGGCCCAAAAATGTTTCTTGTTAGTAGTAGCTTTTCTTGAGTCCAATGAAAAAAACTATATTCGCCATGTTTTTTGTTCCCTGCATTTTTCAGGAATGTCACATTTCAATTACTGATTGCTTAGAAATGTGTCGATGAAACTGATTAATTCGATCAAACATCATTATGAAACTGTACATGAAACACAGTGTGCCTATTCTCCCATGTAACAAATAGTGTGGCACGGCAATCGCGGATAATCACGCACGCGAAGGGGAAGAAAGCAAGGGCACAACACGAAAATGCAGTTAATTTTTTTTATCGTGATACAATAAATAATGAATTAATGTTCAATAATTGTATGTAGGAACATTCAAATTTACTTTTTCTATAGAAGTCGATCACCAGCAATTGCTTCAAGTTCAAAAATTGCATTTTGGATCGGAGTTTTTAACTCGGTGGTGCCCGCCATAAATCTGTGAGATCCAAGCCACGGCATTTTTATGTTCCTAAATTATTGCGATGCATTAGTAGTTTGATATTTCATGTACTTCAATGTACTTTTCTAAGAACGCCTAGCCTTCAATTTTTAACATTTCGCTTAATAAGTATGTTGAAACATGATCGCTGCGCTGTGCGATATCTGTCAGATAGGTTGCGTGCACTGGCGCCAGTGCATTTTTGAGCCCCTGGCCTAAGCGGGACTTATCATGGCATTATTTTCAGCCGCGTATGACTAGTGCCTACTCAGAGAATGTAATCATTTGTCTTCTCTAGGATCGACTGTCACAATTTCATCCCAAAGAGAAAGATGTGCAGAAGACGTCTGTAGGGAAATGACAAAAATGCAAACCTAGTGGCGGATTTATACATGGGGCGCCCTTAGGCAGCTCGCTCCGTGCCGCCCTTTTTACTTTCTCGCTAGCGCTTACACAGTGGAGAGAAAGTACTGTAATGCTGCTGGAAAGAAGGCGGTTTTTCGACAGAAAATATATTATTGCCGAACTCTTAAAGGATAAATAAATTATAAATCCAGTTGCTAAGTTTAGAAGAAAAAAAATCCTCTATCACTTGGTGTACTCTGAATTCATGTTTTGTGGGTCCTTGATACGGAAAAATCTATTGACGGCAAACGTCTGCCCGTCTGCCCGCCCGTCCGTCTGAGAACAGCGCTAGCGGCTAAACCGATCCGCAGATTTTTTTCAAAATTGATATTCCCTAATCGATCTGGCTGATATCGTGGCCATTTGAATATGAAACCGACGTATTAATTTTGAGGGTACTTTACATGAAGCCATGGGGCGTTTCCAAAATAAAAAAAATGGCTCTATTTTGATTAAATTTTAGCTGTTGGATAGTGTGAAGAACGTTTAAGAAAATGGTACAGGACTCATTGTTCGTCGAAAACTCTGATTTCTCGAAATTGCAAAAATTTAATTTTTTTCGGACTCTTTCAACAATAGGTAAAAAGGTAAAAAGGTAAAAAGGTAAAAAGGTAAAAAGGTAAAAAGGTAAAAAGGTAAAAAGGTAAAAAGGTAAAAAGGTAAAAAGGTAAAAAAAGGTAAAAAGGTAAAAAGGTAAAAAGGTAAAAAGGTAAAAGGTAAAAATAAAGGTAAAAAGGTAAGTAAAAGGTAAAAGGTAAGAAAGGTAAAAGGTAAAAGGTAAAGGTAAAAAGGTAAAAGGTAAAAGGTAAAAGGTAAAAGGTAAAAGGTAAAAGGTAAAAGGTAAAAGGTAAAAAGGTAAAAGGTAAAAAGGTAAAAAGGTAAAAAGGTAAAAAGGTAAAAAGGTAAAAAGGTAAAAAGGTAAAAAGGTAAAAAGGTAAAAAGGTAAAAAGGTAAAAAGGTAAAAAGGTAAAAAGGTAAAAAATATTTTTTGAAAATTGCAAAAATTCAATCATTTGGTCGAGATAATTTTTACTTTCTTCGTATATACGTATGTATACATACGTATATACGAGAGTAATATACGTAGTATACAGAAAGTTATGTAATGCTGCGAAAATCGATTTCGATTCTTCAACGGAAATACACGTTTTGGGGTCCCCTGATACCGAAAAAGTGTTTTTTTTTTGTTTTTTTCAAAACGTCCGTCCGCGTTGTGGTCCGTCCGTCCGTGTGCGTGTCCGGTCTGTCCGTCCGTCCGTCTGTGAACACTGCTAGGGCCTAAACCGCACGTACGATCTTTTCCAAATTCAAGAAACCCCTATTCGTCTAGCTCTAGTTGAAGCTTTGAAATTTTGAAAAACATTCTTTAAAATTTGGGGGTACTTTATAAAGCCCCCCGGATATTTTCAAAGTTTTCTCAAAAACGGCTCCAATTTTTTTCCGTAAATTACTTGCCAGAATAGAGTGAAATACATTTATGAAGGTGGCCTAGGTCCGATTTTCACGGTTAACTCTGAAGTTTCGAAAATTGCAAAAGTTTGAATTTTTTCGGCGTCTTCCTACAACTTCAAAATTGAAGACAGAGATTTTTCCCTCAAATGAAATTTGTTGCGCACTAATAGTTCTTTCAATAATGTAATGTACATTTTTTGGAACTTTTTGTAGATTTCGTGCAGTAGTGCGTGCAATATTTGCAATTTAAAAAAATTACAAAAAAGAAAAAGATTTTCTCAAAAAAATGTTTCTTTAAATTTTTGGTAGGGTTAGTGCCAAACAAACCCTATTCCATAACATAAACGCCATATTGCTCTATTCTTTTGTTTTTTCAAAAAAATTAAATATGAATTTTTTTTGACTTGACTCTCACGTCGGTAATATTTACATTAAAGGGAATTTCTTCACATTATTATATTTATGAATACATGTGCTTTAAATAATGTCAAGTAAAATTTCTTGAAAACAAACGTTTTCTGTACAAATGAGCTCAAACTTCCACATTTTCAAAAACGCTCAAACGCTATTTTCTCAAAAATGGCTCCAAATTTTTTATTCGAATTTTTCTAATAGATAGTGCTATATGCGCTGTTTAATTTGACGTAAAGTTCATTTTTCTGTATTTATTTGTTTCTTTTTCAATAATTACACAAATGTAATGTTTTTTAATATCTCTCACTCCGTTGATATGGACATTTCCATCAATTTGAGTGCATTATCACATTTGTTAGTAGAAGTGATTCAAATGATTTCAAATGAACGTTTTTGAAAACTCAATAGATTCTTGTGAAAAAGAGCATCAAATTTGCACATACAGTAATGCTTAATCGCCATTTTCTTAAAAGCCGCTTCATATTTTTCAATGAAAATTTCTATTTAGGACGAGTTTGTTACTCTTCTTTAATATCTTGATGTAATAATTCGGTTGTACTTCTAGGAAGGCAAAAGGTTTTGCAATTTCTTCACTTTATTAGATGAGTACATGTGTTTTAAATAATGTCAAATAAAGTTTCCTGAAAACTAAACAGTTTTCTGTAAAAATGAGCTCAAATTTCCGATGTTTCAGAAACGCTCAAACGCCATTTTCTCAAAAAAGGCTCCAAATTTTTTCTTCAAACTTCTCCAATGGATAAAGCTAATGACACTGTTTAACATCACGTATAGTTAATTGTCGTGTATTCTTTTGTTGTTGTTTTTAATTACACAAATGTAATTTTATGAAATATCTTCTATGCCGTTAATATACACATTTCCATCGATTTGTATTGACATTATTTGTGACATTATTACATTTGTGAGTGGAAGTGCTTGAAAGGACTTCAAATGAAGTTTTTCGAGAACTCAATAGATTCCAGTGAAAAAGAGCTTCAAATTTCGCATTTACAGTAATGCTTAATCGCCATTTTCTTAAAAACGACTTCAAAATTTTCAATGGAAATTTCTATTTTGGACGAGATTTTACTCTTCTTTCATATTCTTGAAGTAATATTTCGGTTCGACTATTAAGTTACCTAAAAGTAAAGAAAACGTCACGAAAATGTACACTCGGTGACGATAGATGGCAGCTGGCCAGAGAATGGAGAAAGACCTTAAAGCCAGTCCACGCCAAGAAGACTAGAAAAAATTGCTTCGAGCAAGTCTGTGTTATTCTGTAGCACCTCTAGTTTCTTTCGTAATGAAGTGTGTTCATCAAAAACAGATCTTCAAATAATGTCACGTTCAATTTTTGGAAAATATGAGTATTTTTTGCGTAGATTTGTGAGATACAGTTTTTTTTTTTCTTAAAACATTTTTTTAAACGGCACCACATTTTTTTATTAAATTGTGACCTTGAATAGCGCAAAGAACGCTTTGTAAAATTGTAAAATAAAAAAAAATAAAAAAAAATTCGGCGTCTTCCTACAACTACAATTGTGAAGATAATTTTTTAATGAAATGTGTTCATCAAAAGCAGATCTTCAAGTAAAGCCATGTTGAATTTTTCGGAAATATAAGTATTTTTGTGTAATTTGAAGGCCAACACTGTCACCCACATTTCATGAACAGAATTCGAGTTGTGCTTGGAGGCAGTTGGACGCTACGTAAATCAGAATTTGTATATTATTTCATGCCTCTTTGTTCGTTTCTTACATTCACGCTTTATGATATATGTTTACAAATTAACCTTTTAGAAATTATTTAATTTGATAAGCCATATTTTTGTCCATGTTGCCAGGAATGTATTTGTTTTCTCAATGTATTGATGAATTTTCTTTCAAGTAATCTGCAAACCTTAAATGAAATTACCCAATTAGGTTTCCTCTCATAAAAATTCAATTTAAATGTAACATGAAAGTAAAACTGATGAAATTGAGTACCATAAATATGTATGAACTTTTATTTAACATTAATTTTATATTACCATCTTATGCTGCCTTGAGCAACAGTTCAACAATGGATATTTGAAAAGTTCATTGTTGAACGGCGTCAAAAAAAGAGGGGGTTTTATTCACTTCTGTGAATTCCATCTCATTATTGGGACATGATTTAGCTGTATGAAACTCAGTTTTAATTGTCAAATTTGTGTTGACATTTGCTTGAAAATATTTAGTTTTCGCACCTAATGTTCTACATTTTGTAACGAGTTTTACAAAAAATGATGACTGAGATGTGTTAAATTCAGACAGAAATTGTGGTAAAAATATTATTACATAACCTCACTAAGGGTAAGAAAGTTTGTAGTGCTTTAGCTCCACTAGTTTCTTTTCTTTAATTTTCAATAAAGTTTCAATAAATTATTCAATTATTAATAATACTACCTCCTTACGGTAATTTAATAAACTTTTTTTATAACAAAAAGTATGGGTTTTGACACGCTGAAAGCTATAGTATTAAAAAAAATTAATTTTACATAATTTTGTTTAAAATATCCATGATATATTCTTTGCTGGCCAGCTGTCTGAGCCCAAGTGCCCTTGTTCAATAAACACGGGCAATTGTAATTCACATTTACAAAATGTAGCAGCTGTATCTGAGAGACACATTGTATGTACTGGTGTGAGTCAACCTATCAAGGGCACTCCCGGGTTAAAAAAGGATTGGGGAAGTTATAATGCTGTGAAATTTTATTGCCATTTGTTCTATGTACTTTTACCAATTAAAAAGTAGAAAGAAAATATTTTGAAAAAATTACTTTAGCGAGAGTAAAAACAAATTCACCACAGTTCAGTTACTGAAATAATTTTTAGTATTAAAAATGATTTCTTGATGAGAACATGGAAACTGTGTTTTAATCCTTTCTGTGTAATACTAAAGAATAAATAATATATTTTAACTATAATGATAAGCGTTTTATACATGGTCATATTTACATACAATGAAGAGTTTTTAGCACAAAATCAATGCCCAGCTGCTTAGGACATTGTAGAAATGAGGGTAGGAATCATTTCTGAAGGATATATGGATTTAAGGAAATAATTGTAATAAGAGCCTTCATAAAATCCATTGGTTTGTTTGGAACTAAATTATATTTCTTAAGCACACTTAGAAATTACAAGGTCATTAATGTGAATTACTTATGTAACAACAAGTGTTAACAATATACTTTCTTATCAAATGAAGAAATAATATTGAACATGTTAAAAATTGCAAAAGAATTACCTGAAAAGTGGAACAGCATGATGGTACAGATGGGTAGGTATGTGTATATGACAATTGTTGCTATCATACACAATAATCTTTATATCAATGTACATAGTAGTATGTACTTTATACAGAGAAGTATAAATTGATGCCATATTATTAGTACATTATCATTACAGATCTTCCTAAACATTAAAAAAACCCAAGGACTATACATTAAATACAAAAATCATGCAATTCATTTAATATTTTTTTTAAAAAGTCTGTAAAATGTACTGTTTTCTACAACAGAAATGTAGCACTTTTGCACCAAGCATGCATTGAAGAACAAGGCCATTCACAGTCCATCATTGGAAATATTCAAAAGGAAGAAGTTCCCACACATCCTTATGCAAAATGTGCATTCAGTCCAAAATTAATATGGCACATACTGAGTTTAACAGCAATGAAATTTTAAAATACTACTGGCTAGATATAGTAGTCAATGTGTCTTCATTTTAGAAAGAATGTGAATCAGTTAAAAAAAAGTGGAGACACAGATATTGTATTAAGGTACATACAAATCAATATGGTCCAGCAAGTATTATAGAAAATGTTACTAAGTAAGAGCTTCTTGTCTAGTATTATATACAACCATCTTTGGTTCAATGAAAATTTGCTACAAAAATTACACACATTTACAATATTATATTGTGAAATAGACAATAGAGAGAGAAAAAATACAGTTTTGAGATATATTTAGTCTTTTGCTTTTTGCCTTTCATATCTATATAAATGTTAAAAATCTGTTTTAATATAATTCTTTATATACACGTAAATACCTCTGTTCACCCTGAATAAGTTCTGCTTGAAACACTAATTTTTAAATTGTAAAATCCACATCAATTTTCTGTTTATATTTTAAAAATTGAACTCTTACATATTACTTAATGTATCTGAGCCTGTTACGGCATCTCAATGTTTTCTTCTCTTTACATAAAATACTGCAAAAATTCTACTTCTAAGTCAGTGCCACATTGCTGCAAACTTTGAGGATCACTAGCAACCATAGTGCAAAAATTTCATAAATAAGAAATTATTCTTATACTGTATAAGTTCTTTTTATCCAATGCTGTTCAAAATAGCAAAGAATTTTTATGAAAATTATAAAGATATTAACTGAACATTATCACCCTAATTGCACATCCTGCCAAAGGTACTTTTTCCAGCATGAAATATTCTCAGGCAGGCACTCATGGCTTAGTCTCTGAGCAAATAGATCTAATTCAATTACTTCTTTTCCTTTTAATGTAATTCAATCGTGTTCCTTTATATTTAGAATGTAATGATTTAAAGAAAAAATTTGGGATCACTCACTTGTATTAAATAGGCCTATTACTTCTTTAGAGTATTGAACTCATTAAAAACCTGTCACAAAATAGCTTACAAAAATGTTGCAGGTAAAGAAAATGTAAATCAATCATTTTAATATAAACTGATAACAAAGTACCTACTTTTACGAAATGAATTCTGAGAAAGAAACTGCATTATTATAAATCTGAAAAACTCATTTGCTCAATATTGTTTTAAAACAATTGCTAAAGGGTTTTACATCACGGACCAGGTATAAATATACACTATGTTGTTTAATGGCATATATTTCTCCTATCTTATGCAATGTGGCTTTGACCTATATGTAGGGTGACCAGGCTGTGTCCTTTAAGACAGATACCATTCTTCCAGAAGGTATCTTATTCTCTTACTTAGAGACAAAGTTTGTCATTAAATCATTTTCTCATTCTTCACTTAATCTGACTAGTATAAGCCAACGGAAGACCACAGAAAGAGAATTGTTCACGTAAATCACTAATTAGAGGAAGAGCAAACTTCAACAACCAACTAAAAGTGGCTTCTTAAATTTTCTTATTGAAGTAACATACTAATTGAAATCTATCCCCCCATAAAAAATATTAATTAGTGCAAATTATATAAATAAACAATTGTGGTCACCCTACTTATATGTGCTTTGTTATAGGGCAGATCCTCTGAAGATTTAAGCACTAGAAAAATATGCAATTTAAACAGCAACATTTAATACTTCATTATGATTTACCGAAGAAGTATAAGAACATTCACAAAATAGCTGCAGGTTGAGAGTTACAAACACCAAAAGGACAGAATTTTAATTTCATTATTCTTTTGATTTGTTAGAGCAAAGTTATTATTTCCTACAGGCTGTGATATGTGCACAATGTTGAATGTGAAGGGAAAAATAAGTGGAAAGTTAAAAACAAAACATTTAAAATGTAACAGCAAAGTCTATTATATTGAGAACAGTTAGCAATGACAAAGAAAATTTAAAACTAGGTACCCACATTCAATTTACACTGCAGTTCTTGCGAATTTTGTCTCAGAGATTTGTAAATATTAATTACTTAGCTTAGATAGTAATTTTATGAAATGTAATTGTGATCTATTTTTTATCACTACCCACAGTACAGGAAAAGAAACTCCCATAAAAAAAACATCAATCTTCCCTTGCTTATTTCAAACATCCACTTGTTTAATAGAACATGTAGATTGGCTCTTTAAACAAAGTTACATCAATAATACATCCAGAAAAAGGAAGCATTACAATGAATTTTTTTAATGAAATGATAGTATTAAGTAGTACATGTATATGACTAAAGCAAATCCCTCATTTTTAAAAGTAGGAACATAAAGTAGTTGATTGAATTAAGCTTAACATTTTAATTAGTTCAAATAAGAGCCTTCATACTATGTTGTCACTGACTAGGCCATGTGATAGCACAAACTGAGTTTAGTGAATTTTACAGTTTTCATTTCTCAATGTAACAATATTTTCTTCACTATTGTTTGATATTTCAAGCAAACATGTATGTGAAAAATAACACATAGAAAAATAGCTTCATGCTTCACAAGATCACTCTTCATTTAACTTAAAAAGACACTGAACATTTATTTCACAATGAAGGATATAAACTTGCAGTAATTATTGAGAGTGCAATTTTCAGTCCCTGAAGAAAATGGACAAGATCAATAGTGTGAAAACATTTGTACCTAGCACATATAAATTGTCAACTTTTGCATCACACATGGGTAATTATACAGATTACACATGTATAATTATGTAACTTTAAATTTACATCAGTAGACCACAATAACGTGCCTTATATTCTGCTTATTTCTGTTTCTTACATCTTTCTATCTCAGTTTCACTTAATATCATTAAATATTCTTCAAAATATAAAACCCACATCAGATATGGATATGAAAACTTAAAGATTAATTAAACATATGAATAATAGAGATTTATGATCACTCGATATTTACACCTTTGTTCTTAAATGGCTTCAAAAGACTTGACTAATTGAGTAGTGTCATAGATTAATATGATTGTACGACTAGTTTGAAAAAGGGAAAATATTTTAATAAAGTCTCTTGTAATACTTTGGCAAGTTGTTAATTCTGAATCAGAAAAAGCAGATGTTGCCAAAATAACTGGAGTGTTTCAGTAATGTATGCACTCATTACCAAGTCATTATATCCCTTAAAACTGAGAAAGTACACTCCACTATTCATTGTTTATATTTTCGTTATCATAACGTTACAAAAAATTTGTATTGCAATTGTCAGAATTACGTCTTCTTTTTCTATCAGTGCTTCCAGACTATCAGACATTCACAAAATAGCTGCAGACTCATCAAAATTGCAGAATATAACAATTGCATACAGAAAACAATCTATTTAATTTTTTGAAACATTACTGTTTCTTGAATAGGTGCATTGTGTGTTTTAATATTTATAAACAATAATAATTGTTTGTAATTTCAATAGTGATAGTCTGTCTTCAGAATAATGTTATCATTACATACAATGTGATACTCAAAAGTACCTTGAAAGTGCCCTTTTAGGATCTCTCAACAAATTCAATAAATACATTATTTAAGAACTGAGAAGTGTGTTCAACTCCATTCATGTATTCAAAGAGATGAACAATACAACATATGATCAAAATTATATAACATAAAGCATACATTCATTTTGGTCTGAAAGTAATTCAATATGGAATGTTAGATTTATTTTGTAAATCTCAGAAAGAATTATAACACAAAGTTTTACAGTAAATATTCTTAATATTCCAACAATGAAAATTTCTCAAATTTTCATGACAATACTTCATAAATTCTAGGCAAATTTTTTAAATTCTTATCTGAAAACATGAAAGAAACAGAAATTGCAGAAAGGCATATTTCACATTGAGCTTTAATTTCTAAGCCGTTTTTGCACAGCAAAGCACTGTACACACCAGGCAAATCAACACACAAATTAGGAACATCAACACCACACTTTAAATGTGATTAATACAGCAACTTGCATTTTTGATATGAACAAGAAAAAGAACACTGTTCTTGGAGTACATTTCATTAGGAATTTTTCAATTTCAAAATAAAAAACACACTCATAAAATGGGATACTGTTACTATGTACAATCATATTTTTTTAAAAGAAATGGGGATCTTGAAAAATTTTTTGCAATTGGAATAAAGGAGAGAAATGGTTATACTGTTACAGCATAAATATATCAAAAAATTAAAACAATATTTGCAATTTTTTATAACCATAGATATGTTTTTTACTAAAAAAATCAATAAAACAATAGTACCTTTTCTTGATAAACTTTTCTCTCGGTGCTTGTCTTAACATGCACACAGCCCCAGCACCCCATTGCACACCCCAACCCTCCTTAGAACAGTAAGAAATTGGAAACACACGATGTGAACATTCGCACATTTGTTTATCTTGCACATCCTTCCTCTTAGGACTCATCTCACCAATTATGTGCACTTGTGCTTATGCTCAAAGTCACATTCCTGAAAATTTCAGAACTCGCAAGCACAGGTGCAAAAATCTGTCCTGAGACTCATATTAAACTGTCTTATTTTTGTACAGTCATTTGTACAGTCTTCTACTGATGCAAAATGTCTTGCAGAAACTATACTTCAATACTGGACACTCCCACAAGCTGCACCACTGCTGTTGCAATAGGAGTTGCTCCAGCTCATCTGCTGAACGCAAAAGGAAGGCCGCTGACTCCCTGTATCCAGTGATAAGTTGCCTCACAGCTGCCATCTCAGCAGTATTCAATTTATGACTAAGCAGAGGCTTTGTCTTCATGCTCAAGTCAGTAGGTCCTGAAAAAATTTGAATGTTTAAATAAGTTTCCTAATTTAAGAGTAGAATTTGACTTCGAAAATGGGGAAGAAGGAAGAATGAAATTTGGAGAAATTACATTGTCATGATGAAAATAATTATTTTCTTTGAATTATATTGCACAGAAAGTAACTTGTATTCTTGGAGTAAACATGGTAGGGTCAGAAACCTTTCTTCAGGGAGAAGGTTGTCACCTTCACTCTAACCATGTTGAGAGCTTTAAATCCAGTGTTTATAAATGTTAGGTTTAAAATTACAGTATAAATAAAAAAATGTCTGAAATGCCCTAATTCATGTTTATTATTTGGCTAATTCATATGGTGCTTAAATCAATTAACAATGCCAAAGAAGATGGAGAATTCTATTAGTAAAATTTTTAAATACTTTTAGGGGGGGATCTTATTTTTAAGTCTATGGCTATATGATCTGTTCTGAATTTCCAAAATAGATCACCCCTCCTCATAGAACAACTTATTTTCTTTTTGGCAAGTCTTCATTTATATAATCAGTAATTGTGCCAATATTGGGTAATGAAATATTCCAATAATTGTTTTCTCAATTGTCAATAATTACTTAAATACATCTCTAACAGAGAGGACAAAATTTTAAAGTCTATTTGACTTTCAGAAGGACTGCTGCCAATTGAAAGAAAAACTACAAACATGTCACCAATGATGGCAAAAGTAAAAGTAAAAGCAAAAGAAAACAGAATCCCTTGACTGTAAGATATCAATAAAAAGAAAATTTGTTATATTTTTTGTGCTCAACATTAAGTAATAAAGCAATTTTGCCAATGAAGCAGCTACATCTAAAGATCTTAATATGACCAATACTATCTGTGTCATCTGGTATTAGCTACCTTTCATTTATTTACTTATTGTCAAAAAATACATGACATATTGGGGCATAGATTCTTGATGATCAGGGCATACATTCTTGAGCTCCAGAATTTGCTCTCTTTTTGAACCATTCATGAAATTCATGTTTTCTGCAGAAAAATATTCAATTGATCAATAAACTACAGTAAAGTAATCAATAATTTGAACATCATTTTTTTGTGCAGTCGGAGCAAACTTTTCATAGCAGTATTTTTTATTGTAATTAAAAACAAAATATGTCCACTTCTATCATGTGTTGAGAATCATTCAGTCCAGGCTGGTGATTCCCAATCAGGGACTGCACTTGGGCAATGGGAAATTATTTCAGGTCCAACAATCTTTACTAATGTTTCAAGAAGCCCACAGCAACAATTAAAAGCATTAAATCAATTTATCATTGTTGTGAGGAAACTACAATGTCCTCCAGATTTAATCTAATTCATAATTAATTTACCATTGGGAAAATAATCTTAAATAGAGAGTAATCGAAAACAAATCAAAAATGTAAGGATTCTGGAGGGGGGGGGGAATAAGGATGACAGAGTAAGGGCAATCCATCTCGATCGGGTTTTCCTACGAGTCTCCCTAGGTCCATTCAGCAAATGCTGCAAAGGGTTTCTTGCTCAATCTGAACCATCTACATCCCACTCGTCAAGTTACAGACGGCTCCACACACTCTGCATTCGGCGAGTAGAGAGCGACCGCTCGCCGACTCCTGAATGGTGGGCACGGTTCGCTTGCTGTTAAGGGGCTCCACACATTCGTTATTCGGCGAACACCGAGCAACCGCTCGCCGAATCCCGAGGAGTGTGGATGAGTTCCTTGCTATTTGCAGAGTGACGAACATTCGGGGTTCGCCCTACCCACCGCGTGTCGGTCTTTTGGACACATCAAAGGGAGCGAACATTCGCCGAACACGTCGGCTTTTCGAGATCGGGCGAGCAGTCGGTCGTTACTCGCCGTGTCGAATGCCTGGACCCGGTTCTACATCTTTAACATATTTGTACTTCAATTTTTTAAAGTAGCCGATGACATTAGGTCATTGTTACACCTCCCGCCTCATAATATGAATCTTTTTAATTCATTCGCGAACGTCCTACTAAACACGGTTCGTGGTCTCAGAAATGTGCTTACCTCTGCCAAGAAGATTCATTTTATAAGGCACGAGGTATTGCAATGATCTAATGTCATCGGCCACTTACAAAAAATCGAAGTATAGGTCAATAAAAAAAAGCACGCACCGTTGCTGAGCATGCCGCCGGAGGTGGCGAAGGGTGCGCCGCCGAACATGGCCGGCGCGGCGTAGGGCCCGGCGGTGGCGGCGGCGGCGGCCGTCGCGGCGCGCTGGAACGCCTGCGAGAAGTTGGGGCGATAGACGCTGGTGGGCGCTGCGGCCGCGGAGGTGGCGCTGCCGTTGACGCTCGCCATGGACGCGCTGGTGACGGCGGCGCCCCGCCACCGCGCTCGCCGCCGCCGCCGCTGCCGCCGCCGCCCCGCCCGCGGACGCGCGGCCCGCCTCGGTCTTGACGGTCGCCGCCCCGCCGCCGCCGGGCGCCCCGAAGCTCGCCGGGGAGAGCGCGCCCGCCGCCTCCGACGCGTGCGAGATGGGCTCCGTCTTGAGCGCCGCGCTCGTCAGGCTCAGCTTGGTGTCGCTGGGCGCCGACGTGTAGTGCTCCAGCGGAGAGGGTCGTCCGTCCACCTGCGGGGGCAAGCACAACACGGAACCGGTTACGCGAGACCGATGCTTCCTTCTCTTCAGCATCCTTTCGCTCTCAAGAGTCATGCATCAAAGACCGGAACGTGCAATGCGCATTTATGAATATCCATAAATTGTGTCTTTTCCCCATTTCCCGTAACCGAATTGCTCCACTAATCTGTCTGAAAAAAAAATCGTTTTCCTATTTTTGACATTTTGAGAAAATATTTTTTCAATTAATTTAATTTTTAATAGTTATTCAAATAAAATTAATATGAATTTACCGAACATTGCAGTTAACAAGGAGAAGCATTATTTCGAATACTAAACGTATTAAACTGTCCGCACTGAATATTTCTTGTGGAAATTTGCGAACTTATTGATATATCTCCGGAATATCATCATTGAACCAGCGATATTTTTGTCATATCTCACGATGAATTCTAGTCAGGCTTTCCCTTCCATTTCTTCCCTTTTCACGTTAAGGAATACCAAAGCTTAGACATTAGTTAAACAACTAGAATGACCACAAATCATTAATATCCCGTGGCGTCACGTCCTGAGACGAAATCGGCTCCTTCCCCTCGGCCGGCCCCAGTGGGGCAGGTCGGCCGCGCGCAGCGGAATGGTTTGTCGCGGGGAAGGGGTGGATTGGGGGGGCGTAGGGGGTCGGGCGCGGGCGGAGCGAGCACTCACCGTGGCGTTGGGCAGCAGCGGCATGGGCTGGCTGACGGGTTCCAAGCCGAGGCGCATGCGCTTGGCGTTGTGGCTTTCGTTCTCGCACGCCTGCGCCAGGATCTGCTCCGCCTGCACCGACGTCAGATGCGCCGGCGTCGGCCGCGTCTGCAACAGATGCCCGCCCGCCGGGCCGCCGTCAGCGCCGTCGCTCGCCGCCGCCGCCGCCGCCGCCTCACTAACCCAACCCCACTCGCCCGCGCTGGCCATCTCGTCCCGGGATCGATATACTACCGGCTACTCCCTTATCGTGCCGAGCGTGGCAGTTTCTTACGTTTGAAAGATGAGAAACCCTGAATCGTCCATATCAAATAATACGTTTCTGGTATGTAAAACATTGGGCATTAGAGGAAGGAAAGATTAATACGAAACATAATGCTAAGTAGTTTTTGTTCACTATTGTATCGAGCATCAACCTTTTAATGATGTCTATTTAGATCTAAAATGACTCATACACTCACTACTTTTATGAAGCTAAACAAGAAGTATGTGTAAAGCATTTTCAATATTTCGAACAGTAATGTCATATTTTTAAAAGGCGTAAAATAAAAATTCGCAATTTTGACTAGAATATTTATTTGAGATGCTTATACGTAACTATATTCACAAAATAATTTCTTTGTATAAACAATGACATCGTCGTCTGATTACCTGAACCAAAAGCTGATTTTTAAAATTAGTATTAAAGTAATTTTATCTGCTCGGATCGTCGAGCTTGACAGCAATTCCCTTCAACGGTACTAGATCAAATCTTCCATAAATCTGAGAGAGAAAATCGTTCTTAATCCGCGAAAAATCAGGTTTGAGATGTAGTCGAAACCCTGTGGCCCAGCGGAGGTAATTTCATGCCCCGAGCGAGCAACGTCATGGCGGCCTTTCTAGGAAACGTCCCGGCGCGTCGTCCGCCGTTCGACTGTGACGTCGCGACCTCTGGTGCTCCGGTGTCCGTCACCTCTTTCTCCTGGCTTTCAACACAAGCCAGGGGGCGCGAAAAGGAAACGAGTAAACTTCCGAACCAATTTCGCAGTTCGGAATGTCCTTAAGGTAACATTAAGATATTTTTGAAAAAAAATTGAAAGATAAATTACACCAAACGAGTAATAAAATGAACACCAAGAGTAAAAACGATCATGCACACGAAACGCAGTTTGGTTGGGTTTGGTTTGGTTTGGTTTGGTTTTAGAAAGACCATAAAAAAGAAAGGAAAGAGGAAACTGAATATGG
This sequence comes from Teleogryllus oceanicus, assembly GCA_964035755.1. Classification (NCBI taxonomy): domain Eukaryota; kingdom Metazoa; phylum Arthropoda; class Insecta; order Orthoptera; family Gryllidae; genus Teleogryllus; species Teleogryllus oceanicus. The sequence continues at coordinate 17,033,785 of CAXIVR010000003.1, forward strand.
AAGAAAATAGTTTTCATTGTATTGAAAGTCCGAGCGTTCAAGCCAGTATCAGGCGATGATAATAAAACTTGAACGCCTAAAATAATATTACATTGGTTCTAAGGGAGAGAAAAAGAAAGGCGGAATTGCAAAATGGCGAAGAGAGAATACTGAAGGAGAAAAAACAGAATGAAAAAGGTGCAAAAGGGAAAAAAGAATCGAAATACAAGAAACGTCTCTTAAGAACTAGAATAAATTAAAATGAAAGTGACATTTGTATGATGACATGGTATTTACAAAAGTGACCAAAGTGCGTCGAATACTTGGTTTGGTGGCTCTTAAGTATCAACCACACCCTTATTTCAAACGGAGAGAGAAAGATTTTGAAAGGATGACGGTCAGACAAAGGAGCAGGGCACTTGAGTCGGGGAGGGACAGAGGCGTAAGTGGATCACCGCGGCGTTTATACAACGCCAACCGCTGAGGGACGCCCTCTTCCCGCACCACTCCGTGAGTCACCCCCACCGCCGCCGCCAGTCTCATCGACTGCGCGACTCCGACAGTCGACAGAAAGCCTCAGAATAAATGTTACAAACTTCCCGGGCAAGTAGTAGGGAAAGACGATCACTTTCGCCAATGAACATGTAGTAGGAAATCACATAAAACCAAATTATACATGTGATATATGATCCTAATAGATAGGCAGCTTATCGCGCACTGGTGTTTGGCGGACACACATTCTGACCCAGTCACAGAAATTTCGTGTACTTGTCAAACTCGTGCAAGATCCTACCAATCCTAGGCACTATGTCAAAAATTGCACTTCGACTGTGAGATTTCCCACCTCACGTTCATCGCAAAATGTGATCATCTTCGACCCTACTCCATTCCCTAGAAAGTAACATTTAGGCCGAGACAGCGTGTACAGAAGCGGCGAGGGAAGAGTGCGAGACCCTCCGGCGCCAGACAACAACCATGCGGGCACGGTGGGCACGGCGGCGCCGGGCACACACACGCGCGCGCGCCACCCCACCGACCGAGAGGAGGAGACAGACACCACCACGAGCACAAGACACGAGCACGACAGACAGAGACAGAGGAGGCACGGTCACAGCACGGCACACGGCGAGCCAAGAGCGAAAGATCCTCACAATCCTTACAGCATCCCAAGCTCCGTTGGAGTCGCGCGAGCGCTTGTTGCGGCGGCAGGACTTGAGGTAGGTGCGGATGCGCTTGCGCGCCCGCTCCGCGAACTCCGGGAATTGGCGCGTGCACGAGTCGATGATCGCCTGGATCTTCTCCTTGGGCTGCTTCGAGATGGGCACGATGCGGTCCAGGTTCTCGTCCACGAACAACCGCACGAACATCTGCGGGGCACAGAAAGCGCGCGTTCACTCAGGCAATCTTAAAGGCGCGAAGTTTACTCGCGTCGTTAATACAACTTAATCTCTTAAGGGCTGGTTCACCTAAAGAGGTAAGTAGAACCACGCCTGTGTTCTGACAGGAGGCCCTTCCCCTTTTAGGAGTTTAATGGGCTTATATCATCAGCATCATCAATACAACTGAGGGGGGGGGTTAAAAACTAAACAAACTCCTGCACGGGAGAAAAATCTTTATTTACCATAATTCGTGCAAAAGTCTGATTTCAAGAGAATTCAATGAATTCTAGCGAATTTTTTTCGAAAAAAATATTCTATTGGGAATGGCAATATCACAACTTTCCCACTTATAAGAAGCCTTTACTTTTGGCATAATATTTAGCTACACGTGTGTTGCTCAGCAAGTCATTTTCCTTGGGCATGATTTTGATATGGAAAATGGTTACTACGTCTCATTCAAGCATTTTTGTCTATATCATTCTCAATGGTAGAGGTAAGATTTAAAAACTTGGTATTGAATACATATTTTTATGATGCTTGTAATATGTCAAACTGATGTAATGACGTAATATGTTAAATTAACGAAAAACGTAAACTTACATTCTACTTTTTAACGTAACTTTTTACTTTTATTTTCGAGCGTTGTGTGTCTCAATATCGAGAAAATGAGACTGTAAAACAAAAGAGGAATTAAAAAGTAGTATACGGATAAGATGCGCACGATGGAAACGGAGCGTGCACGGGATATGAAGTTAAGCGGTCTCGTTTGAGCACACTCGTAATGGAGTAGTCCATCGATCTACTGCAGACATTCCGTTTCATCTCGCGTCAACCAGGCGCTAGATCAATTATTGTCATGGCGCGACAACCGGCCGGTCTACACGGTAGCTAGATGAATAATGGAATTGTGACGCAAACAGAGAACACGTTACATAAACGAAGAATAACACTCCGAGTTTCAGGTTTTATGCAACACGTTTCAATTGTTTGACGTGCACTTGTTTACAACACTACAGAAACCCAGCAATGAAAACAGAGAGCTTCGTTTTCGCAGCGCTGCGAAAAAAGTTTCATTTTTCTAAATGCAAAAAATGCAACAAGTTTATGATTTCAGAAATCTCTATACGTTATACTATATTTGCAGGTGTGAACGGAAGCGTTTTTATCAGAGTTACGCTCGCTATTACTGAGAAGCACGCCTTCGATTTCCGAAAATAAAGATAATGGCATGAACACTGAAACACGTCAAAATTACTGAACACTATTATTAAAAAAGAATACAGATGATAACACACAAGTTTGTCCTCTCATAAGTGACACGAATAAATAGAAATGTAACTATCAAACGTATCAAAAAATAAATATTGAAGTTACAAAGTAAATATATTTGTGCATTATGTGAGTGATATAAAAAATCAGTTATAATCACATATCTGCCAATAAAAGAAAGTTTCAAGCTCACTGTTTTCAATAGCTTATAATCAATGTAAAGAAACCGATTCTACTTATCGAAATTAAAAAGAGGGGAAAAAATTGTATGCGACAAATGGAGGAGAAGTTAAATATAAGCAGTTTTCTTGAAGACCAAAACCTCTAATCCACTTACTACATAATTGAATTATGGAGAAAGGAACCAATGGCTCTTCATTTTACAATATTGCTGGCAACTCACACTCCAGTGCCCAGCATAACGTGCGCAACTGACAAGGTCCCGCCATCTTTTTTAAAATTGCCTTTCCAAAACAATAACACAACTAGTATTTCCAAATGGTTTCTTGGTCCACTCTACTCACGTTGAAGGCCTTGAGGCGCTCGGGGTCGTACTGCTGCGGGTCGATCTTGTCCTCCGCCTCGTCGTCGTCGTCGTCCTCGTCCTCCTTGTTGCCGCTGGACGACGTCTCGTCGTGCACCGACGACGTCTCTTGCGTGAGGCTGCGGTCGCTCAGCATCAGAGGGCTCTGGAAACGCCGTGCAAACGCTTCGTTGAGTCCCTTTGCTCAACGCCCTCGCCGCCGCCGCCCCGCGCAGCGCCGGACGGATTTACAATAACGCGTCCCTCGCCTCGCCTAGCCTGGCCGACATCGGAGTGTGTGCCGGCTCAACGCCTCAGTTTGCAATGTCGTGGGAGTGAATCTCCTCGGATGGCGACGTTTGTTACTTGCGATTTGCGGAGCTCCTGAACCCAAGATGAGAAATAACGCTCGCTTAATGCTTCATATGGTCCAAGAATATTTGTTTCGACGTGCTACCAAAACTACAAAAATGGAATATATTATACGTAATTGCATTATGTACTCAAACATGAGAATTTCTTACTCTTGTGAAAAGTTAACGAGCTCCAGACAAGAAAGACCTTTTCGTTTGAAAAAGGACGGCTGTACTTCGGACTTGTAACGCGGATGACATCTAAACATCATAAGCGCCAACGAGAATAACGGCACGATTTTTTGCAATAATTTTAATAATATAGTGGTTTTGTTGTAATCACTAGCTAGCAATTTTTCTGGAGCTTGCAAAATGTTAATAAACAAAATTAGAAGGCATTTAGCAATTGTATTGCAGCATCGTACCAAAACAAACTGTACACGTGAATAATGCGCAAAAAGGTTAATCCGAACACAGGTAATGGAGATTGTATTAATATGCCGTACAACGCACCTGTGCCCTATTTTTCAGTACAAGCTTTAACGCACTTTTGTTGCAGTGCATTACGCTAATAAAGTAAGCCCTACACCGAAAATATAACACGGTGAGCGTAATATAATCCTCTTTACGTTCCTACTTTCATGGTACATGAGCTAGTCCTGTGGGTTTTGTTTCTTTGCATAGCCCCTCGGAAAAGAAGTGTGAATATTGAAAGCGTACACCATCACTGAGGGGTTTCCCTTAAGCGCTTGACTGGACCTTGCAGTTAATTGAATTACGGGGAGGGGGGAGTCGGACATGGCTCATGGAGCAAAAACAAGTTCTCGAAAAATGAACCAAAGTACTTAGAGCGTGAAAGTGAAAAATGACGAGAAAATGCTGTATGAAAAAAAGACAATAACGCCGCGAGCTTGAATAAGGATGAAACAAAGCACGTGACGGCGCGCAGGGTGTTTCGTGACGTCACGCACGCGTGCCAACGCAGGGTTCCCTCGCGTGACGTGACGCGCCGTATCACATCGCAGCCACGTTCTACGTCTTGTAAACAAACCACCCCAGTACTCTCGCTGCTTGCAAACGCGCTGCTTCTGAGAACACGGGAACGGAAACTGCTCCTCTCAGCCACAAAGGCCGGGTACCATGCTGTTCTAAGGGCAGTTTCTCAGTATTCTTATTTAAACAGAAGCATTTACGAAGTTTTAGAAATGTTAAAATTGACAGAGTAAAATTAATAAAAAAATACGCCAGGGCATATATTCTTTAAATGTTGGGAATTTTGTTTTAACGCTTTATTTTAAAAAATTCAAACCATCCCTTCCTGTATAGAAATCATTCTCCGCAGCTGCCGGCGCAGGGGCGCTCGCTGTCGCTGGCGTACTCACCGACTGCTCGCGGCCGGCGCCCGGCGGCGTGGACTTCTTGAGGCCGAGCGCGCCGTGGTAGCCCGCCCACAGGCCGGCCACCTCCTCGCCCGCCGCCGCCTCGCGCTCCTCGGGCAGCCGCATGTCGCCGTTGCGCCCTGCGCACACACCGCACACGCCCCCGCTCACTCACGCGCACGCGCACGCACACGCGCACGCGCCACGCCGCCTCTCTCATTTGCCCTATACCATAGGCTAAAGAGGTAAGAATTCTTTACTCTATGGTATATACTCCGATTTATTTGGAGGGATTTTGATGTTTGATCAAGTGGGACGCAGTTATCCTATCGGGAGCTTTCTTACGAATTCGTTTTTGGTATTGAATCTCCCGATTGGAAAACCGCGTTTCAGCTGATCACATGCCAGATGTCACTCTACATAAATCGGAGAATATATACAAAGATTACAATATTAAAGTATATCCTTGTATACAAATATTATCGAGAAAGAAACCTTTTAAACATTTTACAACTTTTGTAGGCGCATTTATAATGTGGCAAGTATGAATTTAAATTCATGTAATAGTTTAAAATGATAGAAGGAAATTGGCAACAAATAACAGAGAATGTAGAGTATTTATTTAGTTTGAGTTTTGAAATTCCGAATTTTAATGTGGGAAGAGGCTGGCTTCGCTTTCTATATTGAAATCATACTGTTCGGTTTATTAGCCAGTATTTGGTACTTATGGTAAAATATTGTAATGTTGTTGGGTAATTACTGGAGTAGCTATTTGTGTAGTAATTCTTGAATGTAATGAATTAAAATTAGTTGAAGATTGAAGAGAAAGATGACAAATTACTTTATATTCGTTATAATGTAAAACGGTAAAAATACGAATGCACAATTACTGTTAATTTTCAGAATGTTAAAACTACAGTACTGAAAAAATTAGGGATGTTGATAAATACATATTGTGTAATATATCAATTTCAAACATTTTTGCTATGAATCCTACGTACTGCTGAACTGGTTAACAATGAATAACTAAATTTTAAATTAAATTTAACTTAACTTTAAATTAAATTATTATTTTATTAAAAAAACAAACACAAATAAGTCATTAAAAAGTTCGAACCTTCAGGAATATTAAACAAGCTAGAAAGGAGGAAAATGTTTATTTTATCCCACTTCAATGCTTGTGTGTTAATAGACAATCACAAAACGAAAACAAATTTGGCATCAAACAGTCTGTTTTTAATTCAAGATTAATTACAATAACTTACTTAAGACGTTACGTTTTTACTTTTAATTCACATCCCTTATTTTTTCTGTAGTTAATATTATACACAAAACCGACACCAGACTATTCTACGTTCAACGATAGTTGAAACATTTGCCGCTGCGAACTTCTGAAACCAGTGATGTCTCTGATTGGACATTTTGATCTTCAGAAATTTTTACTACAATCACAAATTTAAGACAATGTCTAATTATTTATCAGCCTTTACACCAACCTGTTAAGTTTCTCCACATCTTTAACCACTGACGTCTAATGGAAACGAATGTATGTGAAACAGGGAATACGTCCTCTGCTGAAACCGCGAACGTCTGACGTTCATTCGTATTGCGTCCCGCAAGACTGTTCGAACCCGAACCAGTTCGAATTGCAATCAAACCAATGTGAACGTTAGAGATAGTGTACTATCTGACACTCCTAACACAGTATGAAGATATAACTACTCAGAAAATATTCTCATTTTCCCCTAACGCATGTTATCTGGGCGCTGAAAATGTTACCCTCCTGGAAATGAAATGAAAACTAAGAATGGACGTGAAATCATTTTTTCCTCGAAGGAAATGTTCCGTTTGCATTGTCACATTTTAAGCCACGTTCTTATTCGGGAATCTAATTTAGAGGAACTTGAAAGATTCTCCGTAGGTATTTCCGTACTGCGAATCAATGTGATGTACTTATTTAAAATCCTAATTTGATGTTTAAATAGCGACATTAAAATAACGTACGAAAATTCTATCCATGCATAAATATAAATTATTCTATGTATTCAAGCAAATTGAAACAAATGGCTCTATACAAGAGGATTCTATTCATCGATACAGAGATGACATTCAAAATCGTATCTAAAGAAAAGGGACACCTCGCACCCTCCCCCAAGTAAAATGTTATCCAATTATCAATTCGGAGAAAGGCACGTGTTGCAAGAAAAGGAACTCTATACAACATGTGAATTATCTATGTTCTCACGTTTCTAGGGCACAAAACGATACAAGGAAATGTTTTAAAACTTTTCAATATGTTGCTGGAATATATCGTATAATATTTTTTACGGTAAAACGAGTATCAAAAATGTACTATGGATGTAGAATAATAATTTTAATTTTCGCTATGAAAATTGGAACTTCCGTGTAAAGAATAAAGTGTGTAGGCTGTGTCTCGTCGGGTTCAATTAAAAAATTGCAATAATCTGTGTCAAATAAGAATTTACTTTTGTTCCTTCTGCAAATTTGAATACACTGCACTATTACTTCACTGAAAATATTCCAGGTTTTTGTTGCTACTATCAAATAGCAACTATACTTGAAAGCACTGTAGTCCTTCAACATACCTGACTCCGTACTCAATATTCCCATCTCCACAAGCGGAACCGATGTGCCTCGCCGTGTTTTACCCCACCCGACCGCCTCGGGCTAAGAGGGAAATCGCCCAACCTCCCATCGCGCACAAAAACCATGCGTGCGCAGGCACTGCGCCAAGTCACGGAGAAATTCATGTGCGCCAACTCGACTTCCGAACCGCGGCGACGCCCAGCGGGTCGGCTCTCACGACCCGCGCGCCCACCCCCCCCCTGCCCCTCCCCCTCGCCTTTGCCCATGCGCCGCAGAGCAGCGCCGCACAGAAGAAGCGGCAGAAGCAGCAGCAGCAGCAGCGGCGAGGACGCCCCGGCGTCAAACGCGCTGATTAGCCAAGTGCCGGCAGCGCCTGCTCTTGCCGTCAAGGCGCCCCGCCTGCGCCGCCCCTGCCGCTTCCGCCCTCAGCAACGACCCCTCCCACCCGGCTACGCCGCCCCCGCCTGCCCCCCCCGGCCCCCCCCAACCCGCCCCCCCACCCCCACCCCGCCGCCCCCCCGTCAGACCTGCGACTCTTCTGACGGCCCCGCCCCGCCCGGCGGTCCCCATCTCATCCGCGCCCACGCCCTCACTCCCCCACCCGTCCTCGCCAGCGACGTCGACCCGAGGCTGCCTCCGGACCTCCACCGCCCACGCCCTCACACCACCCTCCTCAGCCGTCGCCGCCCCTCGCCGAGCTGATGAGGCTGAGCGACGGCGGCGCCCGCGGAAGAGGCGCAACGAGCGGCGAGGGCGGAGGCGGCGGGGGCGGCGCCGCCGGAGCACGGTGCGGCGAAAGACGGAGAGGACGCGAGCGAGCGAGAGCGAGACAGAGCAAGCGAGGCGGGCGAGGAAGGGCAGGGGGGGGAATTCCGCCAACGAACTCCCGAGTTTTCCGGCGCCGCGCCGCGCCGCCCCCGCGTCGCGCGGTGGGCGTGCGTTGGACGCGCCCTACGAGGCCGCGGCGTCGCGTTTCTGGGATTTACACGGTGACGTAGCCGCGTCTTCCAACACGCCGCAGGTGAATGACGCACTGTGGTGCAGGGGAAGAGGGATCATTTGTCGCAAGAAAATCGACTTACGAGAGATAATCTGCAATCGAAACTTTCTGCGCTACTTGGAATCCATTAAGCTGACAAAAGGTTCTGCTTGTAGAACGCAAAAAGGCTATTTGTTATCTGTACCTTGGCGATTTTGTATTCATCAGCAATTCATGTAAATAATTTTGAAGACAATTTTTCACAAATATTCATTGCTCATTCTACAATTTCACACCCCAAAACATCTCGACTCACGAAGCAAAAACGCACCCGTATTTAGTACTACAATACTGAAATTTTTTTCATAGAAATCCTGTACAACATCAGTTATGATTTGTCATGGGAAAAAGTTTATGTCAACGGTCGTGGCCAAAGCGTTTGCTCGGTCCGCTTGTACTAGAAAGGAATTTTAACGCGCGAAGTACTACGGTATGTGCATGCCATGTACTATGAAGGTGTAATTCCACTCCCAACTCTTCACACGTTCGTGGGCGCTATTTCTCGCCGGCGGCGGCAGGCGGGTGGGCGGCGCGGGTGGGCGGGCGAGCGCGTGGGCGGGCGGCGGCAGCGGTCGCCTGGGGGGTTGACGACGAACCCCGCGGCGCGGCTGCCCCCGCCCTCCCGACGACGGCCGCCGAGCAGCGTGGAGTGGCAGGGCATGGCGTGGCGTGGCGTGGCGAGGCGCAGAGCGGCGCTGCGGGAGCGAGAGCGCACGCCGCAAGGTGGGAGCCCGGCCCTCCGCCCCCGCCGCGCGAACAGTGCGCCTGATCGCGAGGGCCGACGAGGAGAAACAACGCTAGCAGTGTGTTCTTGGCTGAGGCCGGCGAACGCTTGTTTTGACAGGTTCTAAAACAGATGAGCATCGCTCCGCGAAATGAATTCTTCGCCAGCCAGATGAGCTGGACAGTCAGCTAATAATGCCTTCAGTGTGTCAGTTCAGTAACTACGAGTACAGGTACGTATTAGATTTTTCACAAGTCACTTACATTGTTCCGATATCGTCACACACTCTTACAGATAGCTTGTGAATCGAAAAGCCGCAGAGAATATTAAAATGAATTCTCTGATAAAGTAATTAAAAGTGACGCCTTACCCAATATAAAATGTCCGCGCAATTCACTCTATCACACAAACGCGCAATTGATCACCTTTCAACCAAAGAATGTATTTATTCATTTATTTAATGTCAAAAAACAGTTAAAAACTGGGTGACGTAATATAGGGAGAAGTATATTCTGGGCGTTTCTCAAATTCTGGGATCCCTATTGTAACTCTTTGTACTACAAGTTAAAATATGAATACAGAAGCATGTAAATAATATTTCTTGAAATAAAAGTTTCGAAACATACTGTTCTTGAATTTAAGCAACACAAATACATTGTTTTCTTACGAACATTCTAGATTGGCACAAATACACAGCAATAGCCTTAACAAAAGTTAATCAACGCTCATGACATGAACGATAATCCTTTCTAAACGTTACTCACCACCCAAGCCTCCCAATTTGATTTGGTATAAATTTGTGTCCAAATAACCTTTGAATCGAGTATACGTATGTAGTGTAACATTAGGGCTACCAGTGGTGCAGTGGTTAGAGCTTTAACCTTTGAATTCTGGATACCAGATTTCGAATTCTGATCACTAGCATGTGGAATTTGTGGCGGCAGATTTTCTGGGAGTGTTTCCACACTCACACTACAATCACCACACTCCATACTCATGCATCTTACATGTCAATTTTGACTGTCACCTTTCTCAATTCTCTCTCATTCACACCGAGATTTAAAAAGCGCTCTCTATTAGCGAACTGACTCTAATAACTCGGCTGCGGTACACCCGCCTCTGATGGTATCACAGTAATCAGACCGTCGATAACTAAAAATACATAAAAATAGTGCTGTCTTCGCTGTCTCTGACCATACATAAAGAATCGGAAGAAGTGACAGAACGAGATTAAGAATCCCTAATTTTCCTCCAAGGATACAAATTCATGTTGATGATATTTGAAATAAGTACTCGAAGTCTACCTTAACAGGACTTATCGTTTCCAGAGGTAAAAGAAATTTCGCTGTATCTATTGGGTTCACTTATATTAACTTCATGTTTCATTGCGAAGTTCGGAAAACAAAAGATATTGCGGAAAGTATTGCGGTGCGGTAGGTTGGAGTCACATTCATTGGCAGAGAAGTTTACAAGGCGCAAAGCATTAATTTAAAATGTGTAAGGAAATGTTTACAAAAATCCCATTTCTAAGTACGTAGAGGAGAGTGTTGTAAAATTTCATTGTTTGTGAACATTGATATGGATTCATACTACTAAATTCCTTCTATAGAAATTTTGTTGTTGTTTTTTCACCATAACCTCAGGTAAGATCAAAATCATTTCAATACGCTGTATACGACCAGCACGGGGTCACATTTCCGACCACTGCGCGCCATTCCCGCCTCCACCGCCACCGCCGCCTCAGAGAACGTACATGTCGCCATGGAGACGCACCAAACAAAAAACGGGGCGGCCGGCAAAAGGGCGCGGACGGTCTCCTCTGGGCGGGAGACGTGTGGGTGGGCGGGGCGGGGGAGGGGCTGCTCCAGCCTCCGTCGCCCGCCCATTGGGCGTCGCGAGCCCTGCGCCCACCGCCCAGGGCTGCTCGTCTCGAGCGGCCGTCCGCGCGCTCTTTGCCATCCACGGCCCCGCGCCCCGCCCCCCGCTCAACTCCTTCCACGCGGCGAGTTCGCTCCTCGGCGCCTCTCCTCTCCCCCATGCGCTGTGCCACAGCCTGGTTATCCCGACCGTTGTGCGGGGGAGAAATTGTATACTTCGAGTAAGTGTAACTGAGTGGATCTGTAAGTCTGTAGTGTTTGGAAGTGACGAAATATTAATTCTAAATAAAGTAAAACCGAGATAAAAACAACGTAAAAATGTACTTAGATAATTAACTGTCAAATTAATTTGGTGCGCATAGCACTCGTTCATTGTCGTCGCGTTTGTTTGCTTTCGTACGCGCAGTCATTGTTAGAGCCCTCTGTCAGCATGGTTTTGCAACTTTTAGTGCTAATCAATTGTTATGTTGTACTACCAGGGCGCTCCAAACCGCTAAATGAATAAGTGTGTAATTTCTGCAAATGACGAAATATGAGTTCTACTTACTAGCATTGTTAAACTTCGCGGAAATAATTTGAATGAGAGAAAGAAAATAAAATGGAAGTAGTCGGTAGCGCAAAGGTGATGATTTCAGCCTTGCGAAGATAACTACCAATACTTATTAATGCGGGTGTTGAAAAAATGACAAACACTTGAAGATTTTGAAATGAATATTCGATTATTCCGGGAAAGGCAGACTCCTCTTGTAAGGACTTGTTAAGAAAAAATGAATGTAGTATTTATTGTTATCTTCGCAAGGCTGATACCTCGGTTCATATTCTTATTGCCACACACAAGAATCTTAGACGTTCACGAATCATGAGTAAATAATAATGAATCACAAAAGGAACATATGATGGAGATAGCACCTTCAAAAAATAAATATTGAAGTGAATTCTTAATCTATAAAGTTTCTGAACGTACACCACAGATAGTATGCCGAATCAAAGAATATTAAATGCATTTACAAAGTGACGAGTGAGTCTTTCAAAGTTGTTTTGTCTGGGAGTTAATACATGTTGATCGTGATAGTTCCATTCCTCCGCACCCTCCATCACCCGGCCCCAACAGAAGGTAAGCTGGCACTCCCGTGAACCCTGCGCTGTTGCTGCCTGTTCCCCCGAGACTCCGGGGCGGCCGCCACTGCTGCCGGGGGCACCGCCCGTGACCTCGGGCGAACGCCCGCCCGGCCAGCCGCCCTCGTGTTCTGGCCGCTAAGTCTTTTACCTGCATAAGCAGCTCTAATCCTCTCGCGCCGCCCCGGCCCGGCAGACGACCCCGGCCGGCGCCGCACCGACCGGGTTCGCCTCCCACACGCGTGGCCCGCTCCGCGGATTACCGCTCGTCCTGAGACGGCGCGTAATGGAGCTCTGTGGAATTGCGGCGACCGGGCGCATTCTACAGGTATTTGGGACAGGCTTTTGCGAAAAAATACTTCTCCAGTAGTGTCAGCATCGTTTCATATATTTGGGTCTCTCAAACGTTCTTCGTGCTCCTTTTCGTTTTCGTAAATGCCACAATTCAAAACGAAACAACGAAAATTATGTATTCCTAGTCATTCAGTTCATGTAAGTTAAAGATATTTTTATTTACAGGCCTGAAAAATTCGGAACTGCACTTATTTATTTATTTATTTATTTATTTATTTTACGTCAAAAAACAGTTAAAAAACTGCGTATGACGTGCTATTGGGAAAAGTGAATTGTGTGCACATTTTCAAAATTCTGTGATCCCTACACTAAGTCATATACTACTTAAATTTTGAATGTTTAGAAAGGGAGAAAAAAAACAACAAAAAATCTCCCATGTAATAAAATCTATTTTCAAGGATAAATAAGCAATAAATTTTGAATTTTGTTCTTTTAAGTATTGAAATAATGATAATATTATGAGCAATATTAGATTACATATGGAGAGGAAACTATTCTGCCGATACACTTAGATTTGAATTCAACGGTAAACGTATGAATAATCTTAGGTTGTATCTCACATAAGTAAAACATTCAAATAACTACCCATCATTATCTTATATCCAACCATCAAATCTATAGGCGCTTAAGTTTTCCACAGCAGCTTTTGCTTTCCATTTGCCATCGTAGCTTTTAATTTAAAGCAGTAGCACCGACTTAACACATTATGTCTTCATTGATTTGATTGAAAGAGAGGTGCTCGACTCAAACCGAGAGTCGTCATCCAAATCAGCGAAATCGTTTGGGCGACGATCGAACGCGATCAAATCTAAGCACGCCCCGCCGGCGCAAGTTCTTTTCGCCAACACTCAGAAAGGGATTTGTTTCGTGCAAGCTGTTTGCGCAAGAGCGCGCGGCGCCGACGTGGGCGGGGCGGGTGCGCCGGCGAGGACGTCGCAGACAGGGGCGCGCTCACGGGCGTGCGCGCCGCCGAGGACGTTGCCTGCCGTCCTCACCCGTCTCGCCCGTCCTTCCTCCCGCCCGCGCGCCTTGGCTCCTCTCGACGCACGCGCGGGGACGGAAGGTGAGGGCGGAGCGAGGCAGCAGGGGGAGGGCTCGGCGGCGGCGGCGGGGTGCAGGCGAGGACGGGGTGGAGGAGGGGGGGGGGACAGGCTAAGGGCGCAGGCGAGGGCGGCGGCGGCGGCCGGGACCCGAGCCCATTTTATCTTGTTCAATCCTCCCCTCCGGGGCGGGGGGGGCCCGGGCCCCGCTGGTGAGGACGGGGGGCGCGGGCGGGGCGGGAGGAGGGGGTGGCGAGGGCTTGTCCACCGCCAGGGGCGAAAGAAGAGGGGTTGGGGGGAGGCGTAGGAAATCTCTGCTGCCTCCGTATCGCCGGCCGCGCTGTTGCTGCGCCGCGACGTGCGCGTGGGGGCGGCGACGCCCTGTGGCGAAGGCCAGCTGTGCACCTGCACCGCTGATACGAGGTACACGCACGGCTTCGGGCGTACTTTGGGGCATCGTTTGCATTTTCATTGACATCTGCAGGATTCGAACAGGTACAACAAGATTCATTCGAATATAAAAATGACCACGAAAGGATTAGTACGCTTTGAGTACTGACGTAATTAAATGCGTTTGCAATTGTATCCCGAAAGTTACTTCTTGTTTTAAGAAGTGTGGCGAAACGAAACATTTATTTTTTTGTCCCTATGCATTCATTAGTTATCTAATACTTACGAAAGCTGAGTAGAAGGTTCAAACAACTACGGTTTATGAAGAAAACACTCTGTAAAGTACATTTAATTTTACTTTTTTGTACAATACTATTATTTCGTATTAGTGTCATTACATAACGATATTCGTTCAAATACACGCAATATACTTGACTAATAATATAACCATGACTTCCCTATTACCATCCTTCGTTTTAGATTCTATTTTCGTACATCCTTTATTAATATGAAGCGTGTTTCCTTTAGATTTTAGATATGCGGCATTTCTTTTGTTAATCTGATTTTTGAGAAAAAGTTTCTGTTTTGTTTTGTTTAAGAAAATTCAGTCCATTCATGTCTGGGGACAAGTGTTTACCACATTAGAAGATATTGCTTTTTCGACTTGTTTTTTTCCTACTACAGGAACGAAAAAACAGAAATCTCGAACCCCTCTCGTCAGGTAAGAAGTCGCGCCGCGAGGGTGATTGGCCGAATGGGTGCAGGGGGCTTCAACCCAGCGCCTTCGCCGCAGTGGCCGCGGTCAGGCTAAGGCGCCCTCGCCCAGGACTACTTCTTCCGCTTGGGGAGAGCGGTGACCGGCAAGAATCAATACCGGGAGACTACTCCTTGTATTTTCTCTCAAGTGTCGGGGAAGAGGCCCCAAGTTCACCCTCCCGTCAGCCCGCCCCGCCCCCTCCCGCCGCCGCCGCCGGCAAATTTCATCAAAATCGCCGGGAAGGAGCCCACGCGGTGGAGACGTCGGAAGGCGCGGGGGGAGGGGGCGTGGGGGAGCGGGCACGACAGCGCGGCGCTGCCGGCGGGAGAGAGGGTGCAGATGACGCCCAGGGTCGAAAGACGTGAAAGAAGCAGGCAAGGTGCTGAGAGCTGGGCTAAGAGAAACATGCGATAATATTGGAAAGGAGATACAAGAGAGTGATGTCAATGTATATTGTAGGTGATGTGTTTTAAGCTGGAATTAAGGGTAGGTACGCATGAATAATGCAAAAACAATACTCACATGGCGTAGTAATAGGATAATTAAATTGCCGAAGTGGAAGGAAAATGGCTTAGTGCTACCACATATTCAAAGAAGTATTTAGTATTAAGGTAAATGGGGAGATTCATTGTAATTACAGCTTTAGAAATGTTCAAATTGGAATTGGCGGAGTGGGCACTCTTCGAAAAAGAAAGTGGGTGTGGTCAGGAACATACGGTTCTACACACGCATACAACTGGGTTTAAACTAGACTACCTCTGAAAATAGGTGTAATACTTGAAAACTGTGTGTAATACAGTATATTTATATGTTCTTTGGCAATATAGAGAGAAATCTCGAGATTTCGATACGAAACCAGGAGACCGGAACAGACGCCAGTGAGGCCGAGGACTCGATCGCGGCAAAGAAGGAAGCGGAACCGAGGGGCGTGTGCGGCGCGGTGCGGCGCGGCGCCGCGACAGGACGGAGGCAAAAGCAAGAAGCGGCGCCTGAGAGCCCAAAAAGGTGCGCCCGCCCGCCCCCTCACGAGCAAGGAGCGACCCTCCGCCTCGGCGGCGGCGTCGACGGACGGAGGGCGCAAGAAGAGGAGCGTGCAACGTTAATGCGTAAGGACGAGAGAAAGAGCGCGCGAGAGGCAGGCGAAGGGGAAAAATAATTACCAGCCTTCCTCCCGCGGCAGCCGAGGCGGCGGCCGGTGGGCGGCGGGCGTTGGGCGGGGGCGGCAGCGCAGGGGCCGGCGACGTCGCTCGGCCGGACGGGCGAGGGGGCGCCGAGAGGACGAGCGCTCGTGCGGGGGGCGGGGCGCGGCGGGGCGCGGGCGAGGATCGCCCTCGTTTCGGGATCCGCCCGCGGCCACGCGAGGGCGACGGCCGGGGCCGGGGTCGGGGCGGGCAGGGTTCGAGCGCGCTCCGCCCGCGCCGCCCCCGCAGGACAAGATGGAAGGCGCCCTCGGCGGCGGGCGCGGGCGAGGGGAGCCGGCGGGCGGCGGAGGGCCACGGGGAAGAGCGTGCCCGAGGGCGGAGGGCGCGGCGCGGCGCAGGCTGCGTCGGAGGCCACGAAGCCCGAGGGGCGGGGCGGCTCAGGCGGACGAACGGCTCCTGAGGAGCGAGGGCGGCGGAGGCGCTGGACAGCTGCGCGGGAAGAATTCCACAACCGCGACGAAATACGAGAAATCGGGAAAGCAATGCAAGGGCACTTGCAAATGGTAGAAACAATAGAATTTGGGGATTGCAGGAATTTAGAATCGAAAGAGTGCAGAAGGGAAACCAGAGCGGGAAAGCAGTACATCGCTACGTTATAAAAAGACAAAATAAAGTATCACGAGATTCTGCGATGACAAGAAAAAAATGCAATAAAAGAAATATCCCTTCAGAAAAGAAAAAAAAAGTAGAAAGATTTGCTTCTTAAAAGAAGACGCCAGTAGCAAGAATGAATAGAGGAGAGACCGGATTCGTTGCTTTTATGAAGGGAATATGTGGACTGCAGGAGAAGCTGGTCGCGAGGATAAGAGGAGAGAAAGTAAGGCGCAAGGGGGGGGGGCGGAGCGCGAGGGCGACCAGGAAGGCAGCAGGGGGCTGACGAAGGGGGCGGGGGGGGGGGGGAAGAGCGGACGCGGCAGCCGGCGCCGCGCGCCAACAAAACTAATTCCCAAATAGAACGGAGCCCGCCCGGCCGCCTCCTCCTCCCCGCCCTCCGGTCCGACGCCTGCCCGCCGCGTCGCCCTCAATGGGGCCAACTTTATGCATAAAACATCTGCGGCGTTTTCGCCGAGTTCCGTGAGGGACACGCAGCCCTCCCCCCACCCCCCGAGCGCGACGCGCTGTCGGGGCGGCTTTTGAACCCTTTAACGGAAAACCGAACCGCTGGGCGGGGCCCGCGGGCGCGGGTGCGGGCGCGGGCGCGGGCGCTGTCCGTGGCGCGGCGGAGCGGTGCGAGTGCGGCCGACGAAGCATTAGGGTGCATAACGACGCCATAAATTTCGGCTCGAAAGGAAACAAAGCGGGCGGCGCGCGCCGGGACAGCTGCGGGCGACGCCGCCGCCGCCGCCGCCACGCCTCCAGGCGCCGCCGTGACGAGCGCCGCCGGAAGAGAAAGACGTCTGCGTCGCGACGCGTCGGTCAGCGGGGACGCGCGCGTGGGGTGGGAATCACGCACACAAACACACACGCCCCGCACTCATACGCAAACGAATGCAAATGCTCACGACCACACACACGCGAGCGCACATGTACTATCACGCTCCAACATACGCGTCAGTCACTTGAATATGAGTCTGTCTGTCTGCTCTCTCTCTCTCTCTCTCTCTCTCTCTCTCTCTCTCTCACACACACACACGCACACACACACACACACACACAAACGCACGCGCATGCGAATAAACAACCTTACACAATTAATTAGTAAGTAATCTTGGACTTAAGGTAATAAAGGGTAGACATCACAGCTACGGTTATCTACGATCTTTGATTTGAACTTGGCGAAGAAAATGTACGAGATAGCCTAACATAATCTTCCAGACATGGTTTGAAGCTTCAATCATTGATGAATTTTCATTTCTTGGTACGATGTCGATTCTTACATATAGTTGGAGTTTGGTTCTTGTAAGAAGCGAAATAAGCTGTTTTTTAAGCTTGGCCCTGTATTCTATTTCATTACCCATGAAACTCAAACATAACATCCCAAATCTTTATGCATCTCTTCGCTCTTGAAGTGGTTTGCTTAGATACGTTAACATCTGGGGATTACTCGAAAGTGGTTGGTCGGTATCGTTTCTTTGTGCCACGAAGCTAATACAGATGTGGGAAGCGCGCGCCTGCCTCAAGAAAAAATATGAAGTCAGCATCTTCCCAACCAGCGCCTCCGAGATAGCTTAAAGAAAATCAACACGGCTCACATGGAGCCAGCAAACCAGAAGCATCTGAGAAAGCGATCAGTTCGGCACCCTCACGATGAGTGCTCGTACATAAGAGAGAGAGAGAGAGAAAAAACTTTTCGAACGACGGGTCCGCTGCCAAGTAGTAGGTTACAAAAAACCTTCAACAACGAAATTGTACAGAATGAGAACACATTTTCGAGATTATATATGTGCAGAATCTAATAGCTTTTTAGGTGTCCATTATATCCATTCTTTTTCTTGATTCCTTCAGTTGACTAAAAGTCAATGATCTTCAGCTATCAATAAGGCAGTGTGTTTCTTCCAACTAAATGTGACTGAATAATGTGCCACTATCAACATACCGTGTTGCACTGTAACTACTGATCGATGAGGATAAGTACTCATATGTACAGTGTATTTCACAATATATTACAAACTGCACGCTAGATGCGATTAATATATGCATGTTTCTCGCGAAGTCACCGAACGCCCTCCCATCCAACTATCCAACACACGTTCCCTAAACCCGCGCGACACGTGCACAAACATTGACACCTCCTGCACCGCCGGGCGGCGCGGCGGCGCGGCAGGGCGCGGCGGGTGCTGCGTCGGCAGGGCTGGCGCAGCGCCGCGCTACGACGTCGTAAGGAAGGGCGGGCGCGCGCCGACGAGCTGCGGAGAGGCGAAGAAAGCGACGGAGTGGGGGGGCGCTTGCGAGCGCTCAGCGTTCCACCACCGCACCGAGAGGCCGGCCCGCCCCACCCCTCCTCCCCTCCCGCATCGCATCGCAACGCTCGGCCGCCCCGCCCCGCCGCCATAGCGCCGCTCTCCAAACAGCCCCCGCGCAAGTCGGCCCCTCCGCACACCTATAACGCCGCCTCAAACCCCCCCCCCCCCGCCGCCTCGCTCACAACCGTGATCCCCGTCCCCACATCCGCCCTTGCCAGCGCTCGCGCCCCTTCGCCTCGCCCTTTCCACATCGCCGCCTCCCCTCCGCCCCTGCCCGTTCCCTGACTCATTCCGCTCGCTTCCCCTCCTCCCACGCCCGTCTCCTTCAACGGAGCCGCTCCGAACATCCCCGGCGGCGTCGCGCCCTCCCAACGCCTTACCGCCCCCTCGCTGCGTCGCGCGCGCCGCCGTCCCGGGCTCTCGGCCACATCGCACTCGCGCCCCGAGGACCTCTCGCTTCCTCGGCGCACAGTGGCCCCGAATGGAGCCGGAACGCGCATTTCGGAAACTACGCAGACATCTAGACAAACAATTGTAAACGTGTGTAATTGTGCATACATACAAATTATCCGCTTGATGTTCTAAGCTAAAAAAAAATTCTAGTTTCTCTCTCTCTCTCTCTCTCTCTCTCTCTCTCTCTCTCTCTCTCTCTCTCTCTCTCTCTCTCCATTGTAACAAATTCCCAATGACATGGAAATGAATCGCAAAATGGACAATGTGACAAAATATGTAACATTTTTGTACTATTTCCTTTTAAAGAGCTTCATATCCTCCCATCTCTATCTTTAATCGCTTAATCGAAAAGCAGAAGTTGAAAATTAAACTATTTTATCCGTTTTAATTACATCTCTCTTTTTATCTCCAAAAAAGTTAAGCATTTTGTGGTAATAAGTTTTAGCCGTCGATTCTTCTTCTTCTTTCATTTTTTAGAGACCGAGAGGTCAGGGGAAGAGCAATCTAGCCTTCCCAATCTCTGACACGTTTTGAACCAGTGCGCGCCGTCGTCGCGCGCGGCCTCAGGAAGCCTGCAAACCGCCCGCCCACGCCCTTCCGCCCGCCGTTCGGGAGCCATCGCAGCCCGGCTGCCGCCCAGCCCCGCCCACTCTGCCGCGTCGGCTCGGCGCTACCTCCGCACGGAATGAGCGCGGGCTTTGCGCCACCCACACCCCGTGCTCCCGCCCCGCCCCCCTCCGCGCGCGAAAACGAGTGCGGCCTGCGCCTTCCCCCCCTTCGGGCCCCTCTCCCTCCCGTGTACTCGCCGCCGTTCGCCCACTGCCGCACACCCGCGCCCTTACGAGCAGCCCCCGCGTCGTACCTCTCGCCAAGCCTCCTCCCCCCCCCCCGGGGGGGGGGGGGGGGCGCCGCCGCCGGGAAGCCCCGGGGCAGGCAGGCAGGGGGGCTCCGGGGCCGAACGAAGCCAGCGGAGAGCGGAGCGAGGGTAGCGCGCGGCCGTACGAGAGGAAGACGCGCGGAGAAAAACAGGAAAGGAGGTGCTCGGGGCGCCGAGGGTTGCGGAGGGGAGGGAGGGAGGGCGGCGTGCGAGCGAGAGAGCGAGCGAGAGAGCGCGCGAGAGCGACGGGCGCAGAGGGCGGCGGCCTGCGCGGGGGCGCGGGACACCGGCGCCGCATGCGCTCTGGGCCCCGCACACGGCGCCGCGCCGCGGCTGGCGCGCCCTGGCGCGGCTACGCCAACTCCTCGCCACGGAAGACCGTAGCCCACGACCGGGTTCTCACACTCACTCTCCCAACTGATAATTACATGACAATACGACTTCAGTTGTTGACCTATTCGTGGAAAACGCGCTGCTTCTTATATAACAGAGATTTTTTTATTAAATCAAAACCTTCTAAAAATTTTCCCAACATTTAAACTAGTTAATTTTCTCAACAGTCTAATTTGAACTTAACTGAAGTGCCATCAATACAATTGATAATCCCATACAGCGACACTTTAAGATGACCGCGTTGTAGTGTTGGATGTAACTACAGTCCATACAATAAGATACCGAGTTATTCTAAGCTTCTTCTTCTCCTTAAAGTCAGCTAATGAATACATGTAATTTATTCTCATTTTGATGTTTTGTCTTCCTCCCTTTCTATTACTCTTTCATATTCGTACATTCGCCTTTTTGACAGTTTTTTTTTCTTTCGTGATTTGTTTTGCCAATGTTATGGTTAGTACATTACATGGCGTTCAATCATTTATAAAACTAAGCTTTAGGTGCACAAAAAAACACGCAATATGAAAATTAAAAAAAATCAAAAACGTTTTTCCTAACGTTGGAAACAAATTGTTGGATCTGCCATTCCTCTGATTCTCCACAAAATTATGAAAAAATAAAAAGATATGATACAAATTCCCGACATCAGAGAAACTTCATTCCGAAATGCAATGTCGCAATACGCGTTCTCATGTCGATAGTTCTTACCAATATCTCTGCGACAGTCACAGTTCATTTTTTAAGTTCTATCTTTGATTTTGTCATAAAATGAATCGTACTTTGATACCCAACTGGAAAGTAGCACAAAACACTGCATCGATGTTCCCGCTTTCAAGGAAAATACAATTTGTATGGAAATATTGGTAGTATAAAAACAACGCATGACAATGAAAACTAACAACGTTACGTGCGAAATAGTATACTTATGAGGCTCTCACTAATAGGCAATCCCATTCGCCGATATTACGCTTTTCTCACAGTTATTAGTAATACGTCACGAAATGGTTGACGCAGAAGTTATATATACATGGTGTTCATCACACATTCCACGTGATTACGTTCCACGTTTCCGTTGAGAATTGGGAGATATTCTGTTAATTTGTTCAGTTTTCTCGATGCCAAAGACAATTTATTATCTTGCTAAAAAAAAATATTTTTTTACAATCTCGAAGGATATTTTATTGTTCTATGCCATACAATGCAATTCTATGTCATTGTTCACTTATTCAATTTTTGATATGTCACGTATTATACCATTTCTTCTCGCGTGTGGACACAAAGTGAAAGCGACACATGACACGAGGAACACCACCACATACAAAAGAACAGGTGTCCCACCCAGAATAAGTATATCGATGTCCCAAAGACAAACGAGGCACGACGCACTGAAGGATGGTGGAGCTTCCTGGCATCTCTTCTGGAAACGTCGCGTGGCGGCCTCGAAATCAACCCGCCGGAAATCGCTCGGGCAGCGTGCACAATGCACGGATGCATATGAAACGTTTCCAGGTGACCTGGGAGGGGAGGATTGGCCGAGGCGGCTGGAGGGCGACCGCGGGATTGTCGCGGCACCGGAAACGGGTAAGGAGGCGGCGAATGGCACACTCCAACGTTGGCAGCGACAATCTTGACAGCTCCGTCGCACACAGTAAGTCCCGAAAGCGTGTCAAAATTGCCTTCATACAAGTCTCAAAAAGTTTGTTTTCAACCCATTCCAAGCTTCAGAAATATTTCACTTTATACTTAATACTCACACGACAATACTGTCGGTTGAGTGAAAGAAGTAATGCGGAGACGGGTAACGCATGCGGTCGTGGTGGCTAGGTAAGGCTGTGGCGCGGTACCTGCGGTCATTCCAGCGAGGCGTGGGGGTACAAGCGACTATAGCAGAAGCAGCATTGACAGTGAAGCAGTGTCAATGGCCGTGACGAGTAGGGCGGCCTTGGTAGAATGTTTAAACCAAGGCACATGCGCTTCCGTAAAGACTCAACTCCAATGTTGGAGTCATGTTGGGGGTATGTACAAAACACGTCCGAAGCTAATCAGCACACCTGAACTTCAGCGACATAACACGGTGAATTAACTCATCTCGGTTCCTTTTGATCAATAACGACGCGTATGCACGTACTCGACCAACGCCATATGCATGTACGTTTTTACATTATAGTGCATTTACGTGCAGATGGCGTTGACTTAACACTTAAACCTGGTGACCATTGGCCGAAAATGCCTTAAAAGGTTCTCCCATTGACCGCGTGAAATCACTGAAGTTCAGGTGTGCCGATTAGCTGGCGACACTTCATACCATTCCTCGCCAGCAGAGTTGACTTTCCTCCTCACAGTCTTGTGCGTATGTGCTTCTAAAGCGATCGCCTCCTTCTCCTCGTGCCGATTCGCTGTTGCGCAGTGGCGCCGCGCGGCGGCGAAAGAGGAAGTGAAGGCCACCACCAAGAGCCGCGGAGCGCCGTGCGTGGCTTGCCTACCCAACGGCGTCCAAATATTCGCGTTTCATTGCGCTGCTTTCAAACAGCTTCTCGCTCGACTGACGCCGCGAGGAAGGCGAAAGGAATAACGTTTATAGGTTTTACCCATGTTCTCGATGAATAATAAAACAGTTCTCACTTTATCCCCCCCCCCCGAAAAAAACAGCAT
Source organism: Teleogryllus oceanicus (assembly GCA_964035755.1). NCBI lineage: Eukaryota > Metazoa > Arthropoda > Insecta > Orthoptera > Gryllidae > Teleogryllus > Teleogryllus oceanicus. Next base: position 17,057,048 of record CAXIVR010000003.1, read on the forward strand.
GTAACGGGCGCATACACCACTACCGCGATGATGGCTTAGACGTAAGGACTTCCTTCTGAAAGTAGGCTGATTCGAATCCCTTTCTGGATATGTTTTTCCCTGGTCTTAATGCTTATTGCCTCGGGAGTGGACTACATACTAATGTAGTCCATTTGACTCTCGAAGTCTAATTGAAAATATTCCATTTATATCGAAGTAAAACAACGGATCTCCAATCCCGTATCTTCACGCTTCACTAATAACGAAGAACAATAAAGCAGTTATTGGTTAATCGTTCACAATTCATTTTTAATCAGTGGTGGGATCTAAATTAACTGATGATAAAACATGGATGTGATTCTCCCACGTGTAAAAATCTCTGATAGCGTGAACAACACATCTGAAATCTTTCAACATTTCACTTGTAATTGTCCAACTCTGTGATACTTACTGTTAGGATATTACAAATTATATAAAGGACTGATGCTTTTATAGGTTTTAACATCGCCACTTACATGCGAATTGTAAGATTATGCTAAAATACAGCAACCATCTAGACGCTGAAACAATACTCTCGAGTCGCTCACTTAAAAATCTGAAAATCGCAGCATAGAGTTACTTCAAGTCAATGCATAATTCAAAATACGTTGGACTTCCCAAGCATTATTTTAAACATTTTGAGTGGTTACACTCTCCACTGGCGCTTTTGAAATAGGCTCTTCAAGAAACTGCAGATCAAAATAGTAGCGTTGAACTGGACTTCTTTTCACGTCACAACCATTTACGCTACACAATATGAACATGGTTACAAGAAACCCAAGCAAGTTTAAGCGAAATGGCGGGTACTTTCCTGACTTAAGACGAAAATTCGACGTTTTTTTCTAGCTTTTCTCTCGAGAAGCTAGTGAAGCTGTCAAACCTCAACACAATTGAAAACGTCCATCTCTAATTTTGCATCGTACGAAATCCGCAGTGACAACACTGTAGATATATTTTATTGTCTCCATGATTACATTTTAGAACAATTTAATATGATCATTTGAAGCCGTTGATAACTTAACTAAAACAGTCTCGGAAATAGTCTCCAGGCTCACTTTTCAATTGCCAACTTCAACTCAATCAAACATGAATTGAATGTAAAATATATGTGGGTGGAACACAAACCGAGTACCGTCTAGAGACGCCCCCCGATCCGATCTCCTTTACGACAGCGAAGTTCCAAAAAGAGGTACTTCCATAAAACTACGAAAAGCGAGATTTCGCCGCGAAGTGAATGGGAAACCCACTCTCGCCAACGGACCAGTCCCCGGTTCGGTGGTTGGGAGGCGTCGGCTTGGCCCGTGGCCCAGTCGGCCTGCGAGCGCTGCCGCCCCCCCGCCCCGCCCCCGCCCCCGCGCCGTCCCAGAGGCCGTGGCCGCCGGGCGCCTCCTCACCGCGCTCACCTTCGCCCACCGCCGCACTTCCGCTGGCAGCCACCGAGTGTGGGAGGCGCCTCGCCGACGCCCAGCACCCACTGCTCTGGCCTTCGCCATCGAGCAGGAAGCCCACGGAACGGACGTTAGTAAATCAAAAACGAAGGGAGAAGAGTGAATAAGAAAGAGAAAATGACGCCTAATACTGCGAAAAGAAACGACTGATACACTTTTTAAACGAATAAAATACAATATGTTCTTCAGGAACATTAAGTAATGGTTATTAATAGTAATATCTTATAGATAATTTCCACTTCTACAAATTATCAATCTCTTCGTAGCAAACCATTAATGTTCTAGTCACACACACCAAAATGGCATGTCCAGTGTGTGGAGATGCTGCAGACGTCAAATGTTTAGGTACAATATATTTATGAAAACGTGAATTCTAAATGAAAAAAAAAAAATTGGACGCCTAGTAATGCGGGAAGAAATGTATTTATATAAAAAAAAAGAATCTATGAACAAAAATAAAATACCGAAAACGACGAATAAGGGTACGTGTAAATTAAAGTTGAGAAATTCGGAATAATAAGAGAAATATGAATATGAATCGGACAAAGATCGTAAAAATGTGAAATACAGGAAAAGTTGAGAAAAAAGAACGTGTCGCTGAGAAACACGACTACATTTTTGTGCATTTCTTGTTTGTTTTTTTAAAAAACATCAAAACGAAATCTAATTTCATCCAAATTTATTTAAGAAGGGTACATTCCAAATCCAATGCATCTGGTAAATATTCTAAATAATCGAGATGATACTTCGCGTAAGCTAAGACAAAATTATGCATGCAGTTTCTCTTTCTACATTCGGATCATTAATTCTTTATGCAAGCTTTCAAACCAAAGTAACACTCCAGTCCTATTTTGTTTGATTAGAAAACATGCAACATACCTAACTTAGAAAGTGAATACATTTTAATAAATCCTTATCAACCAGATTCACGTTATTAAATTAAATTTCTCAGAATAAGAACAGGCAAATGCTCATTCACGACAGGATAATAATGCATGATAACGTAGAACCATTAAAATGTTACTTACCGACAACTCTTTGACAGCGTAGAATAGCATTCATGATAAAAGTAGCATGTTCAGTCGTAAAACGTACAAAAACGAAGTCACGCCGTCCAGGCCTACCTCCTCGCACCGCGTTCTCGCGCAAAGTGACGCCGCCGTTTCCAGCTCTACTGCGCGGGCGACGTTTTCATTTTGGCGACAGCTGCACAAGCTTATTCTCGTTGCCGCGATTTCGGAAACCCCTTGCATTGTGTTTTCCCCCTTTCGCCCCAAAATCCTGGCCCGAAGCCCGCACGCTCGCGAGGACCCTGGTTGGGGGGGGGGGCGAGGGGGAATGGGGTGCAAAGATGGCAAGCCTCTGCGTCGGGAGGGGGCGGAACGAGGGAGACTGCGTCAGAGCAGCGAACGCACGCTGACCTAACTTCACGCCGCGGCTGCGGACTGCTTCGAGCTGGTCGATGAGGGCGGCGGCAGTCTCCTCGGCGATTTGGGAAATAAGACCGAGATTACGGAAATGGGAAAATGGAGATAGCCAATGCGGAGAAGGTTACAGAAGTAGCATCAAGAGAGATTAGTAGGCGTTTGAAACTTTCGAACGATATGACGGAAACGATAAGGTTCTCAACCAAGGTCTAAGCCTCTTGTATTAAACATTTAAAGTAAGTTTTCCACTAAATTCTACTCAAGTGTTTTTCACACAGGCTCGTTTAAGAAGTATTCTTTCCACTATGTTCCTCTCCGTTCTCGAGTACCTACTACTTTTGATTTTAAAGTGGGTCCATATCATTCACAGAAAAATGAAAACGGATAATGTAATGGTTTACGTCGAACAATCCCGGTAATGACAGTGGTTTTCGCTTGTGAATCACACAGAGGTAAAATTCGTGAAATATATCCCAGACAGCCAACGTGTGTGATTAATTCAAATAGATATTGCCAGCGGTTGAAAGTTGACGTATTTCTGTTACCTTAGACGTAAGACTAACCCCAAACTATAGTAATACTTGTATAGGCATTGGAAAATGTTAAACATTTTTTTGTATTTTAGTAATACCAAACATAATGTATAATGTTAATAAACAAAATACTAGCCTAAAAAACCTTCACCACCGAGAAAATTATTAGTATATATACTACAATAACATTTTTTGTTAGCTTTTGGTATCGATACGGGAATGGTTTAGAATTATTCATCACCGCGGACAATGACAGGTATAGAGAACATATCCACAAACATTGTGAAGCCTGCAGGGGCAGCTGCAAACAGTGGAAGAGAATGGCAACCGTGACGGAGGCGTCAGCAGCGGTGGCGGTGGCGGTGGCGGCGACGGTGACGAAGGCGGTGGCGTCGCGGCACCGCGGCTGGCAAGGGGGCGGGCGCGGCCGTTCGGAGGGCGAGGCCGTTTTCGCACGCGCTTTATTCGCGCTTTTTCATGCAAATCCGCGCGGCGCGGAGTGGAGCGGGTCGCGGAGCGGGGCGGGAAAGTCGCTGCTGCCGCTCGTTCAAACTCTGGCCGCCAGGGGCGCTCGTTTCGTTAATTCGCAGCGCCGGCGGTCTGCATCCGCGCCGGAAGATGTCGTAGTTTACGCGGTTTGTGTCGACGCCCTCCCACTCCCGCTGCGACGCAAAGGGGCGGGGTTCGTTTAAAACGATTCGTCGGAGCGGACTCGTTCTTGGAAATTCCCTCCGAGCTATTGTTGTCGGCGAGGGGAGAACGATGTGCAAACACTTCGATATTTAAGAGAATAGGTTCAGCGTAAATCTCGTACAAGAAAATTAAAATTCCATTTTCATTAACATCGCAAAGAACAAAACTTTGTTTAACTTTGTATCTACCTACAACATATTTCAATTTAATAAACATACATTAAGAAAATCAATTTTTCGAACGGTTTCAATTTTCGCACGCTCAATAGCTAAACAATGTCTCCAATTTCTTGTTTTTGCAACAAGGGCACGGATTCAATGAGGCGTTCGGGGGAAAATAATAATAACTTTTTTCACGGTTCACAGAATAATGCAGTGTGATTCTAGATTTGTATAGGACAAACCATAACGTACGAGCGAAATTATCACTGCCTTTTGTTGCCTGTTTTTGGAATATAGACAGCTACTCTCTCACCTTCATAATGACCAATAATAGATATTTTGTCCAAAATACTGTATATAAAAAAATGACACCCTCCAACGCCACATAAATTAGATATAGGTCATTTCTCCCATAAAATATTTCAAGAGTAAATGCCTCAATCAGTAAATTGCTCTTCTCTTCCACGCCATACCCGAATGTGTTCATTTTCCTACCTTAGCACGCACGCCGGCGTGAGAGGTTTCGGCGACTGGTAGAGAGAGGGTGGCCCCCATGGGAACCGCGCGCGACAGGGGACACTGGGCGACGACGAGGGGGGTCGTGCCGTCCGTTAGTCCTCCGCGCCGCGCCCCTCGCCCCCACGCGGCATTACCCTCCGTCCAGGCGCCTCGCCCGCGTGCAAATGCATGCGCGGAATCGCCTCGCCAGCTGCCGCGCCGCGCCTCCTTGCGGCCCCGCCCCCTTCGCCACGCCCTCGGCCGCCGCGAACGGACGTCCGCCGCCCAGGGGGATATTTTTCGGAAGGGGTTCGCGAGTTCGCACGCGTGCAGGTACGTCACGGCCGAACGAGCGCGAAGAACAGCGCGCCGGCTACCGGTGGTACTGGAAATGCCGTTCGTATTAAGGGACGATGGAAACGCGACAGGATCTGTATTAAAATGTAGTGCAGGAAGGAACGAAACGACTCGCCAAAAAAATGTTTGTTTTTCGGACTGAAACCTTGCAATTTCTTGAATGACCTTAGGTCACCTTAGCAATGATGTCTCTGTTTCTTTGGGTAAACATTTATCAGAATTGTGACCCTGAGTGCATTTTTTGTTTAAAACATTCGTAATAAATGAGAGGAAGGAGAAAAAATCAGCGAAAGTTATGGTATATAATTTGGAGTTAATATTATTTCCTTTATTAATGATACGGTATAGCATACCCGGATTAGAAGACGTTCCAGTTGGTTATTCTTAAAATCAATTTTCTGTTAACATTAATAAAAAAAGAAGCTCGCTAGGGAAACCCTAATGAAACGCCGGTGAATATTTTTGAAGTGGTAGAATTAAGTTTGCGAATAAAAATCCAAAGAAGTAGAGACATTTATTTCATATTTACTCACCAGCAAAGAAAAATAAATATTCTTGAATTCATGTATCATATATTAAAACAAAATTGCTGTTTTTAAATTAATGCTAAACACAACGAAACTACAATACAATCAACATCACTGTATCAATACCCAGATCCAAGTAATCTACTCGTACTCCTGCAATAGCAGAGCAAAACCGGCCATCCCCTGTGCCGAAACACCACGTACCTGCATGCCCGTTCCAAGCCAGCAACATCTGCCTGAGCTTGTCCGCCTCCTTGCTCGCTCCTGGAGGCAGAGAAAGGGGACCCACTGCAGGCGGAGGTGGAGGCGGGCGGCGCATGCACACGCCAAGCTCTACTACGCAACCTCAACTACGCAGGCACAGTGCGTGGGGGCGAGGCGAGGCAGTGCGTTCAGTGCATGCAGAGAAGAACAAGAGGAAAAGGACCAAGCCGTGGATTTTAAAGGCAAACTATTCTTTCGGGAGGGAGATAAAGCCTATTGTCCGAAGTCATAGATTTATGACATTTACAAAAACCTCAAGCGTAAATACAGCCGAAATCCTTAAATTGTTCTTCCCCCTTGTAATACCCTTGTTCTCTACTAAAAAGTCCTTTGGCGATAGGTCGGACCTTATCACACGGTCACTGCCACTGCGAATGGGGTGAAACAAAATTCTCCGCTGAAATTGAGATATGTACGAAAAGAATTGACAGCATCTCTGAAAGTCGTTGACAAGTCTATGTAATTTCAAATATGCATTTCCATTTAGATAATCCAAAATATGTGATTTGTTTTTGGGCGGTTTAAAATAATTAGTTGCAATACGTCGTAAGTTATTGGTGCTTTAATCGAGTGTAATGTGGAAGAGAATGTTGGTTGCCAACGTCTAAATTCATTCACTTTAATTACATCTCATTTCATTTTTCCCAGAGATAAGTTAGCCATTAATAGAAATGACTCAACGAAAAACACACACTAAAGATATTCTTGTATGGTCTGGATCTTGATATTCAATGCACTTTGATTATAGGTTATTTAAACACTAAAGCATGGTAAGTGGTGGTTTACAATACTATCTGAGAAGCCTCAAATACTTTTACTTAATTACAAGTAATCTTATCTTTCAAAACAGATGTGGGTCTACAATATAAAAACCGTAATATGTTAAGCTAGAAAAGTGATTTATTGGCAATTTTCCAACTCGCAGGATTTCAACAACTGACCTCATTTCAGAAGGACATTTGTCGACAAGACATTAAAAAATCGTCTACTCCATTGCTCCACTATCACACCAAAACATCAAGTAATAACTATTCTTACGCATAAGCATAAGGTCAACACGCTCTCCTACCAATATTTGTGGTTGCAATTGACTCTCTGTTTGTTAATACGTAATTTTGAATAATGACCTCGATTATGCACGAATGAATGAAAGGCATACGAATTGAATAACAACAAATACAACATTACATAGACAACCAATGTCCGACGTAACAAATTTAAAGAAACATTTCGAACCTACTTCGGATTTACCTTTTACAATGATGCAGTTTATTGCACGTGAATGTGTACAATTTCTATGAATATCAATATTTATTTCACTAAATTTAATAATAAGGGATTTGGTTAAGGTTTATTCAAGTTTCACGTGTAATCTAATACAGATCACTACCACGAACAGGTAATGAAAACTACCTTACCCATTAACCGAAAGCTACATTAACAGATTGGAGTTTTTTTTAAGTATGTTGTGCTTTTTAATATCTTAATAAACACGAAGAGAAAAAACAGTAAAATATGGACAAATATTCAACGATGTGGAGGCCAAGTATATATTTCACACGTAACATTCAAATCATAGAGTCTTTTTTGTGGTGTTTTTTCGCACCACAAGTACTGGTGACAAAGCACGCGCGCACTCTCTCGGAATTACGCGTACGGAGACGGCGATTCTCACGAAATCCACGGACGGGGGCGTGGGCAAGGCGGGGAGGGGAGGGGTGTGTGCATGCAGCTGCGGGCGCGTGCTGGGAGGTGGAGGGGCGGGGGCCAAAGCGCAGGGGAGGTCCAAGGCCTCTAGTACCCAAGCGCGGTACTCACCCGAATAATGGTCGTCCTCGCTGCCGTCCGCTTCAGGGGTGGACACGTTATCCTGCAACACAAAAAAAGAATGTCAACACCCGTCTTCAATGCGCTCCCACGTTGCAATATATTGATTAATCTATAGTGCTAATGATATTACTGTAGAGATTGGTGGTGTTCGTAACTCCTTTTCATCCGATGCCTTCTCCATTTCCTTCAACGTAGAAATGAATTTGGCAATGTCAGAAACCCAAATGACATCATGTAATCTACCTAACATTGTAACAATGGGTTGTAATCAAGATTGTGATTTTCTTTTCCTTTTCACAACAAACCAACAATGCACATTTAAAATTTTCAACAATGGTTCATACGTCTGAAAGTCTGAACTGTTTTCTGCACTGACAAACCATATAACTTAGAATTCACCATACAACCCCCCATAAATGACAAAGTCTAGTGTACTTTGAAAATGTAAGAGCTGTAAACCGAAATTCAGGTAATGATGCAGCACATACGCGTTGACACGATATTCAAGAACAAAACATCGAATTCTTTATGCTAGTGTAGTACAAATAAATAAAGAATTACAACAAAATTTATTTACGTTTCATCGGTGAAGAGCATCGAATTCAGTTTTAATACTTGTATTTCATTTGTTGTGCGACACATCGCCTCCGCAGTTCCATTCGGTCTAGAAGTAAAAAAAAAATCTCTCCCGGAGGACGCGTGTGTCGAACGTCAAGGCGCACTCAAACCCCTCAGCGGCGCACTCGGCGCCGCAGTGGACGGCGGGAGGGGGCAGAGCGAGGGGGGCGGGGCGTGGGCGAGCGGCGGCGACGAGGCGAGAGGGCAATCAAAAAACGCCGCCGAGCTAATCTGTCCGTCACAGCTCCCGGCGAGCGCGCACACACGCTCGCCCGGGCGGAGCCCTCGCTCTCACACCCACACACACACACACAGCCACGCCCACGCCCGCGCTCGCGCGCGCGCACGCACGCACACCGCAGCGCGCCTCTTCTGTTTCCGACGCCGCCCCCGCCCCTTCCGCCGTCCGACTGTACACAGTTAAAGACGCAGAAAATTGATAGATGCAACAGGTGGCGAGCCGCGGAACCCGCCGCCACTACACGTCCCAAACACATCGGACCCGCGAGGCCGGCGCTTCATTGTGTTCCCTGCCCGCCCCCACGCCGCTCCGCTCCTCCCCGCCCCACCCCGCCCCCGCCACGCCCCCAGGCTGTTCGAGTTGCGCGATGGAGATGGGGGAGATACGGGGAAGAGCAGCGGGCACGAAAATACGAGTTAGAAAAAGAGTGATCAGGATTGATTGATTTTTGTTTCCGGGGGAGTCAACTTCTATGGTCATTATTCCTTTGAGTTCCCCATGAGTATAGTGTATGTTTCAACCCGGGAGGAGGTGGTGTTCCTCTCCGCTGACACGTGAGATTCGGCGCCTACTTACACATGAGCTTGCCCGGGTTTCTCCCCTCAAAGTAACATCGCCAGCGTTGCTCGATTCCAAACGGGACAAGCATTAAGCTCCCCACAGGTCCTCCGACATGTGTGATAGTGTAGTGCATGTAAGTGTGTGAGTTTAGGGAGAGAGACGGGAATAAAGATTGAGGGGAAAAATCAAGCTCGGTTCGTGGAGCCCGTTTGTTTAGTTGCGACTCCGGCATTCGCCTGGCATTTATGGGAGAAACCACGAAAAAGTACAAATCAGAACATCCGCCTGCTAGCCTTTCCCTCCAGATAGTCTTGGCTGAATTAGGCTAATAGGCTATTAGGCTAATTCAATCCGCCACCGTGCAGAGTCGAACCATAGGCCTCACCGGAAAGAGAGCTGCAATAGTTTTACTCTAAGCCACCTCAGCCGGTGAAGGATCTGGAGAAAATTGATGAGGCAGATTGGGAAGCAACGTGAGGTGAAATGGGATATCGAAAAGGCCAAGAATACGTCAACGGAAACCAAAGATCGTAAGGAAAGCGGTTGCAAGCGGCGTGGTTAGCAACGGGGTAAAGGGCGATAGTGATGTCGGTAACCGGGCTGGAGTAGGCGGGGGTGACAGTGGCGGCAGAGTGCGCCAGAATGGGATGTCATCGATGGCGACGACACAAAATGGAAGGGGTGCGATTCGCGAGGCGAGAGAGAGACGGCACTACTCGCGGTGATAAAGGGGTGATATTGACATCGCACAAACCATTGGTGTCGAGTTAAAAATGCTGGACAGTAAGCATCCTTTGAAAAATGTCAAGTGTCCCATGAAATTAACGTCACAACGGATTTTTGTGAGATTGTTTTTTAACTTTTTTTAAATTCATAAAACTCGATATTTTCAGGTAAAAAAATCACAAGGTACCATTTCAAGCAGAATGTTTTATACTACCTGTCATTTCATATGAAATGTGAGAGAATACAGTTTTACTAATTCAAGCTCCATCTCGTTTCATTCAAGTTTTCTATTTATTACACCCTTTCTCTTTTATTTACTTTCTACAATTCTAATTATTTTTTTTTAAATTCCCTTTTAACGTTTATTCTTTCTTCAATGATACAAATTTAATAATTTAGTTAACTTGTAGTTCATGTCAATTTTCATCTTAAATCATCATTTATGTGATTTTTAGAGCTGGTTCATATCTTTATCATTTATGCTGACAAGATAAAACCTAATTTAATGTTCAATATACTAACTTTCCTAAAACACTTTCTTTCCAATCAATTTTTAATGTTTTGGTGTGACTTCACAATTATCATGGGTAAGTAAGTGAGGTATTTACTTCCTTTTCTGATTGACATATTCCTAAATTTCGTAGCATTTCCGGTTTCAGTTCCAAATTCGGATGAGTTCCCAGTTCCCGACTCAGTTTCTTTTAATCGCGCCTCCCTCTCTCATTTTAATCACCAGGGCGTCCCCGCCGCCGGCCTCCAGGCGAGATGGAGGGCGCGCCGCGAACGTGGCTTGGGCGGGCGCCAGCCGCGTGACGCTGGGTGGGGCGGCGCGGGGCTGGGCGAGGCAAGTCGCGAGGCGAGCAGGCAAGGGCAGGGACGGAGCGACGGCGAAGGCGGTGTCGGACACGGAGGCGGCAGAGACGAAGGCGACGGCCGAGGCGGTAGAAGGCGGAGACGCCACGAGTGGAGCCGCTGGAAGCAGAAGGCAGCAGCAGATGGAAGCGGAGCGGGGTGACTGCGTAGAGCAGTAACGATGGGAGATGGAGGTGGCAAGAGGTGTCGGCGGCGGAGGAGACAGAGATGGAAGCGGAGGCGGTGGTGACTGCTGTAGAGACAGTAACGATGGAAGCGGAGGCGGTGAGAGGCGGCAGGCGGAGATGGTGGCAAGCGGGGGCGGCTGGAGACGTGGAGGGCGGCGGCATGCATGCTGCCTCCCGCGCGCAAGTCGACAGCTCCGCCCGCTGCGCCAAAACGTGCGCCGCCGCGCCCGCCAGGGGACGCTCCGCGGACGCGTTGCCACGCCGCGCGCGGCTCGCCCAACCGCCCGCCCGCCACGGGCACCCAGGCATGCGGAAGGTCAGCCACGGCCTCGCAATGACATCGCATATCCGGAACGCTTCTGCACGCCATGTGGCCTCAGCCGGATGCAAATGGAGGCAACCTGTTTTGACGTTAAATTCGACTCTGTGAGTAATAAGCACTTCCATTTAAAAGGCGAATCAACTTCATGTTTCATAAATAGAAACAGACTTTTCGATAAAAGTGAAGTGTAATTTAGGCACATGTGACATCTACCTGCCACGTGTAACCCAGCAAACAAATGCACAAATTTATGGAAGTCAAATAAACATTGAAATAAGACTCTGTTTAATACGTATTAATGATAATTGTCTGTAATAACAGATATAAGTCGCGTTTCAAGCCTTCTTAAGCGGAGCATATGTAAGTCATTAGAAAAACAACTTCATTAAGAAAGATAACAATCGTATTGGTATAGATCTTTGAAAAATTCACTTCAATAATCCCAAGTACACTATGCCCAAGAGGAATTGCAAGTAATCACGTTTCGAAGCGCTAAGAGCGTCTTCCAACAGAAACTACGAGCGGAGCGCCCTCGCTCGCGCGCCCGTTGCTCGACATGATCAGAGAGTACCACGTCTGCCCCGATGCGTTTGCCGGCATTTCCCTCGGAAAGGCGGCGCAAGTTCGCGAGAAAGCGAAGCGCCCGAGCGGGGTTCAGACGCGTCAACTGCATCCAGGCGCGCGGGCGGCGGGGGCGTGGCGGGAGGCGGGGGGCGGGGCGGGACGGGATTCCGGGAACCGCCGCCCGCCCCATTCCGATCGCCCGCGCCCGCCGCGTTCGGGATGCCGCCCGCGCGCTGGCACGCGCCCGTCGCCCCGCCCCCGCACCCCTCGCGTCGCGTCCCGCAGCTTCCCTCTCTTGTTTGCCAAGGGGCGACAAAACCCGGCACAACACGCGATGCGGAGTCCATGCTTTCCACCCCATCGTTTTCGAGCGTGTATCAATATGCGCACCTGGCGAAGCGTGTGATTAGTTGATGCGCTTTTGTCTCCGTTGCCTCTAGGGGCTCTTTTCAGAGAGAAACTTCAAATTTCGACACAACAGCCAGTTAAAATAGCGAAAATGGAAACTTGAGATGAAATAGTGGAAGGTCAAGAACGTTTTCGAGAATAATACCATTTGAAAACTGAATTTCGATAATTATATGGATTTTCAATTTAGAAAAGATTTGTTTTTGCAATACCCATGAAAATAATACTTTCACTAATAGAAGAGAAAAAAAGTGGCGCGAAATTACTTTTTCTATATTTTGAATATCTCCAGAATCCACTAAAATGTCATACCATGCTTGGGATCACATTTATGACGCATTATGTTGAATCCAGATTGAGGGAGTAACGAATAGAGAGAGAAATAAAATGTTTTTTTCAACACTGAAATGACGGATTTAAAACGAAGTGAACCGCTAACCATCAACTTCCGATCACCGCAAACGATCACCGACACAAAAATGCGCTAATTAACTCTAGAAGTTCTGCATCCTTTTTGTATTGCGCTAAAACAGACTTCATTGGTTAATGATGAAACACCCTACCCCGGATAAAGAAAAAAGAAAAGGAATCGTCAAAAGGCAAGAAAAGTTTTCCGGGGATTTTTGTCCTTGCTCGAGAGCATCCGAAGCGAAGGGGAGGCAAGCGGAGAACGAGCGTTCAGGGGGGAGTGGCAGGGGTGGGGTGGGGTGGGGAAGGGGAGCGGGCTTGCCCTGGGCTTCGCAGAGGCTGCCTGCCCGCCCGCCTCCCCGCCGATCGACCGCGGAGGGGCGGAGGGTGGAGAGTAGAGACGGCGAGAGAGAGAGAGAGAGAGAGAGAGAGGGAGAGAGAAAGAGAGTCTCGGAGAGTAAGGCGACGCGCGAGAGAGCGAGGCGGAGACAAAGCGCGCGGGCATGAATGAAGAGCCGCGCCCTCCGCCTCGCCCCTCCCCCTCCCCTCCCCTGCCCCTCCCGTCGTCGCGCCGCGCTCGCCTTGGCCTCCTTCCTGCCGCCCCTCCGCGGCCCCCGCCGAGGCGCGAGGCGCGACCCGCCAGCCGGAAAGCGCGCGGTGGCGCCCGCAACGCGACGCCACGCGACGACGTGCCGCTGCTTGGGCGATGGCAACGCACCCGCGTCACCCAGGCATGCGATCGGGGAGGGAGAGGGGTGATGAAGGGCTACGACTGGAAAAATAAATGTTGAGAGAAAGAAAAGAGGAGAGAAATGAGAAATGAAAGAAGTGAGGAAGGATAGATCATCAATGAAGAAGGGTAGGGGGAGAGAGGTCATAAATACTCATTCATCTGAAAAAACGCGAAATAAAATTAGTAAGATTAATTTATCGCTTTTAGTACGTACATGCCAGATACGAAATTATTCATGTACGGTAACTTGATAATTTTTTGTTCACTTCTGTTTAGCATCATTAAGCGGATAATAGTTCATTATGAGCCATGAATCGCACCTTTGTCATTCTCGAATTACTGATTACCATTTACAACCTTAATCGCTCTCATTCTCTTCAATATCCCACTGCTTAAGAGATAATTGAACCGTCTCAACGGAATAAATGTTAGTAGTTGAACACAGGAATACTTCGGTTATACCCAAATAAAAGAAAAGTTTCAGGGGACTAGTATTTGAAAAATATTATATCCAAAGATGGCTGACCTTTCACTTCTTTCTTGTTTTTTATGGATATCTATTCCTAAGCCAACAGACTTTTCTACTTGGATGTTACTTGGTAGTTTGGATGATAGTATTACAAGATTCTAATACTCATTCCTCCAATACTAAGATTCTAATACTCTCTAAATTTCATATTATTTACTCATCATTCAAAACCCAGCTAAATTTAATACCTGCGCGACATTCAGTTCCGTTAATGCAAACACATATGGAAGAAGTCACGTTTTTATTTCCGTAAATACTTCGCCATGTGTCCCAGAAAAGGAAAAAACATCTCTTAACTCAGGGAGAGAAGCTGAACGCGCAATTTATCCGCAAACATTCCTTATACAAGTAAAAGTTTTCCGTAAGTACATTGGTTGCTTCACCTTTTCCAGAATAAACAATTATCAAAAATACGTTAATTTTTCTTACTTAGAAATTTCACCATTCTAAATTTGTCTCTGTTATTCACAAAATATTTTACAAAAAATCAAAACAATTTTCCCACGGTCACCAAAATCTAATAAAAAAAAAACAGTTTCTCATTCAAGAAATATATTTTCAGGAGTTGAATTTTAATTTGTCTACGTATTTTTATCTGCAGCATTATAATTCCATTAATCCTTTCAAAAACGCTTATTGTCCGAAAACTAAACCACTAGCGGACAACTAATACCATTCAGAGGGGAGAAATGGAGATAGTGGATCGTAAAGTGACAACCCATTCGCAAAACCTTCGGCGACCCTGTGTCAGTGTAGTCGGATTCATTCGCTAAAAGCGCCAGCCATCGATCACCTAAAAACGACGTCCGCGTGAGCAGAACATCAACACGGGCGCAACCGCAGACGTGCTCGCCGCTGCTCCTCCCCTTCGTCACACAGGAGCACAAAACAACACATGAACGAAAGTACGAAATAGACACGGGTAAAAGTGGAGATATCGGAGCAAGGCTATCAAGCATGCCTTGCACTTCTAAATCCATATCCGCCGCTACCTTCTTCATTAGAGGAACAATCCGGCGGCGACATTAGTAGAATAAGTAGAGACAGATTTAGAGAACGTAAGAAATAGTGAAATAAGAAAATAGTACACAAAACAAGAGCATTAAGATAGGGGAATGGGAGGTGAGACGTAAGCTGGAGTGAGAGAAACTTGCCTGGAATGAAGTCTGGATGATTGGTGTGAACCAGCGCGGATGAGAAAGCACGCGCACTAGCTCAGGAAGATGGATGGATGACGTTCCTGAGAGATCAGGCTGTAAGCCTCTACAGAAGAAGAAGAAGAAGAAGAAGAAGAAGAAGAAGAAGAAGAAGAGACGAAAAGGAAGAAGAAATGAAAAGAAAAATAATGAAAAGAGATAGTAGTAGAAGAAGATGAAAAGGGGGATTGAGATAAAGAAGAAGAAGAAGAATAAAAGAAAAGGAGGAGGGTTAGAGGAGGGTTGGCGCGCCTTCGTGCCAGTCGCGCCCACTGTGCGTCGCGAGCTATCGGTGGGGATCGCGGAGGCCGCCCCGTCCGCACCAGGTTTCTTCCATTTCCGGTGGCAGCGACTGCGGCGACGAGAGAACAATGGGCGGGCGCCCGCTGCCCTCCAGCGGCCGGCGCTCGCGCCGCCCCCGTGGCCGGCCCGCGCAGGACGAGGCTCAAGAACAGGGAGCATGCATCGAGTATCCATGTTTTGGTCTTTGATAGTAGCGCTGGGAAGAATCGAATCTGGGGAACCGTTTTTATTATGTATCTCCACTAAACCAAATACCGATAGATATCGAAGAACTACATTACCGCCATGAAATAAGTTCATATTACAATTATGTTATTACAAGAACCTCGTTTCCTTTTGGTATTTCATCTTGTTTCTCACAAGATGTATTGTACTTGAAAACAAATATCCGTTTGTTAATGTCTTTATAGCTTAAGTTGTTTAGGGAAAATAATTATGAATTATTAATAGATAAAAGTAAAGTATTACAAATAACCTGGAAATTCTCCGAAGTTAATCAAAAGGCATACAATTACCCACAATTTAAATGTACAGGAATCGCATCATCCATATGCACCATTAAAATAGAGTGAATATGGTAGTGGTAGAAGTTGCGGCGGCGATGGGAAAACGGGCTCTTTCCTCTTAGGTAAGTCTTTTGAAAGGTAGTGAAACATTTAACCATATCTGGTACGGGATCCTTTGATCTTGGTGATGACATATCGGTAGGAAACAACGCACTGCTGGCACTCATCAGCTGAGTGTGCCCGATCGAAGAGTAATTTCATTCTAAAAACATCTTTTATACTCGCTCTATACTATTACATTTCATAGTAATAACATAAAATATTTTGTCACTGTTTTTCCGTTAGTATATTTTATTAATTTTTACTTGGACGGAAAAAGAAATTGTATGATAAGTATTACAAAGTAATAGTTCACGAAATGAATGCACTCAAATCTTCTTTAGAGAAAATATATTGAATATGACGTTAATAAAATAAAAACAATAATATAACAACAATAATAACAGCAGTATTACCCACCTCGAAATGATTTCGTGCCGTCTTGCGAGAGAATGCAGAGATGGTCGGTCATTCCTTTCTTTCAGAACAGAAAAGTCTTGAAAAATATTCATTTAAAATTGGTTACAAACGAAATTTATTATTATTATTATTATTATTATTATTATTATTATTATTATTATTAATTATTATTTGTTCTATAAAAGGATTTCCGTTGATCGAAATATTAAAACGTATTAGCCACAGTTGTAAACATTTCAGAAGTCTCTTTTTTTAGAGAACGTTGAAATTGCAGGAAATATGAAACAGTAATATGATCAAAACAAGGAAACGGTGCACTGGGCGGGGAGTTAGTTATCTGGGAGAGGCGGTGATTTCTAGCAGGAGAAACGCGACCCGTGCGCGCGCACTTGCGGTCATGTAATTGCTGACGTGTAAGGGCCTTTAACAGTCACACCTACACAACACCACCAGCAATAAACAGCAGATCCTGTTACTTCTTTACTGCATCGCTAGAGCATAAGACGAACAAAAGGACGACATGAATGTACAATCGTTGCAGGGAATTGGGTTTCAGATAACCAAGCGGAGGAAAGAAGACTTTTAAAATTCTTAATTGACCTTCAGCATGCGTTATCCGGTAAATTTGTGTGCACAAATGACATGTTAACTGTGATGAATGAGACGTGCGAATGTCAATGAGGCGTCAAAATTCTATGGTTTACACCTAAAGCTATTCCGAGGGGAAATACAGCGGGTGGTTTAGAAATTTACGACTCACAGAAGGTTCTAGCACAAATGAGGTTTTGACAAAGGACGTCTTTCAACCATCAACTTCGCCTCTACTAGTGGGGAGGGTAATAAATCTTGGTAATGCCCAGAGAATTTTCAGCATTTATCAAAGCAAAGGAAACGATTTATCGAAAATAACAACACTAAATGACGGTTTTGTGTCATTAAACTGGGCTTCATTGTTCGGTTATAGGGATTTCGATGAGAGACACACCGATAGCAAAATGAGTGTACGCACGCCTTCGAGATGAACCTTCTTCTAAATTACTAAACAGACAACAAAACTGCTTCAATCAAAATAGGAACATTTTGACAGACATATCGGGCAAAATGAATCGTAAACTGGAAACAACAAATGGGGATAGAGTGTGTGAAATAAAAACTACTTTGAAGGAAGAGAAAGAGCTAGACATAGAAATGCAACGCATTCATTAAAGCGTGAGAGGGCAAATGAAATTTTGCGGAGGTAGACCTTGCATTCTTTGTAATTATCTGAAACAAGAAACTTTCAATCCGATGATTTAGAACTCTAAAAACCGAGCAATAGAATGAACTTCCACCCTCGGCCGCGCTCGTGTAGGTGGTGATGCCGGGAGCCGGAGCTTCCTCGGCGCCTCGCAGGGTCCGCGCGCGGGGCGGGGTGGGGCGGGGGGGCCAATTCCGGCGGGGCGAGGCGCCTCGAAACGAGGGCACGGGCGGGGCGCGGGCGGGGCGCGGGCGACGGGCGCGAGAGGGTCCGCCGGGCGGCGGCGCAAGTCGATACGCAAGCCAGCGCCCCGCCCTCGCTCTGGCCCTCGCGTTGCCCGCCGCCGCCGCCCCGCCCCGGATGAATAATCCAGCGCGGGGCAGGGGTCGATTCACGCGGGCGGCGGCGCGCGGGGCGGTCGGGGCGGGGCGTCTTAGCCCGCGGCGCGGCGAGGCGGCGGCCCCGGCTCGGCCGGCGGGCGGCGCGCGGGGCGGGCGGCGGGGGCGGCGGGCGATTCGGCGCGGCCGCTGCCGCGCCGCCGCCGCCGCCGCCCGACGGTCATTACCTCGCCAATCGATACCAGGCCTCCGCCGTGGGCGCACGGGCGGACGCGTGTGCGCCCCGCCCTCCGCCCTCCCGCCCTAGCGACCGCCCGGGCGCTGCGAGGACGGGCTAGGGCGACGCTCCCGGCCGCCCCGCCGCCGCGCCACGGGCCGCGAGCAGGCATGCGCGAGGAGAGGAGGAGAGAGGAGAAGGGACGCGAGCAGAACCCGCCGTGGGATGCGAACGGAGACCCGCCACCTGCCGGCATGCCGCCCGCCGAGCGCCATTCCTGTTCCTTGCATGCCGCCTCGCCCCGCCCCCACCACCACCTTGCACGCCCTTCTGTAGTGACCAGCCCCTTCTTCTTCCTAATGTGAATGTTTGTTCCTCGCTTTGCGTTTCGCCCAGGTGGAACCCCATTTACATTCCTGCATCCTGTTGGCCATTTCCTGCTGTGTGCCTATTTCCGATTCCTACGTCACTTACGAGCTCAGCTTTGCTTTATTTCAACTCTTTTTGCTCTTGTCGCGTTTTCCCTCTCCCACTGACATCACGAGGTTCGTTTTACATTACTTCCCAACGTGAATACTATTACCGTTAACACTTATAGCTTGACAACTCCAATTGAAAATATTTGAGTGTGTTTCGTCTGTTATCTGTACTTCTCATCCCCCGACTTGAAGTTCTAACGCATGGACTAGGGGCATCTACTACAGAAGCCCTAGTTGAACCTGTCGCATCGTCCTTCGTTCGGCGCCCCTGCTGTCCTTCGTCGCCTCGAGCGGTCGTCCTCCGGTCGCGTAGCGTTGGGTTTGTCGGCACTCGCCCGCGGCCGTCGGCGCTGGCTGCGGGCGGCCCGCGCACGCGCGCCGCCTCCGCCGCACGGGCGTCGCCCGGGCCCGCCCGCGGGCGGTGGCCGCGCGCGCCCGGTCGACCGGAGGGAATGCGCGCGCGGGCGGGACAGCGGCCGGGTGGGCGGTGGAGGTGTGCGGGAGGGACAGCTGAGGAGAGGGGGAGGGGTGTCGGGCGGGCGGGCGGGTGAGGCAGCGGTCGGGTGCGACAGACAGAAAGCGGGAGGGCGAGGGGCGAGCCAGCGATCACACGGCGAGCAGTGGACGGTGGGTGGAGGGATCGCCCGAGTGGAGAAGAGGTCGAGGACGCCCGTGCGGGAGGGCGAGTGGTGGTGTGAGAGAGAGAGAGAGAGAGAGAGAGAGAGAGAGAGAGAGAGAGAGAGAAGAGAGCAGTGGGCGGATGAGCAGTAAGGTCAGCGTCGGAATGGGCGTCCTCACACAAGGTGGTCGGTATACCGAGGGAAGGAAAGGCGGGATTTGGGTTTACGCTGGTGAGCTAGATTACGTCCCATACTCGGAATAATGTTTTGAGCACGAAATCCAGCCGATGAAGGAAAGTCATCCAACAATTTTAGTCGTTCCATGACTTTCCAGGTGCGGTCTTTCAATCATTTTCGATTCGATCTGGTAGTATTCGCGACGGTAACGGTGAGTCAAATATTCCACGAGGCTACCAATAGGATGTGACATTTCCATTCATACGCAATATTCGCTACGGAGACCCAAACGTTTCAGCGGGTAACCAAGGAGGTGGGGAGTTATATTCATAAACAGTTTTGTGCTCGGTGTTTTTGTTTGCATTGTGATGGGCGTCAGACGTCTGTAAAGAGATCCAACGTACCACACACCGAAAGAGAAAGCGATGTTGTTGAAAAACTAAAGATTAGAAGAGGTCGAGTCGAAAAAACTAACAGGCATGACATGAGATTGGCGAGATGCTCTGTTTGTAGCTTTTGGTAGAGGTTGTGGCCAAGCTTTCCAGCCTACCAACTTTGTTTGGGTTGTATATATGTCTTTGCGGGTAGGAATGTCTAGAAACAGATGTCCGCGAATCCCGCACGAGAAGTTCTCTGAACGCATTGTGGGGCCAGTTCTATTGTCTTTGAAATTATTTGTAAACGACGACACGGCATTTGTACACTTTCGAGCACTTTTCGTCATAAATAAACGCGCAACTTACAATATTACGAAAAAGCATATTGAAATATTTGATGCCATTACTAATTGTATCTTTATAAAATTAAGTTACAAAATCATTTCGTTTCGTTTTATTTTTATTTGCATACGTTAATGAAATCTCTTCTTCGTGACTTCATCACATGCACCTGAACACGGTCAATTTACATCAGGCATGTTCTACTAGCCTGATGTAATTTTTAATATTCCGATCTTGCCATATAAGTGGAGTAGCTCAGTAGAAAAGCAAAGTAGTGGAGTAGCTCAGTAGAGAAGCAAATGATTACGAATCACTCCACATCAGTTCAAAGGGATGGGAGGAAATAACCAAGAAATGGCCCCTGCGTAACACCTCGTATTCTATACAAACCACGTATATCGCCTTTGCTAACTACCACCATTCGTGTCAAACAAATACAACAAAACAAAAAAATCCCCGTTGGCGCGTGTAGGGAGAGTGGGCGCGGTCCTCTTGAGGCCGCGGAGGAAGGCCGACGGCGTCGCAGTCGTCCGTCGCCCGGCGGCCCCCGCCCCGCTTCGCCTCGCGACGCCGCGCCGCCCGTGTCGAAAGAGGGCCCGTCCACTGGCCTTTGGGCGCGGGGTCAGTCGGCCGCGCCACGCGCCGCCGGCCTCGCCTCGAGCCACCGCCGTGGATTTAATGCTAACTACTTTGGGATAACGACCTCAATTGTCACGTCCTCGCTCTGTCATTACTTTCTATTCCTTTGATGTTGATTTATTTAATATTTGTGTATCATTCGATGATAAATAATAATAATATAAAACTAAAACGACTCATAACATCAATAGTCGTGAACTAGAGGAATAAAAATAATAATTTCATAGTACAGTGGGCTGAAATCCAAAGAAATAATAAATCAATTCATCAAGACCTCTATTTATTCAAACACGTCTTCATCAGCTGGTGTCCAAAAACGTAATGTGTTCATTTCACTGTCGCTTTGCTACCTAATTTCATCTGTTTACATGGCCTCGCTAATGAGTCGCACACACATATTGATGTATCTAATAATAATAATAATAATAATAATAATAATAATAATAATAATAATAATAATAATAATTAAAAACTTCCTATGTAGTTAGGATCAGACAATGAGGCCTGCTTTCCCGTCTGACCTCAAACTCATATATTACACATTTATTATAATATTTTAATACATTAAATTTGATATTTTTTTATTTTTTATTTATTGTTGTTGGTTGAAGGATAAATGACTTACGAAAGAAAACAGAGAAAACTAGAATTGTTTCAGCAGTGCCTATTGTAATAAAATACATAAAACCTCCATTACCATGCGAATCTAGAAGTCGTTTATTGCATGTTTTACAATCATACGAATTCTTACTAAGTTTTTTTTTTTTGAAGTCTGGGAGATATGTAGATTAACACACGATATGTTCAAAACGCATTTAGTGTGTCAGTACTTTGACAGAACGGTTTACGTTGAATTCATTTTGCAAGTCAATCGTGTTTGCAAACGTATCAAAACAATTATTTTTAGACAATTAATTCTGCTGTGTCGGTCAATTCAAGATCGGTGCGCGTAACCATTGGAAACAAAAATTAGATTTCGAGTTTAGTAACTTGCCTATATTCAGCAAACGAGTAAAGTAATATGTGTGAAATTAAACGAGACCCGCAAGAAAACACAGCTGTAACACAACGTAAGTTGAACGTCGGGAGAAGAGAAAAAAAATGTTACAAAGAATTTCAAGACATTTAGCATTTGTTCGTGTAGATCAACGAGTCCGTTCTCCCGCTCTGGTAGTCAGGTGTTATTATCCCGAAAGTCGCCGCTTCACATAAAGTATTGGGCTCATTTCCCAGGAATTCGCGCGTATCTTTGATGTGCGGCGGGCTCTACGAATCCTATTAAATTCGGTCTTGCCGCAGAACCCGTTCTGAACTCGTTCCCCGGCGAACGAACCGTCGCGTCAGCCGTACGCTAAAGCCGCTCGCGTTCCGACGGTCGGCCTGCCGGCCGGCCGCGCTTTTTCACTTAGGCGGTGAAACACGCCCGAGGAACGCAAGTGCGCGTTGCGTTATAGGGCAAGTTCAGCCGCACGGAGCCGGTGAGCAGGTCGCCGTGACCTTCGCGGAAGACGAGGGAAAGCGACACGCGTCTTCGCACTGCTCTTACATTGTGTTGCGATCTACCCTCACACGCCGGGAAAATGTTGTTCGTTTAGCATTGGTGAGAAAATTCTTGTAACCAACAGGGTGTGTGAAGATGAACGGTGAATAGTAAACACTTTGCTAATGAAACTTTATCGATTTTTTCTCTTGTGTTTTTTGTCTCTCGAATACGATAAAATGAATGTATAACATGCTATGATTTTCATTTACGTCTATAGAATTTTGAAAATGGCAAAAGTTGAAATTTAATTTCAAATCTGTTCTACATCTCCTTTACCAAAGCGAGATATTTCTTTCTCAACGGATTTATCCCTTTAGATCTTTTGAGTAATGTCATGCACTTTTTAATATAATATGAGTAGTTGTACAGGAAGAACACTGAGGAGGAAATGTTTCGCAATGTCGCGCATTCCCACTAGTCTTCAACTAGTGTTTTATTCCTGGCGAAGAATAGAAACTATGTGTCAGAAATCAGGTACTTACGTTTCTCAATTACTTACGTACTTACGTTAGACAATTATAAAGGATGAACGTTAGTTTATTATATGGGACACGTGGTGATCTGTATTTACGATACTTATAGAAAATACACAGGGACAATATTATGTTTGTTATTCAGCAGATTTAAGAAAATTTATTTATCTTATTATTTTCAGCTGTGAAGGTTGATGTTTCCTCATATCTTCTACATAGGTGACTCAGATAGTTCAGGAAAATAAACAGGGAATATCATTATATCCAATTTTCTGTCTCTTCTCGAAATCAGAGCGCAAGTCTTCCGTGCTTTTTCTCTCCAAGCCATCTCACTGGTGACTTCCATACTATTATGAGAACACCCGCATTGAAAAGAGAGTTTTTACGTCACCTCAAGCACATATCTTCAGACATCTCTACACAATCCTGGTGAGGCAAACAGGACATACAGTAAATAGAAAAGAAGAAGAGACTTTTCGAGACACCTTTTAATTGTATACAACTCGTGAGAGATCTAACATCAATTCTCATTACAACGTCTAACTGAGTACTCCATACAATTAAACTCTTGAAGATAAATGAATATGCTGAGCACGTAGTTACTCGGAATCCTTTTAGGGATACACGTTTGTATTTCATGTGAATTCTAATTTAACATTGTATTCAAGCTCAATTGATTAAGGGTACATGGTTGCCGACTCTACGTCCTAGATAGGCAGCGGAATCACTTCATATTCCGAAGCAACACTAATTACGAAGTCTATTGTGCCCATGAACAGGAGTGCACGAACGTATACGGGTTCACAACGCATGCTTCCACTGAAAGCTGGTACACAAATCTTCCTGTACTAAATACCGAACATACAAAGAACGGAGACAGGTAAAACCCTAGAGCTGCCAAACATGTAGACCGATCGACCCCTCCCCACTAAAAAAAACTAGGAGAGCGCTCGGATTACGCAGCGTTGTCGGGAATAGGCGGAGTCGACATCGCGCCGACGAAAGGGAAGGACATACACGAGATCCGCAGCGCAAGGGAGACAGAGAGAGAGATGGAGGCACGCTAGCGCGAACGACGAGTACATTCCGCCCACAATTCATGTTTGCCGACTGCGCCGCCGTTCCATGTAGTGAATTCACAACTCATCAGAACACAGCAACACGCCCCTCGCTGTGTCCGCGGATCCCGCGAACCGGCGGCGGCGGCGCGCGGCGCGGCGTCCCGATGCACGACAGTCCCCGGTGGCGGAGGCGACATGGGCACCGGGCAGCGCCAGGCGAGGGGCGGCCGCGCAGATGAACAGTGGCAAGGAGAGCAGCGCATGACGTTGAGGAGTAGTGACGGGGCAGGAAAGCATCGCGTGCGCGCTTTTCAAAGAGAGAAAGGGAGGGAGGGGGAGTGAGGGTGGGGAAAGGGATGATGAAAGTGAAAGAGATACGACGTGTAGGTACAACGATGGAGGATGTAATAGTGATGGAGGTGAGAATGTAACAAATGAGGATGAACAAAGTTAAGGCGAAATGCGAGGCGAAGGGCGTGAACGAGAGGGACGGGGCAGTCGATGGTGGAACGGAGTACCACGGAAGCGATGATAATAGGCGTCATGAAGGCAGTTTGATAGACGTCAGACAGTGGGAACTCTCCCGCACGGGCCGAGGACAGCGCGGCAGCGGGGCACGCAAGAGGTGCGTCGCGGGGCCAGGGCGGGGGCTGGGCGGGGACGCCGGCGAGGACACGGGAACGGCCGTGTTGGCAGACGAGGCGGGGGCACGTTCGCGCCGCCAATTACAAGTAAAAGCGTCGAACAAAGCGCGATGCGGGAATTGGGCGGACGCGCCCGGGCGCGCCGCATGAGGGCGCTTGCGGTCGCCGCGGTGCCCCCGCCCCCCGCCACGCCCACGCCCCGCACCCCCACCCGCGCAGCCCCCGCTCCCCAACGCGCATCTACAATTGCCGCCTGTCTGCGATAAAACCTCCAACATCCACTCGACGCGTTTGAAAATGCCGCAAATGTCCTCATTCAAACGTCAGGGGGAGACTTCTAAACACGAGCGGATTCTGTTGATTCAGTGTTAGCAAACGTACAGTCCAAACGAAATTCAATAAAAATTGAGTACTCGTCGGAGTATACTTGCTGAAAGAGATTAGCAGATCGATGACAGGTGTCGATGGAACGAATTGCGTTACGCTACTTGTAGACGTCTTTTCACATCTTAAGAGAAACTATAAATAAATCAAGAGAAGTTGTGATACTGAAGATTTTCGATAGTGCGCACCCTAATTTCATTTATAACAAGAGTTGAGAGGTTGTTTTTCGAATTACTTTCCTACCATTCGTTGTGAGCTCCGCAATCCTAAGTAGGCGACGCCCCCGCATTGCTACTTTCGTACCAAAACGATAAGAATTAAGTGCCTGTGACTTCGGCGACTATAGAGAGGCTCGGGGCACAAGTTCCAAACGACTTTCATGTTGGCCCCAGTAGCAGCGCCATCTTGAAATTTCAGAGTAGCCTGTTATCCGTCGGCGACTAAACCTCGCCTCCGCTGCGGGAGCGGGCCCATCCCACCGCCGCCCCCGCACCGCACCTTCCTTTAACGTCTTCCCCAGAGCGGCCCTGACGTCGCCCGCCCCCATGCCTCGCTTCGCCCACGCCGCCGCCGCTCCCCCCGGGCGCCCAACCACTTTTATTTTTCGCCCCCACCAATAATCAAGTTTTAATAATTCGGAGTGAGGGCCGCCTCTCTCTTGTGCGCGCAGGGGACACTTTTCCACGAAGTTCGTCGGAAGCGGACGCAGGCGGCAGCGGCGGACCCCGCCCCGCGCGCCCGGCAGCCACGGTGGGCGGGGCGGGCGGGAGCGAGGGGCGAAGCGGCGGCGGAAGGTGGGGGCGCAGTTGCGGCGGAGCGCCCGCGGTCGCGTTGAGGCGAGTGGCCCCCGGGGGGGGGCGGGGGCGGTCGCCGCAGCCAAGAGCGCGGGCGAGGGGCGTGACGGGCGAGGCGAGAGGTGGATGGAGCGACCACGCAGAGAGGCGACGGGCAAAACTGACACAGCCCACAAAAAGACGCAGCCGACGAGAAAAGGGGACGGTATCAGAGGAGATGAGCGAGCGCCGGAGATGAGATGAACACGGGCAACTAGGAGAATCCACGCTGCTTCTCGAAGAGGAAAGTTTGCAGATAATAAATCCAAAATTGCGTGTGCGTTGGGTGTAACATATGGATGAAGCAAATGAAACGAAATACACAATGGAAATCAGAATGAATCCTAACATTTATGACGATTGCAGCAACGCGATTGCCAGCCAGAATTCAAAGAGAACGAGAAAAAATTAGGTTTATGAAAAATGGGAAAATGGGAAATGATAAGATAACAACACTGAAAATGAAATAAAAGATACCAAAATAAAAAAAACAAAGAAATAAAAAGTTACAAAAGTGGACGCTGGCATGTTAAAGAAGTCAAGAGCTGACAATTAACTCGTCTGTCTCGGAATGGAAAAAAAAAAGAAGCGCGGAAGCGAGGCGGGCGGCGCGGACAAAGCAAAGCGGACAACACGAGGCGTCGCGTCCCAGAGAAGGCGCACCGACGCGTCGGCGAGCGTGCGGTCCGTGTCTCCGCACTGCGCGCCCACAGGCAGCGGTCGGGCGCGGTGGCGGCGCGGCGCGGCGCGCTCCGCTGGGCGCGGTTGGGCAGATGCCTCCCCAGCCCCCACCGCCCCCGCCGCCCGCCCGCGCGCGCCGCCGCAGGTCGATCCGCGGGCGCGCGGCCACGCGTCGTTATGGCAACGCGAAAAAGAACTACAATAGCGTGACGTCACGCCGTCCACGCCGCCCGGCCCGGTGGTCCGCTGCGCCGGGGCGGGCCCCGCGGGTGGGGCGAGGGCGGGCGCGAGGGAGCCGGAGAGGCTCGAACGCGCGGACGTTCTGCAGGGGAGAGCGATGAATACATTGAACCGCCGCTCGATACGCACAAGTAATACTCACGGGCCGTGCGCGCCACCCGAACTCCCGACGTATTAGACCTCGCCTGTTAACAATGCCTCCGTGTTTTTGCGGGACAAATGCTTAGCATACAGATAATGTTTCGATCCGACATGCTGGAGTGTCTCCAATTCCCAGTCACATACTTTCCTCGCAGACCATTCAACGCATCCTCCTTTCATTTCAATATAAAAATAGAAGCGTGAAGTTAGAGTAAATATTGTGATATTGAAAAACAAATATACTAACATTTGCGAACAATATCTAATAATTTTTATTACATACACATTCTTTTGTTTTCAGAAGTTTTGCATTTAGGTATTATGAAATACGTAATCAGACTATTAAAAAAGGTCAGAGTTACCGTTCTAACAGCTGTGTATAAAAAGGTATACGAGTGATGCACGGAAATGTGAGAGGATGCTGTTATAATCGCAATCAGTGATGAATTACAGGAAACACACACAAAAGATAATCTGCACCAGACATGCTACTGACACGTTTGCTGTGAATTCCAATTACCCCAACAAAGACATTAGCAAAGGAAGGGGTATTCCAAATATAAGCCAATAATATCCCTGGAAAATAGAGAAGTGCAATCAATAAATTACGAGGAATAAATCATGGGGCGGCGGCACCCGAATGAGACTCATGTTTCACGCAGCGGGCACGCGTGGCAGTTTCGTGCCGCGCGCGCGACAGCATTTGTCAAACGCGCGTCTAATTGCTGCGGGCAGCGGGCGGGAGAGCGGCTGGACGCGCGGCCGGCCGGGCGAAGGAGGGGGGCCGGCGATGGAGGGGGGCGGGGCGGGCGAGGGCGCGGGCGAGGGCGCGGGCGAGGGCGAAAGGCGGGCGAAGCAGGGCGAGCGCCGCACTGCCCGCCCCACGCCAGCCAGCGCTCCTCTTTTTGTGGCGCTAAGCAAGTCCGTGGGAGCAGGAGAAATGGTTATCGTCGGGCCGCCCTATAGAAAAGGTTTATACAGCCTGCGGCGGCGGCGGCGGCGGGGCGGCGGCGAGGCCGGGAAAGGGAGCGGGAGCGGGATAGCAGAGGGCGGCGCGGGGCGCGGGCAGGAGGGGCGGCACACCGCCTCCTCCTAATACACCTGCCTGGGCGGGGGCGGTTACCTTGGAAACAGGTGCATGTCGGAAACAAAGGCGGGCTGACAGCCGCCCCCACCCCGCCAGAATAAATAGGGCGAGGGTGCGACGCCGCCCCGCGCCGCGCCTCACCTCACCGCGCCGCCCCACCCCACCCACCCCTACCCCTCCTCTTCCGCCATCTCCCTTCCTCCCCTATATCCTTTATGGCGTGCTACTTTAAAGGGGCCCGGTGTTCCCGCGGCGGCGGCGGCGGCGGCGGTGGGGTTGGGCGGACGAGCGACCGAGCGAGCGGGCGGGAGGCGCGGGCGAGACGAGGCGAGACGAAGAGAAGCGAAGCGCGGGCCGCCACCGCAGCGCTCCTCGCGGCGCGCCGACGAACCAGTCCGCTCTCAATGAAATAAAACTCCGGCCGCCGCCCCCGCCGCCGCTGCCGCCTCCGAGTGGCTCGAGCCATTCATACTCTCCGCCGCCCCCCGCGCCCCGGCGCCCCGCCCCGCCCCGCCGCGCCGCGCCCCTTTTGCGCGCGCGCGTGGTCGCGGGCGCGCGCCTGCCGAAAAGCGCGTTCGCCCAGGTGGCGCCTCGCCGCGGCCGCTGCGCTCGCAAGGTTACGCCCACGCTGGGGCTCGAAAAGCTTGTTTGTACGATATTCGGTCACGAAATTCGCCGCAGATACCTTCATTGAAGATTCGCGGCGGATATGGAAAGTCGATATTACGTTACATGCGAACAAGGAATTAAGCTCACAGGCTAATCTCTCGGTGAAGATTTTCATAGGAACTTGAGACACTTCCTCTTTTCTGAAAATTAGACGTGAACACCGGTAAGGTTAACTTGAACATAAGCTCTGGAATTTCGACGAAACCTTAAATATTGCAAGCACCTTTTTTGAAATCTCTTAGAGTAGATACATGTTACAGCTGCTACCCATATGTATGAAGTACTAGTGCTGAATGCAGAGTTCTGGTAGGGGTTTCGGGGGGTAACGATCGTATGGTTCGGTCATTTACTAATGTAGTATTGTGATGGTTTAATACTGTTGGGGAATTACGTGTTGTGGTTAGTTGAAAGGTGCGATGTAGAGTAATAGGGATGGTGATCATAGGTGGTGATTAAGTGCTGCAATGGTGTGAAGTGTGTTGGGTGGACGGTGGTCGTGCCGGTGGTGATGTGGGTGAAAGGGAAGGTGGGGATGTTGGCCGCTGCTTCGTCCGCGGGTGGAATGCGCCGGCGAAGGCAGCCGGCGACAGGTGCCGCGGCCGGAAGCAGCAGCTGTGTCCCCTTCCGCAGAGAATGGCTCCGCAGCCGCCGCCGCCGCCGCCGCCGTCGGCTCCCAGTCCCGCATCTACTCCGGGGCTAGTTAGAAATTTCATGCTCACGGATTGTAGCTCTGATGCGGTAGTCCCATCTGCTCAGCTGCGGCATCGCAGAGTGATGCCGCATGAGAAAACGTTAATTCGAGCGCACACCAAGAGGCAGGGAGTTGAATATTCATCGTTCGTCAGGTACTCATTCCTGAACATAAACAAATCTTCCTTTCCAGCTTCTTTCACCAGGAATGTGAACTACTCAACTAACACGCGAATATTAACACATGCGTTAGAACGTTTTCAGTTGAGGAAGTCAAGAAATGTGAAAGGTGCACATGCACGTAGTTTGCGGAAGAATGTTGCGAAGGACACCAGCGTGTCCCCAGTTATCTTTGAAAGGCACTCTGTGTAAAAAACAATTTTAATGCATGTGTGACTTCTCAAAGTAATAATCGCGTACTTTCTATTCCCATACATGTCTTATAATTGTCTCTAGATAATTATGTTAGTAAAATGGCAAGTCTTAATATATTTGTAACAATGCGCAAATTTTTAGAATTTCTAATGACCTCTCTAACTCTAATACTTTCTACTAAACCTATAATGCCACTAACTGCATTATTATTATTATTATTATTATTATTATTATTATTATTATTATTATTATTATTATTAATATTATTGTTGTTGTTGTTGTTACCAAGAAATCTTTTCTGCCTTCATATGTTTCATCACGGTCTCTCTCTTCCAGTTCCTTTCCACCTTCCACCCTTTCCAAGGGTATTTATTGTAAATTACTTTCCATCATTTCCATAATTATGCATTTAATATCTTTTAAATACCTTTTTTCTTCAGTTATTTCCCCATTGCTTCTTACCTTTTTGCCTCCTAAAAATAACTTTCTCAACTAAATGTATTTTTTGTTATTTAATTTTGTACTACAACTACAACTTTTTGTGCGTGTCTTCCATCCCTTCCTTGTGTCCCTTGACTCTGTTCTCTTCTCGCTCCCCCACATATGCATCGTACCGTTCTCCTTTCCTCGTCAGCTCCCTTCCCTCCTTCACACGTACTACACTTCTGGGAGGCTCGCGTTCGAACGCGCAGCGCTCGAGCCCCTGTGATGCGGCGCGGCGGGGCGCGGGGCGGGGCGGCGGGAAACGGAGCGGCCAGGCGGCCGGCCGAAGACGACACAAAAAACGAGCATCGGGGAGCGAGACAAAGGAGGCGCGAGAAGGCAGCGGCGACGACGGCGGCGCAGGGGAGCGGGGCCCGCGGCCGCACAGTCGGCCGCACCACGCACTCGAACGATACGAACAGTGGCTTCACATTGTAATATCATTGCTCTGCAGATAAGCCCTTTTTACTGTAGTTCAGCACTCAAACGTTAACAATCATTTCATCGCTAATAAAAAAATATGAACTACCACAATTGCTCTTTTGAAATTACTGACGTGAAAAAATTGAAATCAAAACTGTTTTTCGTTTTGACAGGATAAATTATTCTTTTACCTGAAATCTGAAACAAGGAATAAATAATTTTTTGATGAGAATATTCGATTTTACAGTTACGCACTATTTAGTACAACTCGTCTCTCAAATACCACAGATGTATAGGGTCCCACACGCGTGAGCATTTTGTATTTCGGCTACAAGTGCATGGTATAAAAGAAGCCAATTCCGAGACGAGAAAGGTAAAACTCCGGACGCTCGCGGTGCGCTTCCATCCACCCGTTCCGCGTCGCCCTGCAGGAGCAGCCCTCGTGCGCGCGCGCGTGGTCGGCGGAGGCGGCGCGGCGGGGCGCGCCCGCGCGTGGTCGGCGGGGGCGAGCGCGAGGGCGCGGCGCGGCGGCTGCCTGGCTGGGTGCGGTCCCCGCCGACTCGCTGCTGCGTACAAAGGGACGCGCGGGCCTGGCTGCCGCCCTCGCCCCGCTCCGCCCGCCCCGCCCCGCAGGGCGGCACCCGCGCCGCGCCTCGCCACGCCGCCCCGCCCTCCCCCCCGCACCGCGCCACCTACTAGCCGTTCCACGCGCCTCGATCCCCGACGACCCGGTTCGACCCTTCGTGCAAACGAAGAGTCTCTGGATGACAGGGCGTAACGCGTGCCTTTGTGCCGCCGATTCGCCATTTTATACCCAGAGGTTATTATGGGAGTTCGAACCCCAGATGTCGACAACCACCAATCTCCCCCAAACTAATAATAATATACTCGGAGCTCTGGTAATGACTTCAATTGTTATCATTTCTCCTCAACTCTTGAACGCTGCCTGGCGGGGCTATCGGTTGGAAGGATTTTCGATGGCAGTGGTCATCCAGGTTGCGCTGCTCTCTGCGTCTAGGGCCTCGTGTTGAGCGCTCGTAACGCCATCCTGCGCAACGCCCAGACGAGTGGCTGGAAATCGCCGCGCTCCGACACCGGTGCCTACGGTCGTCGAGAATCGAGCTGTACGTCGCATTCGAGGTTCTTGTTTTAAAAGGTTGTCGTTGACGTACTCAAAAGGTACAAATTACACCTTTATGATGTCCATGTAATTGTGAGTTATGGTGTCATTTATGCGGGGATTGACGATCTTGTTAAAAATGAAGAGGATTTCGGTCGCTTGGTTGAGATTCGCGAAGTTGTCTACGTGCTGTTTACGAGTGTGTCGCAAATGCAATTGACGTCCGCAATATCCGGGATGATGGTGCGCCATCGCTGCTACTGTACGATTATTTTCAATACAATATTCTGTATTCTTATTTTGTTACGTAATGAAGAAGGTTTGTTTTTGTTTGCTTTTTCATGCAAAACCATATTTAATTCGATTTTCATGAAATTTTGTATTCCTGTCCTTCAAAACCAGAGAAAAGTTATTGTCTCTATAAAACTTCCTAAAAAGTATTCCTATCCTTCATTCCAACGTCTTGGATCAATATTTAAGAACACCGTCTTTCCGGTTTTCGCAAATATATAACAGATTGAGTAAATTCATGAAGTGAATTAAAAGTTCCTGAAAGCCCAAAAAACTTCCTACCAAAATTTTGATTCATTCCAAAAGGGCAATTAGGTTGAGAGTAATTGAAGGTCAAAATTGTTACTAGAGCTTTGTCACGAGACTGGAACGATGCATCTGTTTACAGCTACCCGAAGCAACGATGATAGTAACAAACACGATGGGGAAGGGCAGGACGGACCAGTTGAGGTCGTATTATATTAATAAATACCCGGCAACGCACGGTACTTGGGCTAGCTTCTTGATAGAATTATTTTTATGATAAAGAGACAGAAACCACCGCAGTATATGATTCAAAAGGCATGTGTTCATTCATATTTCACTCTGTTAATTATTAAATATTTACCAGTAAACTGAAGTACTAGTACCTCGAGGGCGTGTGTATGCGTTTGGAGGTGTGGAGCGGAATTGCAGTCATGAATTATAATCAGGGCATGGCCGATATTAATTTTCAGAGCAAAGAGCTAAATTTAAACATATTGAATACATTACGACCCACTGGTGACCTCTGAAACAAACAAATTAGTTGTACGCACAAATAAGTTGTACGCATATTTTACAATATACTACGTTCTTGTGGAAAACCCAATTCAAAGAGGTTAGTTTTAATCACAAGAAAAAGGAATCACGAGTATGGAATAAAGTCAATTAGCTTTTAATTTGTATGTCAGTAAAGTACTAGTTTCCATGTACGAGTGATACAAAACCATTCATCATTCCGGTTAGTTCCCGTGAATAGGGGAAACGAGCGTGCATAAAGAAAGGAATGGAAATTTCACCAGTTCCCTTCAATTGCGTACGTAACTTTTTACAGTCGTAAGATCCGTGTTATGGTTAATCGTCCAGGGACGGACGTAAAGACTTTAAGCGTCTTTTAGGAACCGATTCTCCGCGCGTATTGCGACACAAAACTGTGCCGTGGACGTTTCATTACAATTCGCGTCGGAGAAGTGAAACGAAATGGGAAGTTTCTGTCGGTGGTCGAGGAGGAGTAAGAGGCGCCCTTGTACACAGACACTCGCCTCTCTTTGACGCTGCAGCCTTCGGAGGTTTCCTCGCATTCCAGCCAGGAACGTGGCCTGAATTACTTGAGCCTGACACCGCGTCAACCTCACCTCGGATTGACAACGATAAAGGAATCAGAGGCGGACCTCCCGGAGAGCTTTCGTTTGTATGCGAAAAGTGAGATTTCGGGACGTGTTCTGTCAACCGGGTGTCCTTCCATGTCCACGTAATCGTACTTTACGTTTTTCGTTCGTCAATGCATCGTGATTAATACGGACCTTCTATTAAGGACGTTCAAGGACTCAACTGTATTTACGATTACCTAGTTCTCAAAACAATGTCTACAATAGGGATGTTGGAAGACGTAACACGAGGGAGAGATGAAGTTGGTAATCAATAGCCTCTAAAGTTCTCAAAATGTAAAATCAATGTGCCAAATTTTAAACTTCTTGATGTATTACCAAATTATTTCTCCAAAACATTTCTCTCTAATTCCGGATACAAAGAAAGCATTAATTAATTAAGACTAAATTTTGAAGTATTTATTAAAGTTAATAGTTGTTACTTTTCTGAAACACCAAAAACTGGTCCTTCGTCATGAATGTATGTAGTTCAAAACATATGGACTGCCTCTTTGTATCAAATACACTATTAAACATCGGTACCTCGATATCTCGAATCTGAAGGGGAATAGAAAAATCGGTTTATCGAGTTTGAATCATCAAGGCTCTATTGTGCGCGAGTGAATATTTCATGTTTTGTGTCATCTTCCATAATAATGTTTTCGCTCGCGAACAGTTTTTCAAACACATTTCCAGGCACCAACTGCCAATTAAACATGTTACAAATATATTCCGTCTGAACGTAATAAAACCTGTTGGAAACGATCAGCCTGTTGGTTGGTTCGGGCGGGCTGGGCGTTCCCCAGGGTCCTCCCAAGCGCGCATCCGCCCGCGGCGCGGGGGCGGGGGGGGGGGGGGGGGGGGGGCGGGCTCCCCCCCACGTGCGCCGACCGCCGCGCCAGGCCGCCAAGTCGAGAGCGCGTGGGTGGCGCGGGGGTCGGGGCCGGGGCGGAGCGAGGACCACGCCCGCTCTTGGCCCGCGCGCTCGACGCCGCGCCGTCGCCGTCGCCTTCGCCGTCGCCGCCCCTCCCCGCCTCGCCCATTAAATGCCGCCTGGTTTACGGCTCTCGCCAGCCGCGCCCTGCCACAGCCGCGGAGCTGATGCTCACGCTGGGTGAGGATCCACAAGATCATACAGGAAAATTACTGTTTGAAACCTTCTTCCTTTTCTATTTCTTTACTACTATTATAATGATTGTAGATGTAATTATTATTACAATGTTATTATTATAATTATTTATACTGTTATGGATGATAGAAGAAATATTGAAAAACATTCAATTCTTGATATTCCTATATGCATGAGATAAAACTACCCTAATTATATTGGAGATTCAAAACAAACACATGGAGGGCGTGTTACGAATCATTATTTTTACAATTTATCCATGATCTTTCATAGAGGTGAAGAAATGAAAAAATATCACGATACATGTGTATCTTGCAACACATTTGTGAATGATTTCATTGTTTACAGTGGTTGTAATAAAATTCTTTGAATTCACAGGGTTGACACAATTTCATCACTTCTGAATTTGACAGCTTCATTTCTGCTACTAAATTAACTGAAATTTTTTATTGCGTTAACAAAGCATAGTCAATTTGCGAATAAAACACGTTCAACTAATTCTGCACATTTTTACAAACAACTCATTTTTATGAAAACGAAAAAAATCATAATGAAGTAGAAAATGTGTCATCTCATTTTTGAGTAATTATGTTAATGAGTTTCCAAGCTATAATGTGCGGCCATTTAAGCATTATTTTAATTTTAAAATAAATAATGGTATAAAAGCAATGGAATAACGTACACATCATAGATCATTCATCACACACATTCATAGATCATCTCCTTGGGGAGAATTAAGTAAAACAAATAAAAACACCAATTTAGGATGAAAAAAGTGAAAGCACACATTCATTCATTTATTATAAATATATCAGTGAATCAGCTTGTAATTACTATTGCTAAGTGTATTTTATAATCTGAAATGTAGATTTTTAATTAACGCGAGAACATGAATTATAATTTCTATTATTCATCTGACTCAACAAAGTCGCAGGAGTGGCATTAACTGCCTCCTTTTCGCGCACTGACACTACCCACCCACTATTTCTCATTCACAACGAGGAAGCGAAGGTGGGGCGGAAGTCGTCGGAGAGTCTGGGAGAAAGGAAACGCTGCGCGCATTTGCGGAGGTGACGGCAGCCGAGCCGCGAGGCGCAGTCGCAGGCCAAGCGCGTGGGGCCGCAGCGGACGCGGAGGTGAGCGAAGGAGAACGGCGCCCAGCGGCGTTGGCAAAGCCAGCCAGGCTGCGCTCCCGCAGGAACAGCGGGGCAGCGGGCGGATAGGGTGGGGTGAGATTGGTTGGGTGGAGTGGTGCGGGCCAGGGCAGGGCGAGGCGTGGCGAGGGGCGTGGCGAGGCGTGGGGCGAGGCGGAGTGAGGCGGACGGACATGCGGGGCGAGACGGGAGGCGGGCGGACGGGACGAGGCGGGGGGGCTGGCGGGGGGGGGGCACTTGGCGGTGTTGGCGGCAGAAGCAGGACACGAAGACGCAGAGGCCGGCTGACACGGCAAAAGAGGCAAAGTGACGAAAAGGTTCGCCGGAAGTAGGCGGGAGAGGTGGGGATGGGGGCACCACCGCTAGATACGAAAGTCGGCGACGGTCGCGGGAAAGGCGTAGGAAGCAGAGGTGGCAGCGTCGAAGACGCCAGAAGAGGAATGGTTAGAATATGCCAACCTTTCTTTAGTTGTGTGACTCTTGAAATAAGTAGGTAGTGTCCTTTCACAATTATTATGATTTGAAATTCTTTGAATCCGCATTTACTTGGCACAACATATTAAGGTAGGTTACGAGACTGAATATCTCATTAATTAGGTTATAATTAATTAAAGTACCTCACTAATGTGAAGTATATAAGATCCAGTACGGAACGAGACGTCATAAGAGTTTCCATTGTGCATTTTCATTGATATACATGTTAATCAAGATACATTTGAAGTTCACCAATGCATGTAATCGTATACGAAAATCGAAAAGTTCATTCAAACTTAAAAGTTGTATTTCTTGGAAAGTTTATCTGTCAAATTCTTCGCCGCTGGCCATTCCTATTTTTCACATATTCCCTGGGTGTGAAATTCTGCTTACACGTGGATGCGGAAAGAGTTGGTAGGTGGGTGATGAGCGATGGGCAGTGGATGGTGAGCAGATGGGGGTTGGGCGCTGCGGTTGGATGGTAGGCGGAGTACTGTGGACAGCGAAGGAAGAGGGGAGGACAGTGGACCGGGCGGTGGGGAGCAACGCGCGCGACCGAAGCGGGGGAAACGAGAGGGACGCTCCCTCGCGCGCCTCCACGAGACCTTCCTCGGCGCCTCGCCACCCGCGCGCTGCCTTCCACCGCCCACCGCACTTCGCCCACCGCCCACCGCACACCACACTCCGCCCACCGCCCACCGCCCACCGCCCACCGCCCACCGCCCACCGCCCACCGCCCACCGCCCACCGCTCACCGCCCACCGCCCACCGCCCACCGCACTCCGACCACCGCACTCCGCCCACCGCTCACCGCACTCCGCACTCCGCCCACCGCCCACCGCCCATCGCCCACCGCCCACCGCCCACCGCACTCCGCCGCCGCGACCGTGCGTCGCCCGGGCCGCAGCATGGTGCGCGCGGCGCGGACGGTGCGGCCTCCTTAACGCGGAAAAATCCTGCCCTCCTCTCCCTCCTCGCCCCCGCCGGCCCGCCCCGGCCCCCGCCCGGCCCCCCCCCCGCCCGCGAATGCGTAAGACCGGCTATCGAGTACACGAGTCTCTACGTTCGCGTGGTCTTATTTCTCGCAGCGAATTACAAAAGACCTCGTTTCAGCTCGCATCGTGGCGTTCATACCGATTGGCCACTTATGTTATGATGCTGAGGGTAGTGCAACATTTGAACCATGGCAATGCAGTCGACGCTGGGGATCGGCTGCAGACGGGACACGACGGTAGTAAGAACATCGCGACTGCTCCGCGCCGTCTCGCCAAAGTTGTCTTAAGGGTCTCATAGTTGGAAGAAATTGAGATGAATGGATGGAATCGTTATTTAAATATCAAACAATGGATATTTAATTGAATTCATTTATTATCATTGAAATAATTTACTTATATGAGTTCTCTATTTTTTATTTACCAACAATTGTTGCTACTTAACACCCGTGCCTTTTAAAAATAATGTCACGTCATTTAATGACATAATGAAAAACCTGCACTTCAAGTTTGTCTATTGAAGCAAATTTTATATCAAGGCATAATAAGTAGAACATCTTTAAGACTATGCAAGAAACCAACAGCACACACCTCTTTGAACTTAACCTCTGATTAGAACTATTTCTCCGATTAAAACAAATTTCCATTGCAGGACGACATGCAGGTGAGAACATATGTTCTCAGGTGGTGTGCGACTGCGCGACCTGCTGTACAGCACTTACGTACGCCACAACACTATCGTGAAGGAGATCTCGGATGCGGTGTCTCAAGACTATCACGTGCTCGCGCTAACTACACACATTATGGACAAAGGCGAGATAAGAGCGCAATTTCCGGACCATGATGCATCCGCCCGCATGACGACACGCGCGCTCGGAGCGGACAACCGAGCAAACGTCACGTTCTGTGACACAGAGGGCGGGACGTGTGACTGCGCGTATCTCTACGCGAGTGACATCACTTTCTGCCAGAACGCGAGACAGCACGGTTAAATGGCCGGATTCAATAAATACCAAATGACCACAAACCATTTAAATATTTGCTCCGAACACAAATCAGAGTGTTAGTAAAGAATACATTTCTTTCTTTCAACGGTTCCTCCAAAAGGTGTATTTTTCTCTCTCTATATTTGTAACGTTCAATGTTGGAACGAGACGCTACGTTCGGAGAAAAATAATGAAGATGAGAGACTCTTGGCGGAGAGGAAAACTCTTCAAAGAAAGGAACAGTCCCAGTAGGGTTGAAAATTCTCAGGAAAATTTATCGCGAAGCACATTTTCCTCACACGTGGCATTTTCCTTACAAATGGCACGGAGAAAACGTACGATAAAAACGTTGTAAGCACTTATTGTACGCTTGATAATACTGTAACGTTGTCTGCTTCCTGCCTAGTAAAGTGGCGCATTTGGTGGAAGACTCCAAATACCAACCGAACGTTTTGAGTGTTGACTTGATCGAAATGGTTTCCAGACCCATAAAGAGTGGATATGTTATTATATGTCAAAGTTTCCATGATCAGTGGAGTATCGCACTAAATTGGAGACAATATATTAAGTGTAGGTTTCTCAGGAGAGATTAGAGCAGGTGGCGGGGACAAGTATAACTGTATAGTTGTATAACAGGCAACTTTCAGAAGTGGTTTCCCCTTCTATAAAGTTACATTCGACCACAATTTAACTTCTTATTTAATTATTTTAAGAAGTAGAAATTTGTTGAAATCCGATTCGTGACAATTTGAAGTTAAGAAAAGAACCCGCACTTCATTATAAAACGAACAGTCAGCCAGACTTGATAATATGAACTACACGCCATATGAATATTATAGAGGCCATGTACACTGAAACAAAACACATGTATGCGCTCTTTGGCGGAACGTTCGACTGATTTCCTAGAAGTCGGTAACAGGGCCGTGTGTCGCTTTGTTCTCAGGCGCGCATGCGGCGAGGATGGTAGGGCAGCGAGTACGAGACCAGTTTAATCGCAAGAATGAGCGGCCACCCACACCAGTTTCACCAAATAGACTAAAAGGCGCGTAAAGCAAAGGAAAATAACAAAAACTAAAAATGGCTAAGTGAAACTTGTTACTTCAAAATGCTCGCGTTGCTTATTGATTGATTAAGATTATTTTCATTCATGAATTTGACCGTCTCTTTTAAAATATACTACTATTAATACTCACAAACTTGATACTTCGAAAATAAAATGTAAAAAATGGAAATTTTAATTTGAACAGTTTATTCAATAGCAACAGTTTCATATTATTGTTAAACTATTAGTAGAGGGGAATACAACGAATGTAAAAAATGTAAAAAAAATTAAACACATTCATTTGCAGAATAGATGGTAATATTCCAATAACGACGTGACCAAAGCAACAGCAGGAAAGAATTTTTGAATTCTTCAAAAGAAAACTCTTCTGAAATACATAAATATTTTATAATCCTATTAATACCTGATATATATAACAGCATATATATCATACACATATATATATCACAGCATATATATAATATATATAACAGCAACAAATGACATTTGTCAATCTCTAACAGAAATTAACATTTCAATTTAAGTCGTTATATTTTTAATTATTCTAAGGTATTTTGATCATGTATGCTGTTATACTTACTCCAAAATCACAGAAAATAAAGAGTGGAATAAAGTGGATTCTTTGGTGTGAAACGTCGGCGATTGAGTCGACAGGAGGTTCTTACAGTGGTAGTTATAGCTGTCGAGGGGTAATGGCGAGGATGCCGGCTGGCTTCACTCAGAGGAAGTGGCTTGTCGTCGTGGGGTTGTCGCATTCGGTCCACTGTACAGCGCACGCGGAAGCAGTGGGCAGGCCGGGGGCGGAGAAGGGGGACCGAGCGCGGGGGGGGGACACGCAGGTGGAAAACGCCCGCGCCAACGCCCGCAGGCGAAACCCCGCCGCGTGGGCGGCAGGCCTCGACGCGTGGAGCGGAAGGACGGGGTGCGGCTATCCTCGCAGGTGACCGCAGCGCTGGCATGCAGGTGGACTGATGAGAAAGGTTCCAGCGATGCTGCGAATGAAGCCGAGCAATACTGTCAATACAGCGAACTAGATTCTGTAAAGAGTGTAAATCACCAGGGGTAATGTAAAGAAAGAAAAACTTCCATTGCCGTGTTGAAAACAAAAAGATCGGGAGAATCATTGGAAGTGGAAACGTAGCGTATGATACGATGACTAAGCAAATCGCACTGCAGTAGCAATAACAAGGAAAAACGACAAAGAAAAAGGATCGGCGCAAGTATGGCCTGACTGATGAGGCGAAGTACACGGTCACTAATCAATAAGAATAATTACAGTAGAGACCCTTCTATAGGTACCTACAGCATAGGTGCTACTAGAGGTGTATTAACTCCAGCAACAGCAAAACCATCGTGACACATTGCCACCCGTAGCAGCGGCGGCGGCGCGCGCCTGCAGCAGGCACATCCCCGCGCCAGGGAGGCAGAGCGCGAGGGGGGGGGAGGGAGGGGAGCCGCCGGGAGGGAGTGCATCTGACCGTCCCAGCGCCGCCCCCGGCCCTTCCTCCGCAGCGCCGCCCCCGCAGCCACGCGCCGCCAATTATGTATGCGTTGAATCAATAGCGAGGGCGCGGGCGGCGCTAAAATGGCCGGCCCAGGGCTCGAACCGCCAACGCCCGCACCGCCGCCGCTGCGACGAGGGGGGGGGGGTCGACCGCCAACGCCCGCACCGCCGCCGCTGCGACGCGGGGCGGCGCGGGGCGGCGCGGGGAAGCGACGGCGGTAGCGGCGTACGAGTGCAGTGGGGACGGAGTGGGAGGGGCGGGCGGGGCACCGCGTGTATGGGTGACCGCGGCGCACTCTGCCCGCCCGCGCGTTCGCGCTGCACCTCCGCGCGGTGGGTCGTGTTGCCGATGTGGACGGACAAAAGCGACCGCGACGCGTGAGTGGATAAATCAGACGCGTCACACGCCGGTGGTCGCGGTCACGCACCCGCCCCTCCCCGTCGCTGGCCCCGCCCCTTCACGCCCAAATCCGCTCCGCCCGGTCTGTCGGAGCTGTTGGTTTAAGTGGCGGTTCCATGTGGCGCACCAGTGCCCGTAGGTCTCAAATTTACTGCTGTGCCACTGAATACTCGCGGTTTTGCCTCTGTTTGGGAGAAATGTAATGGAAGAACACACGAATCCAGAGGATTATTTTCGGTAAAAAGCGTTTTCCGGAGAATGTAAGTATCGAGAACGCGTGATTTTCTGAACCGTGCATGAAACTGTCAGAGAATGCAATTAATGAGTCGATGAATTTATGAGCCACATGTATCAATATGAAGTGATAAAGACGGTCGAAATGATATTTGGGATTGCACAATTTCATTCATATATGTTTATATTTTTACACACGTATAACAGAATACGAAGTCAATGTTCGTAGTTATTCCTGCTCGTTTGGAGCTACACAATGAAGTGCTGTACAGAGTGCAACACATTTCCCAGGACCCGAGTTGCGTCTACATACATTCGTTGCATGAACAAATGTTGCCAGCACTAAATGGGGCAACGTGACTGGACGAGTAAACAGCGGATTAATTCAAGGATACCAGGAGGTGATCGACCGTTCAAATGA
Organism: Teleogryllus oceanicus; assembly: GCA_964035755.1. Lineage (NCBI taxonomy): Eukaryota > Metazoa > Arthropoda > Insecta > Orthoptera > Gryllidae > Teleogryllus > Teleogryllus oceanicus. The sequence goes on from CAXIVR010000003.1 coordinate 17,098,787, forward strand.
GAATTTTCTCGTCGCTATTGTAAATGGACCAAGAGCCAATCATTTTGGAATAAGTCAAATAAATGCAACAAAGGAAAGTATATCAACAGGATGGTCACTTTGTTGTGAAACTGTTCTCTTCATCAACATAGGGCACCGGGCACCAAATACGACAATGCAAGCCAGAATATGCAAATTTCATATTGTACTGAAAATAATGTTATTCAATAATTATGAAGATTTAACTAATAAAATAAGTAACAACTGTACCTGATTATTTTAATAATTTGATATTTTTATCATGCGGTGTTATTAAATCGGTGTACCCTCAAATATTGATGTTTTGTCCCTTTAAATACATTTCTTAACCAACATTTAGAAAACCGGCGTTCTCTGATCCCAGTAAGACTAGCGAGTCCCCACTCCACTCTCTGCCGCCCAGAGAGAAGAGGGTGACCGAAGAAGGCATCGAAAGCCGGACCGCCGAAAACACGGAGAGGGCATCGACCGCTCCACATGCGCGTGGGATGAGGGATGACTCACGCGCGCGAGGGAGCGCGGGCGGGGGCGGGCAGGGGGAGAAGGGGCGGAAGAGGGGAGGGAGGGGGCCCGGGTCACTTATCTCCGGCAGGCCACCCACCGTGCAGCCGCCCCGCCCGTGCCTCGAGACGGGGCATCGTCGCGCTCCGCGAGCCAGGCGAATAGGAGGGGCTTCTGTGCGGGAGACGCGGCGAGAGGAGATCTCCGGCCGCCGCCGAGACAAGAGGCAGGAAGGGATGGACGAAACGTCAGAAGACCCTCGGCGGTCGAGGGGCGGAGCACGTCGGATGGCGAGATACGGCGAAGCGGCGATGTCGTAAAAATAAAGAGGAGGGGATTCTACGAAGGAGACCTGAAAAGCTGGCTGGACGAACACACCAAAGACGCTGCGGAGACAACAGGAAACGCCACAAAAGTTATCAAGGAAACGTCAGAGATGAAGGACGGGGAGAAGTCGAGGCGAGGGGCGGAGAGGAGTGGTGATAGCGGCGTAGACAGCCAAGAGTGGAAGAGTAAAAGAAAGTGAGATATCTAGATGAGAGAAGAGGGATTGCGAGCTGAAGAGTCATCCGCGAGAAGCGGGGAGCCAGGCAAAGCACACGACACGAGGAAGGAGACAGGTGACAGAGAGCGGAAGGCACACCAAGGCGTGGCGAAGGGGGCGGGGCGACGGGGTGGCCGAGGCACTCCCCGGGGCGGTCGACGGCGCTGCCGCCCACCCGCCCCCGTTCGATTTGTTGACGTCAGCCGCGGGCGGCGGCTCCTCGCTCCCTCGTCGCCCCCGCGCGCTCCCCTCACCGCCCCCTCGCCCCCTCACCGCCGCTGATTGCCGCCGTGATGCATCCGTCCAGCGAACCCCCAAATCCCCGGCGGCGGTGGAGGGGGGGAGGGGCGAGCGAGGGGAAGCCGCCACCCTCCACCCCCGCCCGCGCTCCATCATCGCGCGCTCACCACCGCCACCTCCACTCCACACCCCCGAGGGCCACGCCCCTCTCCGGGCGCTGGGTACATTTATATATCTTTATTACCTCCGCCCTCGCCCGCGCACTGCGACGCGCAGGCTCACCCCGCCACGCCACGCCACACCAAGCCGAACCTGCTGTGGCGCAACGCCCACACCCGCCCCGCCCACGTCGCCGTGGCCGCGCCGCCCGCTCACGCGAGTCCCAAAGAGCGCTCTCATCATCTGAATCACACCCACGGCCTGCAGCCGCTCTGCGCCGTGCGCCTTTTTAGTGCTTCAAAGAGCAAGGAGCTAGATCCTGAGTGTCTTCCGGCATTTTGGAAACTAGAACGTCAGTCAGATTATTATTTACACATGACGGTTGTTCGAGTTACATCTAATAATCGTCAAATGATTTAACATACGAAACTGAAGTATACTCAACATATCTGCAAAGGAATTGGCATAAACTTTAGATGATTATCGATGTACTTTCTTTCAAATCAAATGCAGCTTTTTTTATTTCTAATACGAGAAGAAATAATTGTAATAAAACTATGTTTTGAGAGTGCCTGCTCACACAGTCTGGCTAATTATCACAAAAGGGAGCTGACGTAGCTTATGAAGAATTGTTATTCATTAAATATGTAAACACTTGAAAATGTAATAGCCCAATAGGTGTACAGTCAGGAAAAATATTGTTTTGTATTCCAAGTAAACATCGTTTTACGTTTTAGGAGGTCAAACAAAATGTACAATTAGGCAACAAATAATATTAATTAAGAACTCGTACACATTAAGTACTGCAGACGGATTCTTGCGACAATACGGTTCATAATAGAGAAATGAGAGCGAAATTAGCGAACTAGTCTTTGAGGCTCTAATCAAAGCCACGCAAGCGCGGGCAGCCCGCTCGTCCGCCGCCATTCAGGGGGCGCATTTCGCCGGCGGGCAAGTTGGGCGAGCGGCGCCGCAGCGGTGCCATAACGCGCTGCCAACGACGTGCTAACGCCGCGAGCGCCGCCGCCCAGGGTCAGTCGCGCGCTCTCGTTACCGTCCCGCCAAACGACGACGACGCCGCCCCCGCCCTCGCAGACGCCCTCACTGCCGCTGCCGCCGCCCACGCCACTGCTCGTCCCGACGCCCGCACTGCCTCTCAAACCGCCTCCTTCGCCGCTCTGGTTGTACCCTCACTGCCGCTGCCGCCGCCCACGCCACTGCTCGTCCCGACGCCCGCACTGCCTCTCAAACCGCTCGTCCCGACGCCCGCACTGCCTCTCAAACCGCCTCCTTCGCCGCTCTGGTTGTATCCTCACTGCCGCTGCCACCGCCCACGCCACTGCTCGTCCCGACGCCCGCACTGCCTCTCAAACCGCCTCCTTCGCCCTCTGGTGTACCCTCACTGCCGCTGCCACCGCCCACGCCACTGCTCGTCCCGACGCCCGCACTGCCTCTCAAACCGCCTCCTTCGCCGCTCTGGTCGTACCCTCACTGCCGCTGCCGCCGCCCACGCCACTGCTCGTCCCGACGCCCGCACTGCCTCTCAAACCGCCTCCTTCGCCGCTGCCGCCCACGCCACTGCTCTTCCCGCCCTGCCGTCTACACTCTCTCCTATGAGCTGCCCCCTCGCTGCCGCCTGTACTCCTTCCTGCAACGCCAACCTCCCTGTCGTCCTTACTGTCACCTACACCACCGCCCTTGCCATCCCCACACACCGTCTCCCAAGTCGCGAACATGCTACCGCCTCACCCTAGAGGTCACCGCACGTAGGAGCTAACAGCGGGAGAGGGGAGAGATATGGCAAATTGCAAGGGCGGAGATAATGCTCCTTTTCAACATTTAGTTGAAGGGGAAATTAGGACTTAATCATTAATGTCAATAGAATAATTAATGTGTGATACAAAAGCAATGATACGCTGTTTCGTCATGAATTGTTTTAACTAAAGAAACACGAATCTTGAGAAAAGTGTTTTCAGTTGTGGCCTCCGAATCGAAAGTGTAGTTCGCTCGCCCAAGAGAGGACCACCGAGTAGCGAGAGGTTATACTTCTACTGAATATTGCGAAAGCCGAAGGAGCGAGATAAAGTGAGTAGGTACAACAAAGAATTGATGGTGATTGTAAACTTTTTGTATAAGGGAGGAAAAAATGAGCAAGGGACGAAAGTATGAAAAAAAGTGGAACTAGAGAGACGTATAAAAAGAGAACGAAAACGATGTTTGTAAAATGCCTAGGGTGGCTAGCTCGAGTGAGAACGGATGGCTGCGAAGAGTCAAGTAGGGTGGTTTTACGGAAAGAATTTTACGGCGGAGAGTGCGGTTTGTCACAGGGGACAATAGTGCTTGGGTGTGGAAGTTGAGTGGTTAGAAGCGTGAGCGAGGGGAAGGACGCTTCAGCCACAAAGTGAGAAAGAGGAACGAGGGTGGCGGTGAGATGAAAAATAATTCTCAAGATAAAGTCAAAAATAAGTCAAGATAAAAGTTTGTGAAATCTTGAATTCGAAAAGAAAGGACACAATTTTCTACAAGTAGTTTCATAAAAAAATTTAAAATATTTTCGCTGTATCCTTTAATTTTTTCTAGGATCTTCAAAATATTGGTATGAAAACACTGTAATTACCACTTGTGTGCTTTGCTTTAAAAGAACTATTGTAAGTTTAATACTCGAACAGTGCGTGTGTAGATAAAGCATTCACGTACCTACACAATACTACACAAGTGTGATATAAACGCCAACCCATTTCAACAAGTAGTAACGGCATTTGACTCAGCTCAGCAGCGCTCAAGAGTAGGGCACTAACTTCGCGTGATTGGTGTCATACGTACGTCCGCGCTCCATTGCCAGGAGCGATGCGTGAGCGCGATAAGTAACATTTAAATTACACCGTATATCAAGCGGAAAGAATCAATTGGCAGCGGGCAGCACGCGTTCCCTTTCTCTTTCTCTCTCGTTCACAGGCATGCAAGAACGAGGAAGAAGAATCCGATCCGCTGGCTGTGCACGTGTCTCTCACCGCAATGAAGGCCGTTTGCACAGGAGCTTTTCGAGCGAAGCGCGCTGGGGCGGTGCAGAGCGAAAACCGATCGCGGGCCTAAACGGCCATCCGCAACGCCGCGTCAGCTTCGGCAGAGTGGAATGAGGGAGGGAAGGAGGGTGGGGGGAGGAAGAGAGATAGAAAGGGAGAAAGGAAGGAAGGATGGGAGGGAGACTCGGTATTCTTCTGCAAATTCTCCCGGAAAACCCTATGCCGCGCCACCGACGAAAGGACCGCTGCAGGAAGAGAACGTCGGCCCTGGATGCGAGTGTTGCGGGAACGCAGAAAGTGAACGTACGGCGCTGAGGAAAGCGGAAACAGCAAGCCAGAGAGCGGCGCTTGCACGCAACGAGGGACGTGCGCAGTCAAACGGAACAGGTGGCAATCGATGTGAAGCTAGAGACGATGACAGAAGGTGAATTTATGATGGTGTGACGACAGAGACAGTAAAAACCATGCACAGAATGAAGGAAGATGAAGGCATAGTGGTATTAGTAATAGGATTGGCATAGATTAGTATAGCGGGATTAATGTCTGAGGCATTTGAGATGAATTTGTTGGGACATTTTTGTCACTTTGGCATTGAAAAGACAATTTTGGGCATTTTGTTTGTCTTTTAAGTCAATGTTTGGTACTTTTTTCTTTTATTCATTCATTTCCTTTGCTTATTTTTCATTTTCTTACTATTTAGAATTTCTTACTATTTAATATTTAGTCTAAATAGAAATGTTCAGTTGCCGCAGTAACTATTATAGCGAAGTTCCACTAACGGCTGTCAAGGTGTGAATGAGTGGAAGAATTGTAACACTGAATCTGAATAAATCTATTCATTTTGATTCTAAACAAAGTAGCACTTTCTTCAATTTATTCTAAATGTCTTATTCAAGTTAGTAGTAATTGGCTTAACTGAAGAAAGAAATATGTACGGCAATATAAAAATCAGAATTTGAAAAAGTTTTGGGGCATTTTTTAGGGCACTTTTTCCAGGATTTTTTAGACATAAAAGCGATATTTTAGGGCGTTTGTAAGTAGTTTTTAAGTCATCAAAATCCTAGCCCTACTAATCATAATATACAAGATGGTCACAACTCTAAAATTGCACGGACAGGGTGAATACAAGGGTAGATTATAATAGGAGCCCAACAACAAAGGGCCAGGGGCCGAAGTATACAAGGTGATAAAGTCTGCAAAGAGCCCGCAGCCGAAGAGGAGATGCAAGCGGAGGCGGTGTAGTCGCCGCGGCGAGGGCGGCGGCGCTCATGGCCACTGCAAGTGCAACCTGTTCGCGCACACGCGCCGTCGCCGCTCGTCGCCGCTGCTCTGTGTGCGTGTAGAAATGTCAGGCCGGTCCGCGCGGTCGGACGGGTTGACAGGCGGTGGTCGTCCGAGCCGCCGCCGCCGCCGCCGCTGCGCGCTCGTCGCGGTTGACGTCGCGGACCGCGCGGGAGGACGAAGGCGGAGGGGGGCGGAAGGGAGGGTCTCCGAAACCGACTGACATGCCACGATACTGCAGTCGAGAATAGAATCGATGTTTGACGAGTGTCATGCTTGGACTTGGGCGACTAGAAGCGATGAACTGGAGGAGAGTAATTGGAGTAATGAATAAAAAGAAGTGTCGGTAACAGTAGTGAAAAAGTAAAGCGTACGTAATCAAATACAAACGAAAGGGGGGATAGTAGAAATAAAGAATGCTGATAATAGGCGCTGGACCTAGCTACATTAGAAGAGCATAAATGGTTACGACACGACGACGTAGTTGAATATTGATGCGGGGGAGTCAGGAGCGACATCTAAAAACACAAATCCAGTCTAGAAGCGTTTGCAGAAGAAGTATTTGAAGTTGTAGCACAAAGTTCTTTCACAAAGCCCTTCAACTTATGAATAAAAATTGGATACACGTGGAATTAGCGTTTTTAATGAAGTTGAATAAAAAATAATAGTTTCGCGAGGGAAATGAGTCAAGATAAATCAAGTAAGAATTTCGGTGTACAATGTGTACAAATTGGTATCACAAGAACGTTTTCCGTTAAAAGCTGAAGTCGAAGGGCGGAACTAGTCTATCAAATTGATGATTTCTTTACTAACGTTTTTCAGCTACTTTTACATGTGCAACCATTAAATTCACCACCTATTCCTGAGTGCATTACATTGGTGAACCATTTATCCATTTGCTTTAGTTGTTTGTCAAAAAAAGCATATCAATGGCTTAGTGCACACATGCTGTATGTACAGAATTCCTAATTTCGGGAAAACCAAGCTTGAATGTTTACACAGGTGTAGTTATTTATCGAACAATGTTTGCTTTCTGGGAAAAACCATTATCCCCGTTATATGATTACACAACGTTAGTGCCCTATGAAGTATCTCCAAAAATGACATTAACTAAAAACCGACCTTGACCAGACGCACAACGTTTGTGCAATAAGCCATCGATTTTCAGTAAACCCTCGTGAGCACAAAATCGCCTATCACGAATTTCGCCATAACAAGAACAAAACTTCGGTCCCAGTGAAGGATTACGGTAATACGGACATTCATAATACTGGGCTAACACGAATTTCTATAACACGAATTATTTTAACCCCGAAATAACACAGCGATTATTTCGTTCCCTTGGAATTCGTGTTAATGGGTTTACTGTACTTGTCTTCGCTGGTTGGCAGCAGCGTCAGCGACGGCGCAGGAGCCGGCGGTTGCGGATGCGGCGGCGGCGGCGGCGGCGGCGGAGGCGTTGACGCGAGTTGTGGGGCCGAGGCCGGGGCCGACGCGGGGCAAAAACGGGCGAGCCGCCGGGCTGCACCCGCTGCGCACGACGCTCCGCGAATGCGTTGTGTCGGCCGACGACAACGACGCCGACGCCGACGACGCGGCTCCGTCGGAGACTAGAGCCCCGCATTCCTTTGCGCCAGCGGTGCCGCCATTTTACATCCAGTTGAACTGTGTGGTATTGTGGGTGAGCTGGGAACCACCAATCCATCAAAAAACACTGACAATATACTCGTAACTCTCCTTCGATTGTTACTCTTTATCCGTAACTCCGGAATGCTGACGGGGCAATTCGGTAAAAGGATATTAAATGGCGGCGGCCGTTCAGGTTGCGTTACTCTCAGTAACTAGGGACTGTACGGAGGCAGGAATGCAGCGCCCGCACAGTTGGTGCCGAGCTGAGGAAAGACGTAACAGGGACCTCTGCCACAAACGATCTTACTCCTGCAGGCCGCAGCAGCAATTTCGAGCTATTTGAAAGGTTTTTAATGCTTGCTTGTAAAAGTTGGAGATGTCACAACAGTCGGTTACTCGCCGTGTTTCTCAATAGTCTTTGATGAAAGCCGTGGATTAATGCATTACCATTCCCGTCGTCGGCCTCACACCAGAGTGGTATGTAACTTCATTATATGAAAGAAGTAATATAAAATCAATTTCCGATTATAAAAATGAATAAATAGGAAGCATTCTTAACCACAAAACAGACATCTAATTTCTTATTTTTTCAATATCTTTTTTAGCTATTCCGGTCGGAGCAATGAATTAAATCTATTTCACCGATCACATTTTAATAATAGCATAAATTAAACTGCGATAACCATTCACATAATTTCGTCATATATTTGTCATTCCCTTTCATTCGTACTGTGTAATAAGCAATACATTAACGGTCACATCGATATCAAGAGCTCTCAATTTGATAAAAAAAAAAAAAGAAAAAATAATGGCACGGCAATATAACAAATCATTGGGCGAAGGCAAGCCTCTTAACAAACCGCGCACCGCCCTCCTTCCATCGGTGGCCAAGGCTTTCTGCCGCCGCCCGCCAGTTCGGCCCACCCTGGGCGGCGGGCGGCGGCAGCTGCCAAGAGCGGGTTCTCGCCCTCGCCTCCTCTCTTTCCGCTGGCGAGGACGAGCGAGGCGAGGGCGAGAGCGAGGGCGAGGACGAGGGCGAGGACGAGGACGGAGGCGAGGGCGCGGGATCGAGCGGAGGGGAGGTTGCCCGAAGGGGTTCTAATAAGTTTCCCTCGCGTTGCTATCCCGCAGGTTCCACCGTCAATGAGAGCAGTTCAGCGGAAAATACGAAAATTGGAGAAATTATATCTGTTAATGCGGAATACGTAACTAATTTGAGCCGAGTGTTTACTATTTGTAAGTGGAGCAAACTGGAACTGACACGTGGTTTGTGGAAATTTGGTTTACATTCAGAGAACATTAAGCAATGGTCCGGTTTTCCATTCAGCGGTCTGTTGCATTTAAAGGGTCGCGAGCAAAAAGAACCTTATGAGGAATGGGTATTCGCGTAATATTCGTATTCGGACACTTCATATTCTTCTATATTTTTGGAATTCATAATTAGGCGTAATTCTAATCTCTTTGGGAAATTGAAGATGACCAAATGACCAAAAAAAAAAAAAGAACTATGAAATTCTCGTAAATAGAAGCTCAAAACTTCATATTTATTTCTCTTCCAACCACTTCCATAAGGTAGTTCCTGTACACCCGCTCATTTGTCTAAAATAAAACCAAACTTCCAATGACCGGAACGAAGGTCCGCGATCGCAAAGAGAAGGCCATTTGAACACAAACACCCCGCTTCAGCCACCGCATCCTAACGAAGCGAGGTAGAAGCGTGCTCTTCCGGTCACAAGACCCATCACATGTAGATACCTACGCGGGGAAGCTCTTTTACGAAAATAAATACTTTTTATTAAAATAAATTGAAAATGTGATGATGACAGGCTCTCGGCAAGCAGATTCATGCAATTCAAATCACTGCGTCAGTGAAACATAAATATGTTGGCACGATGTCGTTTTAATAATTCAAGACCAAAATGCTGAATTCTTAAAACACAAGAGTTACAGTGATTGTAAATGGAGGGAAGGGTGGCCACGACGTAGTAAGGCGGGTGAGTTCAGATGGGCAACTGTTGATCGGCCGTACTTCGCCGCATGCTGCAAGGCCGACAGCGGCGGCGGCGCGGGCGGGCGAACGCGAGAGACCCCGGCACACGCCATTGATTCGCGAGGCGATCGCCCCTGCCATCGTCCGCGCCCCCCCCCCGTCACCCTCGCCCATGGCTGCGGCGGCGACGGCCGGTGGCCCTTCCCGTGCGCGCCCCCCAACTCGCAAGAAAGTTGGCGAGAGAGGTCGGCGGCCGAGAACGGCGCTGCGCGGCGAGGGCGGAGGCGACGCGGGGCGAGCCGGGTGCGGGATGGGGCGCCCCCCGGGGGCCGGCCGCGACCGACCAGTCGATAAGGGCGTGGGGAAGGGTGGGCACGCAAGCCCTGTCCACTCGCCCGCCGCGCCGCGCCGCTCAAAGGCGGCGCAGAGGAAGGCGGGCGCGGGGGAGTCCCTCGGCGGAGGGGCCGGGGGCGATGGACATCGCGCTGCCCGACGGACGGTGGGGCTGTTAATGGAGGCGAGGGGTGACCAGTATACGACGTACGATAAAAGGATTAGGGAGAAGAAAAGGAGACGTGTGTGGTGGTAATGAAGGGACGTGAGAGACATTCGCACAGATCTGCAGTGGATAACGAACTAAGAGAACACCGAGGAAATGGCAACTCATACTATGACTGTAAAGAGTCAGATGGCATCTGTTTGTGAGGTTCTTCGTTTGATCTATATAGGGAGAACTTCGATGACGGGAATAGCGTTAGTAGTCGACCCGAATCGGTGGCGTTTCGGTAACTTTGAAAAGTCAGAGGAAAGAGAAACCGAAACAGAAGAGGCGTGGGCGACCGCAGGTGTCGGTGGCTACGAATAAGCTGGCGGAGCGGAAGCCGCGGCATGCCGGCCGGTAGCTGTACGCGCTGTCGGCGAGGCGGCGGCGACGTCACGGCAACAGCGCCCCAGGCGACTGAAGGCGAACTGAAGGGCCGGCCGACGCGCCTCCCACTGTCCGATCCCATCTCATTCCTCATAGCCGCTCTTCTTATTTTATTCATGTGGAGCGGGCGCGGCGCGGGGCGGCGGGGGAGGGGGCTGCGGGCGGCGGGGGCAGGGCTGGCCAGCAGCCACGTGGAGCTCCGCCGCCGTCGCCTCAGCCGCCGGCGGACCCACTTCCCGAGGTCCGCGCGTCGCAGCCCGGCGCCGCCAAGGTCGCCGCGGCGCACTCGCTCCCGCCGCCCGTCTGCCCGCGAGACGCTGCTCGCCCGACCTCGTCCCGACGCGACGGGAGCGGCTTCGAAATCAGCCACTTCTCCGCAACACACAGACGCCGAGCGCCAACGGGGGTTGGGTCACGTCGCTGACGTTCGTTGCCGAAATATTAGGCGCTTTCTCTGATTCACGCTAGCGAATAAGACTGCAAGAAGGTTTGACCTTATTTCCTGAATATCATAAAATGAGAATAGTATGATTTGTATGAGATGATTATTAATTAATGCAGAGTAATTGCTAACAAAACTCTAACGATAGCTTTATAGTATCAGCAACTAATTGTATTGGGACAAGTGCAGTATCATAGACAAGTGAGATATGAGTCAGCGAATATGACTTGCAAGTTTAGTTCATAAATCATTAACAATAAATCCTCTTCTTACTGTCGAATTTTTTTTTTCTCTTTCTGCGTAAGCGAGTCAAATTATCAGACATAGTGATATAAGAGAAAAAGAATCGTTTCGGCTGCCATCATTCCCTCTTTACTTGACACAGTCGAGCACCAACCACCACGAGCCAAGGCGACGTTTAGCAGAGGCATCGGCGGGCGAGCCGCTAGGGAGCCACCGCCCGCCTGGAACAATGCGGCGCGGGCGTGGGCGGGGCGGGCGAGACCTCAGGGCGCCGCCGCCGCCCCTGAGCCGCCCACGCCAGCCGGCCCCTCCCCCCGCCCCCGACGTCGCCTGATAACGACTGACGAACACACGCGCCGCCTGCCCGCTCCAGCCGCTGGGGATTAGGATGCCGGACACGCCGGCGCCGGGCGGGGCGTGGGCGGGCGGCGGGTGGCCACGCCGCGCTGCGGGCGGAAGGGGGGGGGGGGGGGGCCGGGGAACGGGGCGGCCGGCCGGCCCGCCCCCCCCCCCCCGGCCCGGGGCCAAACCGGCGCCCCACCAACCGGATTGATCCCGTACTGTGTCGTGCGGGCGTGTGTGGGGGCGCCGGGTTCGGCTAGCCCCCATGTGTGTATATACATATATGCATATGTAGTTGCTGCCACTGCATCATACCGCCCACCCTCGCCGGAGTGGGATAGGGAGGCGGCGCGCCGCGCAGTGCCCGTGGCGGGTGGGGGAGGGGGCGGGGTGGTCGAGCGGGGCACGCCGGCGCGCGGCGGGGAGGGGCGCGAGGGGAAGGCCCGCGGGAGGAGAGGGGGCGCACTGTACGAGCGCGACCTCCTCGTGTCTCCCCCTCCGGGGCCCCGCCCCCCGCCCGCTCGCCGCCGCGCTGCGCCGCTCCGCTCTGCGCCGCGCCTGGCCACTCCGACGCACTCAAAATATTTGTGATAATAATGCCGTCACACTTCTACGTTATTGGTCGGTACACTCGTACATGCATACGTACATACATATATGCGCGGACTGAGGCCTGGCGGTCGGACGGGGGGGGCGAAACTGTGCGCGCCGCACATAGCAGGCGGGGGCCTGCGCGGGGGGGCGGGGCGGGGCGGGCAGTGGGCCGGGGGAGATGGCGCCGCGGGCGCCGACGTGCCAACGAGCAGAGGAGTGGGGCGGCGAGGCCAGGCCATATTAACAGTCGCCAAACCAACGCTGATGGACTTGGAAAAATAATTCCGGACATGGACTCTACCGTGTCGCGAGCGGGTTACATGCGAAACAATAACACCGCCTGCCGGTGCCTCGTTTCCCCGGCGGCTTCGCAGCGGGCGGGGAGCGGGCGAGGACGGAGGTTGGCTCGGGTGAGGCGCGACGCGTCGCCTTGCCGCCGCGCGTCAAAAACACGCCGAGCGGTCCCCGTGGTTGCCAGCGACACGCGCCCACCCGGCGCCCAACACGCGCCCGGCCGCCGCAGGTGGCCCAAGAACAACCCACACGCGGGGACCCACCGCATAGCGGCCGCGCTGTTGGTTCCCTGTTCCCTTACAAACATGGAGAATGTTGCTACCTTCACAAGAAGTAAAACAAATGGTATTCAAATTATACAAGGCTTTCGGAATATTCTCAAGCAAGTCTCACGCTCGCTCATTGTTTTGTTTGTTTCACCTTCATAAATGAAAAGGATATAATTGTTAATCTATCCCTCAGATTTTCATGAGAGTATTAGCAGGCCTAAGATAGCATTTCATTTGTTTGGAGCCACCGCCAAAAATGAGTCCGTATCTGTATATTTATCGTTACATATTTATGAACTCTATGTGGATTGTTTAATATGTTTTTAATTTATTTTTTAAATGTTTTCATAGAAAAACGGTTCATCCAATTATATCGTTACATATAGACCCTTTACACTTTTATTTGGTTAATTTATATTGCAAATTTTATTGAGGAAGAACTAAATTCCACGTTCCATTGCAAAAATACAGAAATTGGCATTAAAAAGATTTTGCAAACTTCAATGGCTGTACAATGACTTGCTTACTTTAATGTTTGCAATCAAGCGGAATAGCAATGTCCTCAAAACATCATCAAGGCGTCCCTAAGCCACTAAACTGAAGGAGAAGAGGCAACGGTCGGGAATATGAGAAATTCACATGTTTAAAGAAAACAGATGTCGTAAATAAATGAGGAAACACGTTTTGTATTTCTTTGGGGTGTGCAGCGAGACTGCGAGACTTTTATTCATGAGGTCAGAAGTTAGCAGTTTTTATAACTCGGTCAGTAGTTCCAGTAACAGACATAAAAGTTACGAGCATTGCGTATTGGAAAAACTGCAGAAAGGAAAGATATAAGTAAAATGCATCACAGTACACGTATCGGAGTAAGAAGATGTGTATTCGCCCAATACTCAACCATGTTCTAGCGAGTTTTAACATTTATGTCTACCCACGAATTCAGCAACCTTAATAATAATAATAATAATAATAATAATAATAATAATATTATTATTATTTATTTCAAATCTTCGTATGTCCACTGACCCTTCTTCTATTTGATGAATTTGTGGGTTTAACTCCCGGCTAACTCTAATTATTTAATGCGCCTGATACTAGTAGTAAAGAGAGGAAAATCAAGTCATTGCTTCTAGCTATTAAGATTCGTTTATATCCTTCGAAGTTTCGAACATTTAGCTATAGTTTGTATACACCAGTGTAAACTGACTAGGCGGGCAAATAAACGGTATTTACTACGTGGTATGGTCATTATATCGCATGCAAAGCAAATTCTAAATTTATTTCCATCAAAATCGGAATTAATATGGATATAGCCTACACATTACAATGAATAATGAATGAACACAATCCGCAAAATCTGTAATGACTTGTTCAGTCGTTGGGAATATCCATTGTTTAATGGAAACGCTGCATGTACGGCAATTAACAGTTGGTAAGTGAATTTCCGCACTTTACAGCGGCATTGATCACCACCCTTTTATCCTGCTTCAAAATCTGTTGCTTCTTCACCTTAACGGGGAGGGGACGAAAATTTGTTTCGAAACGTATATAACTGTTCTCGGTTTCATAAAAAGTGTTAAAATACTTGCGTCACAACATGAAATATTACTGTACGATATAGCACAGTGGCATATCAAAGGCGGGGACTCATGGAATTTTAAGGCCCCTCTCAAGAAGACAATGGAACATATTAACAACTGTAGCTTTTACTAACAAAAGTCAGCCATTATATCAATTGTTTGTTATGTTATAAATATAAACAATAAGTAAACAAATAAAAATATATTTTATTTTCAGCATAAGTGAAAAATTCTTGGTAAGAAAACATCAAACCGCCTGGATCTATACCTATATGCTTCAGAAAAGTCCTGGGTGCGCCTCTAATATAAAATAAGCAGATATTGAAAATTATTGAAATAAAGATCTGTAAAAAAACATAAAAAGAATCTCGCGGAGGAACTGAAACCGATTTTCAAACTTAGGATTATCAATCGAAGAAAATGTGAACATAACCAAGCCTACATTACAAACTCGGAGCCTTGTTACTCGTATTAATATATTCGATGTGACGTGAAACGAATACCGATAATATTAATTTGTAAAACACAAAAACGCTATCATGAAGCCGCATTGTTACCAACGCGGTATTAGGTTATGAAAACGATACCAAGGCAGAATTCTGGCGCGAGGTTTTCGCGATGGATATTCTGACACCCGCGTCCCGAAGAGAGGACCAAGATCCACAGCCGTTGGGAGCTGCGTTCGGGAGCGGCCTACGCCCATAACCGTAAATCCGCATTACGAGGTGTTTAACGGCCGTATTCAAAATTAAACTTCCACGGCGCAGTTATTATTACTAATATATTATTATCGCAGCGGCCGTCCGCGCCTGTCGTCACATTCGTCTTCTGTTGATTATGCTTCATTCACACCGCCACCCTCGCGGATGTGTTGACTGGATGCGCTTTGGCACGATGGAATGTTCGCGAAAGTAACTGGAAGAGAAAAAGGGCGGTAGTCCAAATAAATCGAAAGAAAAAAACGTTGAAATGAAAATTAACGAAAATGGATGCACAGATATGAAATGTAAAACTTAAGATGAATGATTTCTAACTCTCTTTGATTGTTTCGCATGATGTCAACGTGTATTTTTTTATATTCATGAGAAAGGTGGTATCAACACCCAAAAAATAGATGTACACTTCTTTAAAATCCATCTCAATTTTTCAAAAATGAATTGAATGTCACATTACAATTATTGAAAAGCACCTCCTCGGTATCGATAAATTTTTCACCCAGTTTCCCAAAAAATATGCCGCGCGTAAAAAGTAAACATTTGTTTATGCTAATCAAGGGAGCGCGTTTCAAACGGACGCCCAGAGCGGATGCCGGAGATTCCTCGTAACCTGCTAGCGACCCCTCGGCTACTTTTCACACTGCGACCTGCATCCCCTCCGTCACGGATCGCTGCAGCAGTGGGTTCGCTTCAACGGGGCAAGGGGGTGACGGAGGGGGGGGAAAAACCCACAGAGGTGTTCGCTGCACGCGGTGTACGGAGGGGCACACGGGCAGTAGGGACTGACAAAGGCTGTAATGATGCTCCGCAGTTGGACCATGTAACTAAATAGCCGGCGTTGGATTCCTTTCTGTTCAGATAGATGATGCGTTTTCCTTTTTTTGTTTTGTTTTTTGGTTATCTGCCAAACGAGTGGTATGTTGTACTGATTATTCGCACACAAATATTTTCTGAGAATCCTTTTTTTTGTTAATTCGTAGAATCTGTGTGAATTTGAAATAAAACTGAAATCGGATTCATACCATACCAAATTTCTGTAAGGTGTTTGGTGAGTTTTAGGACATCGAGAAAAGACTAATTTCTTGTCTAAAATGTAAGAATCACCACCTAAGCTTAGATCTCTACTCGAGTCTCTCCAATTTCGTTTCAAGAAAGCTGGTGATAAGCAGGCAAGTCGGCAAACATTTCTCTTTTCCTCTCTTGTCATCACTTTTCTCCTTTACTCCATCATTTTACTCCTTATAAAACCAAATGCAGTAACTGCATTTTCGTAATATTGTTTCACTAGTTCTTATTACACCTTCACAGCAACTTATTTGCGTAAATTGCAACACAAAACTCCAAATCACCCTGCCCAGCTGAAAAATTTTCTGAGACCCGGCGTATCCTTCTTTGCAAAACTCGCCCATGCTTTCTATCCGTTAATCGCCAGAGTAAAAGGGGCGCTCTTTCTCTTTCTACGGCGAGTGTCCGTTGCCTCTCCACGACAAGTTGTGCCAGCTGCACCTCGGCACCGCCCCGGCCCGGGACAGGAGCTCGGCGTCCCAGTGGCCCCCCCCCCCTTCCCGCCCCTCGAGGGACACGGCCGCGCATCCCGGCGCCGCCCGTACCTTTCCCCGGCCGGCGCCCGCCCTTCGCCCTGCCGCCGCCTCTCTCCTCCCCGCCCCGCCCCGCCCCGCGCCAGGGCGTTTTCTCGTCTCCGGCCGGCCCGGTCCGCAGCGAACCCCGGCGGGACCCTTCCACGCCGTTAGAGGACACGTCTCTCCCCCCGCGATTGAGAGGAAAGGGGCGCGCGCTGCCGGACACTGCGTTTAGTGCAAGTAACGGATCTCCACGGCCTGGCGATTCGCAAAGACGGTTTGCGACGACCAGCTACGAATCGCTGGTCATTCACGCCCAAGTGGAGAGAGCAGACCCTCTCCCTTCGGAGGTGCACGATGAAAGCGGCTAGGAGGGTGAAATGATCACACTCACTCGCCAGGATAAGGACGAAAGAAACGGGTCTTTAGAAGAGATTCGTGGAAAGTAGTTGGAATTATTTTAGAATTCATGTATTTCTACAAGAAACGTTTATATTCCAATAGAGGAAGGATAGATGTACCCCCAAACACTAAAAAAAGTGTTATCTTTGATATGCGAATTAGTAAAACTCATCCCCAAATATTGTTGAGAAAAATCCCTAAATTTTCGTCTCGAAAAAAAAGATTCGTTGGTTGAAAAAATTGTTGTATATTAATGTTTATGGAAGCCGTATTTAAAGGCATAAAGACACAAAATGCTGCTGATCTCAAAACGTACAATACTTTCCCGATCAAAAATTTCGATGAAAATCTATCATCACAGTTTTTGATTTCTCAAATCAAGACATTTGTTTTTAAATTTCGTCCTGAGGTGTTGATGTGCTTACGTACTTGAAGCATTCATCAGCAAGTAAAGATATTTATTAGAACAACGTTTTACGAGATACCTAGAAAGTATAACTGACAACCAGATAAAACAATAGTTTCAGAGTTTAGAAATAAAGCAAGTTCCTCGCACTGAACTCTCGTACGCTAGCGGGCTCTGAAAGAAAGCAATATTACAATTCCTGGACATCAGGCGCAAAGATAAAGGGTGTCGAGTCTCGTTGGATAACAAATGTAGGGCGAAACATATTACACTACTTTTCCATATGGAAGATAAAAAGGGGCGAAATAATACGGATAATGAGCGAGTGAAAACAAATAAAACAAGTAGGAAAGCAAGATATTTCATAGAAATTCTGACTTTTCAACGACGATAAATTACAGTTTCTAGTAAATTATAATTTTCAACCAATAATACAATTTTGTGCATCATCGATATTTATATCATTTCATAGACGGTGTCGTCAGCTTAGAATGTAAATAAATAGGCCTAAAACTAGAAGATGAATGGAAACCAAGTGTCTTTTACCATACTTTGACATATAACTTTGTTTTTGCGTACATTAGTTCGTTTAAATTGAAAATAAAAAAGACTTTTGCTGTTGCATATTTAAATTTGACCAAGATTTTTTTTTTTTACAAGGTTATGGCATCTAGAAATATATTGGCTCTAGTACGAAGGAGAAGCCAAAATAGAGAAACGGAGATGCTTACAAAATTCATCTCAAAACAATCTGCTCACCCATTTCAAACGTTATCAACAATATTGAAAAAAATATCAGAAATAACTATGTGATTACAACTGGTCCAAAAAACAGGAGACGAATGGTAACTAACACACACATGAACCGAATGAATAAATGTCCAAACAAATTGAATAATCATTATATGACCTAGTTTTTGTTTCACTGTCCTGAATACTGAATATGAATTTCAGGGTCTAACGCACGGAAACATTTTAACCGCCGCCAATTGATACATTACAAAAATTAGTGAGGATTGCAATACCCCTCCTTACCCGATTGTGTCCGATGTCTTTCGAGAATCGATGAATACGTCTGACGTCGAGGTGTTGCGTACTTATGCAAACACTCCCCACCCGTTGCATCTATAATATCATATCCGCTCGCGGCGCGAGGGAACAACTGCGTTCGCAAATCAAAACGGTGTCGCATTCAGGCATTAATGCAGCTCGCAGACCCATTCCTCGGGCCTATGTAGGCCAGGGCGAATGCCGCATGCAGGCGGGAAGAAAGACCGACTGCCTATTGACAGGCGGCGCATCCGGCGGCGCTTGGCAATGGAAATGGGCGGCGGCGGCGGCGGCGGCTAGCGACGCCACAAAGACGCCTGTGCAGAAGCAGGCCGTGGCGGTGGCGTCGACGGTGGCGGTGGCGGCGACGGCGGTGGCGGGCGACGGTGATGGCAGCGGTGGCGGCGGCGGGGCTGTGGTGGCGTCGAAGGTGGCGGTGGCTGCGTCGATGGCGGCGGCGGCGGCGGCGCCGGGCGCCGGGTGGCGCGAAGCCGACCGTGGCCAGCGCAACATGCATCAGCCCCGATCGAAGGGTTCGGCGAAACGTCTGGATTTGGAGCTCAAGGGAACCACAGACTAGACCCCCCCTCACATACCTATACCTCTAAACCTAAAATTATTCATTTGGAATTCCGGAAAATAAGCAGTTTTTGAAAGTGCGTAAGCACACACGAGGAAGCTCCGCAGTTCGAAAAATGATGTTCAAAACTGGATATTTAAACAACGAAAAATAAGTATTAGATTTTACATATAAGGGGGAGAGAATTGTAAGAAGTTTTTGTATTTCCAATAAAACCGAGAAAAATATTCAGATTCTGGATAAATCAGATGTTACACATTAAAATGTTAATATAAAAGAGTAGATAAACTGACGATGTTTTTATTTTCTTTCCGGTCGTTGGTTACGATTTGATTTGCAAAAGTTTGGACCTGAGAATATAACGAATTAATTTACAAACAAATTTACAAAAAAGGAGTGAAAAAATGTGAAGACGTCTGGGTTAAGTGAGTTATTTCGATTTCGCTCTACCGAAGAGCAGAGAAGTACTAGGCTGCACATTCGCCACCCTCCACCCCGCGCCCGGAAGCTCCGCCCTCCAGCCGGCAGCGGCGCTCGCCTGCGCCCGACAACGCCGTCGCCGTCGCCACACTGCCGCCCTCGCCCGCGGCAGGAAATTTTCCCGCCCTCCAGCCGGGCGGGAGGGGGCGGGGGCGAGTCCCGCGGGGGCGGGCGCGCCCGGCGAGCGCACGCACGTGGCGCGTGGGCGCGGGCGGCGAGCAGGCAGGCGAGCGGCAGCGGCGGCGGTGACGGCCTCGTGGCTGGGCCTGCGCCCGGTGACCCCGCCGCCGCCGCGCCGCCTCCGGCCGGAGCATTTAGGCCGGGTCGCCCCGCCGCCCGCCCGTCCCCGGGCGATGACCCCGCGTGTGCCGCCGCCGCCGCCGCAGGAACCGGCTCCGCCGCCGGCGACCACGCGCTCCCGGCCGCACACACACGCGCACGCATGCGCCGGCCGCGGCGGCAGAGCACGCCCGCGCCGCCTCCGCCGCAGGATGCCCAAGTCCGGCGTTCGAGTCCCACGCCTACGTCCATCGACGGCAACGGCAGGTGTCGCGCGGGACGGTCGAGGCGGAGGCGGAGGCGGCCGCGACGGGCTCTGGAGTCGACTCCCGCCCAGGGAGCCCACATGCCGCGCGGTTCCCCTCTCCGCGATAGCGGGGGCGACCGCGGCGCGCCTGGTGGCGATAAGGGGGCGCGTCCACGCCCGCCTCGCCTGACCGGCCGGCGACGGGGCGGAGGCCAGGGCGCGGGGCGGCGGCGGCGGCGGCAGAGGCGGCGGGCGCCCGCACTGCACCACGGATCCGCCGCGCCCGCAGTGCCGCACGCCCTCCCAGCTCTCCGCCCGCCCGCCCTCACGGCCGTCCATCGTAAATACGGCCGTAAAGATAGCGGTTATGAGAGTTCGCTCCCCTCTCGACGAGTATCGACTGCGCCGGCGGGGGCGGGGACGGGGGCGGCGGCGCCCTCGGGCCGCCCTCCGCGCGCCCACGGGTCCCTCGACGCCCACGCGCCCCTCCCGCCCCCCCTCCTCCTCTCTCCGCCCTCGCCTGCGGCAGGAACAAAGCGCATCCCGCGTGCGGCCTGCCCCCTCGCCAGGGGGGACGGCGCGGGGGCGGCGCCAGGGCGGCTGTCGACGAACCGGAACGCACCGCCGCCCAAATAAACGCGCGCGTGGGTGTGCGGCCTGGCGAAGCCTGCGTGGACGGATGCGGCGCGGCCGCGTGCTGACACCGTCGCCGTCGCCTCTGCCCTCCAGCGCCGAGCAGGCGCGTGTTATTATTTATTATAGGACGGCCTGGAGCGCCGCAGTGGCCCCGCCCGCGTCATCAGGGGAATGAGTTGGGCCCCTACTTGGTGGGATTAGTCACCCGAGGTCCGGCCGCCGCCGCAGGGCAGCGGGCGCCCAAGGGCCTGCGGCTCGCCTTGCTCCTCTGATAGCGCTGTGAAACGCGAGGTGCGCTGCAAAGCCAATAGCCTAGGAAATGGAGAAGCTGCGCTCGGGCACGCCAAAGGAGCACCGGCAGGTGAAGAAGGTGAAAAGGAAGAGGCAAAAACCCTATTATGGCTGCGACGAGGAATAGCATTGACTAAGAATGAGAATGCCATGCATGTTTGGATAGTAATCAGCAAAGATGTTTACAGAAAAAAGTAACTACAAAGACCAAAGAAATCACGTATATTCTTTAACAAAACATTAATAGTCCCCCTATTTTCAGAGAATTTGCTTACACCGACCAACACGCATTTTTTTTATTTTCCGTGTCGAGTGAAAAGGTATCATCTCCCAAAATTCGCTCATAAAATGCGGAAAGTAACTCAGTCATTAAATATTACTTGAAATAACCATGACGGTTAACTTGTTTCAGCTCTTGTCATAAATTAAGCATGGACTACTACACAAAAATAAAGAATTAATTTGCAATAAAATATTATTTAAAGAATATTTTCCGTCGGAAGTGAATTAGGAGAAAATTATTCGATAATTAAAAAATGTACGTGTTATGTTTTTATGTTTCTTTATTGACAGCAAAATCAAGTGAAGTCAATGATATTGGAGGACATTAAAATCTGAGAGATAAGATTAAATCCTGCTGATCATGGCGACAATAATCTATATGTATTAATAATATTTTATACTGAATGAGGTTTTGTTAAAGCTTCGTAAAACAAAAATGAACATCAATTGACTGTTAAAATGAACGCATTTCAGACAAATGGAATTTAAAAAAACCTGCCAAAAATTCAACTTATTTTTAATATCTTAATTAGACCACAAAACATGGAGAATGTATGACCTACGGTAACAATATTTAGAAATTTTAGGTGAATTCTATCAAATGTACAGAGAAAGTGAAAAGTTACACTGTACGCGTTAAGTCCGTCCAGGGACCACATATTCTGTGATTCTATCCGCAGTTTAAGGAATAAAAAATGCCTAAATCATCATGATAGACAAAATATTCCGATTGCTTCCTTAAAATCCAAATAAAGCTTTCTTAAATATTCAAGCATCTATTACAATTAATAGAAAAATATACGAATAAACGATGCCAACAAGAAGAATTTACAAACCTACAGATTATATCTTATTCGTGATAACCAACTGACGCAGCGCAATGAGCCGATCAGAAGTAAACATTGGAATAAATTGCACAAGGCAAGGCCTTCTTACAAACCTCCTAACAAGCAAAAAACAATCAAAGAGAAGCGTCTTCTGGCAGCTACAAACGTCATTCGGATGCACTATTAAGCAGAGCGCGCAAATTGATTCCCCGCGGGGCGACGCCACGAGGACGAGGCCGGGCGGTTTGAACCGTCCGCCCGCGCCGCCGCCCACGTGCCGCGGGCACGTGCGCGGCGCGACGCGGGCAGCTGCCGCGACGCACGTCGTATCGCGCGGGCAGAGCGCGCGCCGGCCGCGCGCAGGCGATCGCCACGCCGCGCCGCGCCTCGCGACCCGGTCGCCGGCGACATTTAAAATTCACCTGTTGACTGGCGCCAGGCGCGGCGCGGCGCGGGGCGGGGCGGCGAGGGGGGCGCGCGCGATCGCGGGCGCCGAAGCCACGACGCTTACCTTGTGGACGGTCGGCTTGCGTTTGTGTGACATCTCCTGATCGTACCACTCCGCTCGAGGCCCCGAGACGCTAGCGCCGGTGGGAAGCTGGATGACAGTCGCCGGAGATCACGTGTCAGCGCGGAGGCGCGCGGTTCAGAAGCGCGCGGCGCGGCGGCCGGCGCGCGCCGGGGATATTTCGGGCGTCGGCATGGCCGGCGGGGGCGGCCGGCGCTGCTGGCTTGTCGTGTCTTCCGGCCGCACACGTGTTCCTCCTGCGCTGCGCTGGGCGGGGTGCTGGGTGGCGGAGGCGGAGGAGGAAGCGGCGGCGGCGCGGCACGCCCGCTCTTGGTACGACCTCCGCGCGACGCTCCCACTCGGGCACTGAGCGCGGGCCGGGGCCGGGGCTGGGGCCGGCTGGGCAGGGCCGCGCCGCCTCCGCCGCCACCGCCGCCGCGCCGCGCCGCGCCCTCCCTTCCCCTCCCCGCCGGCTCCTCGGCGCGGCGCGCGGCGGCGGCGGCGGCCGCCTCGTTTCCAAGGCTTCCCCCTCCCCCACGCCCGCGCGCCGAGAGCCCCCATAGCACCCATCACCTAGCCCCGGGTGAAATTCGGAGCACCCCCACCCCCGCCGGCAGTGAGCGCGCCGCCCGCCGTCGCCGCCGCCGCCACCGCCTCCACCGCCCCCGCGGCCGCCCCCGCCGCCGCCGCCACTGCCACCGCGCGCGCGCTCTCGCTCTGACTCGGCCGACCATGCGCACTGCGCGCTCACGAGGTTTTTGCTCGTAGCTTACTACGCCGCCCCCCGCCCGCCCCAGCACAGCGGCCGCCGGCGGCGGAGGCGGGGCGGCGGCGGCGCGCGACCGGAGAGAGAGGACGCCGAGTGCCGGCGACGCGCGCGCGGAAAAAGGCTACTCCCCGTGTCAATAACATCGAGCCTTTTTACGCGACCGATAACGCGCCTCCTGATTGACAGCGCGCGTGTACGCAAACACAACGCCGCCGCCGCCGCCGCCTCCGCCCCCGCGCACCTTCCATCCCCCGCCCCCGCCGCCTACCGTGCGCGCTCGGCGGACGCTCGCGAATAAATCAATTTTGTGACTGATCACATCGTAATCCGGCCCGCGCGCCTAACTTTATTATTATTGTAGCCACCTGCTAACACAGTGTTTTCCTGACCCAATAAGCGCGACGCGCGTAAGCGTTTTTCCGCGCCGCCGTCACGAACCCGTCTCGCGCCCCGCGAACCGCCCGCCTCCCCACCTCTGCGTCGTCGGCCGCCCTTTGCGCACCGCCCAGAGCGCCCTCCCGCTCGCTCCGCCGTTTCATCCGCCCCCGCGCAATTACGGGCAATAAATGTGCGCCCGAGCCGCCCGGGGCCAGCGGGGCGCGGCGAGGAAGAGGCGGAGAGGGGCGGCGCTGCGGTACAGGGCGTGGCGCGCGTATCACCGCCCGCCCGATAGCCCGCGCCCGTCCCGCCCACGCGCGCCGTGCCGTGCCGCTCTGCAGCGCGCGCGCCGGTGAGCGCGCGAGGGAGCGAGCGAGCGTGAGGGAGGGAGGGAGGGGGGGGAGGATACGAGGCGGCTGTGCGCGCGCGTTGCTAGGGGTCGACGCGGGGACCCCCGCGCCTCACCGCGGGGCGTGGGCGGGGTCGGGAGGAAGGGGAGGTGTGGTGGTGGGGAGGGGCGCGTGCGCTCCCGGCGCCCGCCCTGCGGAAAGGGCATGCGGGCGTGCGAGGGCGACGGCGAGGGCGCGGGGAACCGCCCGGCGGACAGCAGACAGCAGCTCGTCCCCCGACCGCCTCAACAGCAAGTTTACGAATGTAGCGCGATGACGGTACAACGTTTTTATAAAAAGAGACGTAAAAGAATGCGACGTTTTATTTGTGATTCATGTTTTTGCAATTAGCGACGTAAACATTGATATCTAGTCGTTCTTTTAAAAGGAAATTGTATGTTTTCTTGCTGGTAATAAATGTTGCGCGCAAACGATAACAGCAAGACTCTATTATGGTTGCATTTGATATTCCTCTGTTCTCCTTACACATGTTCACTTTCGACGTACATAATTTACTCTCTCTCAGAAACAAAATTTCTGCGTACTACGCCATATGATTGTTTGATACAAGTCCCTTTTAAACCTCTGTTCCTCTCTGTAATGGAACCAGGTCTTAAGTGATTTTGGATTGTAAGAATAGCATCGTAGTATTTTTACTATCAGTTTGCATTTAGATTGCACTACAATTCTAACTCAATGTCTACCACAATCAGTTTTCATTTTTTGCATTATCACTTTTTACGGTTATATTCATTATTTACATTCACTGCCAGGTTTATAATATCAGAACAAATCATTCATAATGCACCATTCTTCTTTCAATCAGATAATTTAAATATGCGCATAACTTACCTGCAAATTTTTGTGAAAAGTCCAAGAAAACGTTAAATTAAAAGCATGAATTCCACTCTATGAGTATACTTCCCGTGTATTTTTACACGTTTCACGTTCCTATTCTACCATTTGCTTTGTGTGTATTAGCCAGCTACATTATTTTTTTATTTTTATTTTATTTATTTTACGTCAAAAAACATTTAAAACTGTGTATGATGTGTAAGTGATGTGAATTCTGTGCACGTTTTCAAAATTATGTGATCCCTACACTCATATACTATCACTCATATACTACTTGAAGTTTGAATTAAAAAAAAACAACTAAAAGTTGTTTTCTTACTAGTTAATACTACTGAACACAATATACACCATTGATGGTGTATTTTCAAAAAGCGTTTTAACTCATGTTGTGGAAGGTTTGTTAATTCAAATACCGCACGGATAAGTTTACAAAATACGAAAACATTCTAAACTAATAGCTACTAATGTTTTTACGATAATCAAATACCGATATCGTGTGAAAAATTCTCTGTCCCTAGAAAAACTTAGTAGCCTACTCTTTCGGACAGGAATTAAGATTCGTTTGCAACAAATGAAGCACCGAACAAATTTACGGAATGCATTTCGAACCGTTTACGTTTAAAATTGTCAAATTATTGAGATAAAGCTGCGATTGTTAGCTTCAGACCTGAACTTTTCGTTACTTCTCATTCAATAGAATTGTATGTACACTTTTAAATTGAAAATTTGCATTTGGATATTTCTTGTGTAACTTCACCAACACAGCTCCTTTCGAATATCTATTTAAAAAGGAATCCCATTCTCCCCTACGTACTACACAGCACGTATTTCGTACGAATAAAGCCAGTGTTCTCAGTATCTCGTGATATACATAACGTGCATTGGATTCATGGAAAACAAATTGAACACATCATAAATATTTAAGAGAAGCATTTTTAGGATTAAAATTGATTTTACTTTCGTTCAAGGAAATATCAAATATTTGGGTTTATACGTAATGCTACAATAAAAAATTAATACTAAATTATTAAAACTTCCTTTGCCTTTAGGTCACTTATATTTTAGAAGGTAATAAATTCAATTCATTTCAGAAGGTAAACATATGTGTGCAAAGCCAAAGTTCCTTTCTGAGATGGAAGTTGCTGAAATTAAAATGACCGGTTCTGAAGAAGAGTACTAAACACCGAAATGATAATGATTAGGTAAAAATACTGCACGTGTTTATATAGCAAATGCCGGCCTTAAAATTGATCGCGTTATTTCATTAGAAACCCCATTGTAACAGCGTTCAACATCGAAAAATCCTTTTGCAGTGACAATTTTGCTTTGACGAAAATGTAACTTTTATTCGACGTTGAAATATTTGCAGAGAAAGGGATAACTTAGTTGTACATAATAATAATAATAATAATAATAATAATAATAATAATAATAATAACAACAACATAATAATAATGTGCTTCATATTTTTAATCCATACTCATTTCAATTAAATTAAAACAAAAACGTAAGCAGTAAAACTCAATAAATGAGATTTTTCGTGGTTGAGTTATTCGCATTCCATTTCGCTTTCCGTGACCTTCAGTTGACTTCGTTGTGCAAATTCGGAGACGATCCCTTGTTTCGTTCCTATGCACTTTATTTAGTTTTCCCCCTTCCAAGAGTCACATAGTTTTTTGTTTTTAAATTGCTTTAAATAACTTTGATGAAGTTAAATAAATAAATAAAAATTAAATTAAACTTGATAACTCGAACATTTTTTGCCCCTTAAGATTCGACAAGTGCACATTCCACTGTATTGTCGAACGAAATATTTTGTGTGAAGAGATCGTTGTCTAAACAGGAGATGCAATGGAGTCTAACGCAGTGTTTGGGGAGGAATTTTTAAATGAAATTTGGTAAATTTTTACTTAAAAAAGAACTTCAACAAGAACACGTCAAATAAGCTGTGTTTTGTTTATTTAGCTAATTTCTTCGATGAAATTGATGTAAGTATATGTGGTTGTAGGCGAGTAGTAAATTTATGAAACAAATGTAAAAAGTATGTGGAATAAAAGTCTCTTCTATTATTTGTAGATTAAAAATCAACAACAAAACAATATACTGAGGCCATTGTTTATAAAAAATACTTTGGAATAAATACAATAACTGCATACGGTATATCCATTTCTTTGCATTCACATAAATGAGAATATTTAGGTCTGCAAATTCCTATCATCCGATCTCCCCCCATGCGGTGTAGTTTCCCAGTTTCCTCATCTTTTCTTACGAGCTTAATTGGCTAAGAGCATTATTTGATGTCACAGCAGTGTCTCTCACCGGGAGGTCATGGGGTTGGAGTCCTGGCAGTGGCAGGGTTTTCGACAATAACTTTGTGACACTTCATGGCTAGGTCGAATTCAGCCGCTGTCTGGCGGAGAATTCTAGGGGACGACTGTTCTGATTAGTAATTTTCCATGATTTCTCCATACAACTCCAGGTGAATGCCGGAGCAGTAACCCTTACTCTGGGCACGCAATTTTTCCTTCCTATTCCTTTCCCTATCCTCACGTCTTTCCTCTATACATACTTCTATACAAACACTACACTTCCACATACATCAAGAGCTTAGAGCTTGTCCCAGCTGAGGCGCGCCCCATCTGCGGCAGTGGCCCGCAAGCCGACATGTATGTTGGCGCCTGATGATCACAATCTCCTCTCGAAATAAATACATGCACTACACTTGCTGGACTAATGACCTTAGCAGTTCTCGCGCCCGGAGCACTAATCTATCCATTATTCAACCATTCTCAATCTTACTTGGGGGGAGGCAGTTAAAAAACCAGAAAGGAGGCTGAGTAAAAAGCACAGGCCTCGCCCTTAGGTAAGGAGGTTCATACACATCGATGTGGCATTTCCACGCTCGCGTCGGAATTCTAACGCACGCGCCCGGCGCGGCCGCTACGTCCGGCGGCGTCGGGGGCGGCACGCACGCGGGCGGGCGAGAGCGGGCGACGGGGGCTATCAGAGGCATCTCCGCCTAAAGGGGCCGCGTGGGCGACGGGGTCGATGAGGCCCAGCACGCGTGCCTGACGCCTGGGGCCCAAACGTCACGCTCGAGGCGCTGTCCCTCCGGATGCGAAGCTGCAGCCATTGCTGAAAGGGTCTCTCCGCCATTTCGTTTTATTACTATTATTTGTTCATGGTTAGTTTTCAACAACAAGTAAGTTAAAAATGTTGTATTCTCTTTCAGATAAAACTTGCTGATGATGATTGCAAATAAAATAATAATAATAATAATAATAATAATAATAATTATTATTATTATTATTATTATTTTATTATAACAATAACAACAACCTCACACTTAGATTTGTCTGCGTCATTCATAAAACTATGATCGATTGCAATTCGCAGAACAAAATAATGAACAATGACGGCAGATAAACATTCTATTAATTTATACGATTTTATTAACATTTAGTGATTATACTATAAACATGGTGACAATTAGTAAACTATAACACATCTGGGTGATACGCTTTTCAATTACAGGGTAAATCTCGATATTTAATACAGTAAAAAGCTCAAAGTGCTTTTGAAATGAAAACCCTTAGTATTTTAAATATAAATGTATTAATATTATTTTAAAATTAATCAATGAACGCTTATCTGCCGTCATTTATTCATTCCTTCGCTTTGTGGTGCGATTTCCAATCCATCTATCGAAAGTAATTTTTTCGTCGTGTCCCGCAAGCAAGTTGATTGTTACTATCAGCGAAGCGAGGATGGGAATATTAACTTAAGATCAATGTAACTTCTGCAGTT
Source organism: Teleogryllus oceanicus (assembly GCA_964035755.1). Classification (NCBI taxonomy): domain Eukaryota; kingdom Metazoa; phylum Arthropoda; class Insecta; order Orthoptera; family Gryllidae; genus Teleogryllus; species Teleogryllus oceanicus. Next base: position 17,127,346 of record CAXIVR010000003.1, read on the forward strand.
ACTTTCTGTGACTGACACCGTGATATTTGGACAACTTCTCACTAGTAATAATTTCAAGCGGTGCTTTTATGTCATTTTTTACATTGGTTGCATCTGCGAGAAGTCCTGAAATATATAACAGGGACTAAAAATGGAGGAGATTGTTATTCGTAATAGTTATAACTGATCACTAGTATTAATAGTTTTAAAGCATTCTGGCAATTTCCTGATAAAAATAAATTCTTAATTTTGCTATTTCAGATCCCCTTATTTCCGAATGCTCAGATGATTCTCTCCGAAAACGTTGTCTGCACGTGCCGTTCGCTAGAAACTTTTAATAGCATCATCCCTGCATATTCAAAAGAAAAGTCACTGCGCAAAATCATACAGTAAGTACTGCGTCGTGAACGTTTCTGATCATTGATTCGTTCAACCTTTTGTTGTCACCTCTCACACAAAACTTTCTGGTCGGTGCCTGGATCTTCGCAAGTCTCGCCCTACAATATCGTGCAAAGTTGTTTGGGAGCCCATCTCAACCCGGAGGCGGCAACGGGGATCGAAGCGGGAGCCCGCAGCTGGAGCGACCAGCAGCACCTGCTCTTTCGGGGCTCGGCTCGGCGGGGTGGGGCCGGCCCCCCCCCCCCCCCCGGCTCCGCCCGCCAACGCGCGGCGCCGCGCAACGTATCCCGAAAGTTAGTAGCGGTGGCGGCGGTAGGGGGATCTAGAAGCGCCGAGGACGGGGGTGGCTCGGCTGGCGCGGGGAGGAAACGAAGGGGGAGGCGAAACGCGGTGGAGCTCCCCTGCTGTCTCCGGGGTACCCTGTCCCCCTCCGGCCCCCCTCCGCAGCCGGTGGGGAAAGGGAGAAAAGTCCGGCGGCGGGGCGGCAACGGCGCGCCCCAGCCGCCCCCGACCCTTACCGCCACCTCGTCAGGACGGGTGTGGGTTCGTGTGGGTGGCGGCGGCGCGAGCTCAGGATATTGCGAGGGCAGCTCGGCAGGGCGTGGTAGCAGCCAGAGAGGTTGTATAAATGGAACGGGCCGGAGGGGGAGCGAACGGAGAGTACCTCCCCCGCCTCTTCCCGTCCTCGCCCCTGCGCCACCCCGCCCCTTCCAGTCAGGCTTCCCCCGAGCCTCTCTCTTGTCACACAACCTTTTCCCCGGCGCGGCGCCGGGTCCTCCGCGCGGCGCCGGGTCCTCCGCCCCGCGCCGCGCCTCGTCGTGGCTGCGCCTCGCCCATCTACGGCTCAGCTCCCACGGGAAGAGCCGCGCGCCCGGCCACCGCCCCCAACGCTCGCAGCGCACGCACACCGCCTTCCCGAGGCCCGCCCCGCCCCGCCACGCCCCCACTCCAAATGAACACTCACACTTCTCGCGCCCGCGACGCTTTCTTTGCGCACTCGATTCGTTCAATCCGAAGCGCGATCATGAAAGCGTACATGTTGTAGATACCCTCGTTAGCACGAACTCGCTTAATACGAATTTGCCGTAACAGGGACAAACTTCGATCCCAGCAAGGGATTACGGTAATGACATTTATAATACTCGGATAACACGACTTCCGATAATTTCGGTCTCTTGGAATTCGAATAACTTACTTTATTAGGTCGTATAAAAGAAGGTATGAATATGAGATGTGTGAATAAGTAAGAAAAAAGAGAGTGAACTGGTAAGGGAAAATAAATGTAAACATTGAATAAGTGTAAATGTAAGAATGAGTGTATAAATGTCCTGCGTGACTTGTGTAAATAAGTTAGAATGGGAGAGCGAATTGGGGAGTGTATTGGTAAACAAATCAAATTTAAAGGACATTTTTTTAATAATTTTAATTTAAACATTTAATATTTTTAAATTAAACATAAAATAATTAAATAATTTTTAAAGTCAGGGAGAGGACCAAACCCCCAATCTGTAAATAGATTAGTTTAAGGCATGTAAGTTAGTTTTAAGATTTTCTCTGGTTAGGCTACACCTATTCTCCGTGCACCCCTAATCTCACCCCGTTCTGCCGCAAAAAGCAAGCAAGGCTGGCGCCCGCGTAGGTTTATATACCTCCGAAGTAAATAAATTATCGCATCGCCAGGGATCCTGAAGGGGAAAAAATGGAAAATGAAACAACTGTTTCTCTGTAAACAAGTATTTAAATACACTTGGAAATGTCACAATCCGATGATCTTCCGTACATGCGGTATAGAAGCTGAGAATAGCATACAAGACCTTAAAATCACTACAATTAATCAATAACCAGTTGTTATACCGTTAAATTATCAGATTTTGCTTTTCCTCCGTTTATTTCCACGGTAGTTAACGAATTATCTGACAATTGTTAATTAAATAATTATGATATACTTTTGCGATAATGTTCAGTAACTTATTGAATATTATTGCTGTAAGGTTATGCCCAGAACATAAGTTTTCAAGTACAGTTATGATTTGACTTCCATATTTTATTGCAACATATCAGAAGTGCACTACCGCTAATAAGAGACGAGTAAAACCAGACAGGTCAGGTGGAGATCTCAATACTGTGTAGATTTCTAGTATCTGCTTCGTCTTTATTAAGAGGTACTACATTCACTGAGAGAAAAAACCTCCACGTAACCCTCGCAGTCGAACTTTGTAGCACATCGTTCACAGTCCACACACATCAAACCTTTTCATCGTTTACGAGGTGTTCGTGTTTTCATAAATGGAAATGCGCGCAGTCGTATGTGGTGTACGTTTAAGGTGTTCATTCATAGACAAGCTACTTGGAAACACGTGAACTTGAATCCCTGTTTATGCTCTCTAAGGTGACTCTTTGGCGAACGGTCCGCTCAATGCAAACATCAGTGAGATGTGTTTTAGGGCGTTGCCTCTCTTTTAGACCTGTTAGTGCACCCTCTTCGTTAAAAGATAAATAATTATACCAGTAAACATGGATTCTCGAGGACAGAAATTGAGCTTTTTACGAGATGAAAAACAAGTGATCGTAAACATCTTCAACTGATGACGTGATTTACTCTCTCTCCCTCTTTAACAGATGTTTCTATAAACAAGTATGTTACCGCATCAGAAACTAAGGATGAACATTTGAAAAAATAACAATTTGTCTCACATAAAATGACAAATTCTTTTAATTACAAATTACATGAAATACGCGAAACACATTAATCTAAAAAACAACCTTAAAATGTTAATTTGTTATTCTTTACAGGATATATAAGTCAATTAAAATATTTTCAAGATTCACAAGAGAATTTATGAGAAAATCGCTTTATTTATTGTTACTCGTAAATTTCCAATTTATACCTAAATCATAAAAACGAGACAATCAAAAACCACTTGTAATGAGATGAACTACAATTTGGATAGAAGCAGCAGAATTTCTTCTTTCTGTCTAGCCAAGTATAATTGTTCGAATGCAAAGGGAAATATTAGAGCGCCAGGGATAATAAATTGTGCCAAGGCAGACCTCTGAGACACACCCAGCTCTTTCGCAGAAAGACGCTGTCGGTGTTTTGCCGTGGGAGGTGAGAAAGTAAGCAACGTGTCGTGACGAACGTCATGCTGCTTATGTATCTACATTACGAGTGCAAGCCGTAAAAGAGAAGTTAGACACGGTATCCACAATGAATATGAGTACCTAACGGTATCCGTTGGGAAATACAGATCTCTGATTGAACGGAATCTCTGTAAGGGTAATATTTCACTTAAAGCTAGATACAAAAAGGCCTCCGTGACATTTACGTACCAAACATAGGCCAAGAGAGAGAGATACGAGAATTATTTTGTCATACATTTAGTGTCTTATATTGGAGGGTATATAGTCGGACTGTATGAAAACGAAATTTTCTGTTATGAGTATTATCTTTTAAATTGGAAGAAAAGTATGATTTGGAGGAAATCGAATTATCCTTCGAAATAGAAAATAGAAAGACTCTGACATTACATTCGATTCAGCTGAAAACAAAAGTAGTTATAAGTACTTACAAAAACATGTTTTTGACAATAAGTAAATTATTTTATGTCAATAGTGAAGAAAAGAATCGTTTGAGACAGAGAGAAAATTTACCTCGTTCGAATTTTTAATTATTATTCTCCACTTTAAAACGTGCACCGTGTTTGAGTTGCGAAATAAAAGACGAAAAGAGCCCTTCTTTTCTTCGTCCGCGCCCGCAGCAGAACGGCATATTCCCGCCTCGCCGGTCCGTCCGCGCGCGGGTTCGACGCGCCTCGGGGCGGAGGGGAGCCGGGCACGCGCACGCACTCGCGTGTCGGTGCGTGAACGCGTGTTCGCTCGTGTTCGCACCCCGCTCCGCTCCGCACCGCTCCTTTCCTCTCGTCACCCCGAGGTGATCCATGTTTTGGCGCAAGCGAGGGTACGCTCACGTAGCTTTTTGTGGTGGAGCCGGAGCTAGCGAGCGAGCGAGTGGCGGTCGCGGGGAGGGGGTGGCGGACGGGCGAGCGAGCGCCGAGGCGTCGGCGGGTGAGGGGGTGGCCGAGGGAGCCGGAATATAAAGCCCCTTGAACCGGCCCCAACTCCCAGGGAAGCAGCAAGGCGAGCGCGCCGCGCCGCGCCGGCGGAGGGCAGAGGACGGGCGGGTCGGAGCGGCGCGGCGGGCGGGGGGGGGGGCGGCGGGCGCGGAAGTGCGGAGGCGGTAGCCGCTGGACCCTGCACGCAGCTTCTCTTCTCTCTCCCCTGCCCGCCTCCACCGCAACCCTCCGGTCGGGCGCTGCCGCCGCCGCCGCTACCGCCACCGCAGCAGCGGCATCGGAGCCGAGGAGAGACTCGGCCTCGCCCGCCCGCTCGCGGCCCATGTCAATCCTGGGAGGGCGCACTGCGGAGAGAGGCCGGGGGCCGCGCAGGGGGCGTGGCAGGGGCGGGGGCAGGAGGCGGTGGAGAGAGGCGGCCGCCGGGCGCCGTTGCGAGGGCGCCGTGCCGCGGCCGGGAGGGCATCCGAGGGAGCCAGGCCGCCGCCGCTGCAGACGCCCGAAGCGGCAGCGGAAGGGGCGTCGAGGGGAAGGCGGCCGGCCGCGCTCGAGACCGGGGCGGGGCGGGCGGGGAGGGGGCGGCGAGGGGGACCCAGCCGCGCGGCGGAGGAGGCGAAGGGGCGCGATAACGGCGCGGCGGCGACGCGGCGCTGGCGGAGCGCCTGGCACCTGACACGGCGCTGCCGCCCTGCCGCCCCGCCCGCCGGCCCCGACGAGGGCGAGCGCCATGGGCGACGCGACGCCGCCGCCTCCGCCACGTCGAGCACCCGGGCCGCCGCCGCCCTCGCCCCCGCCCCCCGCGCTGCGGGCACCCACCCCGCCGATGCCGAGGCCCAACAAAGGCGCCGATATGCCGAGAGGTCGTCGAGGGCCCCGGCTGTTTCCTCATCGACCTCGATGAGACAATTGCCCGATTCATAATTCGTCCACGAAAATACAAAAACCTTGGTTGAAGACCAGCGGGCATACTGGCATCACAGATAGTAATCTCCGTGTTAAATCACTCTTATTATCAGCTGGTTTTTGAAACTTTCTCATAATTCACGCTGAAGTTCCATCGCAAGCGCCTACTTCTACTACCAAATGAGAAGCATCTAGATGTTTATTTAGTGACTCATTCCTGTAATTCTGGAAGGTACAACGTCCGTATTTGATGTTATAAGGAATCTTTCTGAAAAACTCATTCACCACCTGTACACGGAATTTCATAGCACCCACTACATCGTCCACGAGGAAATGTCTTGGTGTTCTCGTCAGTGTTTAGTATTCATCTTAGTAGACCGTTAATAGCTTCGTTATTTTACACAAGCATTTATACTTTAATATTATATTGCAATAAGAAAATGTAGGAGAATCATTGATCAAAGCAACAATATCCATAATATCTTAAAGTTAGTGATCGGTGGTATAAATAAAAAGATGGGAGTAATCGTAAAAGATGAAAAAGAAGGGGCAACTTCGTTCCCTCTTTTGCGTAGGAGCGTGACGATCCTACTATTGAGATCATATGAGTGAGACTGGCTTTTGGACGCCGTAACAGGTTGGTTTACAAGAATGAAAAAAATAACATTGATGAGCGACGGTAACAGAATGAGAGTTTGACTTTCCGGACATTCTCACCAACCACTTATCATTTGTTATGTATCTTTACCTAAGAATCTGTAAAACTGATTGAGCAACTGTGGTTAGTCACTTTGGCAGACCTGAGTAGACATTTCCCACGCTTATTCAAATTGTCTTTTTCATTCCACTAGTCTACAAAGACGGTAAAAACTCTGCTTTTTCAACTTGTTTTTAAATTCTAGTCATCATTTTCACATCTGCTCTAAAACGTTTCATGATAAGAGTTACTGAGGCTGTTGCAGGTTTTCCAGTAAATTTCTTAAGAAATTGGAGGTGCGGTTCGGAAATACAACGAGAAGAAACGTAAGAAAGAAAAAAAATAGAGAAATAACAGTAGAGAAGGAAGAAAAAAGGAAAAGAGAAAGCCAAGACTAGGTCATTCTTAGGCCCATCGTGTGCTCATAGGTGTGCCCAGGCGCGGCCGACGCCTGAGGTGCGAAGCGAGGCGGGCGGCAGGGTCCCTCGCCGCAGTGCCCAGTGCGCGCGGGGGCCGGAACTGGGAGCGACCCCGCCCCCGCGCCCGCGCCCGCGCCGCCGCCCACACGGCAGAGCGGCCGTCGCCGCCTCCCGCCGCCCGACCGGGGCGGGGGCTACAAATCCCTCCGACCCACCCGTCCGGGCAGGGGCGGTTCGGCCAGCGCCACCCCGGCCCCGCTGCGCCCGGCCTCGCCGCCCCGCTGTATCGAATTACTGGCAGCAGCGCGCGTGTAGTACATTGTGCGGCGCCCGTCAACGCTGCTGTGAGGGGGTGCGGCGGGCGCGAGGGCGGACGGGCTGGGGCGGGGCCGGGGCGGGGGTGGGGGACGACGGTGCGGTGCGACCTCTGTGCGCGCGCCGCCGCTCATATCGAGTGCTGCCGCCCCCGCGCCGCCGCCCCCGCGCCGCACAGGGCCTCGGCGGCCGGCGCGCCCGGGACGTCCTGTCAATACGGCGGCCGGCCGCCCGCCTCGCCTTGCGCCCACAGGTGCCTCCCGCCCCTCCCCCCGTCCTTCCCCTGCGCCGTGCGGCGCCCCGCCATCGCGCGCGCCCTCCGGTCGCCCCGGACCCGATAGTTCGCGAGACTCCGGCCGTTATGGCTCTGCCGCAGTACGCCGCCAGCCGGCCGGGTTCCCGACGCTGCCGCGGGGAAGGGATGGCGGCGACGCGACGGGGCAGCGTCGCGTGCGCATCGGCGAAACAGCGAAAAACATGCATTGATATTTTCGCAGCTGCGATTCTTAAGTTTCTGAAAATATATCGATACATTTTAATGCTCAGTATTTCTGAAAACAACACCATCAAAAACGGTAATTCATCAGAAAAGACGTGTTATATTCGGTAGCGATGAATCTATAGAATTTACTTTTTCTAGTTTTCTTATTGTTTTTATTATAACTAGTAACTTTACAGATTGGGTAAATCAGCTTTCGATCCTTATGGTGGCTCGTTTTGAATAGAGTTCTTGTAATTATTTTTGTTCAATTCTTACTCTCCTTCTTCATCATTCGTTTTTCACCGAGATGTTTTGATTTGTTTCGTCATTCGTATGGTCTTACGCTTCAAGTGGCAGAGTTTGTTTAAAACGTTCGTAAAACCTTTTGCTATCCCTTGTGAATCCCTCAACTTTTCTCAATGCGATGAAATAACATAATGAGGTTCTTTAATAGATTTTATTCCTGATACGTAGTATCAAGTCGTCATCAAAAATGTGACACGGTTCTTCTGTCATGAAATACAGAGACAGACAGAAATATGTCAAGATATACTTAATTTTTTTTTTAATTTTAATGTGTAATTTTTAAAACATGACTGTTCGCCACGAAAGAATGCTAAAATATTTGAAATCAAATCAGTCAAACGTCAAAGTACTACAATCATTTTTATTTTCAAGTTACTGGCCACATTATATTTACAGTGTTTCACAAACCGAATAATACATAAACATATCACTGATACGATGGCTACAAAAGTTAATAATTTCCTCCATCGTTATTATTTGTACAGTTTTTTCGTAAATACGTCGTTTATAGGACCACTTGCTGTGTTTCACACCGCTATTCCTTTTCTCCAAGACGTCTGCTGCGCGGCAGCGCGTGCATTCGGCGGCAGGGGCGCGTGGCGGGATGGTGCAGCGGAGTTCAGAGTGAGGGACGGGGCAGGGAGGACGGACCGGGGGTGGTTAACCGAAGGGGGGGATGGGACGGGTCGGTGAAGAGCAGGGCGTAGTGTGGCGGTTCGAAATGGGTTGGTAGTTCGAGGGGTGGCGGGGGGGGGCGGTGGGGCGAGGGGCGGGTGGGGCGAGGGGCGGGTGGGGCGAGGGGCGGTGGGGCGAGGGGGCGGGGGTGGGGGCGGGGGGGGGCGGGTGGGGCAGGGGGGGGCGGCAGGGGAGCGTGGGGGGGGGCGGGGCGGCGGGTGGGGCGAGCGGGGCGGGGTGGGGCGAGCGGGGAGGGTGGGGCGAGGGGGGCGGGTGGGGCGAATGGGGCGAGGGGGCGGGTAGAGCGAGCGGGGCGGGTGGGGCGAGCGGGGGGCGGGCGTTCTGAGCGGAAGGAGCAGGTCGGTGGAGCGGGGTGGGGCGGGGCGAAGCGGGCGTTGTCGGAACGGAGGGCCAGCGCCGCCGCCGCCGCCGCCGCCACCGGACGCCAACGAGCCCAAGTGGGGCAGCGCCCATCGCATATGCATGGCCGCTCCAGGGCCCCACGTGCGAGGAACGCGCGGCCCCGCCATGCCGCTCCCCTATGTCAACCTCACGCGGCCCGCACTGCAAGACGCTCCTGCCGCCGATGGACACACCTGGGGTTCACAGCCGTTCTCCGGGATGAAATGCAAAGTATATTAGAGGGTCACATGGGGTGTAAGTTCACTAATCAGGAGAAAACGAGTTACTGCTTTGAATGAGAGATTCTACTGGTATGTATACTCACATCGATTGCAACCCAGGACGGGCTCGCAAAAATAGTCTAAATCATCAGTGATGGAAGATGACCATGTGCGAATGTCTAACCAACCCATTGCTTGATCGAGACGCTGGTGAATGGGGACAGGGGGCGGATAGAAGGATATCGCGAGACCCATGGCGCATTGTTTAAGTTATCCGGTATCCGTCTGGAGTTGAAGGAAGGGTACAAGGAAAGAGATCGGCAGACTAGGCGTCCTCTAGAATTTTTATCGTGGCAACGCCTTCGCAGATCCAGTGAATTAGAGAGAATATTGTGAGAATATTTACTATGTTGAATTGAACCAAAACTCTAACGAATCTCTATTCATTAAGAACATACATTAACGGTTAAAAGATTTACTAGGTGGCATGCGGGAGCTTCAGAAAAACGTCGAAAATTCAAAAATGAGGATAAATGGCGTTATAAGAGACATTCCGATAATAGAGTGAGGGGACATGAATATGACAAGAAATGATAGTGTATGAGTATTGAAACACTGAGTTTATGTTGCGTGCAGGTATTCAAACTAATTTTATTACTATGCGGAGGAATATTATCGCAACAGAAACATTCAATTCATCTTGAATCCCAGTTACTTCTTAGAAGGGAACATCAGGGTTTTATATTGATTTATACATCGTTCCAGCTCTTATTACATCATCACATATCAACAAATAGAACATAACGATGACAATTTATTCAGAGTCACTCTTCTTTAATTATTTTATATTTTATACAAAACTCTCTTTGGGTTATTCCAGTTCTCATTATGTGGTATTTGTTATTTGCCCTTCCAAGCAAAAGCGCTCAGTGGATCGCATTACGTCACAGGAACAGTCAAAGAAAACTTGCCCGTGATGTGGCGATGATGTAGCGGGTTGTCGGTTGCCGGGCGGATGCATCGCGATGCTGTGACGAGTCACGACAGCTGAGCCTACGCGTGTGCTCGCGCGCCGACACGCTACAAATGGACACGACACCATCGAACACACACGACAGCGTCTACACGCCCGATGATATCCACAGACCGAGCGATTCATGAGGATAGCGCATTGCACGCTGTTACGAAGTTGTCAATGAATAGAGAGGAGAGGCCGTGAACATCAAATGGCCTCGTAATCTTTTCCATGATCTGACTTGTGCCTGGATTCTAGAGGTTGGCTGCTCCGATTGGTCATGTCCGGAGTTCCCACGGACCAATTATCAATGAATGCTGGAGCAGTACTTTAATACAATGGTCAGGGACCGCACACGATACTTCCTTGGCCATCCTGCACCTGTCCCCGTCGATAGTTTTAACTTTCCCCATCCGCCAAAGACACATTCCCATTGGTACAGAATATCTCTGACACTAGGTAGAGGTCGGGCTTGCAGCTAGCTCCCAGACACCGCCGTGAGGTTACTTACACGTTCGAGGCGGGTTCGTGAAAGAAACAATGTATTTTTTATAATAAAGTTTTACTTTAGAACATATCTTTTGAGTATTCGTGATCTTCAAAAATCGCAAGTTCTGTATAACAATTCTAGAGATTTTCGTTTTTTGTGCATTATAAGCATTTTATAAAATAAGCCACGATATTAATTACCACAGGAGGATTAAAGATTAGAACATACGCAATTGAGACTTCAGCACTAAACAATTGTCGCCTTTCTGTTACTTCAGCATTTATGCAAAAACATACTTTTGTTTCAACAAAAATTGTGTACTCCCAGCATAAGATATTTTCTAATTCAAAAATAGAAAAATTACTCATTCAAACATTGGGTTGACTTGTATCTCCAACGGTAAACAGTTGGAAGAACATAAAAAAAGCAACAAATAAACCAATAAAACTTCATATTATTTTGGCATACAAACATTTATATTTTCTCTCTATTTAGTCGCATCTGAATCTCAGGTTATGGCCTTGATTGCGAGAGTAATGAGAGGCTTGGTGGGCGAGGTATTCCAAGGTAGAACCCACTAGAGACAGAGGGGAGTCGAAAATCGCATGCTAAGGAGGAACGCCTCGCGCTAAACAATAGAATGGAAGCGTCAAAGCGGAAAACTTGATATTCGTCATAAATGAGCGCTGTTCGGCCTTGCTGTACCGGTTTTAGACCACACAATTCGTCTGATACGTGACAATACAATTACAATTCTACACGGAGTAAACTATAATATCTTTTATAACCGTATAAAACTGTTTGCAAATCTGGACTATAGAAAAGGAAACTTGACTTCGGGTTCAACTTTTTCGCTCTATTGTACTCATTCATCGCATTACATTCTTCCCTTCTTTTGTATTACCTTTCTCTTTCTTCTTGTCTGCACACACGAGGGAAAGACACGTGTTGTTGACCGGTTTTTGTGGGGATACTCAACACCGTCATTCACCTGCACGCGAAGTATATGTTCAGAAAACATGAAAGGATGAGTTGTTTGCTCCCAAAGACTTTATAATTAAACGTATTCTACACGGACCAAAATATAACAAATACTTACTTCAGGTATTGCGGACCTAATTCGATGATTTTACTGTTGAGATATTGAGCAACTTACGCACCGTGATGTCTTACAGAGAGTAATGGTTTCGCTGATCCTAGAAAACTTGCTAGAACCGGGCGACGCATGTTGGACTTTCGGGGCTCGGAAGAGTTGCGGAGGGCGGCGCGGCGCAGGCACGGCGCGGCGAGCGGACAGGCTCGGGAGTTAAAAACAAGGGGTTTAGCGCTGTGGCGTGGGCAGTGTCGGGGCGGGGCGGGGAGCAGGAGGGGGCGGGGCGGAACGGGGACGGTTCTCCAGCGGCGGAGGAGGACGGTCGGGTATCGACCAAGGAGAGGCGCGCGGAACAAAAGGGGGGGGGGGGGGGGGGGGGGGGCGACGGGGGGGACCGCGCGGGGAGCGCGTTGGAAGAGGCGGTGAGGGGCGGGGAGGGTTGAGTCGTTGAGGGAGACGAGAACCGAGCATCCCGTGCGAGAGCCGGCGGGGGGGGGGTGCGGAGGCGCTGACTAGGAGGAGAGGGGTGGGGGGGGGAGTCGGGGACGGAGTCGGGAGAGCGTGGGGTGCATTGGGCGAGATGGTGTCTGAGCCGGGAGGGGCGAGGCGGCGGAGGGGGCGTTGGGCGGGGCGGAAAAATGACGCGGCGCATCGCCCGCCCTCGCCGGGCCCTCGCGGGCCGTCCGCCCTCGCGTCTCCGCCCCGGCGAGGGGTGCGCCCTCGAAGCCAACGCCGCCGCCGCCGCCGCGATGGCCGACGACCCAGCGTAAGGCGGCCGAGCTGCGACTGTGTATTGGACCCCGTGCTCCAATAGGGGTTCGGAGAATAGCGACTCTAATATCGACTCGGGGCTGAGGGGGAGGACCCCGAGGCCGGTGACCAGAGACGTCTTATCAACAATACAGGTTCTGGGAAAGGCGGGCACTACTACTACACTACTACTACTACTACTACATTTATCGTAATGAAATGAAAATACGGAAATCCTGTAAAATTATCTTAACGATTTATTTCGTACATATTGAGGTAGACATTAATATATTTTAAACATTTATTGAATAATGTATACTCTAATATAAAATAATAAAAGTAACGTTGAGATCACTCTTCGAATACCGAAATTTTCAGAGGTTATCCAAAAGTCAGAGGTTATCCCAAGCCAAGCCAGTCACTTCCTGGGGGTATTCTTGGGATCAACTTGGCTATGTAGAGAATACACTTGTCACTTTTCCGTTAATTACCTTTTTTGAGTACCCCATAACCAGACTAGAAGAAATTTACACATTTTCAGAAGTATTATTTTGCTAAAACTAAATCCTTAATTATCTTTATTGTTCCACGAATCTGCGGTTAAACAAACTTATGATTTATATGTAAGTAATAATACATTGAATACATCACAAAATACAACATAAGAAACTGCCACATAGTCGTCGCAGTAATCCATCACAGGGATGATCCGCCATTTTCCCTCCCTTCCTTCTTCCTGGCGTCCTTTTCCTTTTGTGAGGGTGCGGGATTCCGTGCGCGGGGCGAGCGGGCGGGGCGGGGCAGGGTGTAGTGGACAGTGGGCGGCGTGGGGGCAACGGGGGAGCGATGGGCAGCGGGCAGCGGATGGGTCGTCCGCGCCCATCGTGGAGCGGCTGGCGCCGCAGGGAGACCTTTTTCGTGCGTCGACCGCAGCGCGCGCTTCAGACGGCGGCGGCGGCAGGGAGCGTCAATGTCACGTCCAGCCGAGCGGAAACGGACGACCCCGAATCGGAGGGTTTTTTTGCGGCGCCTTGCCGTCTAATGCTGCCCTCCATATGGTATGCTCCGTAAGCAACGATACTGGCCTGTTCGCGTAATTCTCTCAGTGTTGGGTACAACAGAACTCGTAAGAATATGATTGAAAGCGATCTGTTAGTCAGTTATACTCTTCTATTTCTGTGTTTTGATATCCAATCTTCTAATTTATTATATATAACAAAGTATATTAATAAACACTGCTCATCAAAAATATTTGAAGTGCTCGTCTGTAAATAGCCCTATGTCATTTTTCGACAAAAATTCACATCAATTTCTGCATTGGATGTGAATATAAAGGTGCTGGTTTAACAAATGACTCTTTACTACAGAGATATTTCTTCTTGTCACTGTATCGTGGTATGTGGGAATGAAACCTTTTATTCTCATTTCCCAGAATAAATTTGATGTTGCACAGAGAGGACTGTCTCGATTCAATGCCTTCAATTTACATTTACAAATGTCCCAAGGTGAAACAATGCCATTTGTATTTTGAGTGTAAATAATGTTAGTTTATTTGTCTGTTTATTCAAGTGCACAAAAGTTCATATCACATCAAGCATTTCACATCAAATCTATCACCAAATTATGAACATGTCTTAAAGACAAACTGCAGGCAGTCACATTGTGCTTTCGTTTTCTGCAATTATTGTAAAATGTATTTTAAAATATTTCGTAACTCAAGAAAATGCTTGGTAATCGTAATAACGTAGAAACATCTAAGAACATCGCTTTTTTTTTTCTCTTCTAAAATTAATTGAAGTAAATATTTTTTCTCTTAGAATTATATATTTTTAAGAAAATATTTTATTTATTCGTTAATATACTGAAAGATATTTCTTCCCAATCTGCCTCAACATTCGAAAAAAACACATTTACTCTTTCAATGAATTAGATATTATCATCAGAATATTATTTCGCGGAAATGCAATTTCATCCGAGAACTTTCTAGCTGCGTCATGGGCTTGTGTGACTTCTCTCCAACCATTTCGCAAAAGACGCACGTCGAATCCAATCAATGAGTCGAATCCGCTCTCGGACGCACTTTTGCCTCCGCGTTACGCCAGATAGTAGTACTACGCACACACGCGCGATCGTATTTGTCGAAGGCGGCAATCAAGCGCGTCGCAAAACGCACGCCCTTCAGACCGGACGCATGCGCGCGCCCCTTCTAAAGCGCCCGCTGAAACCGATGCATTTGGGGATTCGTCACGCTTCGACGTGGGGCAAATACCGGCCGTGTGCACAAGCGCCGCCGCCGCCGCCGCCGCCGCCGCCGCCGCCGCCGCCGCCGCCGCCGCCGCCGCCGCCGCCGCCGCCGCCGCCGCCGCCGCCGCCGCCGCCGCCGCCGCCGCCGCCGCCGCCGCCGCCGCCGCCGCCGCCGCCGCCGCCGCCGCCGCCGCCGCCGCCGCCGCCGCCGCCGCCGCCGCCGCCGCCGCCACCGCCGCCGCCGCCGCCGCCGCCGCCGCCGCCGCCGCCGCCGCCGCCGCCGCCGCCGCCGCCGCCGCCGCCCCGCCGCCGCCGCCGCCGCCGCCGCCGCCGCCGCCGCCGCCGCCGCCCCGCCGCCGCCGCCGCCGCCGCCGCCGCCGCCGCCGCCGCCGCCGCCGCCGCCGCCGCCGCCGCCGCCGCCGCCGCCGCCGCCGCCGCCGCCGCCGCCGCCGCGCCGCCGCCGCCGCCGCCGCCGCCGCCGCCGCCGCCGCCGCCGCCGCCGCCGCCGCCGCCGCCGCCGCCGCCGCCGCCGCCGCCGCCGCCGCCGCCGCCGCCGCCGCCGCCGCCGCCGCCGCCGCCGCCGCCGCCGCCGCCGCCGCCGCCGCCGCCGCCGCCGCGCCGCCGCCGCCGCCGCCGCCGCCGGATTGTGCGCGCAAAGAGGGCATCGCGGGAAACGAGCGCGCGCGCCATCGCTGCGCTGCGGGGCGCGGGCGGCGGGGGGACAGTGGCCGCACCGCCGCTCTACCTGAACACGCGCACCTTTCCTCTACTTTGGCATTACATGATTACATTATACACTGAATCAATAACGTTCGGGTTATGATTTATTTAACAGAATATTACCTCCATTTTGAAAGGTACACGAGTTGTCTATTTTTTGCATCAGTTTGATACACAATTAAGCTTCAATGTATGAAAGGCAACTATATTATTAGTAAGTTATAGTTAGTAAATAGTGATTTATATGTAATAATGTAGTTGTCTTTAATACATTGAAGCTTAATTGTGTATTAATATTACATCCTTTTATATTTTTATTATGGCACAATGACTAATAGACCATATATATATATATATATATATATATATATATATATATATATATATATATATATATATATATATATATATACGTTCTTAAATATTGAAACTCAATAAAACGTTTTAAGAAAAACAAATAAGAAAGACTTTTCGAGGCATGAAAGAAAATTATGACTTTCAATTCAATAATTTTTCGACACTGAATGTTGCATCCGTACTACCTCAATTGTTAAAATAGTTTTTCTCGAATCGTATACTAAATTTTCACAAGTTTAAACAATAATAATTTTAGGAGACATGATCAGTAGGGATTTTGTGATTATATTGTATTGCAAGAAAGCGCAAAATTCGCCATAAACTTCTGTGAATGCTGTAGATATGAAAAGTAAGGAGTGCTTCATCTGAAATCACTTATAACATGTTTACACATACGTGTCATAAAACTAATATTGTTATTTTGACTTATGAATATTTTATACTCATTTACAAACCGAATAAAACAACCTAAAACATATATTATGAACTACTAAATTTAAGCAATGAGCACTATGTAAACAAAAAAAATGTTAACTACACAATCAAGAGTCACTTAAATGTTCACCTAAATATTAAAAAATCAGGGGCAGAGAACGCAAATTTGACCCTGAGAGAACGATCCGCGAGAGTTTACTGCTGCCCCAGCGGTCACCACTATCAATAATTAATGGCCTTTAATTATTAAGGAATAAGGTAAATACCGATCATGGCAGCAACGGGGTTAATGTACATAGTAGGCAAGGGCAAGCTGATGAAATGAAAATTCCACATGCCTCGCTAACGAAGAGACCTTTCGTTCCGCCCCTACTCGCATTTCCGAACAAAACCCTGGCGCGCCAATATCACCGCAGCACATGCACATGCCGTGTGATGTCTTTGGCAGATGCAACATGTTGAGAGAATATGCAATTTAATATGATTTTACAGTTTCACATAACTTCTTCAACGGTAATTTGTGTTCTCTCATTTTTGCAAGTCCACACTACATATTACAGCGATAATATATTTTTCACTTTTATTTTTACATTAACAATAGAATCCACAAAACGTAAAATTCATGTGGTTCCGGCGAGCGTAGATTTCTTAACATACACATGCATATAGCCCTTATTCACTGCAAATGTTTTATGCAAAACATCATCCCAGAGAAATATTTCACGTAATTCATTAACTTATTAAGATTCACAAACAAAAATACTTTCTCAATTTGAAGATCTATTGGCTGTTCCTAAGAACTTCTAGTACATAATTGTTTTACAGATTTCAGAAAAATGGAAGTAGGAACATTTCCTCACAGAGATGAATTCAGGGATATTTCTCCTCCAAGTTAAGGGTAATTTACGCTTTATTACTATTTTCCGATAAATGACCAATCCAAAGGAGAAAATTATGACAGAATTGTTGTATCATTGCGCTCTTAAAACCATACTCCTCTGTCAAACATTCCCAAAGTCGGCCTCGGAAAAAGGAGGTATCTCCATAGCGCGTGTTGGGAACGCGGTGGGTCGCGGGGCAGACCCACTGGGCGTCGGGCGGCCGGGCGGTGGCGCGGCGGCGCGGCGCGGCTGGGCTGGGCGGGGCGGGGCGGGGCCAGTGGGCGGTGGGCGCCGGGCGGCGGGCGCCTCCGCGCGGCCAAATGCAATTAGGGAGCGCGCCGTGTTTGGGCGTGCGCCGCAAGATCAACACGGGTGCGGTAAAATATTCTCTGTGGCGGCGGTAGCAGGCTGCGCGAGATCGCGGCTGCGGCGTTGGGCGCTGGCGCACAGGCGCGCCGGGCGCGTGGCGTCGGGCGCCGTGGGGTCGGCGCGGGCGCAGGACACAGCGGGCGCCGAGCGGGAGCGGGAATGTCGTCGCGAGATAGATTGTGTGCGGGGAACAGAGCTGGGTAGACGCTTGATGGATGGAGTTGGGATTGTGTCGAAGTCGGTTTGAGATGGGACCGTGTAGGGAACGGGTCTGAAACGGGTTCGGGAGCGGCTGGGGGCGGATGGGGAACGGGTTGGGAGCGGGGCGAGATGTTCGGCAATGAGTCGAGGGCGAATTAGGAGCGTGCCGGGCCCTGATTCAGATCGGGTCGCGAATATGCGGGAGGCGGACGCTTCACCGAGAGGGGATGTGGTAGAACGCGGGTCTCCTGTGCGAGAGGCACGCTGCTCGACGAATACGCACAGCACTGCCAACCGAATGCGAGCTCTTTTCTGCCTTTGATGCGAGCGCTCTTCATGTCCTAACTCCAAGGTTTGAATGAATGAATGAATGAATAATCTAGAAGACGACCTCCATAATATCGTTCTCACAAATTGATGATGCCGTCTTCTTTGGAACACTGAGTTATATTTATCTCATTCAATATCTACGTTACTCAGAAGAAGACGCAAATTTATTCCAATTGGATTCGAGGAAATACGATGATTAAGTAATTCGAGAAGTACAGAAGATCAGTACCGAAATTCTGATAAGTGTTGTACAAATGTCTTTCAGTTCCAAGGAAAAAGAATTGCAATGTGAAATATATGGCAATCACAATAATTCTAAAATTATGCACCCTACTACATTCATTAATACATTGGTTCTACAAACCCTAGAAGTCCGTATTGCGATTACTGACATTTTCATATGTGAAAGGCCAATGAAGTCCACAGAAACATTTGTCTTTCACGTCTACTCACGGATATCATTCCTCCGCGAGAAAACATTTGGATACTTTTGTAAGAGTAAGAAACTGTTCGATGACGTAGCAGTCATGCATTACTTTTCGACAGAACATCTTTGAAAAGGTTAGAGAACTGTGAAAGAAAATGGGGACTTTACAAGAAGAGTGAGAAAATTCCCAGCAGAGGAAAATCAACTTCAATTCTTAGTATCCGCCCATTACAGATGAATTTCACAGAGTTTACACAGAATTGGCAGGTGTTATGAGCCACTTTTTGGAAGGTTGCAACGGAACCGTCACGGCATCTAGATCGAGTGAATGTGTCACTGACCCCAACGTAACTTGCAAACGACCGGCGCCTCTGCCCAACCTTGTAACGACCGCACTCGCACAGCAGGGCAGAAGCCATCTGTTCCGATTTATTCGAAGCACAGATAAATGTCGCGCCATTTTATAACTGAACCGCTGGTCGAATAGCATATAGGGATTTTCATGCATTAAGACAGATCTAGTGAGTCCGCGTGCGTTCATAACAATTTGCAAAACAACATGAACGGTTTTATCTCAAACAGCTGCTGAGTCCACTGTATCATTAACACTTGAATCGCATGGCAAACCTAGAACAACTATGTGCGTCGGAGGTATAGTAGGTGCAAGATAAAATTAATGAACTTTCCTTTAGTGAATTCTTCTTCGTTTTAAATGTTTGCAAGTTATAATTAAAATCGATTATGGGAATGTCACATGCATGATATGATGCCAACTACAGTAGTGAAAAAATGTAAAATTATTAAGAATTTATGTAATATATTAGTACTATCATGTGTACTTCAGCGGTAAAACCGTACTTATTGCTGAATAGATCAAAAATTAATAATATTAATTTTTAATTTTAAAAATACGTTACAAATCTAAGCAATGAAATGTATATAATTAAGTTCACATATTCAGAAATATTAACGAAAGAAAAATTATAATTTCTAATATCTTTGAAAATCACATCCCAATCCTTCTGTATTTCTTTCCAAATGAAAAAGAATCTTTCGTAATCCAAGAATTATTGCAACTATAATATATTGTTACAATCGTCCGTTTTCCAATTTTTGTAAATGTCTATCTTTTTCATGTACTCTATAATAACTAAATATGCAGTATCACATAATTTGATTTCACCATACGAGAATATCAGATGGTTTTCGACTTACAAACCTACTACTTGATCGTCAAACAGATCACAAGTGCGCAGCGCGGTGTAACATCGCCACGAGCCTTCGTTGGCCATTGCCCAGTCGTCACTGGCCCCGCGATTACGCAAATTTCCCTCTGTTTACGTTCTAACCCGAAGGAACTGTCAACATGCAAATGGAGGCGGGATGGCCGATGCAAAACACCGCTGTGCCCGAGGGGAGGAAGGGAGGTCCCTGAGGACCCGACTCCGACTTCGCAGGAGGGCAGCACTGCTGCGCCCACCCTTTCTCAGACCTGGAGCCGTGGCCTACTCCTCCCTTCACTGGCGGAAGCAAAGGCGCTCCACGAGAGGTGAATTACGTGTATTTCGTTAACCGCAAGAAATTGATGATTTTATAGATATCACTTAAAAGTCTGTGGAGTTGAAACAAAGCAACGTTTGGTTGATGTTTTTTTATTCCACTTCACAACACATTCATGATACAGTTCACAGTACTGTGCGCAACCCCTTATCAAATAATATTTCAGAAATATGTTCCAACACACACCGTCACAATACATCATACGGACAATTAGATAAAGACGTGAATCTCTAAATGTACACTTTCGTAACGGTTGAAACTATGAATTTCCAGATTCGCATGTCCCCATTAATCTTTTCGACATATCGAATTTTCCCTTTCTGGTTTTCTCTCTCTCTAAAATAAAGATGAATTATATAAAAATTGATAAGGAATTGTCTGTTCAACGTTTCGTTAAAGAAATGCTAGTAAAATGACAATAATGGAAACAAGTATTTTGTTGGAGAATTTTGTATAAAATCATGAAACAACCGAAATTGACAGAAAAATATCTACTGAAATGAGGAAAATAAAGAAAAGAAACGTTAAGAGAAAAATAAAAATAAGAAAAGCAAAAAAGGAATAAAACTCATACAGGATGACACGATTGTTCAGTGATACTTTTCTACTCACTCATGCCCTTTGGTATTACAATAATATTATATAATTTGGTTGTACTATAACATGAGACGTTTCCTGTTAAAATAATTAAATCTGTAACTCACATAATCTTCGATATGTTTATTTAGTACAGAATCATAAAAGAATTCGCAGCATGTCGTGCCTCCGAAGCAGCTGCAGCAGGTGCAGAAAAAGGCGCCGGCGGCCAAGCGCTGCGGTGGGCGCACGCAGGGGCTGCGGCGAGCGCGCCTCAAAGCCGGCACGCAGGGCACGCCCCGCGCGCGTCTCAAGGCGGGAATGTCTTGTGAGACGCTGCTCGGCCGCTCCGCCCGCGCACTGACCGCGCGCGCCCATAGCTGCGGCCAAGGCGGGCCGGGCGCCTGGGGGCCACCGCCACCACGACGACGATGGAGGACGCGCAGCAGAGGGAGCTAGGCGGAGGCCCGCTGCGGGAGTGCAGAGGCGGGATGGACGTGAAGGCGTGTGGAAAAGCATGAGAGTGGAGTGGAGGCGAGGAAATGTATGAAGGCGAGGATGGGGTTGGAGACGAGAGTGGGGTAAGGCGAGGTCGCGGTTGGAGAAAAGGGCGGGTTGGAAGGAGGGCGGCTTGAGGAGAGGGCGGCGTTGGGGGGCGAGAGCGTGGTGAGAGGCGAGGTCGGGGTTGGAGGAAAGGGCGGGTTGGAGGAAAGGGCGGGTTGGAAGAGAGGGCGGCGTTGGAGGAGAGGGCGGGGGGGAGGCGGGGTGAGGGAGGCGGGTTGGGGGGGGGGGGGGAGGGCAGGCGGAGGAGCCCTGCGACAACAGCGCCGCAGACGTTCCTCCCCAGGCGCGGCCGGCGGCGCCGAAGGGGCTGCAAGATTTCGCCCGGCGGCGGCGCCCCAGCCGCCCACGCCGCGCCCGAGAGCGCCAGAGGGGCGTGGCACGCGAGGGAGGCGACTGGCGGCAGAAGCCTCGCCGGCGAGCGCTCGGCAGCTGCAGCGCCTCACTACGTGCTCATGGGCAAATGAAGGTTTCGACGCAATATTAGACAAACGCACGTCACACATGCCAATACCTTTGCGACACAGCACCTCAGAAGCTTGCAGACAAAACAATTGAATATGTAGAAGTGTGCCTTTTTCGACAATGTTAATTTAAGACAATTTCGTACATTGTTAATAGAATTCATATAAACTTGCAATTGTGTACTTTTGGGATCATTTACAACTTGCAAGGTGATGACCATGTTAATTCGTTTTGCTCCAGGATTCTGTTTTCTTTGTAGTTCTCAGTTATTTCATATGGACATGTATTCTTTGCGGTAAGTGTACCGCAAAGTATCACTTTACAGTCAATAAATAACTGAAGGGAAATGCTAGTTTCCATGCACGGGTGAAGTAAAAAATATTTCTTACATTCTCTTCCGAATAAAAGTACAGCTTACCTACTGACAACAATTTTATAACTACAATGCGTTCATCCCGATTAAATATTCTATTGAAATGAAAAGCCAATTCGAAATAATTTTAATAATAAAAGAAAACAACGTATGATCTAAATGCCTCTCTTCGTTCATTAGCATTCCAAGAAGTATGTCCCAGGTTCTACAGCACCCTGCAATTTGGCGCTCCTCGGCAAGCTCTGGCTTCCCTAGGAAAGCGGGAGCGATTACATCCGGCGGCGTCAGTCGCGAACTCCGCGTGAGTTTCTGAGGCGCAAACAGCGCCGCGCGGAGTCACATCGCGCAGCGTGGCGTCGCGGCGCCGCGCGCAGAGGCGGCCGGAAGCACGACGCGCCTCGACGCCCGCCACCACGCCCCCGCCGCCCCTTCCTGCCCGCACTGCGCCCTTCCGCGCTCTGGCACACCGCTCCCTCGACGGCTGCCATGACACACCTACCACTGCCCGCTCGCATTTGCAGGCGTTGCTCGCTCCCACACTCCCCCCCCCCCCCCCCCCCCCCTGCCCCCCCTCCCCCTGCACATGCCCTCCCATCTGCGAGCGTCCCGGCAAAGGCCGCTGCGGCGGCGGCCGAGGGACGGGGTGTGGGTGGTGGCCAGGGGCGGGGGGGGGGGCCGGGGGGGGGGGGGGGGGGGGCGCCGGCGCTTGCTCAAGCGCCCGCGCGCCCGCGGGTCAACGAACGCGCGTCCGAGGAGGCGCTCGCGCTATGAGGACGCGCAGCGGAGCACGCGCCGCGGAGGGCGCGAAAGGGAATGCGAGATGAGGCGAGTGGGCAAGGTGGACGGCGACGGCGGGACGCGACGAACGACGGAAATTAAACAACCAGGAAAAAGAATACGTTATAGAATGGGTAAGTGAAAACGAAAGTCACGAAGGGAAAATGCTGGAAAGGGACACAAGCTTGAAAATGCATTAAATAAAATGTTAGCTCGTTTGGATAGAGATACTGGAGAATAAAGCCCGCAGAGCATGGGGTTGAGGACCGAAGCACGGAGAATAAGTTGCTGATAAGGCGTACAAGAACTCGAGGAACAGCGGGGAAAATGCGAAGAGAGGCGAGAACGACGAAGACTACGAGAACCGTTCAATATAACTATCAGAACCTTGTCCAATATAATACGAGTAGTACGAACAGTGTGGGGGACGAAATAATAACGAAATGTAAATACAGAACTATCAGAAATTCGACTTATCCCGAAAAAGATAAACATCCCAGCCGAAAGAAATTCAGTACGAGAAATGGGAAGAAGAGCAGAAAGAAGACAAAGAGTTAAGTTTAAAGAAGTGAGGAGAATTCTGTAGAGAAAGAGGGCGACGTGAGGGGAGAAGAGGCAAGGGAAGAACGTGAGCTGCAGCGCGAGCGGCTGGGCGGCGCCTGCGGCAAAGAAGCGGCGGCGCGGGCTCTCTGGCAAAGGCGGTGGGGGCGGCGGCGGAGGCGCCGAAGCGGAGACCCAGGCGCGGCGGAGGCGGCACACGCGTTTCGTCAGCTGCAGCAGGCGGCGACTGCACGCGCGCCTGCCCACCTCCTCCCCTTCCCTGCCCTCGATGACGTCACCGGCGCGCGATCGCCGCAGCCTAATTTTTGCTCCTGAGACGAGGCCGCTCCAGGCGCGCCGCAGAGCTTGTGGGTGGGGCGTTATCGCTCCGGCACGATCCACGCCCACATCGTTGCCCACCGAAGCACAAAAACTGCCGCTTGATGAGGGAATTGGAGAAGAAGCAGCGTTCCCTTACTCTCATTTGCAACGACTTTTGGAGAAGAGTTACAAATTTCATTACAATTTATTTCATTTTCTTTTACTGATATATAGGTTTACAAATACAGTACAGTGTATCAGTGGACACGAAATGTGTCGTTAAACACAACTAACTTATTTGGCGTGTTTACCAATGATGTCAGCTGTATAAAGGACGAAATGGAATGACATTGGTTTTACCAGACACGGCTATTTCGGTGAAATGTTAGAGGTGCCTCTCACAGAAACCCTCGCCCCCGCTATCATCCCGGTATTGCCACCTTCGTTGGCCTTAATGCGTCAAACACACATTCGCTCCGGCTTACTCTCCGCTTTGCTGCCATCCTCGCCATCACTGCTTCGTTATTTTCGCCGGCGCCGACCCCGCCTTCTCCAGTGCGTCTTCTCCCCACCCCACCTCCAACTCCCACAATCGCGCGCCTCGCTACTTTTGCTTTTTCGGTCGACGTTATCGTTCGTCTCCGCCGCCTCCGCCTCCGCCCGGCGCGCGGGGCGGCGCGGCGACGAAGCAGGGAGGGGGGGGGCGGCAGGCGGGGCGCGGATGGCGCGGGCGCTTGCCGGGGCGCGGAAGGGGCGGGGCGCGGCCGAGCAGAGCGCGGGGGGGGGGGAGGGGGGGGGCGCCACCGCGGGGAGGAGGTGGGGAGGACGGGGCGAAGGGGCGCCTGCAGCGGGGTCGCCGCCGCCAGCGCCGCCACCGCGCGGAGGAAGATGGGTAAGTAATTGGGCTGGAGCCGCGGGAGCGAGGCGCGCAGCGACGGAGACGGAGCGAGAGGGAGCGAGAGCGCGCGACAGAGACGGAGCCCCCACCGCCGCCTCCGCAGCCCACGCGCCGCCCGAGCGCCCAGCGAAGGCAGCCGGGGTGGCCAAGGAGCGCGGCGCGGAGAGGCTCTGGCAGTAGTCGCTGCCGTATCTACCCGGTAGAAAGCGGTAGGCGCTCCGTCTGCGAGAAAATACTACTGTCCTTGTCCTACATGAAGATTTTGAACCACAGGAGGTTCGTATACAAAAGGCAAGTCAACTTCAGAAACAAAGCACTCATTGTGCTGAACTAAGCAGTGCCCAAATCTCTGCTTATCTTATCAGTGTGTCTCGTACACTCATTGGCAAAAGATAAAGTTCAAGACATATTTCATCGCGGTGGAAGTTTTTCAACAAAATCATTGAGGCAGATGACGGCAAAAAAATTGTTTTTGACAAGGATGTGTTGACTAACGACATTTGCTTGTAAGACCAATATCTTTTTCGATAAATTAACAATAATTTTCTATTCAAATATTGTTGCAGATCATTCGTTCCTTTTCATTTTATTCATAAACATTCTTCGAGTTGACTATAAAGTCGGTAGTACATTCAATATATCACCGTATGAATTTTTTATGGTCAGTTTTTAGTGTAATTATAAAGACAACTTCATCAAACAACTTCGTCATCCGTAAACAACAAATAACAAGAAATCTAGAAAATATCCTAGATTTTCAAGCAAAAAAACAGGAATGAGTTACAATGTAATCTATACAATATAATGTATATCTGAGAGACATAATAAAAAAGGAGACGGTAACTACTTCAACAGGAACTACATCATAGTAAAAAGACTTAAAAAACGACAAACAAGACGTGAGGAAATAAAGGTCGGTACATCTGTCTCTCTTCGACAATTCCCTCCCTCTGAAATGGCAGGTTGTGCGGATATGGAAACGAGTGCCCGCTTCCGCTCAGCCCCGCCCCACACCGCCTGCGCGCACGGGTCCGAACCCCCACCCCCGCCCCCGTGTGTAGCCCCACCCTCCCCCTCTTCCTCCGCTTCCCCTCACCTCGCCGCTTCCGGCTGTCTTTAATTTCTTCCCGGCGCAACAGGAATTAATTCGGGCGCGCGTGCGGCCTCCTGGTGGCAAAAAACGAAAACAGCGCCCCCATCGGCCTCCTCCACCTCGTCCGGCTCCAGCGCCTCCGCCCCTCCCACGCCCCACCCGCTCTCCCCGTCCCTACCCTCTCCTCCTCCAGCGCTGCCGCCGCGCGGCAAGCACATAACGACCTCGCCGGTATTTTTAGGGCGGGGCGCGGGAGCGGCGGCGGCGGTGGAGGCGGCGGTGGGCGCGAAGCGGCGAAAGACGCAGGCGGCGGAGGCGGACAGCGGAGGACGAGCGGAAAGAGCGCGAGAGAGAGGGCGGGGGGGGGCGGAAAAAAATGGTCCCTCGCGGCGACGCCGGGTGGGGCGGCGGGGGCGGCGCGGGGGCGGGGGGGAGGGGGGCGAGGGGGGGACGAGGCGCGCGCGGAAGCTGACAGCTGTGCGACCCCGCCCCGCGCGCGTCCCGCGGGGGGGAGGGGGGAGGGGGGGACCGTAATACGAGAGAGCGATCGGTGGGGTTGCAGCACGGGCTGCGTTAAGACGTAGGTGGTAGCGTAGAAAATATAGCGTCGGGGGAGGAGAAGTCAAGGGGATGAGACTAGTTTCAAAAAAGACCAAAAAGGGTGAGTTCGAACGGAGGAGGGTTGGAAAGGGATTATGCGCCAGGGGCAAAGGGATTTTATGAAACCGAAAGGGAGCATGAGGGAAAAAAAAACAGAGAGCCAAAAATGTGGGGAATGGGGAGGAAAAATGAGTGGGAATAGTAACAGAAACGAAGAGTTCAACCGAAGTTCAGGAAATATTTCCTCGGATCGACAGTCTGGGTAAAGGTTGATACACAATAAATGTTTGGTAACACACTTTGTCGATTGAGAACGCGCACACACTCGGAATGAAACCAACAAAAGAGACACAAACAGAAATGTAAATATTAAAAACATATAACAGTAACGAAAACGAGCGTAAGGGAATTAAAGACCGCGCGGAAGACATGCATTTCTGCAGAGAAGAGGTGAACGATAGGAAAACAATCATTACCATATACAGAATAGAAATGAAGATGCACTGGCGGAGGAATAACACGAAATAACAAGCCAGAGGGCTCGAGTGGCGTATAGAACAGTATCGGGCACGGCATGGGCGAGCGACAGCGTCCATCCTGCCGTCCGCGGCGCGCGTACGGCGCGCGCGCGCTGGCGCACGAGAAGAGGGCGTGTCGGGCCTGTCGCTCGGCAACCCGCAGCGCAGGGCGGCGGCGCGGGGACAGCGTCCATCCTGCCGTCCGCGGCGCGCGTACGGCGCGCGCGCGCTGGCGCCCGGGGCCGCTTCGGCCGGTGAGCGCTAAATCAACAGTGCGTGCGAGCGGGCGCACTGTTGCTTACCGCCCCGCCTCCACCTCCGCCCCACCCCGCACCGCCACCGAGGTAAAAACGGGATAATGCGAAGCGGGAGCTGCGGCTCATTTCATAACGCGTGTATTTACAGCGGCGCGGCGCGGCGCGGTGCGCGATGCCGCCCGCGGCGGGAGCGAGTGGAGCTGCGCGCGGAGCGGCGGCGGGGAGGGCGGGGCGGCGCGGGGCGGGGCGGGGGCGGCGCCCGTCGCCCTGGGCGAGCGGGCGCTGGGTGCGGCCCGCGCGAGAGGCCCGTTGTCGGCCGTCGCCGCGAGTACACAGCGTGCGGCGCTGCGCTGGGGCGACCAGGGCCAGACATGGCATAACGTCGCTCACCGGTGACGCTGGTGCTGTTTAATTTAAAAAGGTCCTCTAGAGGACATATTCCAACCTTGGTGGAGTGGGGTGTTGTGTAGTAGAACAACTGACCGTTTATACGGCGGTTTTGTCATGCATGTTCAATTTGTAATATCATATACATTCCTTTCTTCTAATTCAGGTCGTATTCGTTTCCTCTGTGTTCTGCAAAGTATTACTATTGAGTAGTTTTTAAATCGCAGTTCTTTCTTAAAGCAATTACAAAGACATTCGTGATGCATTAATAAATGTTCATATCCTACGTATTATTGTCATTTACTGTCAATGGTAAAAAGCAGAACCAAAATTTGAAATTAAACTATTTTTTTAAACAACGAACAATTCCTATGATAATATTTATGATAGTTAAGATAATGTCTCAGAAATAATGAAATATAAATAAATGAATGCATATAAAAATTCATTTCAAAATATCACTTTCAACGTCGAAGAGAACAAAGGGAGCGAGCTACTGAAGTATCTCGCTGTGTGCTCAATCATCCGCGATCTGTTACGTTTGCTTCACTGAATCCCCAACGATTTGTTTAGTCGAACAGAAAAAGACACCTCACTCAGAACCATTGAGCCTAACATGTTATTGATCGTGATAATAGCCCAGTATAAAACGCATTGCGACTAACAAAACGGCCGTTCGTTGACGCCCAGCTCCTTGGGTCCAGCGCCAACGCCAGCGCGGGCGGGCGCCATGTTCTCCTTTTCCATTCAACCGCATCACATGGTCGGGCGCTCGCCCTGGCTCCGCTGGACTCCACGCCCCCGCCGCCGTCCATCGCCGAGCGCGCGAGCGCTGGTGCGCGGGGTCCGTTGGTGCGTTGGTGCGCGTCGCTGCCGATGCTCTTTGCTCGAGGGCGTCGCAAAACGGTCGCGACGCGCGCGCGTCGAATGCTTTTGAGTTCTCACCTCAAACGCAAATGCGCGATGCGCCTCGCTCGGAAAATAAACGCTGCGCCGCGCCGTACGCGGCGAGCAACGATGCCTCGCTCGCAGGCCAACGCGGGCACGACGCGGCGCGCCCGCGGATTTAGGGCGCGGTGCTATCAACTATATTCACTGCGTTAAGCACCTCCACACATTCCAATTCATTGATTGATTGATTGATTGATGTTTCCGGGCGCGTCATGAGAGGGCGTCCGGGCGAGAGATGGTGATGATCTTCCTCCGCTGCATGGCGAGATCCGGCGCCGACTTACACGTCAGCTTGCTGTGTTTTCCGCAACCACGTATCTCCCACCAGCAGGGTGCTGCCTTAGCCGGGACAAGCTTTAAGCTCCCGACTGGTCTCCTTGTCACGTACGGTAGTGTAGTGCATGTAAGTGAAAATGTGATAAGTAAGGGGTGAAAAATAGGGCACGGAGGAAAGATCGCGGGTGGTCCATGGACCGTTCGGTAGGGTGCTGCCCCGGCATTCCCCTAGTGTCGATCGGAGAAACCAATGAAAACTACCTATCATTGGAGTCGGTCGCTAGAATGCTCCTCCGGACAGCGGCAGAACTCGTCTTATCTACGTATAAAGGGTGTCAACACACGATACGAGTAGAGAGCTTTTTCGAACTTGAATTTCAAATAATATGGATGGGTGGCTTGTTATTTGTTGAGCGGCGAACATTCGGTGCTCGCCCTATTCAGCGCGTGTCGGTCATTTGGACATATCAAAGGAAGCGAACATTCGCCGAGAACAAAAACTACTGGGGATCCGGCGAACAGTAGCTAACTACTCAGCGAATGCCAAATGTTGGGAGCCGCCTGAAGGAGAGTAAATAGTGGCGGCAAATAAGACACCACGTGGTTTTAGTTTAATCCTGCAGGGAAGAACGTATTACGTTCTCCGTATTTTCAATTTGAAAAGTGGTGCCTGGATGTCAGGGTGATGGATTGTTTTTAGAGATGTCGAGAAATGTTGAACTACGTACAGTTTGATTGTAATCTTGTAAATATTTTTAACAACTAAAATACGAAGGGTGACGGCGAATACTTGGAACATCGTATCTATGTCTTGAAATTTGATTACACATTACAAAACGATATCTAATTATCGATCGTTTGCCAGATTATAAGCTGCAATATTACAACTTTTTGGTAAATTAAAAGCTTCATTTTTTACAATAGTTTCAGATCTTACTATTTTAGAATGCAACGACCAATTTCTTTAGTACAAAAACTCAAGAAACTTTTGTAACCCTACTCCTCACGAACAAAAGTGTGTTATCGTGTTACCTTCGTTAAATGAAAGTGGCAAAACTACGCATTTCGTACTATAGTTAACTGTCACCATGAATAGAATTAGCAGTATCTGCCATTACAGCTAGAATTCATAAGGATATCATTTTATGTTATCCTCTCACACAACCTTAGTGTAGAGCTGTTATGTTGTTCAAGAAATACATTTTAATGTGCAAAATCGAGAGTGTAAATCCGCTTCATTGTCGGTGATACCTTTTGACGTCCTCCATTACCTTCGCGACCATGAGGCGCCGGTGCGCGGCCAGCAGGGCGCCGAGGCGCCACGTGAGCGGCTCGGCGCGGGCGGCCGCCCCTGCAATCGCGGCGCGAGCCCGCCGGGCGCGCAGTCTACTCACGTCGGTGTCCATGCGCAGGGCGTCCTCGTCCGTGTAGCCGAGCGAGCGCATGTGCTTCAGGTACGTGGTGGTGATGGGCAGCGAGAAGTCGATGTCGATGGGCTCCACGACGTGCGGCGGCGGCGCGTAGCGGCTGAAGAGGCGCAGGGTGGGGCCGGGCGGCGGCGGCGGCGGCGGCGGTGGCGGGCTGCGGGCGGGCGGCGAGCGCCGCGCTTCGCCCTCGCCGTCGCTGTCGGCGGGGCGCGAGCGGCGCGAGGGGCGCCGGCGGCGCGGGGGGCGCGGCGTCCTCGTCCGAGGGCGGCCGCTGATGGAGCTGCGCGGGCGGAGGGGGAGGGGGTGGCGGCGGGGGCGGGGGAGGCGAGGCCGGCGCGGGCGAGCACGATCTCCGCCTGGGCTCCGGGGAGGTGGCGACGGGTGACGAGATGGGGCGCGGGGAGGAGAGCGGGATGGGGAACGGGTGCGGCGCCTGCGGGGAGGGCGTGTCGGGGAGGGGCAGGGGCGGCAGGTGCGGGGAGGGCGGCGACTGGTGCGGCGGGGGCGGCGCCTGCTGCGGCTGGTGCGCCGGGTGCAGCGGCGACGCCGGGGGGGTGCGGGGCGGGGCGGCTGCATGGGCGCGGCGGCGGGCGTGGGCGCGGGCGATGTGCAGGGCGAGGGCGAGGCGGAGCGCGAGCGCGGACGCCGCTGGCAGTCGGTGCAGCCCAGCAGGAAGCGCGTCACCGCCTCGCGCGGCAGGAACGCGTACGTCTCCGTGATCTGAAACAGCGCCCGAGTCAGGAATGAGCAATTAAGGAACGGTTACGGGCAGTAAAGAAACTACACGCATTTGGATCAAGGAAAGGCAAATCGCATACGTATCGATACACTGGCGGATCTGGAGAAGGGGGGCCATAAGGGCAATGCCCCCCTCAATGCCCTAGAGTTTTAATTTTCCTTCCTTTATTTGGCAAAAGTAATTTAAAATTTATTTATTTCCGAATTATATAATCGTTTAAACTATAATATAGTAAAGTATTATATCTACAGTCCATAAATAATAAACAAATTAATAACAAATATGTTTATTATTAAGCAAAAATCTACGATCCCCCCACCACCACCACCAAATGATCGGCTGGATCCGCCCCTGTTTTCAGTACAACGTATGAACTTCAGCTGAGAAAGTAGAATCATGAGGATCCCATCTTCTTTGGTTTTTCATTTCTGACAGATGACGAAGCGATGATTACCCACTGACTTTCCTGGTCAATCATGAAGTGATGAATCAGGGAGGATTGATAGCGATAATCGTATAACTTTCGAGTTGCTTTGCAATTATCTTCCACGTCCACTCAAAAGATGAAAACATTGATTTAAAACCCTAATCTAGAACTGCTTTCACAGGTGTGGGCTCCCAATTATATCGAATAAGATGAAATAATTTATGAAGCTAAGAGGAATGAAAGTATCAACACGAGTTAGTAAAATATACACATTTACAGTACAAACGCCCTCTAATATCATTTTTCAAAATTGCTAAAAGCGCATAGTTTAAAATGTTTCATTAAAGGGTAAAATATCTGGCATTATACTGAAATGAATCTATAGGAAGCACATAAAAAATCTTATTGGTATTTTTCCGCTTTTTATCAAAACTGACACCGATTGTTGAAGTAGAAAAGAGAGTACCTTGTTTTCATTTAATGTTTACAAGATATAAAAGAAACGTAAACAATACTTCAGTAAATACTAACAAAACTAGATGACTCTGCTGATTGTAAAAATATTTCATTTAAAATTGGGAAACTCCGTACGAAAATAATGCTTGCCAGTCAGTTCAGCCTCGTGTTATTTCACAATTTAAAAACAAAAAGTAAAGGATATTGTTTTCCATCGATTCTAAAAGCAATACACCAGGGTACATCTTGGGGAATGGAAATACGAGTTATCACTGAAAGTCCGTTAATATCAATGATTAATAAAATTAGGGCTTGTATTGATACCCGGAAAACAATGAATTAATGCATGCTTTCAATCTGTAGATAAAAAATGTTTTTGTCTCAGTGTTATTGAACAAAAATAGAATATGAAGTACCCTGGATAACTTTCACGTATTTTTATTAATTTCTTCAAACTAGCAAATAAGATTGATTGAGTTAACGAATTAATTATTATTGTATGTCTTATTACCAAAACATTTTTAAATTATATTTTTCAGTTTTTTAAATCGAATAATACTAACAAATGAACGTTGATAAACTCTCGGAAGAAAAGTCCCCGACAGTGATCTAATTAAATTTTTAGAAATAATGCAAATATAAATGTGCGACTTCATCACGACGTTTGTGATGAATTCGTAACATTCGTATGTTTCATTTTCTTTAATCTCCGTCAATTTTAAGTAACATTGTTCTACTTAACTATTTTTCACTTCAAATAATATTCTCATTAACATTTTAAATGGTGGTGTAAATTCAGGTGGGTGTAAATAGAGTTCATTATTTGCTACGAAATTAAGCCTCCTGAAGCGTCGAACTGTACGAAATAATGTCCCGTTTCCGTTTTGGGTTCGATATCGATCCAAAAATACATATAATAAGAAAATAACAGTTTGGGGCGCACTATCGATGTGGTTTGGGCAGTTTCGTTTTGACATTTGCTGCAATTGAGACACTTATTTTGCGGCGTAGGCTAATTGGTTTGAGCTGCACTCACCGTGCGGTAGGTGCGCTTCTGGCCGGCGTGCTTCCCAGCGCGCCCTTCCATCTCCACGTGGACGCTGTAGATGATGTCGAAGAAGTTCTCCACGACGGCGACCTTCTTGAACTGGTTGACGCCCCCTCCGCCGCCTCCGAAGCCATCCTGCGAACGCACACACAGCCGTAAGGAAACATATGGAATTCGAATACGGTGAACGAACACGAACGCAGTGCACTAAATACAACACACAAAACAACTTAGAAAGAGATTATTATGGAGTGTCTCAAAATCAGCAACTACCACAACATGAAACAGGTTGTTTTAAACATTTTTAGTCAGCCTTCCTGGATGTAATATTTTCATAACGTTTTTCCTCCTCTGAGGGAATTCTAGTTCACTTGAGTAATAACACAGCCAGAAGTTCAGTTTTTTACAATACCTTTATTCCTAACTCCCATTTCCAAGCTGAACTGTACACACTCTTCGTACTAAACCAATCTGTTGCATTAAAAATGTAATTTAAAGTGTATGGTTAGTATCAACATTGCGGCTGAAATGGTTTAATATCTTAAATAGTTGATACATAATTAATCGATGAACATAAAAGTCTGTCATGCGAGTTTAAATTCATTGCCAAGCAATGTAAGGCCACCACGTTTGAACGGAGAGGTAATACGATTTTTTCCCGTGGCTTTGGCATAAAAACGTAATATCCCGAGGGAATATACATAAACATTAATGTATTCGAGAACTTTTTATACTTTTGTTTGAAATTTCACGCTTCCATTGAGAAGTATTGATTCCCATTGCAAGGGGAATGAGAGCTACATCAATCAGCAGCGTATCTCGAAAGTTTTACGCAACCATCAATTTGCG